>CM062804.1:1373872948-1374486628 GCA_031772625.1 Pinus tabuliformis | reverse complement strand
AAGATGGCACCTAATCCTGTACTCAGCTTTGTGGGCTTACCGGACCTCGGTAAAGAACGCAACCGGGTTCACACCTTTTCAACTGGTGTATGGCCTGGAAGCAGTCTTACCAATCCAGTGCGAAATTTCGTCGCTTAAACTCGCAATCGATCTTCTCCCCGGAACTTCAGAAGAAGAGGCTCGTTTCTTGGAACTAATCCAACTGGATGAAACCCGTCGTGATGCCGCTTTGGCTAACGAAGCTCATAAGAAACGAGTTAAGGCTCAGTTCGACAAAAATGTCAAACCCCGTGTCTTCTCAGAAGGTGATTTGGTCTTGCTTTATGACCAAGAATCCGATAAATTGGGAGCAGGAAAATTCAAGTCCTTATGGATGGGCCCCTATATTGTAAAAAGGGTGTTAGCAAAAGGAGCCTACGAGTTGATGGATTACGACGGAATTCCACTGGCGCAGCCCCGCAACGGGCTGTACCTCAAGCGTTACTATACTTAAATAGTACCCTGCATGCTTTTGTTTTATTTTGTTTTCGCTAAAGTGTTTGTTCTGGTCGAGTGATCCACCTTTTTCATTCGTTGCAGATGTCGAACCTTATGGAGACATGTGTTGGATATGCCGACGAAGCGAGTCGTAGTTCGCAGAACCTATCCTCCGCAGCCTGGGCCATTTTTTATCCAAGCGGTGAGTTAGTAAGTTTCAGAGGTGTATGTATTGGGCAATCAACGAATAACATCGCTGAGTATAGCGCGTTGATAGAACTACTCTCTGATGCCATCACATGTGGCATACGCCGACTAATTGTCAGGCTAGACTCACAGCTCGTAATACTACAACTCAATGGTATATATTCTGTTCGCAATCCAGCTATTTATCCCATGTTCCTAAGGGTTAAGATCTTGGAAAGACGATTTGATTCAATATCAACATATTTCAAGAAACTTAAACACATTAACTGACTCATTAGCAAACTATGTGTTAGATAGACATTTGCGACATTTATAAAAAGGACACATCATCAAAGATTGTATAAATGGATCACATAAATCAACCAGAATAAAACTCGAAAATCAAAATATATATAAGCTGTTTATATAAGCTCATACATAATGTTCTGTAACCAAGACAAAATTGGTCATATGACATAAAAACTCAAAAGATGCTAGGGGACACCCTAGCCTAGTGGTGCTCATGATAGTACGTCACGGCCTGTGCAATCATGCGCAAGAGGCGAGTCCATTGTCTAGGCACGCCGATAGTATGCCGCTGTAGCTGTAAAGGTAACTCGTCAATCTGTACATCCGGAAGACCGTGAGTAAGGCTCTCAACCTGCTCCTGCACAGCTGTAAGGGTCTCAGTATCGTCAAGATCGCGAATAACAACCCTCCTAGCAGGCTCCACTGCCGGGGCAGCAACTGGCGATCTCGGACGAACTGCTGGACGAACAGGACCAATATCTGCATGCACCCAAGAGTACAATTAAAAGTCTTGATAGAATAAAGCACAACAAAATTATGAATAAGAACCGTAAATAGTAATATGGTCAAGGAGTTTACCAATGACGCCCCACTGTTCGCCATCCGGTAGCACCAAATTCGGATCACCTCGGAAATCCATACCCACATATGGATACTCGGAAAATGCCATCTCCTGGCGCTCGAACCACCTAAAGAAGGCCTCACTAAAAGTAATCTGAGGTTGACCAACATGCCTAGACATGTGGTCGACCCACCTCTGCATGCGTGGCTCGGTCGGAGAAGGCAAGTCGAGTATGATGTACTGAGGCTACATCAGTGGGATTTTCTCCAAGGTGAAGGCAGTCGGAATAGAACCAAACCCAAAGTTCTTCAGCTTCCCGTCCTTTACCTTGGTCAATTGAATTTTCATCTGAACAAGTACTGCATCACACTAATTGAATACTTTCGGTTGGAGACACTCCAAGGCGTGCTGCATATAAGATCTGTTGGCAACATGTAGAGTTTGCCGGCCATCCTACCAATAGTGAACAGAATGGACCTGAGAGCTCGATCAGTAATCTCACGGATAACAATCTTGCCGTCTCTGCTCGGCTGAGAACCTTCCCTGCAATACTGGCGGACATAATCTCTGGTGGAATCAGTCCCCCGGGCCGTACCTGACAAAGAAATGGGGGCACCTCGTCTTGACAGTCCAGTCAAGAAGTACATGTCCTCTATGGTCAAGGGGATGGCCTTTCCCCTAATCTGGAACACTTGGTTAACATGATCCCAAGCGTCAAGCATGTACTGTAGCAAAGAAATCTGTGCTCTCATACTAGAGATACGGAAGAACTTCAGCAGCCCACAGTTTCGCAGCGCGTTCACCGTGACCGGGTCATGGAGGGCAATCATGTCCTCCTCTTCATGTTCTCGTTCTCGCCATGTAAGGGACATTTTGTTCAAAGTTCCCTGCAAAGCAAACAAGAGAAGGAGTAAGTTCCTAATTTTGATGAAAAACTGGCGGAAAAATCATCAAAAAATGACCTTAAAAACTCAGTTTTTGAGCCCAGCGCAGGCAGAGAGTCTCCCACTTGCGCTGAAGGTCAGGCTGCCTTAAGGCAGCTTGACCTTTAGCGCAAGTTTCGAAAGGGGAACCTGCGCTGGAACTAGGGCGATTTTGCAAAACCCCTGGGGCTCAGAAATACTGGAAAACAGGCATGAAACAGGAAAATGAAACCATGAAAAGAAAGAGCTAGGGTTTAGCTCCTACCTGGTCCAGACGGCACCGAAAATCGTCCGCAAAATCTCCCGGAATCAGCTAGTGAAAATCAAGGGGGAAGAGGCACCTCCAGAGCTCCAACAAACCAAATGCAAATGAAATGGTAAATGAGAGGTAAAAACACCTTTTAATGGCTTTTTACACAGTTTAAAGTAAAATATTACGGTTATAATCTCATTTCCATGCCAATATTATTCATTTCTAACAAAGTTTGTTGCAGCAATTGAAAATGTAGTACTATACTTGAAAAGAGAAAAGCTAGTAATGGTAAAAAATCAAAATTTGACCATATAATCGAGCAGTTTTACCGCGGAATTTATGCTCGTTAAAAAATAGAAAAGCGAAGATCCGAGCAGTTTTAGCACATAGTTCATGCTCGTTAAAAAATAAACATAAGAATGAGCAGTGTTTTGGCGCATTCAAGCTCTTTAAAAAATGAACCCAGTACCGGTAAATAACCATTGTGATCGTAAATTTATTAGCCATAAAAAGCCTTGGTCGTGTTTGCACCCGCCACCTCCATTTCATTTGGCCAATCGTTCACCTCCATATGATTGTTTACCTATTTTGAGGAACAGCTGCGAAGAGTGATTTCACTTAGCCATCCTTGTGACACTGCCGTGATTGGAAAATTCCAACCTGTACTTGGAATCTGGTGCTATCCCTGTTTATCACTCGTTCCTCAAAAGACGAGTCTTCTTTGAGCTCTTTTCATCTGACTCGTAAAATATGAAAAGTTTGCCGAGTTTTGGCCTTCCAGCTCGTTAAAATGACCGGAAAAGCTATCCCTCTTCTAGATTTTAATCTTTTTGGACCTGAGGGATTATTGCACAAAAAGGTTGAGCGCTTGTTTTATTCAGCTCGTTAAAATTATCGAAAACTCATCCCTTCTGTATTGTTTTATACTTTTTCGGACTTAAGGGATTAGATGGCGAAAAAGGAACTTTGGAGTTAACTTTCTGTACCTTTTTAGACTCTCTAAAAATGAAAAGGACCAAGCTTTCCTTGTCGTTAGACTCGTTAAAATGATTAAATAGCGACAAAATTGTCTTTAGATGAGAACGAGTTTCCCTATCGCTAGGCTCGTTAAAACATAGCGATGGGCTTGCCCGAAGGGCAGGTTATAGAACAAGCATATGTTATCCTCCTCAAGCTTGACAAAAATAAAGAGGTACTGGTCAGAAATGACTGGGGAAAAATTGGGAGAACCTCGAAGCTTTAATGGTAGCAAGTCGCTCTTGAACATGACACTTTGTCCTCCGTATCACATCGGGTTGGGTTGTTTCATTCACCGGTCTCATCACCATGGTCCTCACCAAACCATCCACATTTGGGGTAATGCTACCGATCCATCACATCAGTGTCGTTATATGTTCAAGAGATGTTGTTCAGAAAGAGTCAACCGTGTCCCATCCACTGCCATACATTATCCTTCATCCACCCATGATCGCCACCCTGAATCATATCTCACAGATTGTTTTCACCTCCACTAAAATCATTAGCTCCGTTCCGTCTCACTGATGTGGGATTCATTAAGGCCCTCCTTTGATGGATCACTTCTTGTCGACTTCAGCTCATTATCCAAGAAGTTGACCTAGGAACACCCCCCCAGTACTTTGAAGCTTGCATGCCTCAATGGCAAGTTTCTCACTTCCGGCGACAGGTATACATTAATGACCTTCGACCAGAAGATTTTGCATGGTGTTCGACGCCAAGTCCTTTATTCACACCACGTGAATTGTACTGCAGTACCTTGAGGGTCATTGTCATTATTGGTGATTCCTCTCGCGCTTGTTAACGGTTTACATTATTGATCGGTAATCAAGCGATGTCTTTCCATGTTCGACTTCAGCGCAATTCTCACATGGATCGACTTGTACTTAGAGTGAAGATCGAACGAGTTTTGAAGACCCCGGATCTAGTTTCATCCATCCGGGCTGCGATATATATTCAGGAAATATAAAGACATTTGATATGTACATCATTGCAGCAGATGATCATCCTACTCAAAGGATGATAATTTCAGCAGAGAATTATTAGTCTACCATCAGACGATCGTCTATTCTATGTACCAAAATGAATTTATAAAGCTGAGCATGGTAATGCCCGCCTCAGCTAGATCATGAAAGCAGAATGAAAAATAATGTATTGTATTGTATTTTATTACAGGGCGCCTCTCAGCGATTGAATGAACTTCGGATCCTCCTGATAAAGCATTTCACCCGATAAACGACCTCATACTTTACGGGGCAACTGTTATAGACATTTTTGTGCCTTACGACATGAAGCATGAAATGTCAATAATCTAAGGGATCCAAAGTCCCTAAACATGTTGTTCCTACCCCTAGAGGAACAAGGTCAGCAAACCACAGCACTAAATATCAGTTCTCCACCTGAAAACACTCAAAAACAAGCTAATTCTGGATCATGTTAACTGCTCCACTGAGCATCTGCGCTGAATGTCAACTGCTCCACTCTGTACCTGCGCTGAATGTCAACTCTAGTGAAGGCTACCTGCGCTGGGCGAGATTGGCCAAGTGGCACAGTCATTCTGCAAGGTGTCAAATGCCCAAGAAGCTTCCAAAATGACACTTGGATCAGGGAATTCACCTTGTGATGAGTAAGAGGATCTAGATCTCCAAGTGGAAGCAAGAAACTCCAAGTGGACTCAAGAACTGAAGTATAACTGAAGTGGGAGAGGACACTAGTCAGCTCCATGCCAAGCTCAAGCTGACTCATCCTTTCTCCAAAACTCCTATATATAGAGCTCTCTCATGAGGTCTAGGGAGGCTGGAATCTTGTGAATGTAAGGAAGTGCTATTGGTCTGAGTATAGAACTATTGGGTGATTGCTTTGAAGGAGGTGAAAAGGAGATTTCTTTCTGCTGGGAGGTGTTGCTGGATTGGGCCTCTTATGGTTGTAACACTCTCAGAACTTTACTTCTTCCATTAATAAAGCATTTGAGGTTCTTCTATATGCATGTGTCTCAATGGCTTTTTGATACTTGTATATTTGATTTATTCTAATCCTTGAATCAGTTATGAATGTATGCTTCTTGTAGTTTCCCTCTCTTGCTATTTTGCAGGATCTTTGTGTAGCTGGGCCAGTGAAAGAGCAAGGAGCTGGGAGCAAGCAGCAAAGAGAGAAGATTGGATCAATCATTAGCGGAAGACAACGGTTAGTGGATCTCTTTCTCCCCTCTCTTACATCTCATAAAGAAGTAATCTCGAATAGCTTTGCATTCAGTTGTTGCTGAGGTACTATCACCCTTAGAGTGGGATAGAGTCATTCCGTATTGGATACTTTTCCCAACAACAAATGGCAATACATTGAGACCATTCATGAGCAGATGGAGCTCATAGGGAAAGCACATAGGGAAATCCAGAGAGCAAGGGCATCTCTAGGCAATATGCCTGAGGTTGCCAATAGAATGATTAATGTGCTTAATAACAGAACAAGTGCTCAGCTGGCAGCAATGGGAATTCCAAACAGAACTGAAACCATCCAGCTTATAAAGAGGGTCCTTACACTAAGAAACCTGGTACAAACACTGGAAAGAAGAAGCCAGGACATGCAGATAGAGGTAAATAAGTTCATGGACAAGTTTACAGTACTACAGGGCAAAGGTCTTCCTAGCTTACTGAACAGCGCAGGGAGACTACTTTCACATGAGAATTATGCCAAAAGGGTCTATACATTTGCTACTAATCAGATCACTGAAAGACCTAGTACTTCAGAAGAAACAGGGCCAGCATCTGGACAAAGTCTCTATAACAGGGTAGAGAACTTATTTTTCATTATGGATGAAATTAAACATTTGTTTGAAGTGCCTCCAAACTTCTACAAATACACAGAGGCAGATGAGACCTTAGAGGCAATTCTGAGACATCAATTGCCCACACAGGAATTTTGGACTAAAATGATACAGTTAATACTATAAACAAGAGCCTGTAATCAAGTTTTTTCATTAAAATACATAAGTTATCATACACAAGAAAATTTGATGAGTTCAGCATCTATGGAGAAGAATGGGCTGAGCCAACTCAGCAAATCTACTTGGGCACTAAAGCAACACGGACAGTCACAGGTGACAGGGCCGAGAAGTCTACAGGATGACAGGGACATAAAGACACATCATTAAGAATTTATAACAGAACGTTCAACCGACTCAGTGGCCTCCAAAGGTCAAAAAGTCTTTTGACAGAATTAAAGAGCATTTATTTTGTATTCAAAGCTGTAATAACTTTCTTATCTGCTGTTCTGTAGTAGTTGGTGAACGTATTTATTTCTGAGATGACTCAATAGTTTAGATATTTTGTATGACCAATTGTATATATTCCCCCTCGCATAAGCTTGCAGGGGGTTGTTGATTTCTCTTCTAGAGTTTCTTATGCTGTAAATTTCCAGAGTATTAATACAAAAGATGATGGAATTTCCAAAGCTCTGAGTTATCTGAGGCATTGTGGTGTTTTGCTGAATATTACAGGATTCCTGCGTACTTCATGGCACAATAAGTTATCCTAAAAAACTCTTTGTAATGTGTTTTTTTAATCTTTTCATAGCTCATTCATGTTTCTGTGTTTCATAGTTAATGGCAAAGAAAAAGAATAGTTCCGGGATTTATTCACAGAATACCCTGAACTCAATCTATGCTGTTATAAATGTTTTTCTTCAGTTATAGTCATAAGGTGTAATTCTTAACTGCTGCACCTCCAAACTATATCTTTCACAGTGATTGTTGTTTCAGGAATTCAAGTTTGCTCCTGTGCAATATATCTCTTTCTTACACCCCAGCTTAGTGGAAAATTCTTAATTGCTTTTCACGGGTTAAACACACTTCATATTCACAATCTCAATTTTGTTTCATGATGTATTTAAATGGCCCTGCAGTTTCAGCAACTCAACTCAATATTCGAGACAACCCATAGCCACAGACTCCATTGCCCAATGAACTAATACTACCAAAAGACTTCCACCATAGGTATAGAGAGACATCCCTCAACCAAAACATAAAACCAAAACCCTGAACTCATAACTAGCCTAAAATATTCACAAAACAGAGACAAACCTTAAAGAGAGAGCCATCTCTGATTACAGTTTGGCTAGAAGTTGTAATCCAAAGCTTGGTTAGTGGTTACCCCGGCCGTATTCCCTTGGGAGTCAAAGGGAACAACCTGGGTGTTAACACTTGGTCCAGATGGCGCCGAGAATCGTCCACAGAATCTCCTGAAATCAACTGATGAAAATCAAGGGGGAAAGCACCTCCAAAGCTCCAACAAACCAAGTTCAAATGAAATGGTAAAATGAGAGGTAAAAAACACTTTTTAATTACTTTTACGTAGTTCAATGTAAAATATTAGCATTTTAATCTCGTTTTCAAGCAAATATTGTTCATTTCTAACTAGTTTGATGAAGCAGTTGAAAATACAATACAATATTTGGAAGGACCAAGCTATTTATGGTAAAAAATCAAAACAAGACCACCTTAATCGAGCAGTGTTTACCGCGAGGTTCAAGCTCGTTAAAAAATGAACTATCCCCTGGTAAATAACCACCGTGAATGTAGCATTTCAGCCATTAAAGCCTTGGTCGTGTTTGCACTGTCACCTCCACTTTTCCATTGGCCGATCATTCACCTCCATTTGTTTGTTTACCCATTTTGAGGAACAGCTGCGAAGAGTGATTTCACTAGCCATCCTTGTGACACTGCTGTGATTGGAAAATTCCAAAACTTACCTGGAATCAGCTGCTACCCATTTTATCACTCGTTCCTCAAAAGATGAGTCTTCTTTAAGCTCTTTTCAACTGACTCGTAAAATATGAAAAGATTGCTGAGTCCTTGGCCTTCCAGCTCGTTAAAGGGACAGGAAGTGCTATTCCTCCTCTAGATTGTAATCTTTTTGTACCTGAGGAATTATTGCACAAAAAGATCGAGCACTTGTTTTGTTCGGCTCGTTAAAGCTAATTGAAAATTCATCCCTTCTGTATTGTTTTATAATTTTTTGGACTTAAGGGATTAGATGACGAAAAAAGAATTTTGGAGTTACCTTTACGTACCTTTTCAGACTCTCTAAAAATGAAAAGGACCGAGTTATCTTTGTCGTTAGACTCGTTAAAAAGATTAATAGCGACAAACTTGTCTTTAGACGAGAATGAGTTTCACTATCGCTAGGCTCGTTAAAACATAGCGATGGGTTTGCCCGAAGGGAAAATTATAGAACAAGCATATGGTATCCTCCTCAAGCTTGACAAAAATAAAGAGGTACTGGTCAACAATGACTGGGGAAAAATTGGGAAGAAAACTCAAAGAATCTTTATTGGTAGCAAGTCGCTCTTGAACATGACACTTCCACTCTGTGCCCGAGTCGGGTTGGGTTGTTTCATTCACCGGTCACATCGCCATGGTCATGCCATACCATCCACATTTGGGGTTAATGCTACCAATCCATCACATAAGTGTCGCCGACATGTTCAAGAGAAGTCATCCAGAAAGGCCATCTGTGTCCCGCCCACTACCATACATTATACTCCATTCTTTCATGACCGCCACCCTGAACCATATATCATCAGATCGTTTTCACCTCCATCAAAATCATTTGCTCCGTTCCGTGTCATTGATGTGGGATTCATTAAGGCCCTCCTATGATGGATCACTTCTTGTCGACATCAGCTCATTATCCAAGAAGTTGATCTAGGAATACCGCATTCAGTACTTTGAAGCTTGCATGCCTCAATGGCAAGTTTCTCACTTCCGGCGACAGGTTTACATCAATGACCTTCGACCGAAAGATTTTTCGTGGTGTTCGACACCAAGTCCTTTATTCACACCACGTGAATTGTACTGCAGTACCTTGAGGGTCATTTTCATTATCGGTGATTCCTCTCGCGCTTGTTAACAGTTGACATCATTGACTGGTAATCAAGCGATGTCTTTCCATGTTCGACTTCAAAACATTTCTCACATGGATCGACCTGTACTTCGAGTGAAGATCGGACGAGATTGAAGACCCCGGATCTAGTTTCATGCATCCGGGCTGCAATATATATTTAGGAAAATAAAGACATTGAAATGTACAGCATTGCAGCACAGATGATCATCCTACCAAAAGGATGATGGCTCTATCAGAATCATCAGTCTACCATCAGACGATTGTCTGTCCTATGTACATGAAAATGAATTTATAAACCTGAGCATGGGAATGCCCGCCTCAGCTAGATCATGAAAACAGTATGAGGATAATGTATTGTATTGTATCTTATTACAGGTCTCCTCCCAGCATTGAAAGAACTTCGGATCCCCCTAATAAAGCATTTCACCCGATAAACGGCCTCATACTTTAGGGGGCAACTGTTATAGACATTTTTGTGCCTTACAGCTCTAAGCATGAAATGTCCATAAACCAAGGGCTCCTAAGTCCCTAAAAGTGTTGTTCTAACTCCTAAAGGAACAAAGGTCAACAAATTACAGCTTCTCCCAGAAGTTCTCCACCATAAACTGCTCAGAATAAGTCAAATCAGGATCATTTCAGCTGCTCCACTAGCCAAGTGCGTTGCATAGCACCTAAGTCCACTAGCTAGGTGCGTTGCAACGCACCTAAATGCACTACCAGGGTGCGTTGAGCGGGAAATGACAAGTGGCAGAGTCATTCCACGAGGTGGAGAGACAATGGAAGCTTCCAGATCTTCTCCAATGACACTTGCCTCACTGAATTCGACCAAGGATGAGTAAGAGGCTTTCAGTCTCCAAGTGGAAGCAAGAACTGACAGAGAGAAGCCACTAATCAAATCATGAGCTGACTCATCCTCCTTGCATACATCTATATATGGATCCCTCATCCCAGAGATCCAGAGGCTGGAATTTTGCATATTGTAAGGAATTGCTGTTGGTTTCGAGATACATATCAGAGAATTGGGTGATCTATGTTTTGTTGGGGTTGAAGAAGGGACTTCTTTGCTGGGAGGTTGATGCTAGGTCAGGAATCATCGGTTGTAACTCCTCCTAGATCTTCTTGTATATCAATAAAACTATTTGAGTTTCTTCTCCATGTTTGTGTTTCATTGATGCTTGTTACATTTGTATGGTTAACTTAAATCTGATCCTAAGTTATTTGTGAATATAAACATATGTCTTTGTATAGTTTCCTTCTTCTGTGATCTTACAGGTACTTGGTGAAGCTGGGCAAGTGAGGGAGCAGGTAGCTGGAAGCTGTCAAAGAGGAGAGAGATTGGATCAAAGGACTAGCGCAAGACACAGGTTGGTTCATACTATTCCTCTTTGTTTATTGTTCATAAAGAAGAATACAAAAGTAGTTTTATCTGTTTGTTTCTAAGGTAGCTGTCACACCTTAGTGGGATAGAGCAGTTCTAAATAGACACTTTTCTCGATAACAGATGATCAGGGTTGCAGTTGATTCTATGTGATGATGCAATATTCTGAGTTTAGTTATGTGTTCTAGTTACATTGATCTCACTATTATATTTGAATTAAGTTGGTGTGTGTTTCAATTGATCTACAAGTTGTGATGTATTAAAGCAGTTGGATCCAGTGTGAAAAGTTTTGAAACGTGGTCCACAAATGTTACTGAGGGTTGGAGCCTTCAGTGAGCATGTTGAATCTTCCTGCTAGTAGTAGCTGGTATTTAGATTAGGGTGTTGGAGCTCACTTGCAGTAGGATATGAGTAAGAGTGAAGGTTGTAGCCTTCAGTAGGTCGGTGCCTACGTACTTGTATGATTCTGCACTAGTATAAGAATGTAAGAATTTTTTGATATTAATAAGTTTGAAGACTAAGACGACAATAGTGGTGGTTTTCTCCCAAATTGGGTTTCCACCTTAAATCCTGATGTTCATGTGTGTTTCTTATGTGTGATACTTTATTCTATTCTTACTGCACCTTTTTACTGCTTATCAAATGTGTGATAAATCTCTTACATTCTAGTTTGAGTTTAACAGATAAAGAATTATATGTTTTACAACTTTACTAAGAATATGCTAGTTTCTATTACAACAGTCATGTACATATGCTAGTTCTGTTCAGTAAAGTCACGTATACATTTCATAAAAAGAAAATTATTATTTTGAGTTTTTAAAATATCGATTCACCCTCCCCCACTCTTAGTACTTTTTCCAAACAAAAAGTGCATCCTTTTCAATGGGTTTTTCATACCTAGATGATAAATTATGATATTGATCTATGTTTTAGGGTTCTTTTCATTATTAAATTTGAAACATAACAGGACAGGGATTCTATCTTGAGAGAAGGGCCATGGCTTTTTAGATATGCTGGTCTTTTTATAACCCCATGGTTCCCAAATTTTGATGCCAATACAACTGTGGCTTCCAAAATTCTAGTGTGGGTCAGAATGCATAATCTCCCTCTTCATTTTTGGCATCATAAATTTCTAAAACTAATTGGAAATAAGCTAAGAAATCATATAAAGAAAGATACTTAGAGAATTGAATAAATCTTCACTTTCACTAGAATATGTGTGGAGGTAGACCTTAGTAAAGTTTTACTTGACCGAATTCATTTGTTACACGATAAAAAGCATTGGACCCAATTTTTAGATTTTGAAAATATGGGATTTAGATGTCAAATTTGTCTACAAATGGGTCATTTACAAAATTCATATTCCCAAGCAAAGAAAGATTCATGAAGAAAAAGAAACAAGAAAAAAATACAAAGGGATGGTAATTTTTAGATAAAATAATCTAACAAGAAGAGGACAAAGAAGATGTGGGTAATGCAAAATCTAAGGCCAATCAAGACCCATGAGAAACAAAATCATATGGAGGAAGCAAACAAGAAGGAACAATGATCCCAAGTTTGATAGGTTCAAAAGCAACAGGAACTTCAATCCCAATTCTGTAGAAGTGAAAATTTTCCAATAAAATGGAGATGGACAGCCACAAATGAACTCATGTATCTAAGAGCTTGCTCTTAGATAAAAAAAAATCTAATTATAGTAGGTGAAAACTAGTTAGTAATTGTAAATGCCACTCCTAATCTAGGAGGTTTGTAGAAAGTGGAAAAGAAGAAAGGAAGAAAGGGTAACTAAGTATTTTACTTAGTACCAATGTTTTCTTTTTACACTTTTATGTCACTATTTTGTTTTTGGGCACTAGTTTTGGCTAGTACGATTGAATGATCTTGGATCATATACAACATGTAATATTGTTATTTAATAAAATTATGATTTTTAATTTGGGAATATATATATATATATATATATATATATAGATATATAGATATATAGATATATCCTTCTTGTCTTGTTTTGATTTCTCAGAACAATATTCTTTTGTGTCTAATCACTCTTATATTCTTGGTACTATTTACTCATAATAGATAAATACTTAAAATGGCTTAGAGCCCATTCTGTATAAATAATTGAAATAGAATATTTTCAACTACTTATAATTATAAGCATGAATACAATCTAAACTATAAAAAATATAATTCCATTCAATTACTTACCTTTTTTATACAAATATTATTCTACTTGTAATCATTAAACATATACAATATATAAAGTGAATCGTTTTCATACTAACTGCTACAAAATTATTTTATACAAGTAACTAAGGCATACTTAATGCATATAAGATGAAACACATGAGTAAGAAACAAAAAATCATATTATTTTTCTGTTGAAAATATGACAAGAAAAATCTTGATTTAATTTTCACTTGAATTAAATTAGGAATAAAATTGCAATTCCACATCACAAGACAACTTATACGAGTTAACTAAGTTAATTTGACTCATCTAGATGAGTTAATTCGAGTTGAGGGTCTAACTAGAGTCATGTAGATTGTCTCATCTAGCTAAGTTAATTCGAGTTGAGGGTCTAACTAGAGTCATGTAGATTGTCTCCTACTTTAGACGAGCCCTGGTTGAGTTTATTTTGGGTTGTAATTAATTAATTCAGTTTAACTGAATTAAAGTCAGTTAAACTAGTTGAAACTGATGGAGGAACTAGTAGGAGGTCAGACAGTGGGGTGTCACTCCATGTCTTCAATTAGTTAAATAATGATTCACTCATAAATAACTCATGCATTTCGTATCTTAGAGTTACTCAATTGAGATTGGAGTACAAGGGCAATGTACTATCAATCGTATAATCATCCAAATTATACAAGTGGTGCATGCAGTCAGAGGAAGGCCTATGAGGATTGTGCAATTCCAATTGAGGAATTTTCCTAATTAATAGGGGAATAAGTCCCAAGGAAAGAATGCAAGGAAATAGGGACTTGGGAAAGAAAAAATTAGTTACATATTAGTGTAGGATTGTCTAGAAAACTATGAGATAGATAGAGATAATACATAGGTTACTCGGGCTTGAGCAAAGAATTGTATTATTGTCATATATTTTTACTAATGCAATATACAAATAACAAGCATTTTTAGTTGTGTCTTTCCCTAGGAAATCATTGTGTAATGTGTTGATTGAATTCTTTCTCTAGTATGCTTTGTGATTTATCGATCAATTAATTATTTTTGTTGATGAGTAGAGTAGATTCAAGTATTTTGTTTCATAAAATCACATAAGCAGTTTGAATCTACAAGGAATTTATACATGGCATTAGAGATGAAATCATTTTAGAAGAGAATAATATGATTTTGTCTTTGCAAGTGGAATCAAATTTGTAGGATCATTCTTCATACCTAGCAGGATATTGTTCTATGGATTGAGACTCGGATATACCCTTGAGGGTAGTTAACATTATATTTCGTGGAAGGAAAAGATGGAGGCGGTGTTGGAAGAAAACGAGCTAAAGGAATTCATAGATAATGATATTCCTAAGCCTCCAACAATAGATGCTCAAAATCTAGTAGAGTGGAATAAATGTCTTGCAAAGGTGTTGGGACAGGGTCCCCTAGGGTCAATTTTGGGGAAAAAGCCCAAGTTTTGGGGCAAAAGGCCCAAGTTTTGTTGTAAAGAATGTAGATTCTTCGCAATATTTGGTCTTGGACCGTATAGATAGTAAAGTCTTGGACCGTATAGATAGTAAAGTGTCATAGAGAGTTTTACCCTTCTTTTATATAAATTGTGTTGGCTTTAGTAGATCTACCCATTGTCCCCGGGCCATGGGATTGTATAAAAAGGAGAGTCTTAGAGAGTCTAAGGCATAATGATAGTAGAGATCAATGGAGTTTAATGTAATCGATCAGTAAGAAGTAAGAACAAAGAAGTATTAGAGTAGAACAGAGACTCTGTAGTTGTGTGCTTAGAGGCCTAGAGTAGAGTCTGTAGCTGAGTGAATGGACCCCTGCAACTAAGTGCGCAGGGAAATCTTAAGTCGATAAGAAGAATTGAAGCATTAATAAAGAGATTGTTCCAAAAATTCCTGTGTTAATCTATTTTCTTTTGTTAGGAATGAATGTGCTATTATGTTATGATGAATGTGGGGTTTATGAACTAATACTGTATTGAAGCACGATTTTACATAAAGTATCTCGTTATATTGATGCAAATAATAATAAATGTTTAAGAGAAGAATATCTTGTTGCATGTTAAAGTTATCAAACACATAAACTGATCTGGGTAAATACAGAATTAGGAGTACTCATAGAGGCGTGTAAATGGTTGATTCACCTGTTTAGGGTTCACAAAAGACAGTCGTGAACGTTTGCGAAGGTTTAGAATCTGATTAAGGGAAGTTATATTGATAAGCCCTAAGGACTTATCGACCTGCACAAAGGCAGGATTAGGGCATAAAATGACATCACACTCATCTCTAGGTGCAAAAACTTGGTTCTAGCATCCCCCCATACTGCTTTGGGTGAGACTTCAGTCTGCACTCTGTGGGTTAATGCCGAAAGGGCCTGTAGTGTAGGGATTTGTTTGGAAAACATAACTCTGAACTTGGATCAGGACCCACTAAGCCAATGAATGGTTTCGTTGTTGGGACTGACATCCTCATAAAGAGATGTGTGATGTCGTGTCACTGGAATACAACAAAGAAATAAATTGAGGGTTGTTTGGATAGAAAGATCCACGAATTCGTGGCGCAATAAAACAGAAATCCGTGATTGATGAAAGAATAGTAGTTGGACATGTATCTATACATAGGAATACACAAAATTTTCTTTTGTTCCTTCCTGATCTATCTATATGAATGGATCGCTAAATTGACATATGGCCAAGGAAGGTGGAGGCTTTATGGTACAATAGTGTGGACCCACAATTAGTGTGGAGACTAGAAGCCTCTAAAGACAAGATCACATGCTCTGTCGATCAATGGCTTGATCATGTCATCAGAGGATTTGTGATAGAATTTGTAGTTGATACCTCGGTCAACTATAGAAAGGTAGAGTGACGCTTCTTCAAGGGACCATGAGGCAAGTATTTGAAATCTTTGAATACTTGGATTAAAATGCTCTTATGTGAAAATCAGGTTATGCAATTACCTTGATTTTTGGACCTACATGAAGTGGAAATTTATTCAACGATAGAGGGAGAACATGTCTTGAATATAGCCTACTAATTAAGCCTCCTCTGAGTGATGACAAAGGATTAGCATAGGCTTCACCATAGAGTGTTTTCTAGTTAAGAAGACAAGGGTTCCCACGAATACCCTATCTGCCCACACCACCTTCGTCTTCACCTCGACACCGCCACCACCTCCACCACCAATCAATATTGCAAATGCAGTGAAGTTGCTCATTTTCAAGGGCTTGGGAAATGAGGACCTAGAGTAGTTTTGGTTTGTTGTGAAGGCTGTGTGGACAAACCAGAATATTATAGACAATTAGAAGAAGAAATAAATGTTGGTCACTACTTTACAAGATAGCGCGCTAACATGGTACATTAAGTACTGCACTAATAACCTGATGACTATGTTGGTAGACATTCAGACTATGCTGAATAAGGAATTCTATAGGCCCAAGTCTGAAGCGCAAACAATCGTTGGATTAAAGGAAATCACGATGAAGCTTGGTGAAACACCCTAGGAGCCGGATCAGAGATTGAAATGCAATATCCATGAAGCTAACATGAATCTTACAGATTGACAACACTGCGAATAGTTTGTAGCTTTGCTCTTGCCTCACTTAAGGGTTGCTTTATCATAGTAAAAGATTGGGAACTAGGTGGAAGCCCTGAAATTGTGATAAGACTTGATGAAATGTTGATTCAAGATGATTATTTAGGAGTTCAACAGATTCACGCAGAGTTGCACAATCTTTTCCTATAATTTGAAAGTCTGAAGAAGGATAGAGTGGCTCGACAAGAGGTCTGCCAAGAAGTTTGGTGTCTGAAATGTAAGAGCAAGGGGCATGATGCCTCTAAGCTTGGAAGCTCAAGCCAGGCCAAGTACAGGGTGCACACTATGGTTTTTTATCTGTTAGGTAGCTAGAAAATATGTGACAGACAATTTTCACTTGCTACAGAAATTTTTACAGACACCACAACAACTATTTTGCAACTTTTGTAAATCGGTGGGTCACGATGACTGCAACTACTGTAGCTATGAGTTAATGATGGAGAGAATGCCCACATATCGAATGTAGAGAGAAGCTAGGGCTCCAGATCAAGGCTCTAGGGGAGCATGTAGAGGATATCAGGGGGGCGGATTGAGGCCAAGGTGGAGGAGGACCTATGATAGGTTAGGGACAATTTATTTTATATAATTGTGGAGTCCCATGACACTATGTTTGAGAACGTATGCACCCAACATGCCTATCGTGCCGATGCTATACTCATTTTGACCATGTGACAGAAGAATACCCTATCTTAATAGCCAATATGCATGAAAAAGGGATGCAGCCTCATCAACCTACCTTAAAACTACAGATGATGAGGGCTAAACCCAGTGAAGAGGATCCTAATGTGAATATCATGCTGTGAAGTGGAATGATGTCTAGAAAAGATAAGGGAAAGTAGCCTAAAGAGAGTGAATGAGCTTGCAAGACCCCAGAAAAAGAACTTGGGTTTGATTTGGAGCACACGAAAGAGACCTTTATGGAAGTAAAGAAAAGGTTTGCTAAGGCCTCTACCTAAGGAAGTCAGAATCAACTGTCTTAAGAAATGCATCCCTCCATGCTTACCACGTTCTTGGAGACAAGTATGAAGATTCTTTGTGATAACAAGGTCATGAAGGGATTACAAGAGTTGATAAATAAATGTGTCAGTAAAGAAAATCTTGTTGAAGGACCTCGCTTAGTTAGAAAAATGTGCAAGCATAAGTCAAGAACAAGGCGTGAGATATGACTCACTACGCAATTAGGAGAGTATGAAATGGATCAAGTTATTTTGGTTTTGGGGTAGGATGTGAATGTTTTCCCTTAGAAAACATGGGAGACAATGGGGATAACTATACTGGAGTGGTCTCTGATTCAATTAAGGATGGTAAATCAGTAGAAGATTATCCCCATGGGAAGATTGTAAGGAGTGACAGTATATATTGAAGGTGTGAGTGCATTGGATAATTTCGAAGTGATAGATATTGTTGATGACAACAATCCATACCCCATGCTCCTTAGGATCGACTGGGATATTGACATGAATGGGGTGATCAATTTAAATAAGCGGACAATGTCATTTGAGATGAAATTGCTCTGCGTAGTAGTACCTTTGGACCTTGTAGAATGACCGCGTTATATTGAGTTGATCCACAATTATGAAAGTGACAATGACTTGGGCCAGATCTACAAAATAATAGCGCGAGACCAAGATTGGGTGAAACCAACAGCAAATGGGCACAATACATGGGACCGAAAAAATTCCTGTACATAAGATTCAAATGAGGAGTTGGAACACTAGAAGAATAGGTTGCATGAAGTATCTACGTTATGCTGTAACATGATGACTAAATCATTGCACTGTGTATCATTGGAGGTAAGTAGTTTGCCTTATGATGATTGTCTAACTGACGTAGAAATTTTTTAGATGCATTTGATGGATGGCGCAAATACCGAAGGGTGATGAGGGTATGGTTTAGTCGCCCAAAAGTGTGACTGATAGAGAAATATTATGGAAGGAGTGATCCACGTGATCACTTCCAAAAATAGACTGATGCTTATGGAGTGGAGACGCAACCGGAGTGGGTGCATTTGTTTTGTCGTAATTTGGATGTAATACCAATGAATTGGTACCTGAAAATAGAGGTTCGCCACGATACAAACGAGTGGGATATTTTGAGACAAGGATGCTTAATGAAATTTAGCATTTAAGATTGGTTCAAAATATATTGACGATGCATTGCAGGAGGTCAAGGCAGTGATCTTCAAAATACAACAGGATCCCTTGGATTTGATTCAACTAGTTTGGACCACCTAGTTGAGCCATGCAATCGAGTGCTACAATGTGACTGCTGAAGAGGAAGATGAGGATCCAAGGAAAATTAATATCCTAGAGGAAGAAGGTCACCGTAAAGTTGAGGGACCACAGATAGAGAATCAAGATATCACCATGCCACTGAAAACCAGACAAGTAAACATTGGCACAGAGGCATAGACGAAGTTTTCGAAGATAAGGAACTATTGGGATTATGCCACAGTGGACAAAGTAGTTGAGTTTCTCTGCAAGTGTTAGGATTTGTTCCCTACAAAGTTTTAGAATTGAAGGGCATAATACGCGATTTAGGAGTGATGAAAATAAAATTTAAACTAGATGCAAAGCCTGTTAAGCAGAGGCCATATTGCCTTAATCCTAAGTACAAGGAAAAGGTCCACATGGAGTTGGACAAAATGTTAGAAGCAGGTATTATTGAACCTGTGGAGGTTTCTGATTGGGTAAGTCGTATGGTAGTTTAGGAAAAGAAGCAGAAGGATGAGATAAGGATATGCATAGATCTCACAATGTTGAACGATGCTATTCAAAATCCTTTCCCAACTTCGTTCATAAGTAAGGTATTGGATAATCTTGGTGGACAGGAAGCATATTCATTCAATGATGGGTTCTCTGGATACCATCAGATAAAGATCATTCTAGAAGACAGGAGCAAGCCTACCTTTGTGACTGAGTGGGGATGCTTTCAGTATACGGTAATTCCTTTTGGTCTTAAGAATGTGGCAACAATCTTCTCACGCGTAGTCATTGTGGCATTCAATGAGTTCATTCACAAGTTTTTGGAGGTATATTTCGATGATTAGACAATGTTTGGACTGGTAAAATGCCATGTAGCTAGTTTGCACTTGTAGGGCATTTAAATGGTATGCTAAATCCATTGTCATTTTAATATGTCAACCCGAGGTTTCGTTAACTTAGAATATAAACCAAAATATATGGGACCTCAGATGAAAATTGTTCTAGAAATTTTGTTTAGGATGGAAAGAGAAAAGGAAATGCATATTACAAATATAACTAAAGAAAATTGCAAAAGAAATCTCATGCAAGAAAACTAAATTAATTTATAAATATGGAATGAATGAATTAATTCCATGGCCTTTCTAAGCTATTCAAAGGAAAATCTATAAACAAATATAAAAAGAAAACTATGATAATCTAGAGATTAGTAAATTAATCCAAAGAGCAGTAAATAGAAACTAGTGATTTAGTTGTCAAGAAAACAAACTAAGATAACTAGTAAGCAAGTAGTTTAAGGACAATCAAATCAAAAGCAAGAAAGTAAATCAAACTTGAAAAAAACATATCACACTTATAGAAAGTAAAGCACACTTGAATAAAAGGAAATTATAAAAATCAAACTATGTTACAGTTGTATGCAAATTGTGGTTGATGGGGATCCTTCCATTCTTCAATGAGCACACAAGAACATCTATCACATCTTAAGAATCAAACAACACGCATTAGTCATGATTTGTAGAAAATGATATTATTCATGCTCAATGAACAATCATAAATCACACAAATGGCAAATCACACAAATGATAAATTATAGTGCAGCAAATTTATTTGATAAATTATAGTGCAACAAAGTTTCCTTCATGTAGAGAAAAGTTCACGCACTTTTATGCAGAGAAACATTTATTCCATGTAGAGAAAAGTTCACGCACTTTCATGCAGATAAAAGTTCCCTTCATGCAACAGAAAAGTTCACACACTTTCATGGTTGGTTCATGGTATTAGTCCGACAGTTTTTGATCCTATGGTTTTGGTCCGTGGTATTTCATCCAAAAGTGTTGATCTCACGCTCTTTCATGGTTGGTTCATGGTATTAGTCCGACAGTTTTTGATCCTATGGTTTTGGTCCATGGTATTGCATCCAAAAGTGTTGATCTCACGCACTTTCATGGTTGGTTCATGGTATTAGTCCAACAGTTTTTTTGATCCTATGGTTTTGGACCGTGGTATTGAGAAAGGACTAAGGCTATAAAAGAGGAAGAAGATCATTTGGAAAAGTATCTTCTGAATTATTGAATATCTGATAAAGTGCTAGATCTGGAATATGGTGATTGGGTTATGGTGCAGATCTGGATCTGAATGAAGAAGGAACCTGAGCGTAAGGAGAAAGGTAAGTTCTATTGATGGGTCAAAATCTTAAGGCTGGAATAGTGGTATCTCTATATGATTTTGATCTGTGATATGTGGCACACACTTGATCTATAAATCTAATAATATGGGTTAATTAATATCTAAATATTTGAAAGAATGAATTTATAGATCTGAATTATTGATGCATGTTTTATTGTACACATGTTATGATCTGGGTATACTGCAAAGTTATAAGGAAATATTTGCAGATTTGTATGTGGGTTGGCTTTCGTGAAAGCATTGATTCAGTATTGGATAAATCAGAGATTGATGATGCAAGTGTAGTTGATGGGTTTTTGATGTTCTTGGATCTAGTCTGAAAATTAATGAAAAGTGGTCCTTGAAAGAAAAGAAGTAGGGGGTTGTAGCTCCCTTCCAGGAGAGACTGGAAAACGAGAGAGAGAGAGTTGTAGCTCTCTGCAAGTTGTAGCCTGCGTATTGGTAAAGGACTACACCAGTACAAAATAATTGTAAAAGGAGTTTCTTATTAAAAGAAGATAGAGACATATTGCAGCAGGTGGTTTTCACCCACATTTTTCCACCTTATATCTGGTGTTCTTTTGTGTGACTATTTGCTTTTCTTGTTCCTGCTCATTATTTTATGATACTAACATACAAAGTAATGATCAATATTTGAAGAATTATTCAAAGTATAAATAAGGAAGATATATTGAAAATAATTTGATAATACTGATTCACACCCCCTCTTAGTATTATTTTCAACATTATTTTCTCCTTGGAAAACCGCCTTTAACCCCGGTAATGATGGACAATCTTTAGTAGTATGTGATCATGTACAAATTTCACACATTTTAATGTTATCAAGTGGAAATTCATGCAAAGCATGTTTCTTTTTTCATTTAGAGCAAAGCATAAATGAAGCAACATTCTCAGCTATTTGCTTGTTTTCCATTCTTATCATATCAATTTTTTCTTTTAAATTACCAAAAATGTCTAGAAAATTGTTAAGTTCAATTTGACTTACCAATACTGATGTCGACTTACCTACTCTTTCCATGATAGGATCCTGAGGGGATCTTGCATACTTTGCTTTTCCTCTTGATATGTTCTTACAAAATTCTCAAATATCTTGAAATGACAATTGTGAAACATCTCCTTTTCCCACCAGGTTAAGAAGATCAATCAATTCATCCCTTATAGCATTTAGTAGGAGAATTTTTAATGTGTATGATCCTAAATTATGTAATTTATCTCCTTTGACATGATATGTAAATCTCTCCACTAAATCTTATAAGCTTTCATCCTCTTCTTGGTTCATCGTAAAGATTTGATTTCTAAGGTCATTGCTTATACAATATCTTTGTATTTTTCCAAAAATACTCTTTTCATATCATCCCATGTCCTTATAGAATTTGTTCCTAAAGTCATGAACCATTTAAGATCTTTATCCTTCAATGTTTCTCGAAACAAATTCAACTTTTGAATGTTCAAGAAGTAGCCATAATATCTACAAATTATTTCAAATTCAAATAGAAAAGTTTATGGGTCTTCTGATCTCATACCATTGAAGATAGAAAGTATAGATGGAGAGATGTTCTTCATATGAACATTGATATTAGTTTCTTGTATGGGAAATCCAAAAGGTCATACTAGATACTATTGGATGTTCATCAAAAGGTATGCCCAGATTATCGTGCCAATGGAAAAGCTATTGAAGAAGGACACTACATTCTATTGGGATGAGGAATGTCAGCAGAGTTTGGATGTATTGAAGGAGAAAATGGTCACTGCACCGATCATAGTCTTCCTGGATTGGAAGAATGTGTTTCATGTGCATTTGGATGCATCATGCACTGCACTGGGAGTAGTGCTGACTCGAGCCGGTAAAAGAGAATTGGAACACCTGATAATGTTTGCAAGCAGGAAGTTGTCTAAGGCTGAAAGGAATTATTTAATGATAGACTGCGAAGGGTTGGCTATGGTATATGCACTCTAGAAGTTTAGGAATTACTTGCTAGGAAGACACTTTAAGATGTATACTGACCATTCTGCATTAAATTATCTAGTCAAAAACCCTGTGTTGGGGGGGGGATATGTAGATGGTTATTGATGTTTCAGGAGTATGATTTGGAACCAATTGTAAAGCCAACGCGATTGAATGTAGGGTCAGATCATCTGTCATGCATTGAAACAACCTACCAATTTAGAGGAGGGGCTACCTGACTCATAACTCTTTGCGGTGCGTGTAGCCAACAATTACTTTGCAGACATTATCCACTTCTTAACTACTGGAATGGCTCCAGAAGGATACACAAGTCAACAGAAGAAGGAATTGGTGGTGCACGTGGCTGAATTTTCTGTTCTTGCAGGTTGCTTTTATAAGATGGGATCGGATGAGATACTATGACACTATGTGCCTGATTTCGAACGAAGTAGTATTCTATATGAAGCTCATGGAGGGGCTGCAGGAGGCCATTATGTAGGAAAAGCAACAATGCAAAATATTTTATGCACTGGGTTGTGGTGGCTAACATTGCATAAGGATTCCAAAGCATATTGTAGGGTGTACAATGCACGTTAGAGAACTGGAAGGCCATCATGGAGGGATGAGATTCCTTTGAATCCATAGGTATCATTGCAGCCATTTGAGAAGCGGGCAATTTATTTTGTAGGATTGACTCAACCTCCCAAAAAGAAGATGGGTGCGCAGTATATCATCACTATGACTTAGTATTTGACTAGATGGGCGGAGGTGCAGCCTATAAAGGGCTGTACAGGGAAAAAAACATCAAAATTTTTGTTTGAGCATGTGTTGACTAGGTTTGGTTGCCCAAAACGTTTAATGAGAAATCACAGTACGCACTTCCTTAATGAAACAAACAGCACATTGATAGAAGAATTCCAAGTTTATCATCAGAAGGATACGCCATATCACCCTCAAGACAATGGGATGGTTGAAGCATTTAATAAGATATTGGAGAACGCAATGACAAAGGTTTGCAATGCAAAGAGGAATGATTGGGATGTGTGTGTACCCATTGTGTTGTGGGCCTATGGAAATACTTGTAAGAAGCTTACTATTCAGACACCGTTTATACTGGTCTATGGTGTAGAGGTTATGATGCCTATGGAGTATATCGTGCCTACTCTATGCATAGTGGCATTCACAAGGATGGCAGATTGTAGAGCCTTAGAAGAAAGGCTCGCGCAACTGGCAGAGCTCGAGGAAGACAAATTTTTGGCTGGATTCCATCAGCAAGTTAAGAAGGAACACGAAAAGGCATGTCATGATCAACACATCAAACTGCACACCTTCAAGGTAAATGATTTAGTTTTATTATATGATAGTAAGTTTGATAAGTTTCCAGGAAAATTTCATATGCATTGGCTGGGGCCATATGTGATCAAAGAGATTACCGATGGTGGAATAGTTCAGCTGGTGAACTTGAATGGAGATCCATTTCTGGGAAAGGTAAATGGCAGCCGATTGAAGCCATACACTGGGGATCTGACCCAATGACTACATGATGGCAGCATAGTCTTAGTGCTCTAGGAAGCTGCAAGGAGGTGCAGGACTATAAACTACATTGTCTGGGTTGTAGAGTTGCGTGACAAGGGGTCTGTGGGAACTGGAGGATGTCACAGTATCAGAAGAAGCGTGAAGGGAGCTACTCTATAGGGGTGGAGACCGTGAAACGTAGCCAAAAGGTGTCCATTACCATCACTATTCATGATTTGACTGCTAGAATACTGTTAAGAGGAGCGGACGACCGGTATTTAAGGCATTTAAGGCTAAAATAAAGATTGAAATATTTGGAAATATGCCGCCAATCTCACATTTATGGACGGATTTTGGGGGGAACGGTTGAATTTGAATTCGAATTTCCCTATAAAATATGCATGGCTACCCAATGAGAAATACTTTTGCATTTTGATAGTTTTTGAGTTGTACTATTTGTTGCATATGAACTGTGAGTTATTTGAGGATTTTCTTGCAAGCACTGTGTTTGATCAGTATTCCGAGTCAAACAGACAACTTATCCATGACATCATGTTTGGACCAGGTCCCGCAGAAACTGCAAGCATTAGAGGGTTTATTTCCTCTGAGGGAGATGCCCCTGAGGTTGTGAGTATGGAGGTTCCATCAATAGTGCCTACGACACTGAGGTCACTTAGGCCGAACCCCATGCCAACAAGAAAGGTCCCCAAGTCAAAAAAGGATAATCAAAAGAAGTCGATGCCAGTGTGTGAGTCACTGAGGAAACATGTAGCCATCCATACCCAAAGGAAATAAAAGATGAGTGTGAAAGAGAAGGGGAAGGTGGTAGATCTGGAAGCAGATAAAGGTGCAAAAGACATAGATATCGAAGGAGTGGACCCTATTTCAAAGTTGTCAAAGTATATCCATTCATGAAAGGGTGAGGTGAAGGTCCCGAAGGACCATGATGACAAATAGTTTTCCCTTAGCACACCCCCATTGAAAGTGAATATCACCTTTGAAGGTCCACGCTTGGCGTGGGTCCCATACTTGAAGCTTGAAGACTGGGATTTGGCAGACCATGAGTAGTTCCCCACCTTGACGCTGACACCTTTATGCATAGGTTATTCTACAAGGAGTCTAGTGTCACCGTGTTGTAGTCAGTAGAATGGATTTGTGGAGTCAACAAGTCCAGGTTGCTGAACCTATTATGGGTGATGCACTATTATCGGTCAAGCATAAACCTAATTTTCATCAAGCAATTGTTATGCCAAGTGTAGGATAGGTGCCTGTGGCTGGATGCGTTGATCCCCGTAACTGATATGCTGATCCATAGGATCACATTATTACCTCATTCAGGGATGAATCGACAAAGGCGTTTGGTGGAAAGACGAGCAAGCACGACCTTGCTGAAAAGGTGAAGGACAAGTTTAAACTTGTCAAAAATCCACGCGAGTATTCAATTACCAGCATTACTGACTCCACGGTCAATATTGCCACGCAAATTCTAGCTCACAAGGTGGTGAGAAAGTGTTGCGTGGATGAGGTTCCGATACAATTGGTTTCATTAGTAGCTCAATGCACGGAGGACGTACAGTTTAACTGGGCATGCTACCTATGTAATGAGTTGCTCACAAACTATAGAGAGGCATAGAATGATAATAAGACCTTTCACTATTCGTGGTTGTTTCTCTTAATAGTGTTGGTCACATGGGATTTACCAAAGGATAGCCAATTTCCTCTTGTGGAGAAGGATTTACTGGAAGTAGAAAAGTTTGCATCTCTTTGGGCCACAAAAGATGTTGTGCGAGTAATGGAAATCAAAGTCTGTTGGGTGCTAATGGAGCTGAGTATTCTCATGGATATCAACCAAAATATGTGGTTGTCACAAACTATGTTTGAGCAACTGTCGGGGTATGCAGAGTTCAAAGAGGACTTCCACAATATTTACATCTTGGCACACAAGGACCCCAACCAAAAATGGTTTGACTTACCCTACCTGGCCACAAATGACGCGATTGGAGAAGTCATCAAGCGTTGGCCAGCAGACTGGCACATTGCATCTAATGAGGCTACTGTGACTATGAAGTCCGTGGAGAAAAAGAAAAAGGAAGTAGCCAGGCAAAAGGTTTAGTAGTTGGCTAAAAAGAGGAAGAAAGAGGTCGACGAGAAGGCCCAGGTAGACACGGATTGCGCCATAAAATAATGGGTAGAGCAAGAAGAGTGCAGCTCTGAAAGGAGTTAGAGGTTTCATTTACCATAAATGGAGGAGGAAGAGCAGTCACAGCAGGGCGATGGAGATCAACAGGAGAGCACTCCCTTCAGGGTGAATTAGTATAGGGAGCAAGAAAAGGAAGGACTACGCAACAAGAAAAAATCTACCAAGTTGCCACTAGATCCAATTACCTTGACAGATGGCAAGTTGCATGATATTGGTGATAAGGTGCGAGATAAAACAACAGAACTGTTGTAGTAATTTGAGCAGCAAAAGAAGCAAGCACTGGTCACCATACAAACTGGTCTACATGAGTTGCAGATCCAAACAACTAGACTTCAGGCAGGTCCAGCATAGAGCAGTTGCATCAACTAGTTTGGCATCGGGAACCACTCAAGCATCAGAGATGGTTTGTCCAAGCAGTCGCACTGCCAGATGGAGCTTTGAGTTTAGAGGTGGCCACTAACAAGGCTATTGTCAGCACTTTGAAAAATGTGGGCCTCAAAATGGCCATGCTCCCGAGTGAGTTCCTTCACACACTGCAAGCATGTGTGATCACAGAAATTAAGGCCCAAGAGTAGCATGCGTTGAGCATGATCAATGAGTACAAGATCAGCAACAAATAGATTTTAGTGGAGGAGATCACAGAGCTGGAAGCATGGAAGAAGGTTCAGGTAGAAAATGAACAAACTGCAACTACGGTGGCCGAAGCATGGAGCATAGTCCCTAAACTGCATATCTCGGAGGAAGCATTGGTGGACGCAAAGATCGGGAAGTTGGATGCAAGTGTGCATGACACAAAAATAGAAGTGGCCAACGTTCAGTTTGAGGTGAACCTGAAGATAACATAGCTTGAGTTGAAGTCATAGCCTTCAATTCTAGTAGAGGTCAGAAAACAACACGAAGTAGTTGTAAAGGATGGAGTCGCAGCAGTAGATGTCGCGGTGGAAAATTGCACCGCGCTCTTTGAGCACTCCATGAAAGTAGTAACGACGCTCCAGGAAAATCCTAAACTGAAAAGGTTGAACATGGAAGCCCATGAATTGCAGCAATAGTATGATGAGGTAAGAGCGATGGCCTGCACCATTGCTATATCACAGAAATCGGCCAAGCTGTATGAGACAAAACAGTTTCTCGAATAGGTGGAGGTATCACAAAGGAAAGAGGTGGTCCTCAAGGCCAGATTTTGGCCTTGGATGGATGATGCCTATGCTATCTCCACCACCATTGAGGAAATGATGGTAAGCCTGTAGAGAATGCCATAGACGATCGAAGAACATAGCTCATGACCAGCAACATAGAAGCTAGTGGAACAGATCAAATAGATAACCATGCAGGGCGCAGCCGAGGTAGCAGTGGCTCAAGTATATTTGGGAGGTATTTTCTATAATATCTCCACACCATCAGAGTGACTCAGTGGCGAGTCACGATATTTGTGTTGGGGGCCTATTAAGATAGGGTCCCCTAAGGTCAATTTTGGGGCAAAAGCCCAAGTTTTGCTGTAAAGAATGTAAATTCTTCGCAAGATGTGGTCACAGAGCGCATAGATAGTAAAGTGCCATAAAGGGTTTTACCCTTATTTTATGTAAGTTGTGTCGGCCTTAGTAGATCTACCCATGGTCTGCAGACCATGGGACTATATAAAAAGGAGAGTCTAAGAGAGTCTAAGGCAATATGATAGTATAAATCAATGGAGATGAATGTAATTGGTTAGTAAGAAGTAAGAGTGAAGAAGTCTTATGGTAGAAAAGAGACTCTGCAGTTGTGTGCACAGAGGCCTAGCGTAGAGTTCGCAGCTGAGAGTGCAGATCCCTACAGCTGAGTGTGCAATGAAGTCTTGAGTTTGTAATAAGAATTGAAGCATTAATAAAGAGATTGTTCCAAAAATTATTGTGTTTATCTATTTCCTTCTATTATGAATGAATATGATATTATGTTATGATGAATGTTGGGTTTATGAATTAATATTGTATTGATGTGTGATTTTACATAAAATATCTTGTTATATGGAATCATGTAATAATAATTGTTTACACGAAGAATATCTTGTTGTATGTTAAATTTATCAAACACGTAAGTCAATCTGGGTAAATACGGAATTAGGAGTACTCACAGAGGCACATAAATGGTTGATTAACCTATTTAGGGTCCATGAAAGATAGTTGTGAACATTAGTGGAGGTATAGAATCTGATTAAAGGAAGTTATATCAATAATCCCTAAGGGCTTATAGATCTATGAAAATGCAAGTTTATGGCATAAAACAACATCACGCTCATCTCTGCGTGTGGAAACTTGGTTCTAGCATCCCCCCATACTACTTCGGCTGATACTTCAGTACGCGATCTGCTTGATGCCAAAAGGGCTAGTAGTGTAGGTATTTGTTTGGAAAAATTAACTCTGAACCTGGGTCAGGACCCACTAGGCCAACAAAAGGCAAGAAGGATCATACTAGAAGGCATTCGAGATCATATTTTCTGGAACCTCCCTGGGAAGGATACACCATATGCAATGTGGAAAGCCTTAATCGGCTTGTTTCATAACAACAATAACCATAGGAAGCTGGCACTGAAGAACAAGCTTTAGAAGATCAAGATGGAGAAGGGTGACACAATATGACAGTACTTGAGAAGTTCCACCTAATGCCAGGATGAGCTTGGGAGCATTTCTATTACAATTGTTGAATATGATTTGGTCAGCCTAGAACTTCTAGGCCATCCCAAGGTTTCGCACAACTACCAAGATTTGGTAAATGGGAGGGACCATATACGAATGTTGGAGTGTTTTTGGTACAGCTTGGTGCCAAAAGAGGTAAGGAAGAGCACAAGAGATGGAACCGCATCCATGCATGATGATGTTGAGAACTATTCCTTGCTTGGAAAGGAAAATAAAGGGAAGGGGAAGAAATCTTAATGCAA
The DNA here is from genome assembly GCA_031772625.1 of Pinus tabuliformis. Lineage (NCBI taxonomy): Eukaryota > Viridiplantae > Streptophyta > Pinopsida > Pinales > Pinaceae > Pinus > Pinus tabuliformis. Next base: position 1,374,456,887 of record CM062804.1, on the reverse strand, counting down.
AGGGTATTTCAGTCAGGGTGGCAAGAAGAACTTGTCAAAGATTAAATGTTTTCACTGTCATGAGCTAGGATACTATTCCACAAAGTTTCCACATAAGAAGGCCAGAAAGAAGCCCTCAGGAGGAGTAGCAAGTGATAAATTTTCTTCACAATTCAAGTTGGATTTCACCCTCATTACAAGCATGGTGACATCGGTGATGGGTAGTGTGTTGTATTTGGATACTGGAGACTCATTCCATATGATGGGAAAACAAATATTTTTTCATTGACTTGGAGGAGAAGGACCTCTAGATGCACATTGACATGGGAGATCATGGAAATCATAGTGCAACCAGTATTGGTAGAGTTACTTTTCAAAGGGAATCTGGTTCTCCTCTCACATTAAAGGATGTCATGTATGTTCTGTATCTGAAGAAGAATTTAGTTTCAATTTATATGTTGGAGGTATGTGGCTATGATGTGATATTTAGCAAAGGAAAGGCTTTCCTTCATCACATAGCAATAGGACAAGTGAAGTAGATCGAGTTTCAGGTGAAGAACTTATACAAATTGAATGTAGAATATTTTGCAGCATTTAGAACAAAAGTAGAGACGCTGCAAAGCCACGACATCTGTGAAGTATGGCATAGAAGATTTGGCCACTTTCACCATGGAGTATTGAATATCATACAATATATTTCTATAGAAATTACCAAGGATGCACTAGAGTAGTGAGATACATGCTAAGAGTGTACACTGGGGAAGTACAACAAAGCCACCTTTCATGATAAAAATAGTTGAGCACAAGCAATCCTTGAAATAGTTCACTTAGATGATTTCTATTTTTAGATATTATGTGATATTTTTAGATGATTTCTCATGTAAGTGTTGGATTTTTTTCATGCAGAAGATAGATCAGACGTTCTCTAAATTTTGTGAATTTAAAGCACTTGTTGAGAAAGACACTAGCAAGAAAGTGAAGGCTCTCGAGAGAAATAACAACGGATAATATTTGTCGAATAAATTCAACAAAATTTTTGCAATAAAAGGCATTCAAAGGGAGTTAATAGCACCCCATAACCCACAACATAATGGGGTGGTTGAAATGAATAACAAAAGTATTGTGGGAGCTGCACGAGTGATGTTACATGATTAGGTGTTATTGTTTCACTTGTGGGATGAAGCATGAAACACAATTGTATATGTGCACAACATGAGTCCTCATCAAATTCTTAAGATGAGTATGCTAGAAGAATCTTTTTCAGGGAATAAACTAGATGTGTCACACTTTAGGGTCTTTGGTTCATCAGTTTACTATCATGTTACCAAGGATGCAAGGAAAAATCTAGAGTCGACAGATGAGTTGGGCATATTTGTGGGGTACACTAATAAACCTCACAACTACCTAGTGTACCTTCCATATCACAAGATGAAAGTTGTTCATAGATATGTGAATTTAAATGAAGAGAAGACCATGATAGGGAGCTTCATTTAAATATAGACAATGATCTTTTAGCTCCAAATGAAGAACCTCAGGATGATATGGAGTAGCCGCATGCAGAGGAGCAGAGAGTGGAAGCACCCATTCATGAAGAGACATCTAGAGATAGAAGGAAGCACACTAGAGAAGATGACAAATTGGTTCTTGATTCTAGAGAGAATGTGGGAGCACTCACATCACAATGCGGGAAAAGGAGGTCACTAGATTGGTACACTGGCTACATGGCTCTCATGAGTGAGAGCGTAAAAACAAAGCCATCCTGATTCACGGAAGCAATGCGTAAACCACTATGGTTTGATGCCATGGTAGAGGAGTATGACTCCATTATCAAGAATAATGCTTGGGAAGTTGTCCCAAGGCCAGAGAACAAGTTAGTGGTAGGTTCTAGGTGGATATAAAAGGTAAAGCAAGTAGTAGATGGGAGTGTCAAGAAACAAAAAGGGATATTTTTGGTGAAGGGGTTCTCTCAGGTGGAGGGAATTTATTATGAGGAAACCTGTTGGGAGATTTAATTAATTGTTAAATCCCTGTCATTAATTATCAACCAACATTCATAAATTGTTAAGGTATACATGTACTATATGTATTAGGTGGTTATTTATCAGAATACATTAATATAATGTAATTGAAACTAATTACAAAGCTAATCAAATCAATCCAATCCAATTCCAAACACAAATAAATTGAAATCAAACTTGCATAAAAGAAATCACACTTGCATAAATGAAATCACACCACACTTGCATAAATGAAATTACACTTATAGAATTGAAATCAAACTTACAGAATTGAAATCACACTCACACCTGCTAAAATGAAATCATACTTGTGGAAAGGAAAATCTCACTTCCATAAAATTAAAACACACTTGCTGAAATAAATGAAATAACATAACTACACTATGTTACCAATATGTATAAATGAGTACAAACTGTGGTTGATGGGGATCCTCCATTCCTCAGCAAGCACACCGAAAAATTATCACATCATGGAGATCAAAGTGGCAGTATGTATTTCATTACAATATATTACAAGAATTCGCTATCCTCACTTCACAAATTACATCTTGGATGAAACTCCGAAATCTAGAACTTGGAACCTCTAACTATTAACTAGCCACCAACTACTAGCTACCTCCTAACTTGGAAACCCTTTGTATGTCGAATGTACTCCTATTTATACAAAAATTGAAGATAACTATTCATTAAATATAGATCCTTAAATCTCTCCTAAATCCACATTTCTCTCTTGTGGTTACAACCAATCACCTGACTGACATCAACAAAGAGAATGTCACCGTACTACAATCAACACTTACGCTAATGCGAGCCAGTACGATTTTCATATAAGCTACAGATCCTCTCAAAATTCTCTCTTAGTTTTGATAAGAGACATTCATGATTCTTCTCCTTTGAATATTATTAGTTAATGATCCAGATATTCTACAAATATTCCACAAATCTTTATGAGTTGGAATTTGAAATTCGAATTTGTGGTTGGGTGGCCAAATAGGATCCTTCTAGAATCCCCAAGTAGGCCTACAATATCACAAAACTCAAACCACTTTTGGATATATATGAAAACATGTTAATTTCGTAATATTTAATCACAAATTTGCTTAAAATACTTAAAATAAATGACTTGGAAAATAATAATAATAACACCATATCATCATGAAATTGGTTACCTAATGTAGGGTTATGGGTCTATAGAGTTACAGAATGAGGGTAAAATGATGGAAATGTGGGTAAAAGTGGATGACATTTTGAAGACACAACATACCCCCAACTGAAGATGTTACATGTCATCATGCAACTATGGCATTGATTCCCTTAATCATAAGTTGATATTCTTGGAATGCTTTGCTTCTATATGAGCTTTGGCTTTGTATTGATTTTCTTTTAAGTTTTCATAATCATATCATTTGACAATTTTATTCTTTTTGCAAACTGTACTTTGAAATACATTTGATTGCAACATATTTTTTTTGTGTTTGGTTCTTATGTGACAACCCAAATTTATGAGTATTGGTTCTTGTGTAAAAATAGTTTTATTATTTTTGTTGCATCAAAATACTTGAAAACATTGAGAATTCCTTTTCAAGTCCCATAGTGGCTGTCAACCATTTAATGTGATCATGAATGATCATTGCAAAACATATAAAATTTTGGAATCAAAATCCAATAATAGTTGATTGGAAAAAATATGTTGGTTAGGATGAAATGAAATGTGAGATGTGATAGGAAATGTGAATATCCCTTCCTCCCAACTAAAGGTGTTTTCAGTTTTCGGTAAATGAGAAAGTGAATATAAATGAGGTGAGGGATTTTCCAAAATCACAATTTTAGCATTTAAGGAATTACATGATTAAAGATTAGAAAATTACATACCTTCACCTACCTGAAAATTGGACAAGCTATGTATATAGAAGTGTGTTGATCCTGCTGCTAGATCATGGAATATAAAGCAAAATAATCTAATATGTTTTTTATTTCTTTTGGTTGTATGAATAGAGGATGAAATTAGAATATTTATTTCTATTGCTACTGAATTCTGAATTGAGTCCTGCTGCAAGCTACTAAAATCATGTAGTCTTCATTCATTCCCACTCAGTAGCATAATTCTTATCTATGTGAATGGATTTGTTGATGTCGAACAAAGAAAATAAATTATTGGAATACTGACCATTAATGAATTCAATTAACCAACACGAGACTACTCACCATTGATGTCAATGAAAGTTGGGACTCCTAAGTACATCTTAATAGGTACGAATATATGAGTCATAGTCGAGTCACCTAGAAGATCTAACAAATAGGGGACATTGATGTATTCCCACTATTTATTGGCAAGAGAAGTTGCCATTAAGGAATGAAATCCTCAAGGTAATTGAAATATCTCTAGTCTTAATCCTAGATGATGTGTTGGAGTCGACGAGTCAATACTTGTTAGAAGGGGAGGCCTTTATGAATCCTCCATCATCTAACATGAGTATGAAATAATAATTTGAAGGACCATAGATGGAAAATTTGCATTGAAGCAAGTTTTTTTACAAAAAGGAAAAGGAAAATGGGGTGACTCAACTTTGTAAGGGAGTTGAATGAAGGGTTAAGGGTGAGTGAAAATGACGAAGGAAAGTATGAAGATTGCAAAGGGAAATGAGTTTTTGGTAGTAGGGAGATGGACGGTTATAGATCAACTGCAGGCTTAGAATGAGTAGCAATGGTAAAATTGGTATATTTTTAGTAGAAATGGTGTAATGGATCTGATTTGTCATGGAATGATCATGCTCTTCTAAAAGAAGCTTGGTTTTTAAAAGGCACTCATGCATATATAGATCTTATTTTATCTTCCCGGAACCTGCAAAAACCTAGCAATTTCTGCAATAAAATGTAAGACTATTGAGAGAGAGATGATTAGTATGTCTTAAAAAAAACTCAAAAATAGTACTAATAAAAAATTTCGAGGATGAAAATGCACTTTTACATGATTGGAAAGCAGTACCATGGATGAAATACTATTGTTTTGTCATTGAATTCTTCATTGTGTTTCTATCCAATTTTGAGCTTTAGACCTCTTCTCCACACACTTAAGACCATAAACCAAGTTTTCATAGGCTATTGAATTGTTTTGATTCTCTATCTACCAAAAATCTAGATCGTTGCACTTCCTTTCCACTTTTACAACTTGCAATTAGACTCGGATGATGGTTTGCCAATTATTGTAGTTGGCTTTCTAATATTTGCAAGCTTTTATGAAGGTTGAAAACTGTGATTGTGTTTTTCCTTTTTCTCTAGCACTCTACCCTTATCCATGATTCCATGGATCAATAAAATGCTCAAAATTTAAAATGATTGGATTGGATTGAAACCAGCACCAAAGCATAGGTATTATCATCCTGAATCCAACATAATTCATTTCACTGAAATATGACTTCGTATTCTCTCGGAATCATGTTCTATTCATTTTAGGAAACATCTTGTTATCACTCAAAATTTTCTCAAAGGTTAAAGAAATAAATTTCCGAGGTAACCACAAACCAACTTTTAAGTACATAATCTAGCCAATCTGTACTCAGAGAGGGCTCTCTTTTTATGATTTAGCTTTGTCTGGTGGGATATTAGGCTAGGTATGAAAGCTTGGGGGTTTTGATTTTGATTGGTGGTGGAATTCAGGAACATATGGGTAAGATAAAGTACTTCAAGCCATTGGGCTATGGAGTCAACTAAAGATGGTTTAACAGGAATGGTTGATTCAGCAAAGGAGGGCTTCAAAGGGCAAGATAGTAAAACAAGAGGCAATTGGGAACTTTAAAGGGTGGAATGGTCTCAAAAGGGATGAAGGGCAGTTAAGAATCCTTCACCATGTTTCGAGGGGAGGGAAAGTGGATGATCACTAATGAAAAGCAATTAAGAATTCTTTACTAACTGATCACAAGGAAAAACTAAGAAACAAGAAGCAACTAAGAATTTCTTGTCTATAATAGTTCAAAGAAAACATTAAGAAAAATAAACCTTTTAAAACATATTGCACTAAATCAATTTCTGAGATATCATTATTTCATTTATCATTTAGATTTATGGAAACAAATATGATTATTAATAAATAGAGGAAAAACAATACTAAATAAGAGATATAGAATATTTATTGACAATTGCTTTGCACAAGAATCCTTGTGAAAGTCCTTTGCTTTATTCAATGCATCCAGCTAGCCATAAAAGAGTTGTTCCAATAGCACTTCTTTTTCAAAATAATTTAGTTTACAGAAATGTCAAAGAATCCACCTCAAAATACTTCAAATGAAGAAGTATTTATACTAATTCTAAACTGAAATATCTTGAAAAAAATATCAAGATTGGCTTCACAAATATCTCCAACTATTTACATTAATAGAACTTAAATAAAGGAAATTAAAAACTAATGAATTTATTTGGCACTATTTCTATGGATTTATGGTGACAAAGAAAAGAAATCCGAATTTGATAGAAACTCTTAGTTGATGATGAGGCATCCCAGTCACTAACTACATCCTTCCTTTGTGTATTCTGCCCCAAAAATTCTGCAAACTTAGGGTCCAATGATATGATCTTATATCTCAATCCGTGATAGATATGTAAAACATGAAAGAGGTTATTGTAGATAGGAACGTTTTTGAGATAAACCTCTCTCAGTTTCCCAAAATTAAGCTCCCACTGTTCACAATATTCTATGAAAAAATATGTAAAAAACGGGACTTTGCACAAACTAAAAAATAGGCTGTGAAGACATGCATTTATCTCCCTCTTGGTAATACTTGTGTAAAAAGTGAGATAGGTTTTTGTAGAGGTATGTTAGGAACAAAAACCTCCTCTAGTTTCTCGAAATGCTTCTTGGATTGGCCACAATAGTTTCTGTAAAACTATGACTTAAACAGGAAATTTATGAAGAATGTACCATTTTTGCTCTGATTTCATCTTTTAACCTTAAACTTATTTTGATTTTTTTTCACTTTTATTTTGGATAAAATTCATTGTAGCTAGCGAAGGCATTTTCATATTTGTTTAACCCTTAATGTCTTCATGTTTACTTTTACTGTTTACTGTTTACTTTTTACTTTTACCGCTCTGTTTTTCATCTGTCTTCACTTTGACATGAATTTGTATACTCCGTTTTGTAATTATCGTCCCTGCTATTTATCTTCATGCTAGATGATTTAATTGAATTGGTCTTCAATCTGATACTCTTTAATCCTGATACACTTTGACTGTTCTTTACTGTGTCCTTTTACCTTCAATGTGTAGTTTAGGTTTTTATTGTCTGTTTCAACAGTAAATAGTTTAATTTCCTGTTTCCTTTGCTTGTCCTTTTACTATATGTTTTATCTTCCATCTCTATTTGAATAGATTTGATAACAATCTTGGAGTAAACAGGTCTTATGACTAGTATTAAGACTATTTATCCAAGGCTATGGTCTTCAGATCACTTGTACAACAAAACAAACTATTAAGAAAGCATTGGCTTGTAGAGGAGGTTGAAAAGGTTTCATTTGAGCTTGAAAGGTCTGTGGAGTGAGTCTAGAATTCTTTTCAGAAGGTAAACCATGCTTGAATTGGTTAACAGAGGCTTCAGGTGGTGCAGATGGGTTACATAGGGTTTTACTGCATAATTAGGTGAAAACGAGAAAAACTGGGGTTTTTGTGTTTAAACGGGTAAATGGTTAACCTCGACGTTCAATTTGCATGGATGTATATATTCGCAGAATAGAGTGAAGAAATGATTTATTTTTTTTTATATACAAAGTCAACAACAAATCTTGGTAACCATCAGACAATCTTATTTCTAAATATGTGTCAAAGCATGAGTATGATGATAAAACAACCTTTGTTATATCAGATGGAGTTACTAATTAAGAAGAAGACTGGTTAGAGGAAGTTATTAATATTAGAAGAAAACTTGATTTTGCTTTAAAAAGGATTAAGAATCTTAAGGATAAGTTACAGGCATGTGATGACAGGGATCATGTTAAATTAGTAAGTGTTGCAGTAGAATTTAAACAATATTATGAAGGACTTGAAGTTGAGATCGTCTCTCTACGAGAAGACTTTGAAAAGTCAAACAAGTGAAATGAAGAGCTACTTCAAGTATTTGAAGAATAAGAGAATGGGATGAAGGAAGAGATTCTAAAATTAAAGGACCAATTGGAAGAAGGAAGAAGGGTTGAAGAAGGAATAATGAAATAGTATCTAGAAAATGAATAACAATACCAAAGAATAGAGGTTGAGGTAAACAATCTAAAAAGTAAATTAGAAGAAAAGGATAAACACTTCAAATTTCAAGAGAGTACTAAGATTTTGGATAACATTCTTAGTAGTGAAAGGTCTCCTTCCATTAAATCTGGTCTTGGTTTTCATGAAACTATAAAAGGAGAATCTAGTTCACAGGCTTGTGCAAGGATATTGAAGGATAACAAATGAAATCTAAAATTCCTATTAAAGAGGTAAAAATTCAACCAAATCAACATCCAAGGATGATTAATTTTCAAAGGAAATCATTTGTTCTTAATAATAGAAACATTAATTGATTCACTCCTCTAATCAATAATTTTGAATGTTGTATATGTCGTAATTATGGACATGTTGTAGCTAATTGCAGAAGCAGATTGTTTCGATCTCAAGAAAATAACCACTTCACAAGAAGTTCATCAACTCCCAGTTACTCATGTTGAAGAAATGCTAAAAATAGAATTGCTAAAAATAGCACTGCTATAAATAGCAGTTCAACCAGTGTTGATCTTAGCAACAATGGATGGAAAAATGGAAGTGCTAAAAATAACATTCTATAAATAGCATTTCGGGATACCTTCCTATTTTAGTCAGTCCCTAAACTAAAATAGTGAAGTAAAATTCGAATTTGATCTTAGCAGCAATTTGTAAAATAATTAATTAATTCATCTTCAGTTAATTAGTTAAGGAAAATCAAACTTGAAGTCTATGTGGGGACATGCAACAGTTTCTCCATTAATAGAGGAATTTATCCATCAGTTAAAGAGATAAGGATGAGTTGTGATTAGTTGAATTAGTTAACTGAATCAAGTCCAGTTAGATTAATTCAAATAGTTTGTTGAACTAATGTAAGTTCAATTAGTTAATGCCTGCATGCATGTAATGATATGAAACCAACTCACAAAAGTGTAGAAAATATAGATCAATGCCTTAGAATTCAGCCTCTTCAAGGGGGAAACCTCCTTTACATTACACAAATGAACAATTCTTGGATGATACAAATGACAAGACCTCCTTTCTATATATAGGAGTCTAAGGGGTCATAATATATTCAGAGCCGAGATAACAATAATAATGTAAGGGCACAATAATAACAATATGGGGACTACATGGGCACAACGACATAATAAAGGGGTTGTACTAATAACAATAAGGGGTTACACTAGTAGTATAGGGACCTAACATGCCCCTCTCCTTCAAAAAGTGTTGTCCTCAACGCTTGAGTAGTTCTTGATGCTTCTGTATAAATTCTTGTCCTCCCATGTGGAATCTTCAACAGGTAAGTTCTTCCAATTGATGAGATACTCTGAAATTGATCTATTTCGTAGCTTTCGATTTCTTGGTTCTATGACTGCTTTAGGTTCCAATATGATTTTTCCTTCCTTGTCAAGTTCTCGCAATACTATTCGAACTGGGATCTTCTGCAACTTTTTAATGAGTTCCCACTCCTTTGGTCATATGGATATATGTAAGGCCTGATGTTTGGAGGAACACTTCGTGGAATCAAATGAATAGCATGATCATGATCACGAATAGGTGGGAGGCCTTTGGGAGTCTCAAATAACTGGGAATGATTGTCTAAAACATTTTGGAGATCTGGAGAAATACATGATTTCGATGTGGGATCCTCTAGTGAACATAATTGTGCAATTACACCCCGTTGTTCTTTATTTAGAAGCTTTGTCATGTTGTTAGAGTTGATTATCTTTCTAGGTTTTCCTTCAATACCCCTCAATTCAACTTCCTTTCCTTCCCAAAAGAATTTCAAGAAAAGTTCTTGAAAATTAAAAGCTATTGTACCCAAAGATTGTAGTCATTGGACTCATAGTAAAACATCAGCACCACCCATTGGAATGGAAAGCATTGGGCTATTAAATACATATTCTCCCATGGATAGCTTGGTATTATGGCACTTTCTAGAGCAATTTATGGTTCCTCCACTTGCAACCATCACTTGACACTCCGGTGCTAGATATAGGAAGAAATTCAATTCCTTGGCTATCTTACAATCAATAAAATTATGGGTACTGCCCGAATCAATCAACACTCTTACCTTTTTCTTCTTGATATGCCCTTCTATATTTATATTTTGAGGAGTGGTAATTTCTTCCAATGTATTACAAGATATGGTCGGATTGATTTCTTGAGACTCGATGTGATCTTTCAATTCTCAAACATTTTTCTTCTTGATATGTCCTTCTATATTGATATTTTGAGGAGTGGTAATTCCGTCTAATGCATTACAAGATATGGTCGGATTAATTTCTTCTTTCTTGATGTGATCTTTCACTTCTTGAACCTTTTTCTTCTTGATATGTCCTTCTATCTTGAGAGTTTTAGGAGTGATAATTCTTTCCAATGCTTTACAAGATATGGTCAGATTCATTTCTTCTTCCTCCGGGGTTGGTTCCTGGTGTATATACTCTTCTTTTGACATTTTTTGATCCTTTTCTTCCTCCTCTCCACAATCAATGTAAAATAATTTCTTCTCAGCACACTTATGACCTTTAATGTATTTTTTATCACAATTGTAACAAATCCTCTTTTCTCTTTTTTCTTCCAATTTTTGTGGTGTTGCTCTAAAGAAGGTGTTTCTGTTTGTATCCTCATAATGTGCTATCATTTCCTCTGTGAAAATTGACCATGTAACAAGTTTTTTACGAGAACAAAGCCCTTTATACCATAAAAATTGATTTGTTTCTAAATATGAAGATGCAATACATACCTTTTGTAATAGTGGTACACCATGTAGATCAAAATATTGCTCCATCTATAGTATCCAATTTACTGGATCATTTCCATCAAACTTCCTCATACCTCCTTTTCTTGATTTTAGGAGCTCAATCTTGAAATGATTGTAACTCTATACCTTCAGATATTAAAGTTATGAAATTGTCTCCTACAGTAGCCCTCTAACTCCTCTTTCTAACCCCACAAGTTTGATCAAGATTGGATTCTCCAATGAAGCGTTATATCAAATCTCCCACGATGACTTGATTATATACCTTTTCAGAAGAGTGAAATTGTATGAAGTTCCAGGTGTCACTGCTTTGACCTTAGTATCTAAAAAATATACACAAGAAACTAAAGTCCGTCCTCTTTCTTTCAATTCTTATGAAATTTCAATCTAATGCTAAAAAAAATTATGACGATTTTCCCTAGGTCACCTATTTGGAATTTAATTCAGGAGTCTACAAAAAGACCAACTTCCTTGGATCATATCTCCACAAATATTGTGTGGAAAGATCTAAAATTTGGACCTGAGGTTCAACATGATTTTGTATCAAATGGGTATTTTTTTCGCTTTTGAAACGTCGTAGAAAAAAAGTTATATCGAAAATTCCATGATGACCTATTTGGAGCAGCGAAACCCTAGAATCCAAAGGCTTTGATAATAAATGTTATGAAACCATCTCACAAAAAGATAGAAAATATAGATCAATGCCTTAGAATTCAACCTCTTCGAGGGGGAAACCTCCTTTACATTATAGAAATGAACAATTCTTGGATGATACAAATTGCAAGACCTCCTTTCTATATATAGGAGTCTAAGGGGTCATAACATAATCAGAGACAACATAACAATAATAATGTAAGGGAAAAATAATAACAATAGCGGGCTTCTATGGGGCACAATAATAACAATATGGGGACTACATGGGCACAACAACATAATAAGGGGGTTGTACTAATAACAATAAGGGGTTACACTAGTAGTATCGGGACCTAACATGTAACTACTGCACTTCAGAAAACTGAGTATTCTCTCATAAATAACTCATGCATGTCAGTTCAGACAGAGACCCAGTTGAGATCAGATGGTGGGGCAATGTACTATTAGTTGCTAGAATATTCCATTGTGAATATTCCTTGCATGCAGAAGGAATTATTTCCTTGAGGATTGTGTAGTTACTTCTTCAAGTTTAGTGAGTGTGATGAGGCCAATTCACACATGTGACATCATTGAACCCCAAGAAAAATTGTGCAAGGAAATAGGAGGCTTGGAGGGCTTGAGAAGGACATATACTATGTCTACTTAGTCTGTGAGTTGTATTGTTTGATTGTAGAGAGAGCAAGATAGCTTGAGAGCTGATTCTTTTCGTAACTTGAACAAGATTTCCACTTCTATGATAATACAAAGTTGTGGTTTTAGGTGGAGGCTTTCCTCGTGATATTTCTTTTGTGTTATTTGTGATTAATTTCTCATTCTCAGTTATATGTGTTATCTTGATCTTGCTCAATTCGATTAAGCTTTCACAAAGTGTTGTAGAAGTAGATCTTACATTTTTTTTTAGTATATTGCATAATTTGTTGATCTATAGTGGGAATTTATACATGGTATCAGAACAAAGGTGATCAAGGCGAAGAACAATATACAAGAAGGAGAAGTTCGAAGTTCGGTTCCTGAATATAGAAATCGAGTTCTTATCACATATCTATTTCACCTATGGCGTTCAATGGTTTAAGACTCGACTATGCCCTTGATGGCAGCTCGAATTATATAGCCTGGAAGGATCAAATGGAGGTAGTATTAGAGGATAACGGTCTAAAGGACTTCATTGATCAAGAAGTCCCCAAATCGACTGATGCTACTCAACTGGTAGAATGGAAGAAATGTGTGGCTAGAGAAAGGTGAATCCTTCTAGAGGGAGTTCAAGACCACATTGTCTCAAGACTCCATGGGAAGGAGACCCTGTTTTCGATGTGGAAAACATTGAAAGATTTATATCAAAACAACAACGATCAGAGGAAGTTGGCGCTGAAAGAAATGCTTCGTAAGATCAAGTGTGAGAAGGGTGACACGATCTCTACATATTTGAACAAGCTCACCACCTGCAAGGATGAGCTTGGAAGTGTAGGGATCATGACCGCTGATGATGACATAGTGAGTCTTGCACTCCTCGGTCTCCCTAAGAGTTGGCATAGTTACCAAGACTCGGTTAATGGGAGAGAAAAAGTGCCAGATTGGGAACTACTTTGGTCGGATATGATGCAGGAGGAAATAAGAAGAAGCACTAGAGATGGATCCTCATCGAAGCAAGATGATGAGGAAAATATAGCCTTAGCGAGTAAGGTGAGGAAAGGGAAAGGGAAGGCATCCCATCCCAAATCTGGTTCTTCCCATGGTGGGAAGAAGATTGACAAATCGAAAGTGAAATGCTTTCATTGTCATGAAGTGGGCCATTAAGCTACGAATTGTCCACAGAAGAAATCTAAGAAGGGTTCCTTAGAGGGATCTAATGGTGAGGAATTGGCCTCAGATTTTGAGCTAGATTTCTCACTTATCGCCTGCATGGTTTCATCCATGGTGGGATGTGTGTGTGTTATAGAGATTTTTGTGCCTAACAGCATGGAGCATGAAATGTCAATAATCTGAGGGATCCAAAGTCCCTAAACATGTTGTTCTTACCCTTAGAGGAACAAGGTCTGCAAACCACAGCACTGAGAATCAGTTCTCCACCCAAAAATAGTCAAAAACAGGCTATTTCTGGATCATGTCAGCTGCTCCACTGAGCATCTGCGCTGAATGTCAACTGCTCCTCCTTGTACCTCCACTGAAGGTCAAAACTAATGAAGGCTACCTGCACTAGGCGAGATTGGCCAAGTGGCACAGTCATTCTGCAAGGTGTCAACTGCCCAGGAAGCTTCCAAACTGACACTTGGTTCAAGAAATTCGCCCTATGATGAGTAAGAGGGTCTTGATCTCCAAGTGGAAGCAAGATTCTCCAAGTGGACTCAAGAACTGAAGATTAACTAAAGTGGGAGAGGACACAAGTCAGCTTCAGGCCAGTCTCAAGATGACTCATCCTTTCTCCAAATCTCCTATATATAGAGCTCTCTCATGAGGTCTAGGGAGGCTAGAATTTTGTGCAAGTAAGGAAGTGTTGTTGGTTTGTGTATAGAGCTATTGGGTGTTTTGCTTGAAGGAGGTGAAGAGGAGATTTCTTTGAGCTGGGAGGTGTTGCTGGATTGGGCCCATTGTGGTTGTAACTCTCTCAGAACTTTACTTCTATTATCAATAAAGTATTTGAGGTTCTTCTATATGCATGTGTCTTTATGATGAATAGATGCTTGTATATTTGATTTATGCTAATCCTATAATCGATTATGGATGTATGCTTCTTGTAGTTTCCTCTTCTTGTGCTTTTACAGGATCTCTGTGTAGCTGGGCCGGTGAAAAGGGCAAGCAGCTAGGAGCAAGCAGCAAGGAGTGAAGACTGGATCGACTATTAGCGCAAGATAACGGTTAGTAGATCATCCTTTTCTTCCCTTTCTCATCTCATAAAGAAGAAACTTTGAATAGCTTTGCATTCAGTTGTTGCTGAAGTATTATCACCTTCAGAGTGGGATAGAGGCATTCTGCATTAGATACTTTTCCCCCCAACAAATTGGCGACTCCAATGGGGAGCGTATCTTGTTGGTTGTTTGTGGTTTTTTCTATTCATTTCATAAACAAAGGGAGTACCGAATCGAACTGTGTTTGAATCCATCAAACACAAAGTAGAGGGCAGCTACTCTAGCTCAGTTTCTGGGCAAGTTTATGATTTGAAGAGCTGATCCACAAGGACTCTAATAAGCTCTTAGTGATAGCTTTTCATCCTCCTTTACATCCCTTAGTGTGTCCTTGACTGATAGCTTCTGATTTGAGCAAAAACTGTGAATTTTTGAGCAATCTGTGACCCGAAAACCAAGGCGGACGGAAGTCTCGTTCTTCATTGCAGGCTGTACAGAGGCAGTCTGCATTTCAGCGCAGTTCCCGAAGGGGCTACCTGCGCTGAAGGTCAAACAGGCAGTGTTACACCTGCGCTGGACCAGTCTTGGCTTGAGTTACTAAGGTTTCCTGCTGTGTCTTGCCTTATTTTCACTATTGTTTTTGCTGTTTGTTGCCAGTCAGTAGGCCTATCTGAAACCATCTTCCTTTGTCATTATTCCGCCTCAGTTGTATAAAGAAACTGTATTTGTTCTTTTGTATTTCTTGTGTCATTTACAATTTCCCATAACGAAAGTGAACCAGTCTTGCATTGACCTCTTAGATCTAGACCTGTGATTAAGTGTCGTTTTGATCTTAAGAGTTAGTTTATTTGTTGTTCATAGCTGATTGAGTTTGTCGCTTTCGTTATATGGTTTGAATTTATATATTTCTAAGTGTCAAAACAAGTGAATCGTAAGGTGTCTTTCGATTTTGGACAAACTTGTTTGCTTTCGCTTGAAATTGAATTCAAAGTTATACAACAGCTTTCTTTTTGCATTTCATCAACATTAAGAAAGAGAAAAGAAATACTTGCATTGTGCATGTACATTATGACAGTTTGCATGTTGATTTAGGAAAGTGCATTAGTGTGTGCTCTATGATCTGTGTGAAAAGGTGTTATCTTCCTTCTCCCTCAGTAGTTAAGGTTTTCAAAGTTGAAAGATTGAAAAGCTTGCTTATCATCTTAGATTGCATTCAGGAGTGTTTCTATACATCTCGTGGTGATCCATAAAGGCAAACTGCTAAACAAGATCAACCTTAAAATAAATTGAATTTACATAACAACGCATTGAAACATAACGCAAACATCTAGAGGTCTAAGCTAGAGACGTGTTCCGGCGTCGTTAAACGTGATATCTTAGCGTTGAGTGGTTGGGTGATTCCTCCACGGTGAAGCGATAAGTATCAATACGGACTTGTGCTCCCACGTACCGTCGCGTATATATTGGGAGACCCCTATAGGAATAAAGCCTTTATCCAATAGGAAACCGTGTCGGCCGCCCTACTGATCGCAATGCAGTGAACACAGCATTCACGAAGATCGACCACTCGTACCGTAAAACGTATTCTGTGGTTTTGCGAAAAGTTTGGCACACCCTCTGCCTAGAACTCTAGAGCAGTTTCTTTTGGCCTTTTTCAAACTCTATAACTGAAAAAGTCCATCCGAGCATTTGTCACTTCGGGCTCGTTAAAACATCGAAGGAGACTAGAGTCATCTTTAGCTTTTTCTCGACTCTTAAAAAGTGAAAAAGCAAGTTGTGTCTAAGCATCGTTATAAAATTTATTTTAAACGGAACATAATCACCTCCTATTCCCACGTTGATCTTTAAGTTGAGAACATGGAACGCCCCAACCAAGGAACTCCACATGATGGAAATCCTAGTCCTTTCTCCTCTTGGGGAGAAGTTGGTGCGCCCCACATGGCCACATTGTCGCTTCCAGGACTGACAATTGGCCTGCCTGTTTGGCTATTCTCAACTAGTGTAGTTCAGAACACCATGGTTCCTGAGCAGTCGAGTCAACAGTTAGATGAGTCTAGAGCCTCCCACCAGCCTTCTACTTCCTCTAACCCTTCCTCCAATCCTTCATCTTCAAAAGGTAAAGCTGGCAAAAGCCAAGCTCCTACGGAGAAGAAGGAAAAGAAGAAGAAAGAGAAGAAGAAGAAGGAGCCTAAGGCGACTGGGGGCAAGCAAAAGACATCTGACAAAAACCCACACACAGCACAGACCGGGCCTAAATCGCCATGTGTCATATGTAGAGGAGACCACTTCCATAGAGATTGTCCCTGTATTCCCCAGATACTAAAGGACTGGTCCCCTCGTTTGCACAATTCGGGAGCATCAACCTCTGATAACCATGTTGATTGTTTACCGTCAACCAGCGAAAGTGAAGGTTCAAGACAAAGAGGGGGAGCAAAATCCCCCTGCAGACTGTGTGAAGGCAGTCACGCCATCCACCATTGTCCCTTCTTAGACAAAGCGAAGAGAGTTTTGGAAGATCGTTCGGTTTCTCCGGTAGTACTTCCTCCTGGATACAAAAAACTCGTGCCAAGTCCTTCGTTGGTTGAAAATACAGCTGGCCCGCTCAAGTGGTCAGCTGAAGCGTCAGTCATTGAAAATGAACCTACTGAATCCAGACCAGACGAAAGTCTAAAGGTCGATACGGCAGTTGACCCGGTTCCTCCTTCAGAGGTTTCATCCTCAAATGACACCGTCACTGAAGATTCATCTTCAAATGACACCCTCATGGAAGAGAATAAGGATGACACCATCCAGATTCTTTTCATCAACACAGATTCTGATGAGCACCAGGGCAATGCGCCTACTCCTTTATCGCAGGAAGGAACATCGTCAGGGTCGTATCTGGCCGTATATTCGGTCCCACCACCAAGCAACCTGGTTGTGTCCTTTGATTGGAACCAACTAGGCAGACCCCGGTTACCAGCCAGTATACCATTCAGAATCATAGTCCAAATTTATAGAATGGTGATGGCTGGAACTATCATTGATGAAGGGACATCTGTGAGTATCCTTTCCTTTGTTGCTTGGAAAGCACTGGGTTCCCCGACGCTTTTGCCTGAGATAAGAAATCTCTCGGGCTTTGATAAAGGAACCAGTCGACCATTAGGGATCCTCCCCAATGTGCCTGTTACATTGAAAGGGAAGACCATTAATTTGAACGTGATGGTCGTTCAAGGACCTTTGGATTATAACCTACTCCTTGGACGTGACTATATATATATTGCATGGGAGCTATAGTCTCCTCACTCTTTAGAGTAATGTGTTTTCCACACGAAGGAAAGCTGGTCAAGCTCGTAGACCAACTTTCATTTCCGGGATCACGCATCACAAATAGTCAAATACCAATCCTCAATGGTCTATTCACCGAAGAAATGTCTCCACCCCCAGTCCTCCTTCCCGATGAATGCGAGTGATTCGGAAAGATAGAACTGGAACCCAGGGGGCATGCATCCTGGTCTGCTTCGGGCAGAGGAAACCTTGGGTATAAAGTAGAATTTCCGCGAAAGAATATGACTAGTCCGTACCCCGTCCCTGGATGGAAGAGGGTTGGTTCTAGAATAGGGGTCTTTTGATAAGGTTATTTGTCTGAAAAAGGTCATTCAACTTTGTCTAAACAGGTAGGCTACCAAGGAAAGAGATTCTATTGCGGCAGCAAATGGTAACCATCTTTGGGTAAAAGACAAGCCTCACCCATTAAAACTAATGTTTTAGAGGATAAGTAGGGGCAGCCTCCAAAGAAAGGGATTCCTTTGCTACAACAAGTAGTAACCATCTTTGAGTAACCTAATGATAGACATCGCCGAAGAAAGAGTTTCATTTGTGGCAGCAAATAAAACCATTCTTTGGGTAACCAGAAAGAGGCAAGCCTCCCTCAATAACATTAATGTTTTGTCTTTGAGTAGTGTTCTTCTCTTGTCGCAAGTAGCTGCTCTCTTGTCGCAAGTAACTATTCTCTTGCAATCTTGCAAAAGATCTGTTGAAAGTTGGGCCGACGGGAAGATAAGTACCACGTAAGACCCGTTAAAAATAACGAGAAGACAAGTATCGTTAACATTAGACTAGCAAGACGACAAGTAGCTGTGAACACCCAAAGAAAAACAAAGGTGGAGGAGAGGAGGGGCAGCCTTGAAATTGTATTTTATACCTGGGGGCATGCAAACCTTTCGGAGTGTAAGCAAAGAGCAGTCATTGATCGTTTCCTAACTTACATAAAGAAAGGATGTGGGGCAAAGGTCAAAAATTGCCAAATTTAGAGCATAGCTTATGTGAGGTGCAAGCTCTATAAAAATTGGAATCTTGCAGGAAGACATTTCTTATCCTATGACTGGTTTTTCGAGCAGTTTTACTGCGGAATTTATGCTCGTTAAAAAATAGAAAAGCGAGATCCGAGCAGTTTTAGCGTCATAGTTCATGCTCGTTAAAAAATAAACATAAGCTTTGAGAAAGAGTTTCCCCCAGAGTTCAAGCTCATTAAAAAATGAACCTATTCCGGTAAATAACCATTGTGATCGTAAATTTATTAGCCACAAAAGCCTTGGTCGTGTTTTGCACCTGCCACCTCCATTTCATTTGGCCAATCGTTCACCTCCATATGATTGTTTACCCATTTTGAGGAACAGCTGCGAAGAGTGATTTCACTTAGCCATCCTTGTGACACTGCCGTGATTGGAAAATTCCAACCTGTACCTGGAATCTGCTGCTATCCCTGTTTATCACTCGTTCCTCAAAAGACGAGTCTTCTTTGAGCTTTTTTCTCCTGACTCGTAAAATATGAAAAGTTTGCCGAGTTTTGGCCTTCTTAAAAAGACCGGAAGAGCTATCCCTCCTCTAGATTTTAATCTTTTTGGACCTGAGGGATTATTGCACAAAAAGGTCGAGCGCTTGTTTTATTCGGCTCGTTAAAGTTATCGAAAATTCATCCCTTTTGTATTGTTTTATACTTTTTCAAACTTAAGGGATTAGATGACGAAAAAGGAATTTTGGAGTTAACTTTCTGTACCTTTTCAGACTCTCTAAAAATGAAAAGGACCGAGTTGTCTTTGTCGCTAGACTCGTTAAAATGATTAAATAGCGACAAACTTGTCTTTAGACGAGAACGAGTTTCCCTATCGCTAGGCTCGTTAAAACATAGCGATGGGCTTGCCCGAAGGGCAGGTTATAGAACAAGCATATGTTATCCTCCTCAAGCTTGACAAAAATAAAGAGGTACTGGTTAGAAATGACTGGGGAAAAATTGGAAGAACCTCAAAGCTTTGATGGTAGCAAGTCACTCTTGAACATGACACTTTGTCCTCCGTATCACATCGGGTTGGGTTGTTTCATTCACCGGTTTCATCACCATGGTCTTCGCCAAACCATCCGTATTTGGGGTAATGCTACCGATCCATCACATCAGTGTCGTTATATGTTCAAGAGATGTGTTCAGAAAGAGTCAACCGTGTCCCATCCACTGCCATACATTATCCTTCATCCACCCATGATCGCCACCCTGAATCATATTTCACAGATTGTTTTCACCTCCACTAAAGTCATTAGCTCCGTTCCATGTCACTGATGTGGGATTCATTAAGTCCCTCCTTTGACGGATCGCTTCTTGTTGACTTCAGCTCATTATCCAAGAAGTTGATCTAGGAACACCCCCCCAGTACTTTGAAGCTTGCATGCCTCAATGGCAAGTTTCTCACTTCCGGCGACAGGTATACATCAATGACCTTCGACCAGAAGATTTTGCGTGGTGTTCGACGCCAAGTCCTTTATTCACACCACGTGAATTGTACTGTAGTACCTTGAGGGTCATTTTCATTATTGGTGATTCCTCTCGCGCTTTTTAACGGTTTACATTATTGACCGGTAATCAAGCGATGTCTTTCCATGTTCGACTTCAGCACAATTCTCACATGGATCGACTTGTACTTAGAGTGAAGATCGAACGAGATTGAAGACCCCGGATCTAGTTTCATCCATCCGGGCTGCGATATATATTCAGGAAATATAAAGACATTTGATATGTACATCATTGCAGTAGATGATCATCCTACTCAAAGGATGATAATTTCAGCAGAGAATTATCAGTCTATAATCAGACGGTCGTCTGTTATGTGTACCAAAATGAATTTATAAAAGCTGAGCATGGGAATGCCCGCCTCAGCTAGATCATGAAAGCAGAATGAAAAATAATGTATTGTATTGTATTTTATTGCAGGGCACCTCTCAGCGATTGAATGAACTTCAGATCCTCCTAATAAAGCATTTCACCCGATAAACTACCTCATACTTTAGGGGGCAACTGTTATAGACATTTTTGTGCCTAACAGCATGGAGCATGAAATGTCAATAATATGAGGGATCCAAAGTCCCTAAACATGTTGTTCTTACCCTTAAAGGAACAAGGTCTGCAAACCACAGCACTGAGAATCAGTTCTCCACCCAAAAACAGTCAAAAACAGGCTATTTCTGGATCATGTCAGCTGCTCCACTGAGCATCTGCGCTGAATGTCAACTGCTCCTCCTTGTACCTGCGCTGAAGGTCAAAACTAATGAAGGCTACCTGTGCTGGGCGAGATTGGCCAAGTGGCACAGTCATTCTGCAAGGTGTCAACTGCCCAGGAAGCTTCCAAACTGACACTTGGTTCAAGAAATTCGCCCTATGATGAGTAAGAGGGTCTTGATCTCCAAGTGGAAGCAAGATTCTCCAAGTGGACTCAAGAACTGAAGATTAACTAAAGTGGGAGAGGACACAAGTCAGCTTCAGGCCAGTCTCAAGATGACTCATCCTTTCTCCAAATCTCCTATATATAGAGCTCTCTCATGAGGTCTAGGGAGGCTGGAATTTTGTGCAAGTAAGGAAGTGTTGTTGGTTTGTGTATAGAGCTATTGGGTGTTTTGCTTGAAGGAGGTGAAGAGGATATTTCTTTCAGCTGGGAGGTGTTGCTGGATTGGGCCCATTGTGGTTGTAACTCTCTCAGAACTTTACTTCTATTATCAATAAAGTATTTGAGGTTCTTCTATATGCATGTGTCTTTATGATGAATAGATGCTTGTATATTTGATTTATGCTAATCCTATAATCGATTATGGATGTATGCTTCTTGTAGTTTCCTCTTCTTGTGCTTTTACAGGATCTGTGTGTAGCTGGGACGGTGAAAAGGGCAAGGAGCTAGGAGCAAGCAGCAAGGAGTGAAGACTGGATCGACTATTAGCGCAAGATAACGGTTAGTAGATCATCCTTTTCTTCCCTTTCTCATCTCATAAAGAAGAAACTTTGAATAGCTTTGCATTCAGTTGTTGCTGAAGTACTATCACCTTCAGAGTGGGATAGAGGCATTCTGCATTAGATACTTTTCCCCCCAACAGTGTGGTACCTAGACAATGGAGCTTCATTCCACATGTCAGGTGATAAGAATCATTTTAGTA
Source organism: Pinus tabuliformis (assembly GCA_031772625.1). Classification (NCBI taxonomy): domain Eukaryota; kingdom Viridiplantae; phylum Streptophyta; class Pinopsida; order Pinales; family Pinaceae; genus Pinus; species Pinus tabuliformis. The sequence continues at coordinate 1,374,434,961 of CM062804.1, read as the reverse complement.
CCTTGGAGGAGAAGGATCTCTAGAGGTGGATCGAAATGGGTGATGATGGAAAGTACCGTGTTTCCGGTGAAGGTACGGTTGTGTTTCAAAGGGAGCATGGAGCTCCCCTCACCCTGACTGATGTAAAGTATGTATGAGGTCTGAAGAAGAATCTTGTGTCTATCGCTATATTATAAGATAAAGGCTATGATGTAGTCTTTAGTAAAGGAAAGGTATTCCTGAGGCATATTGGTACTAGAGAGACAAAGAGAATAGGGATTTGAGTCAAGAATCTCTACAAGCTGGAGGTAGATGACTGTGTTGCTTTGAGTTCCAAAGATGAGATGGTGCAGAGCCAAGATGTTGGCAAGCTATGTCATAGAAGACTGGGCCACTTCTACCATGGAGCCCTAAAGATCATGTAGCAGATTTCTACCGGATTACCCAAGGGAAAACTTGAGCAGACGACTACATGCAAAGGTTGTACCTTGGGTAAGTATGCGAAATATTCCTTTCCTGATAGAGACAATAGAACTGGAGCAATCCTGGAGTGAGTCCACTCAGATGTTTGTGGACCTTTCTCTACAGCCTCCACTACTAAACAAAGGTACTATGTTATTTTTATTGATGATTTTTCTCGTAGATGTGTTACAGGGAAAAGTGTCTATTTAGAACTGCTCTATCCCACTAAGGTGTGACAGCTGCCTTAGAAACAAATAGAGAAAAGCTAATTTTGTTTTTCCTTTATGAATTATAGATAGAGAGGAACAGAAAGACCAACCTCTGTCTTGTGCCAATCTCCTGATTTGATTCCTCTCTTCTTTGATAGCCCTCAGCTACCTACTCGCTTGCACGCCCAGCTTCACAAAGTACCTGTAAGATCACAAAAGCATAGCACTATACAAAGACATGGATCTATAATCATAAACAATCTAGGGTTAGATGTAAATTGACCATACAAATGTAATAAGCATCAATGACACAAAAGCATGGAGGAAAACTCAAATAGCTTTTATTGATAAACAAGAAAAGAGCCAAGAGGAGTTACAACCAGTTGTTCTGACCTAGCATCAACCTCATAGCAAAGAAGCCCCTCTTCACCTCAAACAAAGCTTAGATCACCCAACAATCTGATGTTTGTCTCAGGAAACCAACAACAATTCCTTACAATATCAAAAATTCTAGCCTCTAGATCTCTGGGATGAGGGATCCATATATAGATGTCTGTAATGGAGATGAGTCAGCTCATAATTTGATTAGTGTCTTCCCTCTGATAGTTCTTGCTTCCACTTGGAGATTGATGGTCTCTTACTCATCCTTGGTCGAATTCAGTGAGGCAAGTGTCATAGGAGGAGATTCTGGAAGCTTCCATTGCCTCTCCACCTCGCGGAATGACACTACCGTTTGTCATTTCTCGCCCATCGCACCCCACAGAAGGGATTTTTGCAATGCAACGCACCCACACAGTGTATTTAGGTGAGATGCAACGCACTTGGCCAGTGGAGCAGCTGAAATGATCCCGTTTTGACCAATTTTGAGCAGTTTTTCATGGAGAACTTTTGGGAGAAGCTGTAATCTGTTGACCTTGTTCCTTTAGGGGTTAGAACAACACTTTTAGGGACTTAGGAGCCCTTGGTTTATGGAAATTTCATGCTTGGGGTTGTAGGGCCCAAAAATTTCTATAACAGTTGCCCCCTAAAACATGAGGTCGTTAATCTTTTGATGTCGGGTGAAATGCTTTATTATGAGGATCCGAAGTTCTTTAAATGCTGGGAGGAGACCTGTAATAAGATACAATGCAATACATTATCTTCATAATATTTTCATGATCTTGCTAAGGCGGTCATTCCCATGCTCAGCTTTATAAATTCATTTTCATGTACATAGGACAGACAATCGTCTGAGTGTAGACTGATGATTCTGATAGAGCCATCATCCTTTTGATTGGATGATTATCTGTGCGGCAATGATGTACATTTGATGTCTTTATTTCCCTGAATATATATCGCAGCCCGGATGGATGAAACTAGATCTGGGGTCTTCAATCTCGTTCGATCTTCACTCGAAGTACAAGTCGATCCATGTGAAAGCTTTTTTGGAGTCGAACATGGAAAGACATCGCCTGATTACCAGCCAATGATGTAAGCTGTTAACAGGCGCGAGAGGAATCACCGATAATGATAATGACCCTCAAGGTACTGTAGTACAATTCACGTGGTGTGAATAAAGGACTTGGCGTAGAACACCACGCAAAATCTTTCGGTCAAAGGCCATTGATGTAAGCCTGTCACCGGAAGTGAGAAACTTGCCATTGAGGCATGCAAGCCTCAAAGTACTAAATGGGCTGTCCCTAGATCAACTTCTTGGATAATGAGCTGATGTCGACAAGAAGTGATCCATCACAGGAGGGCCTTAATGAATCCCACATCAATGACACGGAATGAAGCAAATGATTTTAATGGAGGTGAAAATGATCTGGTGATATAAGGTTCAGGGTGGCGGTCATGAAAGAATGGAGTATAAATGTATGGTAGTGGGTGAGACACAGGTGAATTCTCTGAATGACTTCTCTTGAACATATCAGCGACACTGATGTGATGGATTGGTAGCATTAACCCCAAATGTGGATGGTATGATGGGACCATGGCGATGTGACCGGTGAATGAAACAACCCAACCCAACTCGGACACGGAGTGGAAGTGTCATGTTCAAGAGCGACTTGCTACCAACAAAGTTTCTTCAAGTTTTCTTCCCAAACTTTCCCCAGTCATTGCTGACGAGTACCTCTTTATTTTTGTTAAGCTTGAGGAGGATAACATATGATTTTTCTATAATTTTCCCTTCAGGAAAACCCATCGCTATGTTTTAACGAGCCTACCGATAGTGAAACCTGTTCTCATCTATAGACAAGTTTGTCGCTATTAATATTTTTAACGAGTTTAACGAAAAAGATAACTCGACCCTTTTCAATTTTAGAGAGTCTGAAAAGGAACGTAAAGGTAACTCCAAAATTCCATTTTCGTCATCTAATCCCTTAAGTCTGAAAAAGTATAAAACAATACAAAAGGGATGGATTTTTTATACTTTTAACGAGCCGAACAAAACAAGCGCTCGATCTTTTTGTGTAATAATCCCTCATGTCCAAAAAGATTAAAATCTAGAGGAGGGATAGCACTTCCTGTCCCTTTAACGAGCTGGAGAGGCCAATGGCTTGACAATCTTTTCATATTTTACGAGTCAGTTGAAAAGAGCTTAAAGGAGACTCGTCTTTTGAGGAACGAGTGATAAAATGGGTAGCAGCTGATTCCAGGTAAGGTTTGGAATTTTCCAATCACGGCAGTGTCACAAGGATGGCTAGTGAAATCACTCTTCGCAACTGTTCCTCAAAATGGGTAAACAATCAAATGGAGGTGAATGATCGGCCAATGAAAAAGTGGAGGTGACGATGCAAACACGACCAAGGCTTTAATGGATGAAGCACTACATTCACGATGGTTATTTACCAGGGAATAGTTCATTTTTTAACGAGCTTAAATGTGGTGGGAAACATTTGCTCATGGCTTATGTTTATTTTTTAATGAGCTTGAACTATGTGCTAAAACTGCTCGATTAATCCAGGCGTGTGATAAGAATGCCTCATAAAAATGACAATTTTTAGATTTTTGCCCCACATCCTTTCTTTATGCAAGTTAGGAAACGACCAATCCAAAAAACAGATAAATGATCACTCTTTGCTTGCACTCCAAAAGGTTTGCATGCCCCCAGGTATAAAACAGAGTTTCAAGGTTACCTCTTCTTTATTCCGTTAAAACATTTGTTTTACCGAGAGAGGCCTACCTCTTATAGGTTACCCAAAGATCGTTCTATTCACAGCACAAACAAAACACTTCTTCGGCGATGTCTACCGAAATAGACAAAGGTGAGCGAAGGAGGCTACTCCACTCACATAACTTTGACAAGAGGATCTTATTCCAGTCCAACTCCCTTTTCCAATCACGGACGAGAGTACGGAGGTCATATACTCTCGCGGAAACCTACCCTATACCCGAAGTTTTCTTGCCGAAGCAGACCAGGGTGCATGCCCCCTGGGATTCAGTCATGTCCCCCCGAATCACTCGCGCTCATCGGGTGGACGGACTGGAGATTGAGACATTTCTTGTGTGAAAAGACCATTTAGGGATGGTATATGACTATTTGCTCTGTATGATCTGGGAAATGAAAGTTGGTCCACGAGCTTGACCACTCTTCCTTTGTGCGGAAAACACATTACTCTAAAGAGTGAGGAGACAATTGCTACCATGCAATAAATATAGTCTCATCCAAGGAGTAGATTGTAATCCAGGGGTCCTTGAACTACCATCACGTTCATGTGAATGGTTTTCCCTCTCAATGTTATGGGCACATTGGGAAGGATCCCTAACGGTCGACTGGTTCCTTTATCAAAACCTGTTAGATTTCTCATCTCAGGCAAAAGCGATGGCGAACCAAGTGCTTTCCAAGCAGTTGAGTAAAGGATACTCACAGAAGCCCCTTCATCTATGATGGTAGCAACCATAACCATTTTATATGTTTGAACAATGATTCGGAATGGTATACTAGCTGGTAAACGAGGTCTGCCGAGTTGATTCCAGTCGAAGGAGACAACTAGGTTGCTTAGAGGTGGGAACGAATAGACGGCCGGGTATGACTCTGAAAAACTTCCTTCCTGCGGTAAAGGAACGGGTAAATTGCCCCCATGTTCATTGGAGTCTGTGCTTATGAAAAGAATTTGGACGGTGTCATCCTTGTTCTCTTGAGTGACTGTATCATCTGAAGATGGAACCTCTGAAGGCAAGATCGGGTCAACTGCCGCCTCGACCTTTTCACTTTCGTCTAGTATGGATTCAGACGGTTTATCTTCAATGATAGATGCTTCGACCGACCACCTGAGCGGGCCAGTCGGATTTTTAACTAGTGACAGACTCGGCAAGAGATTTTTATATCCAGGAGGAAGTTGTAATGGTGAAACCGGACGATCATCCAAAACTCTTTTAGCTTCGTCTAAGAAGGGACAACGGTGGATGACATGATCGCCTTCGCACAATTTACAAGGAAATCTATATTTTCCTTTTTGTCCTGGGGCTTCACTTTCACTAGTTGACGGTGTGTTTTCAACATGATCATCAGAGGTTGACGAAACCAGGTTGTGCAAACGAGGAGACTAGTCCCTTAAGATCTGAGGGATGCAAGGATAGTCTCTGTGATAGTGGTCTCCTTTTCAAATGACACATGGCGATTTAGGCCTGGTCGGTGTGGTGTGTGGGTTTTCACTAGACGACACTCATTTGCCCCCATTTGGTTTTGGCTCCTTCTTCTTCTTCTCTTTCTTCTTATTTTCCTTCTTCCTCCTTAGGTACTTGAATTTTGGCTTTACCAGCCCCATCAAGCGAAGAGGAAAGAGGAGAGGAAGAATTAGAGGAAGTATAAGGTTGGTGGGTAACTCTGGACTCGTCTAATTGCTGATTCGATTGTTCAGGAATGGTGGTGTTCTGAACGACAAAGTTTGAGAAGAGCCATATAGGCAAACCAATTTTCAGTCTTGGAAGCGACAATGTGGCCATATGGGGTGCACCAACATCTCCCCAAGAGGAGAAGGGACTAGGATTTCCTCCAAGGGCAATTCCTTGGTTGGTGGATTCCATTTTATCAACCCAAGATCAAAGTAGGAAAGGGTAATGAATATTCCGTTTAAAATAAATTTTAGACGCTTTGACACAACTTGTTTTTTCAATTTTTAAGAGTCGAGAAAAAACAAAAGATGACTCTAGTTGCCTTCGATTTTTAATGAGCCTGAAGTGACAAGTGCTCAGATGGACCTTTTCTGTTAAGGAGTCTAAAAAGGAATGAAATGGATTGCTCTGGAAATATAGGTAGAGGGATTACCAAACCAATCGCAAAACTGCAGAATACTTTTTATGGTACGGCAGTCAATCTTCCCGAATGCTGTGTTCAGTGCATTGCGATCGATAGGGCGGCAGACACGGCTTCCTATGGATAAAGGATTAAATCTATTGGGGTCTCCCAAAATATACTCGACGGTACATGAGAGAACAAGTCCATATTGGCACTTATCGTCTCAAAGAGGAGGAATCACCCAACCATCAGTGAGAACAATAGTTACCAGGCTTTACGACACCGGAATACGTCTCTAGCCTAGACTTCTAAATGTTGTGCGTTAAGTTCCAAAGCGTTGTTAGATTCATTGAATTTATTTTAAGTTCATCTTGTTTATGAAGTTTTCCTTTCGGGTTCACCACGAGATGTAGATGTAATTCCTAAAATGCAATCTAAGATGATAAACAAACTTTTTATCTCCTTTATGCAATGAAAATCCTAGCTACTAGGGAAAAGAAAGACAAAATCTTTTCACAAAGAGCAAAGAGCACACTCTAAATGCACTTTCCTAAATCAAGCCAATCAGATTGTCTATATGCAAATGCACATGCATGTATTTGTTTTCGACTTTATTAGTGTATGAATGCTAAAAAGAAAGTTGATGTACAAATCTGAATTTCTTTTCAAGCGAAAAATATCAACAAGTTTCTTTTCGAAATAAAAAAATGGAGACGATCACAACACCTTACGATTTTGAAATGAATACTTGTTCTTGACACTAGAAAATTACAAATTCAGACCAAAAGCAATAGTAACAGGATAATCGACCATCAACAGCAATCAAACTCTTTCCTACGATTGAAATCGACACTTGCGACAGTTTCAAATCAAAGGATGACAATACGATTATGCTACTTTTGCAAAGGAGAACTGTAAATGACTCAACAAACACACAAAAACATCTACAGTTCTTTTGTACAAAGGAGGTGGAATAACAGTAAGGAAAAGTGGTTTCAAACAGACATATACTGATCACAGGCAGCAAAATTCAGGAATAGAACTGGAAAGAATGAATCACAGAAGCCACAACAGCACAGAGCTCGTCTGATCAGCGCACCTGTAACACAAAGAATCTGAAATGCAGCGCAGGTTGTCCACTTGGGAAGTGCGCTGAAATTCAGAATCTCTGAATAGTACCTGTGCTGGGCCAGAAACGAGACTCTATTCGGGTTCTGGGTCACAGTTTGCAGTTCAATTCTTGGGTTTTGGCTGAGCAAAAAGCAATCAGTAATGCAACAATCAAGGGTAGATCTAAGGAGGATCTAACAGCTATCACAAGGGCAATCAGATAGTTTGTGAATCAGTTGTTTAAATCGTAAACAGATCCAGTAGATGGATTGAAGTAGCAGTTTTCTACTTTACATTTGTTATGGCAAATGCAGTTCGAATGCTACTTGTAAGTTTATGAAACAAACAACAAAGAATGATAAAAAAACAAACTAATTAGATCCCCAGTGGAGTCGCCATTTTGTTACAGGGAAAAGTGTCTATTTAGAACTGCTCTATCCCACTAAGGTGTGACAGCTGCCTTAGAAACAAACAGAGAAAAGTTGCTTTTGTTTTTCCTTTATGAATTATAGATAGAGAAGAACAAAAAGACCAACCTCTGTCTTGCGCCAATCTCCTGATTTGATCCCTCTCTTCTTTTATAGTCCTCATCTACCTACTCCCTTGCACGCCTAGCTTCACATAGTACTTGTAAGAAGCATAGCACTATACAAAGACATGGATCTATAATCATAAACAATCTAGGGTCAGATGTAAATTGACCATACAAATGTAACAAGCATCAATGCCACAAAAGCATGGAGGAAAACTCAAATAGCTTTTATTGATAAACAAGAAAAGAGCCAAGAGGAGTTACAACCGGTTGTTCTGACCCAGCATCAACCTCCTAGCAAAGAAGCCCATCTTCACCTCAAACAAAGCTTAGATCACCCAACAATCTGATGTTTGTCTCAGGAAACCAACAACAATTCCTTACAATATGCAAAATTCCAGCCTCTGGATCTCTGGGATGAGGGATCCATATATAGATGTCTGTAATGGAGATGAGTCAGCTCATGATTTGATTAGTGTCTTCCCTCTGATAGTTCTTGCTTCCACTTGGAAATTGATGGTCTCTTACTCATCCTTGGTCGAATTCAGTGAGGCAAGTGTCACAGGAGGAGATTCTGGAAGCTTCCATTGCCTCTCCACCTCCCGGAATGACACTACCATTTGTCATTTCTCGCCCATCGCACCCCACATGAGGGATTTTTGCAATGCAACACACCCACACAGTGTATTTAGGTGAGACGCAATGCACTTGTCCAGTGGAGCAGCTGAAATGATCCCGTTTTGACCAATTTTGAGCAGTTTTTCATGGAGAACTTCTGGGAGAAGCTGTAATCTGTTGACCTTGTTCCTTTAGGGGTTAGAACAAAACTTTTAGGGACTTAGGAGCCCTTGGTTTATGGAAATTTCATGCTTGGGGTTGTAAGGCCCAAAAATGTCTATAACAAGATGCTGGATCTACTTTATGCAAAATAAGGATCAGACCTTCTTAAGGTTTTGTGAGTTTAAAGCCTTGGCAGAGAAAGAATATGGAAAGAAAATAAAAGCCTTGTGTAGTGACAATGGTGGAGAGTATGTCTCCCAACAGTTTAAATACTTTTGCACTGCAAAAGGTATTAAACAGGAACTGACAGCACCCCATAACCCACAACAGAATGGGGTGGCCGAAAGGAAGAACAGATCAATTATGGGTGCAGCTCGAGTGATGTTACATGACCAAAGCCTACCACTGCATTTGTGGGTTGAGGCATGCAATATAGAAGTATACTTGTAGAACAGAAGCCCGCACTGTACACTAGGGATGAAGACACCTATGGAGGCCTATTCTGGGAAGCGACCTGATGTAAGTCACTTCTGAATCTTTGGATCATCAGTTTACTGTCATATGACCAAAGATGCCAGGAAAAAGCTAGACCCAACAGATGAGTTGGGAATACTTGTCAGGTACATGGATACACCCCAAAATTATCAGGTGTACCTTCCTTCCACTCAGAGGACTGTGGTACATAGGGATCTGAAATTCGACGAGCAGAAATCCATGCCCTTATCACTTGAGAGGGAGCTCAAGTTGCATGTAGATGAGGAACTTTCAGTTCCTAAGGATGAGGAACCTCAGATTGATGTGGAGTAGCCGCATGCAGAGGATCCGAGAGTGGAGACATCCACTCATGCTGATACTTCCAGAGATGGGCGGAAACGCTCAACAGAAGTTGACAGGTTGATGATAGATGCTGGAGGGGTCTCAGTTTTTTGTCCATTTCAGAAAAATATTGGACAAACATCTTTAATGCTAGTTCCTGCATATGACCCACCAGTAGAACAAATTCTTTTGAAGAAAATGTTAAAAATAAATAATCTGTTGTATATACCAGTCTCTGTACAGGTTAAGAATAGTTGGATAGATCTTGATCATTTATTGATACCGGCGGTTCAAACAATCTTGCTAGACCATAATTATTCAAAGGTTTATGGAAACCGCTCCAGAATATCTTAATTTCAGAAATGATAGGCAATAAATTCAATCTTACTCACTATGTGGATAATATTTCCTTAAAAGTTGGTGGGAAGATTGTCAAAATATCTGTTATACAACATTATGACCCATCTGCCAGTTTAATCTTGGGTATGCCATTTATCAATTCTGTTTTGCCCATGACCATTAGTGAAGATAAAGTTATTTTAAATTTCAAAAAACAAGCAATTTTTGTTCCTAGATTAAAAGTTACAAATTCTGAAGTCAGAAAAGAAAGCCAGAAGAAGACTAGTACAAGAAATCCAAAGAATGATTCCAAAGATTGGAATAAAGTACTGCAGATTTATGAAGAAAAGGAAGCTCTTAAAATGAAACAAAAAGCAACAATAGATCCTCAATGGAATCAAGAACAAATCTCGATATACCAGCGGTTAATTAAAAGCTGCTCAGAAGACCCTCAGAAGTTTTGGGAAAAAGAGAGCCCCAAGCAAGAAATTGTGACCATGCATGATAATGGAGTTAAAGGTAAGTTAATTCCTTGTACTCCTTCTGATGAACAAGAAATCAAAAAGCAGATTGAAGAATTGTTGAAGATGAAATTGATTGAACCAAGTGTTTCCCATTATTCATGTTCTGCATTTTTGGTTCGCAATCATTCTGAAATAGTTCGAGGTAAAGCAAGAATGGTGATTAATTACAAACCCTTGAATGCAATCACTCAAAGCTTTCACTATCCTTTACCTCATCAAGAAGTAATAATGTGGAAAATCCAAAAAAGTAAAATCTTTAATAAGTTTGATATGAAATCTGGATATTATCAGATTCAGATAGAAGAAGAAGATAGACAAAAGACAGCATTTACATGCCCTGCAGGATTTTACCAATGGAAATTTGTTCCATTTGGATTAAAGAATGCACTTGCTTTCTTCCATAAGAGAATGGATTTTATCTTTGGTAAGTATGATTTTATCATAACTTACATTGATGATATTTTAATCCACAGTCCAGATTTACAAACTCATTTGGCTCATTTAGAAATATTCCTTCAAGAAGTTCAGGCTCATGGTATTGTCCTTTTAGAGAAAAAAATGGTATTATTTCAAAATGATATTGATTTCCTTGGAATTCATGTAATCGATGGACATATACAGATGCAACCACATGTATTGACAAAGCTTGCCAAGTTCCCTGATGAACTCAAAGATACTAAAATGATTCAGAGATTTTTGGGTGTTTTAAATTACATCCATAAATATATTCCTAGGCTGTCTGAAAAAACAACTCCTATCAGGCGGCATTTAAAGTCATGTTGGTCTAGTCAAGCCACTACTGCAGTAAAAAATCTCAAAGAAGAATGCAAATCCCTGCCAAAATTGTAGCCTCTAGGTGATGGATTATTAATTCTACAAACAGATGCTTCATATGATTTTTGGGCAGCCGTCCTTTTTGAAAGAAAGGAGGAAAACACAAGAGAAGAATTAGAAAAAATAGAAGAATTATGTGCCTATGCATCAGGAGAATTCCTCCCCAATCAGAAAAATTATTTTGCTGCTAAAAAAGAAACTCTTGCAATCTTTAATGGCATTCAAAAATTTGAACTGTATCTTGCTCCAAGAAAATTCTTCATTAGAACTGATTCAATGAATTTTAAATATTTCTTGTCAGAAAAATTATTAAGACAAATGGCAAGAGGAAGATTATTAGCATGGAAAATTTGGTTCCAGCAATATTATTTTTATGTAGAATGGATTCCGAGAAATTCTAACTATATTGTTGATGCTCTTACCAAGGAAATGAATAAAGCCCATAGGATTGGCCGCAACCGGTCAGAAGTTAGAGGAAGTATTTTTGATATTCTAATCAGCTAGATAATCTTGTCACTTTGGCAAAAAGATTCAAAATTCTTGAGAAGCATGTTGAAGATCTTTGTCTAGAAATAAATAAGGTAGTTGGACATAGGCTTCGGAGGAACCAATGGATTCAAAAATGTCAAGCCTGGCAATCAAAGAATATTGGCACACTTCTTGGATTGGATGTTGAATTTGTAAAGGTATACTCTTTACCAAACATGAAAGTCAAATTATATTTCAGAACTCTTGATGATCTATGGTCCATACAGTATGCTCAATCTATGATTTGGGTCTTGCAAATTCTAAATTATTATCAGATGATTGGGAGTATTGATTTTGCACTTGAAATCTTTACAAGCGCTTAAATGATGGTTCTTGATGATGTTAACATCAAGATAGAAGTTGGTCAGTTTTTACAGACTTTAAGAATCCCAAATCTGTTCGAGGAAATGGAAGCATCATATCTACAAAGAAGAGATCTAGATTACATGCATTCAGATGCTTTTCCTCAATATGAAATCTTCAAACCATTTTCAGATTGGGAGATTAAGGATGGATATTGCAGAAAGAAAAGGGTTGAAAGGAAATCTCAATGTGTAGAAAGAACTTTGCAGTATATTAAAATCTTTTCAACTCCATGGGACTTTCAAAGCCCAGAAATAAGAAATTCTATTGAGCCAAATCCCTTTTCACAGGTTTTTGCAAATCAGTTTTCAGAAAGCTCTGCATTTGCAAAAAATAAGGATGAAGTAAATAAAGTTTTGGGATGGTTAAAAGAATTTCCCCTACAAAAAATGGCTGAAAAGATTCACATCATCAAAAAATTGACTGAATCCCAAGGGAAGCATCATGTTTTAAAATTTTTAGTTAATCAAAAGAACTTTAATCATAGTCAGAGTAAGTTCAGAAAATTGGACATTAGATACTATCTATTTAATCGGTTTGTTATTATCCACTAGGGTATGCACAACATTTAATTTTGAGTTTGGATGGCATGAAAGAGAAGGTGTTAGTGATCACTGTAAGATCTGGGTATAGCACACCATCGAAATAGCAACCAGTATGTTCTAGATTTTAAAATGGGAATTATTGGATGGGATAGAACTACCAATGAAACACATGATAGCTTTTTCAAAAGCACATAAAGATTCTTTCTTGGATATCGAGACAAATCCTACATCATACATCAATAAATGGAGAAAGAAAGATGACCCATTCAAGTTACCATACCAAAGCCATCATGCCTATAAGGATCGAATAAAGTTGGAAGTCGGACAGTCCTCTAAAGCAGCTACAGCACCTACAGCAACCAAATCTTCAAAAGGAAAAGAAACTTTATTTTTAGATGTGTACCGAGATGCTCAAAATCCCATCGAGCCGGACTACGAAGACAAATATCTAAAAATAATGGAGGAAGCATATCTAAAAGAGAATCCATCTTCTGACGAATTTGATAATTATGACTCAGACTGCAGCCCTATGGGACCATGGTGATCGTCCTTAGATTATTTGTAAATAGTGAAAGTTTCAATTATTGTACTGGAATATTGAGTAGACACCATCAAACTATGGAAATGCCGACAAGACCCTCAATTATTTCCACTTTGTGTCATGTCTAGAAAATGTAGATTCGTTAGAGAGTCTATAAAATAAGAAATCGGTAGAAGAGAAGCCCATATTTTTGGAGTGAGTGCTTCTAAATTCTAAGATTTATTTTTTTCATTGTAATGCTCTGTAAGTTTTCTTTTTGAGTTAATAAAAGCTTTGCGCACCTTTTACTCTAAGTGAGTTGTTCACTTTATATCTTCTTCTAAGTATCAGTAAGGCTGTAAGGGAGGCGTTCATAAAGCTGCTAAGAGAAGCGCCCAAGGAGAGGCCGAGTCGCAATAGATGCACGCAACAAGTACTATAAGATACTGTCTCAAGGAACCACTTTGCCAAAACAAGTAAGAGGTTCTCGATATTTTAGATACTCTTTGATTTTACATCCTTATTTGGGTCTACTGCTAGCACATCCTTATTTGGGTCTGCTTCCATTTCGTTGATGAGTGGAAGTTCTCAAGCCAATGCATCTAGTTTTGGATTCTTCCCTTTTGGAATGCCCTCTTAAGGTATTCCTTCAGTTCCATTAAGTGTACCATTAATTGTCTCCACATCCATGATGATTGGATCAGCCACTTTTCAGGGTTTCCCATTTGGAAGTGGTCATATACCACATTCCAATCTGACAGTGAGGTCTATGCCTTTTCCTTTCACAGGTCAAGGTAGTAATCCCTTCTAGAGTTGGACAAACCCTGCAGTTAGCGGGATAGGAACTGGGAATCAGTTTTTTGGCCAACAAGGGAATGTGTTGTATTCCTCAATGAATTCATTTCAAAGTTTTCCACCCTTAGCTAATGCTTGGAACCCTTACCAGGGGCTATCAACTCCTTACAATAATTCGTTAGGAGGAAGCTTTTCCGGTTACGGAGGATTTTGGCTAGAGTTGGTCAAACTCTAAGTTTTACTGGACCACAAGGGTCACCTTTTGGTTCAGTAGGTTCTACCAGTTACTTCAAGAAACCTGATGTATTTCAAAATCCAGGTCATTCTTTTCAAACTTTTTGGAACCCCACCCAATCTGGGTGGAATCCCCAAGGTCCTCCAAGACTTCCTTTTCTGGCCACGCTTAATCTGCTAGACTTGACTGAGTTAACAAACGATCCAATCAGATACAATCCGGCTTGGCCTCCGGTCCCAACCAAACTTCCATCGAATATTCCAAAATTCGAAGGGAAGAGTGGTGAAGACCGAGGAGACCATGTTACCATGTTCCATTTATGGTGTTCATCTAAATCCCTGATCGATGATTCAATCAGGTTGAGATTATTTAAGTGCACCTTAACTAGGAATGTGGCTAAGTAGTATATAGAGTTGCTAAGGGGCACCTTTACGTCTTTCACTAATTTGGCTAACATTTTCCTAAACCATTTTCAGTTGCCTATCCATTACTAAGCTAGAACTGAACTTCTGGCCAATTTTAATGAGGACATGGCTACTCACATTTCGGATCATATCCAGGAATGGAGACGGAGAAAGAGGCTTATCAAAGCTGAAATTCCACCTGAATTCTGTCTCGAATGGTTTTTAAAATCGTTACAACCCAAGATCTCCAAGGATGTTTCTATGTCCGGCATTTATTCGGAAGAGAAAGCTATCTTTCATGCCCATCAGTGAGAACTGATATATTATTAGTCTAGGACTCTTCAAAAAATATTGCCTGATGCTCCTAGATCCACGGTTGATATAGCCAAACTGAAGCCAAGCCCCCATGCTGATGGTGTTGTTGGATCGATTGATGCAAATGTGGTGAACCTTCTGAGCGAATTGCAGCAGTTGTCTCTACAAACTACTTCTTCCAATCAGGTTGCACCGTCTACTCCTTCACCTTCCCAACCTTCTTCCATAAATGTCATTCAGGCTTCTAACCCTAAAGGAAATCAAAATTCTGATGGGAAGAAGAAGTGACGAGGTAAAAAGAAGAATCAGGATGGGAAGGGTAATGCAAACAAACCTGACAATGGTGCTAGTGAGGGTGGAAAAGAGTCTAAGAAGAAAGTTAAATTTCCATGCAAGTTATGCAGTGGAGACCATTTGACTCATCTGCCTGAAAATTCAAGATGCTCAGCACTTTTTAGTGCAACAGGGGTCTTCTAGCTCTCAAGTTGTGTTAACTAACCCTTTTCCCCAAGGGCAACAACTACTTGTTGGGGTGAACTCAAATCCTGGTACCTCTGTAGGGGGCAACCAGGAGGGGGACAATTCCTCAAATGTTTTCATGATGAGTCCTAATTTCAATGTGGCTACATGGCCATGGGATTATGGTGAAGCAGAAACATATAAGGATAAATATGTTCCTAGAACTATGGATCCATTTCATATTGAGTGACCCTCTGTCAAGTCTATACCTCGGATACCGAAAGGTTCTGCCAAGTGCATGACTATCAACCCTAATGCTAGGGCAACCTAGAACTACTCCATTGTCGACGATCTAGCTCAAAGTCCTTGCGGTATGTCTGCTTTAGAGGTACTCCAGTCGTGTCCTACTCAACAGAGTGCTTTGCTTTCAGCAATCAGGGCAGTCAATCCAAACAATTCTTTAGTGCTCACTTTTGACATGCTCAATGTCAAAAAGAGACTTCCTCATCACATGGATTTTCAAATAAAGTCTACTTACCGGAAAATTAACATTTTTCGAACAGTTATAGATGAGGGAGCTTCCATGTGCGTAATGTCAATGTCATGTTGGAAGGCCATTGGATCACCTTCAGCCGTTCCTTCACCCACTCTCTTGACATCATTTGATGGGCATTCTCATAGGCCACATGGGATTATCCCGACCTTTCCTATATGTGTTGGAGGAATGGTCGTTAATGTCGAAGTAGAAATCGTTGATGCCAACCTAGATTACAATCTCCTCTTAGGACGAAATTGGATTTATGAAATGGATGACATAGTTTTGACTCTGTTTCAAGTCCTTTGTTTTCCTCATGAGGGCAAATTGTTAAGGTTGATCAATTGGATTATTCTCCAGCTGACCCCCATACAACTTCAGATTCTACTATTCCATTGGTGGATAACCCCCGTGAACCTATCGATAATCTGGGAATTGGGATGTATTCTTCATTGATGGGTATATTGATCTTCCCACTCCTATAGCTAGAATCAATGCCATTTCATCCTCTAAAGAGTCTTTATGGGAAGATTTCTTGTGGACTCATTATTTTTCAGACCCTTGGACCTTGCCTTTGCCTACAACCACATTAGATGAAGGATAAGTTGGTGGAATGGCATTCCCTATGTCTGCAGCAGAGCTTAAATATCAATCTATGGTTAACACTACAGACGACCATCCTACTCGTTTTTCAGAGGGAGAGTTAGATGGTGATGTGACCCCAGCTTGGACCCTTGACTCTACTTCTACTATGGATTGCCTAGATACAGTTTTACCATCTGAGGAAGTAGTCTTAGAAGCAATGACGGGTGTAGATTGACCTTGGGAAGATCTACACCATCGTTCATATTTTCTTCCCCCATTGCAAGAAGTCAAATCCAAGTTCTCCAATCTGCTTACTAGCAATGTTTGTATAGTTTCAAACCCTTTGGCTCCAGCACACATCCCTTCTGAAGGTAATATGTCAGTCATTTCAAAAACCGTACCAATAAACATCTCTAGGAACCATAATGTGATAGAAAATGTCTTCATCAGAGCCGAGTGTTCCCCTGAAGAGATTCAAATTTACATCGACCTCTTTAAAGAGTTTCGGGATGTATTCGCTTGGTCTTATGAAGAAATGCCTAGTATTGATCCATCCATCATTCAACATGATATCAAGACATATGAAAATGCTAAGCCGATTCGTCAGAAGATTTAGCTAGTCAATCCTAGGAAAGCAGCAGCTATTAAAGCTGAAGTAGAAAAGCTACTCAAGGCGGGTATTATATACCCCGTTCCTCTAACAGATTGGGTTTCTAATCCAATCCCGATTGATAAAAAATGAGGAACGATCCGCATGTGCATTGACTTTATGGATTTGAACAAAGCTTGTTTGAACGATAATTACCTCACACTGTTTATTGATCAGATAGTTGATGAATGTGCGGGTAGTGAGATTTTCTCCTTCATGGATGGATTCTCCAGTTATAATCAAATATCTATCTATCTAGAAGATCAGCATAAGACAACCTTCATATGTCCCTAGGGTACCTTTGGATACAAAAAGATGCCTTTTGGTCTTAAAAATGTTGGAGCCACATTTCAGCGGACCATGTCTTACGCTTTCCATGATATCAAGCATGTCATCGAAGCATACTTGGATGATTTAGCTACTCGTTCTCAAAAGATAATAGATCATCCTAGTCACCTTTGGTTAGTGTTTTAGCAATGTCGATTTTACAAGATCCAATTGAATCCAAATAAGTGTGTTTTCGCGATTACAACTGGTCGATTGTTAGGGTTCATTGTATCAACTTAAGGGATTCGAGTTGATCCCTCCAAGGTAGAGGCAATAATTCAGTTGCCTCTCCCGTCTTCTATCCGACAACTTCAAAATCTTCAGGGGAAGGCAAATTTCTTGAGATGGTTTATAAAAAATTATGTTGAGATAACTAAAGGATTTATGTGTTTGCTGAGGAAATGAGTTCCATTTTTATGGGATGACTTTGTGCAACGATCTTTTGATGCCTTGAAGCAAGTCTTAATCTCTGCCCCGCTTTTGAGGCCAAAATATTATGGTAAAGATTTCATTTTATATCTTGCAGCCGCAGAATCAACCATAGGTATGGTTCTGGTTCATGAAGATGATGCTCTCACAGATCATGTCATTTACTACTTAAGTCGAGGCTTGGTAGGCCCTGAACTATGCTATTCTCCAGTTGAGAAATTGTCCTTGGAAGCTGTCCATGTTGTCCAGTAGCTTCGCCATTATATTCTGCTATGCAAAACATTTGTCTTAGCGGCGGTCAATCCTTTCCAATTTGTCCTCAATAGGCGAGTGATTGGGGGTAAATACAATCAATGGATTTTTATTTTACAAGAATTCAATCTCGAGTTCTTGTTGGCCAAGTCTAAGAAATCATTGGCTTTGTGGAATCAATTTCTGAGTTGCCTTGTGGAAAATATACTATTTATGAGGAAAGTTTCCCAGACGAACATCTATTCTTCATCTCTTCACAAGACCCCTGGTATGGAAATATCATCATCTATCTCCAAAATTCGAAGTTCCCTCCTGCTTCCTCCAAGGATGAACGTCGAAAATTACGTCACCTGGCTAAGAACTATGTCATCATTGGTGATACATTATATCGTCGAGGGGTTGATTCAATCCTTAAGCATTGCTTAACCTTAGAGGAAGCAGAGTCTGTGCTTAATGATTGCCATAGTGGAGCTTGTGGTGGTCATCTATTTGGGCTTGCAACAGCCCAAAAAATCTTGCATGCCAGCTACTTTTGGCCTTCGCTTTTCAAAGATTGCATTGAAGCGGTCAAAAGTTGCCACCCTTGTCAAGTCTATACTCGAAAGATGCGTGCGCATCTAACTCCTCTTTTCCTTGTTATCACTATCGGTCCTTTTACAAAGTGGTGTATTGACTTTATTACTTTAATCTACCTTCAGCAACAAATCACAAATACATTATAATGGTCGTAGAATACTTTACGAAGTGGGCTAAGGCCATGCCCACTTATAAAAACGATAGTGAAACAGCGACATTGTTCCTATTCAATAAAATTATTTCTCGTTTTGGTATCCCAAGAGAGATTGTCATTGACCATGGCAGTCATTTCTAGAATCAGCTGATGTTTGAATTGGCTCCTAAATTGGGCTTCCGGCAGGAGCATTTGTCTCTGTATTATCCTCAGGAAAATGGGTAAGTTGAAGCCATGAATAAGTCCCTCAAGAAGATCCTACAAAGGACAATTGAAAAAAATCACTCCAATTGGCTTCTTATGTTGTATCCGGCTCTCTGGGCGTACCGAACCTTGGTAAAGACTGCCACCGATTTTACACATTTTCAGTTAGTTTACGGGTTGGAATCTATTTTTCCTATTGAGTGCAAAATTCCATCCCTTAAGTTGGCCGTTGAGCTCCTTCCGGAGACCTCTATTCTCGAAGAGTGCCTCCTTCATTTGGAACATATCGATGAGCAACGTCGAGATACTGCCATAATCAATGAGGCTCATAAGAAAAGGGTTAAAACTTAGTACAATAAAGTTTTCCATCCTTGAGTCTTCTCTGAAGGAAACCTTGTCTTGGTCTATGACCAAGATAAAGACGCCTTGGGGGTAGGAAAATCCAAGTCTATATGGTATGGTCCCTTTATAATGAAACAAGTTTTAGGAAAAGGGGCTTCTGAAAAAGTCGATTTTGAAGGGAACAAGTTGGCAGAGCCTCAAAATGGGCTCTACCTCAAGAAGTACTTTGCTTAGGTTACGGCCGAGCAATGGCTTCTTTGTATATTTTTTATTTTAGTATATATTCTATCGGGAGATTTTTGTGATATCAACACTTTTTTTATCTTCTTTGGTAGGTGTTGATGGATGACTTGGTCTATTTCGAATTCACCGATGGTGCTAGTCATCACACTCGGAACCTCACTTCCGTAGCTTCGGTGATTTATTATCCAATTGGTTAGTTGTTGGTGTCAAGGGAGTATGTATTGTTTCTACATCAAATAATATTGCCGAATATACTACCGTCATTAATTTACTATTTGAAGCTATTTCTTACGGAATTTATTCGTTGGTAGTTTATCTTGACTCACAGCTGGTAGTGTCACAATTGAATAACATTTATCAGGTTCAAGATCCTTATTTATATCGCTAATTTTTTAGAGTGAGGGTATTACAAAGATCATTTGTTTTTATTACTTATTTGCACATTCCACGATTTGACAATTCATTAGCGGATTCTATCGCTATTCAAGCATTAGATTGGCATATCATTCATTCATCAAGATAAAAACAAACATCAAAAATCTGGAACTGTATATATATATATATATATATATATATATATATATATATATATATATATATTATAAAATCGCCCATGTGTACATAAAGTGTTTCAAAAATAATATACAAAATCGAGACTAAATGCCCATAATCATGTCCAGTCTATCTACGACCTGGCTCAGGATGAGTGGCTAAGAAGGTGACCACTGCGTTGGCCACACACCGAAGAATGCGAACCCAGTTTCGTGGTACTCCTACCACGCGGCGCTGCATCTCCTCAGGTAGGTCTTCTACAGCCACCATTGGTACCTGGTGAGTCAATCTCACCAAGTTTCTTGGGACTGCATATAGGACCCTCTTTGTCTTAGTAGATGCCTCTTCAGCACCTCTTCTGCGATGCCTATGCTGTGGAAATCCGTTTGGTCATACCAAACCCACATCTGGAACATGATCATTATATCAATATTTTAGTACCATTAAAAATATTTCTAAATTTCATTTTTCATATTTAAATAAATAAATAAATAAATAAATCTTAAAATTGATAAAACTTAAAAAATGGTTACCTATCTCTCCCCATGTGGCGTTTGGTGGCAGCACCAAGTCTGGATCTCCTCTGAAATCCATGCCATCATAGGGATAGTCATCCACAGTGATGATTTGTTGTTCCCACCAGGAGAAGAATTTATCATCGAATGCAGTCCTCGGCACGTCCCTGCCTCCAAGGCGTTTCATCAGGTCGGCCCACCTACCCATCCAAGGATCTTGTGGGCTACTAATAGAAACTGATACTCTGGGGCGCAGCCCAAGAACCTTCTCAAAGAAGAAGGAGCACAAAATGGTCCCATATCCGAAATTTTTGGTCTGCCCTTTTTGAATGGAGGACAACTGGCTCTTCATATTGGTGAGAAGAGGTGTACACCAATCAAAAACAGTAGTGAGACACTCCATGACCAAGCTCATGGATAGTCATGACGCTTGGTGTAATGAGGCTGATCCATTTATCCTGGCTATGGTGAACAGTAAGATCCTCAGGGACAAGCTCTCCACATGTTTTATTGGAATCTAGCTTCCAATTTTCTCCGGATGCCCCGGACAGTATATATGTACGTAGTCTTCCACTAAAAGACTACCTCGTGTCTGGCCAGTCGAATGTACAACTTCTCCTCTCCAAGAGAGACCAATGATAAATTAAATATCCTCTACCTCTATCCTCAAAGGCATTTGATCAATCATAAATGCATCATCTTCGATACTCCAATAGTGGATTAACATTTCAAGCAAGCGGGTGTTGGCCCTCATATTTGGAATTTTGAAAATTTTCAATAAGCCACATCCCGTCAATGCATCTAATGCCTGCTAATCATTCATAACTTCATTATCAATGGTACTATGCTCCCTCTCTCTCCATGCGATTGTCATCCTGAAAGAAAATTTAATTTCAACCATTAGATTTTTGTTTTTAAATTTCAAATTGCATATACACAGGTCCCTTTCATACATAGTCACTTGTAGGGCCTACATGTATGCAGGTTTATAATATCCAACCCGCATATACACTGCATTGAAATTTTTAACATAAATTCCTACAATCAAATCTCAATTAAAATTTCTAAAAACAATCATAAAGTAATGCAAGCTTGAATTGGGGGTTACCTAATGATTTTGATCCAATTTGAATGGTCCAATTCTTTTGGGGGAAAGTTTTCTCCTTTTTCTCCACGGATTTTTCTCTCAACACAAATGGTACAAATGGTGAGTCAAAAAGTCATTTTATAAGCTTTGAAAATGTCAAATTTTTTCAAAACTTGATTTTTTTCGTCTCATGAATCTTTTAACTTATGATCTTGGATTGTCGGGAATAGGTTTTTTTCTTAGGACATTTTCGATGCTTCTTCAAAAATTTCACATCGATTCCATGACTGCTAACCCATCATGGTAGGTATCATTTACTTACTGGCATATAGGTTAGGGAAACCATTTGTTTCGTTGCATTTTGCATACTAGCCTCTAGTTTTCAATACACTTGCCATAGGGCCGATCCCATCGCATTATGGTTAGTAAACCATATTCACTCGCCGATTTTTAAATCATGACATGATGGTGGAGCCATCCTTTACATGGGCATCATAGTTAGCACCTCACTGACATTGGTTGCCCATGTTGTTTCGTTGAGTAGGCTCGGGAGTCCTCTCTAGTCCCGCCATGACTTGTGCATTGAAGATGCATTCCTCTTTGCTTCTTCACTTCGTTTTGGCCTTATACACTAGAGGCTCCTTTTTGTTGAGTTGTACTACTGCATTGCATTTTGACCATTTGCACCTTTTGGCCTTGAGCCAACTTCACTTGGACTCGTGTTTAAGCCACCTTTTGACCATGTCTTCCGCAAACTCAAACTTGCAATCCCTTAGCTTCTGCAACTTGAAACACCCTCTAACCCATCGAAGGAACATCCTTTTGAGTGTCCTTGACTAGCTTCGCCTCCCTGCATTGAGCATAGGATTGTTCCCATCCTAGGAAATAGATCATTTGTTTCACTGACACTCGTTCTTTCCACTGTACTATAGAATTCTTTTATTATTTTGCCAGCTTAAAGAGAAAGATATATATATATATATATATATATATATATATATATATATATATATAGATATATATATATTCCCAAAAGAACGGGAATGGGATAGCATTTCCATATATTATTGGTAGCTAGAGTCAGTTGTGTTTCCCTTGAACAAAGCACTCAAAAGAAAGTCTCTCCTCCATTTGGGTGGGATTTAGTTTGACTTAGGTAAGCCTTAACCTTGTTATTGAGTCAGTTCTCCTCTGATTGGTTATCTCTTCCAATCATATGGAGAGTTCGTTCGTGCCTCCTGCATGACGAACTTATACAGAGTTATCATATGCTGCCACATAGTCATCATTGAGTCATGCTTTTGTTCAAGGGAAGTAAGCCTGAGTCGGCCTCTCTACGGTGTCTCTTGACATATTTTTCAGTCGGCCATCACTGGTTGTCAATGTCTTGTTTGTCATCACATTAGTTATATTGGTCCTTTACTCGTGCTAGTTTGAGAAGGTCTCCATTGACTTCTTATTGGCGGGTCTTGTCCTTATCGACGACGACATATTGCTTTGAGGGCAGGCCTAGAGCCGCACCTTGTCCCTATTTCATTATTGATAGGTCACCTTGTGCTCAGCATCAATCAGTGTCATGGGTCTTTGACTGAGTGGTTTCCCTTGTGTTCGACATCAGCTTTCATTATCACATATGGGATTCGTGCAGTGCCTTGTTTCCAGCAGACCCTATTGGTGGATACCTCACCTTTGTGTCAACTTTCATTATTGGTTGGTTCAAAGGGTTTCTATTGTGCACTAGCTACATCTTGTGTACGCCGGAAATGTACTTCGGTCGGGTTATGACATCTTTTTTCATCTGATTCCTTCCACATTATTGGCCTACGGGTTACACTCATGCTAGATTGATGAAGGATGCCTTATTGCCTTCCTTCTAGTGGATCTTTCCCTATCGACTACAACTCATTTCTCTGGGGAAAAGGTCTAGATTCCATTTGGTAGTACCTTGGGGTTTGCAATCATCAGTGGGAGATCCTTCGCTATCGACAGTGGGAAACCATCATTGTCTCCTGATTGATAGATTCTTCTAGGTGTTAGATTATACTGGGTACCTTGACTCTCATTATCATTATCGGTGAGTAGTCTCGTGTTTGTTAACGGTATACATATGACAAGTAATCAAATTATTTCTCACATGGTCAACTTCATATCATTTATTCCCATTGTGTAGAAATGTACCACGACGGTCAATGAAGACCTCTGGTTGCATCATCATTCTTTGGTTCACTTACTAGTTGCTCCTATTGCTGCTAGTTGACACCATTCCACATTATATGTTGCAGTCCTTCACAACGACATCCTATATGCTAGCATCCAAGTTGTGATGTAGTATCATCTTATTCCATCATGTTCATTTGGTACTATTGGGATCAATTTTTGACATCAGCGATCAGCTTCATCTTTCAGCTTCATTGATCATCATCTTATATGTGATATTTAGACATGTACTTGTTCGATCGTGATCAGATTATCCATTATGTACTTTCAGTTCTTTATACTTGTATACATAGTGGATCCACTTGTACTTGATATGCGAACATGCTTTACTTTCTCTGAGCACGGGTATGCCTACCTTCGACAGTTATTTCTTTCTGATCTTCTTTTTGGTCGCTTGGTAGGTTGAAATCTAGTGAAGTCCTTCTCAATTTTTCATAGGTTTCCTTTCCATATACTTAATACATTTAAGCCATCATGTACCCCTTCTGACCTCATATATTAGGGGTAATCTATTATATCTCCAAATATCACTCTTGGTATTTGTGATGCTTGGTTTATGGCCTAGGGAAACCCCTCCTTCCAGACTTGATATAAATAATTTAAAAATAGTGTTTTACTCCCTATACACTACTTTGCCCTGTGTTAAAAGCATGTACACGCAGGTTAGTCAATACCAAACCTGCATATACATGTTAAAGCACTTAAAAAAAATAAATTTCCTTAGTTATGGGTTGAGGTCACGGGTTTTACCTATTGATTACCTATTAGTGCCCATGGCCCAATTGTTCCCAACTGTTTCCCAACTAAAAAACTAATTTGGGAGAAGTATAAAAAGACTTCAATGGTAAGGCCTTAAGGAGGAGAGAAATGATAGAATTACTATACTGAGATTATCACCTGATCAAGTCTGAAGTATCCTTGTGCTTCAAGCACTTCCCCAATTTTAGGAAACCCTTGTTTCCTTGAGTGTTGATATTCTTTCACTTGTTGGAGATATCATGGTATTGGTTATGGAAGGAGGTTGTTGAAGACTAGGACTGGACAGACCTGGAGGATGGTTTCACTTGGAGTTGGAAGAGGAATACTCAGGTGAACTCTTTCCATGTTTACTATAGTTTTCTACAATAAAAAGAAATGGTGTCTTGTTCCTGAGATCGACTTTGTTTATGCATCAGATGTTATTGTTATGGCTTATATATGAATGAGTATTTCAATGTATAACTAACCATCTACTTATATGATATAAAGTTGATTTCATTAAAAAGCCTTATCTATATACTGCTATGTGTATTCGAATTGGTTGATTTGCAAGTTCAAAGATCATTAGCAGTTGCAGAGGGTTTGAACCCTAGCTAGAACTACCCAAACAAAGGACATCCGGGTATGTTCATCCTCACATAGTTAGTTTGTTTAAGCATGTTGCCTGAGTTGTATGTGTGTTTCTTGATGTAATTATTCCTGCTCTGATAGGGTTCTGACCCAAAGCCATAGGGGACTTATTCCCTTAACAAGGAGAGTGGCTGTATTTGAGAGGTTAATGAGTAGAAAGTGAGGTTGATGAGTTGATTATTGTACTAAGAAGATTTGGTCATTGAGCGAGAGTATCATTTAGTCGTGTTTTTATGTTGATGATTACATCTTGGCCTAGTTTGAAAATAAATGAAAGGTTGACTCATAGAGATTGAGAAGGTTGGGTCATCTAACAAGTCATGGCTTTCCAAGATAGGAGTATTGTCTTCTTGATGGAAGCAGCCAACAAACAATTGATAAGGAGTTGGGGCTTCGTATCTGGTAGTGGCCAGAAAACTATTACAGGGGTGGTGGCTCCTTACGGGTAGTCGCTTCATAAACTATATAAAAGAGATTTTAAGAATAATAAGAGAAGAAGGAAACACAACAACAAGGTGGTTTTTCTCCCTTTGAGGGTTTCCACCAGAAACACATGTGTCCCTTGTGCATGATTTTATTGATGCTTGTCATGGTTCATATGTGTTGACTCTTTTATGATGTTACATTCTTTGGTCTACTAATAATATGTTGAGTAATGATTGTTAGTAAATTGGAAAAAAAAATTAAGTTGTATAATTTCTATCACTACTAATTCACCCCCATTGTCAATAGTGATCTATTTCCAACAACCAGATCCCTCTAGTGTATCTTGACCACTTGAGGGTATATCAAGGACCTATGGCCAATAATAACAAGTTGTCTTAGAAAATAAAGTGCTGCAATCATGAGAGAAATACTTCAGATCCAAAAGAACCCTCTTTTTGTTGATTAAGGATGTTGAATATAGTCAAGAATGTAGATCACATCGTGTATTTTTCTTCAATTGTAGATGTGATGAACATTCAACATATAGATTCCCATTTCCTGTTACAAATAGTGATGATGATATCCTTGAGAATATCGAGCTAGAGGATGACAATTAGTCATTTGAAATTGATTCTCCAAGTGAAAAGGTAGTTGTTCATCATATGGTGAAATCGAGATCAGAAAATTCTAAAGATCAAGAGAAAAGAATAATAGTGGCACTTAAAGTTGAGATCGAGAGACCATTACATAAATTTTGAGGTCTAAAATGGACCTCCTAATGAATATTTTAAAATAATAGTGTAAATGATAAAATAATATTATATATCTTCATCAAGTTTATGAGGGAAAAACTAAAAAACTACTTTTTCAACTCATATTTTCAAATTATCTTCCCATGATTTTATTCAAATTTCAAGTGGGAGCACTCATTGGATACAAAATTTAATTTTGCATCCAAGTAGTATCCATGTTGCATACTTTTGATGGACCCTACTACATGAAGAATATGCAATACATGGAAAAGCATGATTGTAATCACATTTTTTCATATATTTCACAGTTTTTCTATAGTAGGGTCCCTCAAAAGTATGCAACATTGGTACTCCTTGGATGAAAAATTAAATTACACATCCAACGAGTGCTCCTAATTGAAATTTGAGAAATCGTATGGAGATAAGTTGAAAATACGAATTGAAAACGTAATTTTTATATTTTTTATCTTTTTACCTTTTTACTCCAAAAATAGTGAATCATCCCTCACGATTGACATCATCATATTGAATCCTATTGGTTCCTATAAATTTTATTTTTGTTGTACATTTTTGTTTTGAGACCCATATTTTACCTCAAAATTTCTCTAATTTCATAAATAAGAACTAAAACCAATAGAAGTTACTGAAAATTTCTTATGAGAAGGAATGTTCCTTCAAAGAAGAAAACGTTACATTGAAAACTCAGCTTGAAGAAGGAATGAGAATTGAAGATGGAATGAGGAAGCAATGTTGGGTAGGGGTCCCCTAGGTCTATTTTTTGTCTTAATCATGTAAAGCCTCTGCATTTTGAGGAGTGGAGCGTGATTAGCATAAGGTTATAAGAGTCAAATGATCTCTAGGTTGGATCAAAGCCACTTCTTTTGTAAAGGGATGGGATTATATAGAGTATTTTGAGCTCCCCCCATGGTTTGCGGACCATTGTATTGTAAAGGTAA
Source organism: Pinus tabuliformis (assembly GCA_031772625.1). Classification (NCBI taxonomy): domain Eukaryota; kingdom Viridiplantae; phylum Streptophyta; class Pinopsida; order Pinales; family Pinaceae; genus Pinus; species Pinus tabuliformis. The sequence continues at coordinate 1,374,407,801 of CM062804.1, read as the reverse complement.
AAAAGTATATAAAGGGATGTTTTAGTAAGTGTAACGAAATCAATTTGATGAGATTATATGTTTTTTAGTCTATAATTAGAAGATATTTCTCTAATTGGGTGAAGGGGAAGGCTCCTGCAACTATGTGTGCGAAGACCTTGGTAAGTACGCAACTATGTGAACAGGCCCATGCAGCTATGTGCGCAGGTTCAAAAAGATTGTATCTATGAAGACTTGATTAATAAAGAATAATTTTGAGTCAAATATACATATTTTCATATGTTCGTTTATTTTCTATGTTTTAGCCTATTTATGGTTCATTTTTATGTATTTCTTCTGCAATTGCATCGCAAAGGTTCAAATATTGTTTTATATGATGAATAATACATGTTAGACTAGTTATGCACAACTCGCAAGTCTGCTAAGTAGGAAAAATCTCTATGATTGTAACACTTAGGTTAATAGAGTAGAAAATATCAGATTAGGCCCTAAACTATAGAAACCTTATAGTCACACTGCATTGTCCCTCTAGATGCAGAAACCTGGTTCTAGCATCCCCCAATTGATGAGCCTCATCATTGGGTAACTATATGGACCTTAATACACCTCCAAGCTAGTAAATTCAACTCTTATCATAATTCCTTACATGTTTTAATCAAATTTTTCTTAATGAGATGAGTAAAAGTAAGATGTTATGTATAGTGGTCTAATGTGCATTAATTGTAGGTTTTTGGGAGAAAATCATGGAAATTATGGCTAATTAAGGTGCAGGAACTCAAATGAGACAAGAAAGAGAGATTATAGGAGATGGATCTTCCTCATTAAATACTCACTCATTCGAATATCCCTCAATAAAATCACAATAACTCGAAGTTGCAAGCAACCGCGTCATGGAGATCACTGTTAGCAGAGCCAATAATAGCTAAGAACCAGTCCATATTGAGTTTGGGAACCAATCCTCCCTAGATTTAAGGAAGTTGTTAGAGACTTCAGTAGTATAAATAAGGAGGCCTAGAGCCTCATTAGGATTCAAATTTTTTATGTAAGAGAAATAAGTATTTGTTGGCATTGTGATACAGGTTTTGTCCTTGATGGAAATTCACTCAGATGATAGTTCACTGTGTAGCAGGTTAACAACAAAGGATTATAGATCAGACTCCAGAGATTAAAGAAAGAGAGTAGTTTAAGAAGTATACGCTGGTTCACTTTTTCCAAACAGTTTATACACACAGGTTAATAGAAAGAAAGGATCGTATACATATACACACACTTTCACAGAAGGAAAATTGTGTATGGGATGGAAAATCAAGGTTTTGGTCCAAGGTATTGGTCAGAGGTATTTGGCCCAAGGTATTTGGTCAAAGGTATTGGTCGGAGGTATTTGGTCCAAGGTATTAGTCATAAGTGGTTTTGGTCCAAGGTATTGAGAAAGGCCTAAAACTATATAAGGAGGAGAAAATCATTAGGCCAAGTGTGCAAGTATTGAATATCTTATGAAGTGTTAAATCAAATATGCAGGTTATGGGCTTCTGATGCTTTGCTTGATCTGAACTAAGGATGCACCTATGTGGTTGATGATGGATGATGGATTGGGATCATAAGGCCTAAAATGAATTATCATTATGTGGTTTGATCGTGGATAGTCTAGATGTGAATGCTGACGCATGTTTTATTATGTAAATGTTATGATCCGCGTATGCTGAAGTCTTGAATAGATGTGAAGTTTTGAAGTTGCAGATGGTTTTGTTGATGCAGAGTTCTGAGTTATGCTTTGTGTTTTGGTGATTGTATTCTAGTGACAGTGTTCTGAATGTTCAGATTGATTGATTGTGATTTTCTTCAGTGATGATGGGTTTTCAGTGATTGATTGATTCAGTTGTGGTTGATTCAAAGAGTGGTGAATGAGTTTCAGTGATTGGTTGATGCAGATGTATCTGATGGTTGTATTGTAGTTATGATTTTGAGCTTCAATGTTGTTGATGGATCCAGTATGAAAATTTGATGAAACGAGGCCTTCAGATTGTGGTGTTGTGTTCCAAGATTATCTAGTATGAAAATATATGAAACGTGGTCCCTGGAGGAAGAGAGAAGATCATAGCGTTTTGTAGGCCAGTGCGTACATACTAGTAAACATATTGGCTAGTACAAAGGCCAGTGGGTTGGAGCTCCCTTCCAGTAATAGCTGGAAAACAAGAGAAGCTCGTAGCCTTCGGTAGGTTAGCGCCTAAGTACTGGTAAACATATTGGCTAGTACAAGAGCCAGGGGGTTAGAGCTCCCTTCCAGTAGAAGCTGGAAAACGAGCGAAGGTTGGAGCCTTCTATAGGCTGATGCCTACGTACTAGTAAATGGATAAGCTAGTGCAAGATATAGAGGTTGGAGCTCCCTTCCAGTAGTAGCTGGAAAACGAGTGAAGGTTGGAGCCTTCTGTAGGTTGACGCCTACGTACTATTAAATGGATCGGCTAGTACAAGAGCTAACGGGTTGTAGCTCCCTTCCAGTAGTAGCTGGAGAATGAGAGAAAGTTGTAACCTTTTGTAGGTGGGTACTTGCATACTGGTATGAGTCTGCACCAATACAAGATTATAAACATGTTTTTCTTATATTAAAAGAAGACAACAATAGGTGGTTTTTGTCCCGCATTGGGTTTCCACCTTAAATCTTGGCATTCATATGTGTTTCTTATGTGTAATGATTTTTTCTGTTATTACTACACATGGTTACTGTTTATATGGTTAATAAAGTATTGATGCACTGATTAAATATTGACATATGATCAATTAACCAAATCATAAGTTTGTTGGATATACGTTGGTTGCCTTAAACACAGTTGTGTGTACACACGACTTACCTTCATTGAAGTAGCGTATATAAATCAGAGTATGAAAAGAAAAAGTTATTGATTTGATTAATACTAATTCATCCCCCATCTTAGTATTATTTCCAACAAATGTTATAAGATCAGGTCCTTTGGCAGAAGCTTGATCGCTTGAAGGAGATCCGTAGAAACAATGGGAAAGAAGCTAAAGAAGAAAGTGCCTCAGAAAAAGAAGACATCTCAAAGGAACAGTGACAGTAGGAGAGACAATGGGTTGTTAGGTGGAAGCAAGTATTCAAAATCACCTCAAATTGAAGATGAACAAGCAAAAGAAGTATTAGGTACAATTTTTTGGTTTTCTAGTGATACTTTTCTTTATTCATGCAATGTTGAAGATATTGAAAGTGATCGTGAAAGAAACATTGAGGCAGAAGTTAAAAGACTCATAGATAAAATTAGAGATCAACAAGATATATTTAATAAAAGGGAGTGTGCCTTCAAAGAAGAAGTTATGATATTAAAAGCTCAGCTGGAGGAAGGAAACAATGTAAAGAAGCAGTACAAGGAAAAGGGAGACCAATGTCAAAAGTTGCAAGATGAAGTAACATCAATAAGAAATGAAGTAAATGAAAAGAGCACAAAAATCAAGGGACTTAAAGATAGATCCATTTACTATGAAAGTCATGAAGCTAAGATCCTCTCTCTAAAAGAATATCTTGAAAAATCAACAAGTAGAATCAAGAACTACCTCAAGCAGATGAAGAACAAGGAAATGAGATTCTAAAATTAAAGCAACCAGTAAAAGAAGGAAGAAAGGCTGAAGAAATCATGAAGAAGCAATATCTTGAAAATGAATAACAATATCAGGTTGAGCTAAATATCTTAAAAGGTAAATTAGAAGAAAAGGATAAACTGTTATGATTTCAAGATAGTACTAAGATTTTGGATAATATTCTTAGTAGTCAAAGGTATCCTACCATCAAAAATAGTATTTGTTTTCATGAATCTATTGAAGGTGAATCTATCTATCAAGATGAGGCAAGGAACTTTAATGCAAAATCTGAAATTCTCAACAAGGAGATGAGAAGTCAACCCCAACAACCATGGAAAGGAAGTCTTCAAAGAAAATATTTTACTCCTACCTATGGAACTGATAGTCAGTTATTTCCTCCAATGAATAATGTTTAATGTTTTATATGTCATAATTTTGGACATGTTGTAGCGAGATGCAGAAGTAGAGTGGTTCAAGACTGTCACATAGAAAGATCATCAGCTTCCAGGTACTTTAAGGGATATTGTTTTTCTTGCAATATGTTTGGTCACAAAGCCATTGATTGCTATAGAAGGAATATGAAACATGTAATATGTTATGCATGTAACAATTTTGGATATACAGGAAAGGAATACAGGGGAAAATTTCGGCCACCATACCAAAAGGAGAAAACATCATCACATGAGATCATAGGGAAGAAGAAGGAAATATAGCTAGAAATATGTGGCATAGCACAATATACAGACATAACAAACTCAGAGGGAGTTGAATGTGTGAAACTTTAGTGCTCTAAATCTCATACGCAGTTATCATGAAGACAAATTGCGTGTATACGTGACTTCAAAGCTACATATTCGTGTATATTTTGGTTTGAGGAAAAATCATTGGGAAAAACTAAAAAAAAATAAGAATGGGGTCTGATATGGTTTAGTCAATTATCAAATATCTATTATGTTTTGATTGATGATGATTACAGTCTACTGATAATATGTAGAAGTGCTCTTGAGTTGTTGATGACTTGACGTATATCTGATTGTTGATGATGCCTTGATCATTCTTACTAATATTTGCAATGATCATATCTGATAGTGAAAGGCTAGCACATGTTCCTAGGGAGCATATGCTTCTAATAATACATTGTTGGAATTATGTTAGAAGATCTTGGTACATGAAGATGCTTATATTTCTTGATCCACATAGTTGTTTTGATTTAGGTGACTCTTTTGATGATGGAAATACACAGGTTGTTGATATTGATGCTGCTAGAAGATGTTGATGGTGCAGTTCATATATGATGTATTATAGTTGCTGATGACTATGATGGTCTTGTTTAGATTGTTGGTCCTTGTTATAAATTTCATGTATATCATTTGATGTAAAGGTCATGAAAAGACCTAATTTGTAACCCCACTATGCATGGGAAGAATGATGTAATAATTGTTATTTTCAGTCATGTATAAACTTTTGGTATATACCCACTTGGTTGGGAGATTGATGTATGTATGAGTCATTATTTATAGGAAGGTCATACTCACATAGTTGATTTATATTATTTTAGAAAATATTTTTGTAGACTATGCATGTGCCCAGGGGGGGCATGGAAAGTTTAGTGCATCTTAGCATGTACTCGGGGGGAACATGGACTACATAATGTATATCAATGGGGGAGAATATCTTGGCCCGATGTTTGCCCGATGTCAAAGGGGGAGAGAGTCTTTCAGTTGTTGTTTCCATCAAGTCCAAAGGGGGAGATTGTTGGCATTATGATACATGTGTTGTCCTTGATGGCAACTCACTCAGATGACAATTCACAGTGCAGCGGGTTAACAACAAAGGATTACATATCAGACTCCAGAGATTGAAGAAAGAGAGTAGTTTAACAAGTATATGGTGGTTCACTTTGTCCAAGCAGCGTATACACACAGGTTAACAAAACAAAGGGAGCGTATGCGTATACATGCACTTTCACAGAAGGAAAAGCACGTATGGGATGGAAAATCAAGTTTTTGGTCCAAGGTATTGGTCTGAGGTATTTGGACTAAGTTATTTGGTCCGAGGTATTGGTTCGGCGTATTTGGTCCAAGGTGTTGGTCCTAAGTGGTTTTGGTCCAAGGTATTGAGAAATGCCTAAAACTATATAAGGAGGAGAAGATCATTAGGCCAAGTGTGAAAGTATTGAATATCTTATGAAGTGTTAGATCAAATATGCGGGTTATGGGCTTCTAATGCTTTGCTTGATCTAAACTAAGGATGCACCTATGTGGTTGATGATGGATGATGGATCGAAATCATAAGGCCTAAAATAAATTATAATTATGTGGTTTGATCATGGATAGTCTAGATTTGAATACTAACGCATGTTTTATTCTGTAAATGTTATCATCTGGGTATGATTAAAGTCTAAAATATTTGTGAAGTTTTAAGTTAGTATTTGCAAATATATACACTGGTTCACTTTGGTTAAAGCACATATACATGTTGGTTCGACACGTAGAAATAGCATATACATTATGAAATATGATGTTTGAAGTTGTAGTTGGTTTTGGTTGTTGATGCAGAGTTCTGGGTCATGCTTTGTGTTCTAGTGACTGCATTCTGGTGACAGTGTTCTAAATGTTCAAATTTATTGATTGCGATTTGCTTCAGTGATGATGGGTTGTCAAAGATTGATTGTTTCAATTGTGGTTGATTCAGAGAGTGATGATTGAGTTTCAATTATTGGCTGATGTAGATGTATTTGATGGTTGTATTGTAGTTATGATTTTGAGCTTCAATGTTTTTGATGGGTTGAGTATGAAAATTTGATGAATCGAGGCCTTCAGATTGTGGTGTTGTGTTCCAGGAGTATCCAATCTGAAATTTAATGAAACGTGGTCCCTAGAGGAAGAGACAAGGTCATCACCTTCTGTAGGTTGGTGCCTATGTACTGGTAAACATATCGACCAGTACAAGAGCCAGGGGGTTGGAGCTCCCTTCCAGTAGCAGCTGGAAAATGAGAGAAGGTTGTAGCCTTCTATAGGCCAGCACCTACCTGGTAAACATATCAGCCAATAGAAGAGCCAGTGGTTTGGAGCTCCCTTCCAGTAGCAGCTGGAAAATAAGTGAAGGTTGGAGCCTTCTATAGGTTTGCACGTACATACTAGTAAATGGATTGGCTAGTACAAGAGCCAAGGGGTTGCAGCTCCCTTCCAGTAGTAGCTAGAAAATGAGTGAAGGTTGAAGCCTTCTATAGGTCGGCACCTACATAATAGTAAATGGATCGGCTAGTACAAGAGCTAGAGGGTTGTAGCTCCCTTCCAGTAGTAGCTGGAGAATGAGAGAAGGTTGTAGCCTTCCGCATGTGGGTGCCTGCATACTGGTATGAGTCTACACCAGTACAAGATTGTAAACAGGTTTTACTTATATTAAAAGAAGACAACAACAGGTAGTTTTTGTCCCACATTGTGTTTCCACCTTAAATCTTGGCATTCATGTGTGTTTCTTATCTGTGATGGTTTGTTCTATTATTACTACACATCGTTACTTTTGATATGGTTAATGAAGTACTGATGCACTGATTAAAGATCAACATATGATGAATTAACTGAATCATAATTTTGTTGGATATACGTTGGTTTCCTTAAATATAGTTGTGTGTACACGCGAGTTACCTTCATTGAAGTAGCATATATAAATCAAAGTATGAAAAGAAAGATTTATTTATTTGACTAATACTGATTCACCCCTTTTGGCAGAAGCTTGATCGCTTGAAGGAGATCCGTAGAAACAATGGGAAAGAAGCTAAAGAAGAAAGTGCCTCAGAAAAAGAAGACATCTCAAAGGAATAGTGATAGTAGGAGAGACAATGGGTTGTTAGGTGGAAGAAAGTATTCAGATTCAAAATCACCTTAGATTGAAGATGAATAAGCAAAATAAGTATCAGGTACAATTTTTTGGTCTTCTAGTGATACTTTTCTCTGTTCATGAAATGATGAAGATATTGAAAGTGATCATGAAAGAAACATTGAGGCGGAAGTTAAAAGACTCGTAGATAAAATTAGAGATCAAAAATATCTATTTAGCAAAAGGGAGTGTGCCTTGAAAGAAGAAGTTACCAGATTAAAAGCTCAGTTGGAGGAAGGAAGCAAGGTAAGGAAGTAGTACAAGGAAAAGGGAGATCATTTTCAAAAGTTGCAGGATGAAGTAACATCATTAAGAAATGAAATAAATGAAAAGAGCACAACAATCAAGTGACTTAAAGATAGATCCAATTACTACGAAAGTCTTCAAGCTAAGATCCTCTATCTAAAAGAAGATCTTGAAAAATCAAATAAGAAAAATGAATAACTGCCCCAAGTAGATGAAGAACAAGAAAATGAGATTCCCAAATTAAGGCAACAAGTGGAAGAAGGAAGAAAGGTTGAAGAAATCATGAAGAAGCAATATCTTGAAAAGGAAGAACAATATCAGGTTGAGGTAAATATCTTAAAAGGTAAATTAGAAGAAAAGGATATATTGTTATGATTTCAAGATAGTACTAAGATTTTGGATAATATTCTTAGTAGTCAAAGGTCTCCTACCATCAAAACTGGTCTTGGTTTTCATGAATCTGTTGAAGGTGAATCTAGCTCTTAAGATGAGGCAAGGAACTCTAATGCAAACTCTGAAATACTCAACAAGGAGATGAGAAGTCAACCCCAATAACCAAGGAAAGAAAGCCTTCAAAGAAAATATTTTAATCCTAACTATAGAAGTGATAGTCGGTTATTTCCTCCCATGAATAATGTTGAATGATTTATATGTCATAATTTTGGACATGTTGCCTTGAGACGCAGAAGTAGAATACTTCAAGACTGTCACCTAGAAAGATCATCAGCTTCTAGGTACTTTAAGGGATATTGTTTTTCTTGCAATATGTTTGGTCACAAAGCCATTGAATGCTATAGAAGGAATATGAAACATGTAAGATGTTATGCATGTAACAAGTTTGGAAATATAGCAAAGGAATGCAGGAGAAAATTTCAGCCACCATACAAAAAGGAGAAAACATAATCACACTCGAAGATATGGAAGAAGAAGGAAGTATAGCCAGAAAGATGTGGCATAGCATAATATACAGACATAACAGACTCAAGGGGAGCTGAAAGTGTGAAACTTCAGTACTCTAAATCTTATACGCAATTATCATGAAGACAAGTCACGTGTATACATGAGTTTGAAGCTGCACAGTCGCGTATATGTTGGTTTGAGGAAAAAGCATTGGGACAAACTCAAAAAAAGGGGGGGGGGTCTCATATGGTTCAGTCAATTATCAAATATTTGTTATATTATGATTGATGATGATTACAGTTTACAGATAATATGTAATTGTTGATGACTTGACGTATATCTGATTGATGATGATGCCTTGATGATTCTTAATGATATTTGCAACGATCAAATCTGATAGTGAACGGCTAGCACAGGTTCTGGGGCAGCATATGCTTTTAATAATGCATTGTTGGCATTGTGTTTGAAGATCTTGGTACATGAATATGCTTATATTTCTTAATCCACATAGTTGTTTTTATTCAGGTGACTCTTTTGATGATGGCCATATATAGGTTGTTGATATTGATGCTACTAGAAGATGCTAATGGTGTAGTTCATATATGATGTATGATAGTTTGTGATGACTATGATGGTCTTGTTTAGATTTTTGGTCCTTGTTATAAATGTCATGTATATCATTTGATGTAAAGGTCATGAAAATGCCTAATTTTTAGCCCCACTATTCCTGGGAATGATGATGTAATAATTTCCATTTTTAGTCATGTATAAACTTTTGGTATATCCCCACTTGGTCGGGTGGATGACTCAAATTTTGTGTATCCCCACTTGGTTGGGAGATTGATGTATGTATGAGTCATTGTTGATAAGAAGGTCATACTCACATATTTGAGTTATATCATTTTAGAAAATAATTTTTCAGAATCTAAATGAGCCCAGGGGGAGCATAAATGGTTTAGTGCATCTCTGCATGTACAAAGGGGGAGCTTAATCATAGAATTCAGCATGTACTCAGGGGGAGCATTGTTGTGGGGAAAAATGCCTATGCAGGACGATCCTATCCACCTAAGGTGTGACAGTGCCTTAGCAACAAACAGAAACATCTATTCTAGTATTCTTCCTTTATGAATTAAGAATGAAGAGAAATAGATGGACTAACCGATGTCTTCCGTTTGTCCCTCGATCCGGTTTCTCTTCTGTTTGAGAGTTCCCAGCTACTTTCCTTCTCACTCGCCCGGCTTCAAGAGGTTTCTGCAAGATCACAAGAAGAGAACACTACACAAGACATGGATTCATATTCATAACTAGTTTAGGATTAGAAGTAAACTAAACATACTAATGCAATCATACATCAAAGATACATCAGTATATAGGAGAAACCAAGATAGCTTTATTGATGAATAACAAGGTTCAGGAAGAGATACAACCCAGAGGGCTCCAATCCAGCATCTCCTTCCCAGCAAATGGAATTCCTATCTTCACCCCCTTCAAAGCATTAAGCACCCAATGATTCCAATCTCAAACCAACAACAATTCTTTGCAATAACAAAATTCCAGCCTCTAGATCTCATGGAGGAGAGATCCATATATAGATGTTTGGAGAGAGGATGAGTCAGCTTGAGATCTGACTAGTGTCCTCTCCCTCTGTCAGTTCTTGATTCCACTTGGAGGTTCTTGCTTCCACTTGGAGATTGGGAACCTCTTACTCATCACCAGTCGAATTCACTGAGGCAAGTGTCATTGAGGAAGATTCTGGAAGCTTCCTGGGTCTTGACACCTCTTGAAATGAACTTGCCACATGTCAACTCTCGCTCAGCGCAGGTAGCCAGTGTTGGCTTTGACATTCAGCGTAGGTAGCCAGTGTTGGCTTTGACATTCAGCGCAGACAGCTAGTGAAGCCACTGAATTGATCCTGAATTGACTTGTTTTTGAGCAGTTTCTGGTGGAGAACTTCTGTGAATTGTTGTGGTTTGTTAGCCTTGTTCCTCTAGGAGTAGGAACAACATGTTTAGGGACTTTGGATCCCTTAGATTATGGACATTTCATGCTTATAGCTGTAAGGCACAAAAATGTCTATAACATTTGCCCCCTAAAGTATGAGACCGTTTATCGGGTGAAATGCTTCATCAGGGGGATCCAAAGTTCATCCAATGCTGGGAGGAGACCTGTAATAAGATACAATACAATACATTATTTTTCATACTGCTTTCATGATCTAGCTGAGGCAGGCATTCCCATGCTCAGCTTTATAAATTCATTTTTCTGTACATAGAACAGACAATCGTCTGATGGTAGACTGATAATTTTGATGAAATTATCATCCTTTGAGTAGGATGATTATCTGCTACAATGATGTACATGTCAATGTCTTTATCTTTCCTGAATATATATTGCAGCTCGGATGGATGAAACTAGATCCGGGGTCTTCAAACTCGTTCGATCTTCACTCTAAGTACAAGTTGATCCATGTGAGAAATGTTCTGAAGTCGAACATGGAAAGACATCGCTTGATTACCGGTCAATGAGGTAAACCGTTAACAAGCGCGATAGGAATCACCGATAATGATAATGACCCTCAAGGTACTGCAGTACAATTCACGTGGTGTGAATAAAGGACTTGGCATCGAACACCACGCAAAATCTTTTGGTCGAAGGTCATTGATGTATACCTGTCGCCAGAAGTGAGAAACTTGCCATTGAGGCATGCAAGCTTCAAAGTACTGAAGGGGTTGTTCCTAGATCAACTTCTTGGATAATGATCTGATGTCAACAAGAAGCGATCCGTCAAAGGAGGGCCTTAATGAATCCCACATCAATGACACGGAACGGAGCTAATGATTTTGATGGAGGTGAAAACGATCTGTGACATATGATTCAGGGTGGCCGTCATGAAAGGATGAAGGATAATGTATGGCAGTGGATGGGATACGGTTGACTTTTCTGAACGACTTCTCTTGAACATACGGCGACACTGATGCGATGGATCGGTAGCATTACCCCAAATACCATCGTGATGTGACCGGTGAATGAAACAACCCAACCCGATTGTGGTATGGAGGAAAAGTGTCATGTTCAAGAGCGACTTGCTACCATCAAAGTTTTCTTGAGTTTCTCCTAATTTTTCCCCAGTCATTGCTGACCAGTATCTCTTTATTTTTGTCAAGCTTGAGGAGGATAACATATGCTTGTTCTATAACCTGCCCTTCGGGCAAGCCCATCGCTATGTTTTAACGAGCCTAGCGATAGTGAAACTCGTTCTCGTCTAAAGACAAGTTTGTCGCTATTTAATGCTTTTAACGAGTCTAACGACAAGGATAACTCGGTCCTTTTCATTTTTAGAGAGTCTGAAAAGGTACATAAAGTTAACTCCAAAAGTCCTTTTTCGTCATCTAATCCCTTAGGTCCGAAAAAGTATAAAACAATACAGAAGGGATGAGTTTTCGATAGTTTTAACGAGCCGAATAAAACAAGCGCTCGATCTTTTTGTGCAATAATCCCTCAGATCCAAAAAGATTAAAATCTAGAGGAGGGATAGCACTTCCTGTCCCTTTAATGAGCTGGAAGGCCAAGGACTCGGTAATCTTTTCATATTTTACGAGTCAGATGAAAAGAGCTTAAAGAAGACTCGTCTTTTGAGGAACGAGTGATAAAACAGGTTAGCAGCTGATTCCAGGTACAGGTTGGACTTTTCCAATCACGGCAGTGTCACAAGGATGGCTAGTGAAATCACTCTTCGCAGCTGTTCCTCAAAATGGGTAAACAAACATATGGAGGTGAACGATCGGCCAATGGAAAAGTGGAGGTGACGGTGCAAACACGACCAAGGCTTTAATGGCTGATAAGGTTACATTCACAGTGGTTATTTACCGGGTAGTGGTTCATTTTTTATTTTAAAATGAGCTTAAATGCTGGTGGAAACACTTGCTCATTGCTTATGTTTATTTTTTAACGAGCATGAAGTCCGCGTTAAAACTGCTCGGATCTTGCGTTTATTTTTTAACGAGCATGAACTGTGTAACATATATTTCATTAAATTTGGAATTAAACAGTGGATCTAGAATTTCAAAATAACCAAAAAACTCAATTCTAGTGATGTCCTTGTAATAAAATATTTCCAATTTTAATGAAATATGTGATGTGTGCTAAAACTGCTCGATATAAGTTTGCATGCCCCCAGCATAATAACGCAAATCGAGGTGCATGCCCCCCAAGCTTCATTGCATTCAACTTGGTGGTTGTAATGAAGGTTTACCTTTGAGATTTGGAAAGGAGATTGATTCATTTTTAATGAGGTTGACACAGTAAAAGAAATATCCTCATGACTCCTTGTTTCATTTTTTAATGAGGTTGACACAAGATTAGAACCGTCCTCGGAGCCCACTGTATTTACAGTATTTCTATTAGGGCGATGATCCATGCTGAAAAAATGTTTAGGAATCTTCCGAATCCATTAGATATAGAAGATTTCATATTGTAGGTTTCCACTGTGGCCACTTCCGCCAGATTACTTGCAGGCGGTAGGGCAAAAGTACCCATTAAGGAATGGTCTTTTAGGAGACCTACTCCAATATTTTGAAGCGAATGATTGCTTCCATGGATCATTGGAATGCTTCCCATAACTTGTGAACTGTTGGGGAGGAAAGTTTGTTGGTCGACGACTGTAATTCCTCCTTGAAAGGGAAATGCAATCTTCCTGAAGTAGGTCGACACAACTGCGGCCATGGCATATATCCAGGGCCTTCCCAGTAGGATGTTGTAATCGAGGTTTCCATCAATTACTTCAACATCAATTCCTACTGTTTTGCCCCCTAGTTCAACTTGCAAGTTACTTAAAATCCCGTATGGAGTGTATGATCATCCATCAAATGCTTTTAACGTCATTGACGAACTCGACAAGGGTGGTGAGCCTAAATTCTTCCAGCAACTCATCGACATAATACACGTAGATGCCCCCTCATCAATAATTGTTCGATGAACAGTTTTGTTGAGGGCTTTCACTTGAATAAGGAAAGCTAGTTGAGCTGGTAACTGAGGGTCATATCCTTTATGATCAAAGGCCACAAGATTGGAGTCCATTGGGTCAATTTCACCTATTGCTGATAATAAAGCTTGCTCTTGGGAGAGGCAATTTTGCGGTACCTCAAGCGTCGACATAGCGGACGGCAATTGGGCCAGGTCCTCTATTATATTATAATTCTGTGCTATTTTTGCATGAGTATTAAATGTCGACTTGTACACTACTCCCTTTGTCGACTTTATCATTTGTTCAGGAATGGTGGGTGGCACAACTTTGGTCAAAGTTGTTGTCGAACTACTAGGTTGTTCATTAGCCTTGTTATTTGACACCTGTGGATTCCCGTAATCTTTATTCCTTGCCAAAGCATCATTTTGCTGCTTTGAGATAGACAACATAAGCACTTGGGATCGGGAAGCATTTTGATTAGCAACCAGTTTGGTACCCGGGCTTGGAAACGGATCAGTCAATACTGCTGAGGTTTTTGAACTCTTAAAGAGTTTCTTAACTTCAGCTATATGTGGACAATCTCTCGTCCAATGATCCTCATCGCATATATGACACCCCGCAGGGGGTTTCCTTTTTCTCCCTTTCTTTTCTTCTTGCCCCGTGGTTGCTTCAGTTGTTTGCCCTTGTCGGTCGACGCGGCATTTACTTTCGAGGCAAGAAGTTCCTCATTTGCATTTTGACTGGAAATCTTACGGGCCCTTTTAGATGTATCCTTTGTCGATTTCGTGTCTGTCGTGCCAATCACGCCATCGATGGCATGAGAGTCGTTGCTTGATTTAGGAGGAGGAGGAATTGAGAATTCTGGTCTAGGGGCGTCAGGTATTTTGTCGTAGAGCGTGCCAGACTGAGTATAGACCAAGTCCAGATATTGCGCACGAGCGATGACTTGCTCTTCCGTTACGACTCCCCCCTTTGCCACATCTTCTGTGATTGTAGGAAGTAAGGATTTGATAAACCATTCAGCTAATAACTGATCGGGAACGTACGTTTTTACCATCCTACGACGACGTCGCCACTCATGTATATGATCAGATATGTGAGTGGTCGTTGTCTGTTTGAAGTTGGTTAGGAGTTCCGTTCCCATTTCATACCTTATCGGTAATTGAAAATGGGTTAAGAAAGTCGTGGCTAAGGTACTGAAGTTGTTGAACGAAGCTCTAGGCAATTCAATATACCATTTTGCTGCTGGACCAGTTAACGTCCTCTGAAAAAGGCAAAGCCTAATCGAATCATCGTTTAGGGTGTTTGATGAACACCACAGATGAAATGTCATCACATGATTCGACGGATCTTCACCCGGATTTCCATTAAATTTAGGAATATCTGACGGAAGTTTATGCGGAATCGCTGGCCACCAAGGGGTATAAACAATTGGATCATTCATCAGCCGGTTTAGATCTGGTAATTCTAGAGTTGCTACAAAGGGCAACTGTTGATTCAGGTTAGGCGAAGCATACCCAGGATAAGATGGAATCGCCTGAGCAGTGGGTCTTTGCATACCAGCATAATGTATTTGATGCTGGAAAATTTGACAAGGTTGATGGGCATAACCATTATAATATGGTTGTTGATTACCGCTTTGGAAATGCGATTGCCCATTACTTACAAAGACTTGTTGCTCAGGTCCTCGATATGATTGCTGGAATGGGGGTTGTTGAGTTTGAACCAGCTCTGGTTGTTGAACCATTTGCTGTTGACCAATACTGGATGATTGACCAAGATGAGGAGTCACAGTACTTGTTTGATCCTGAGTCGCTCCAGATAAGGAGGCACTAACCTGAGGTTGTGATTGAGTCGTTGAGACAAGAGGTTGTTGTATTGCAACCTGAGAAACTTGGGGTTGACATACAACAGGTAGCGTTTGTACTTGCGACGCAGTCACCATAGCAGGTATGGTGGGAATATTCGACACAGGGTGTACTGGTTGCATTGAATATACAACCCCTGGTTGCTGAGGCAGTATTGGTACCCAACCGCTGGATGTAATTCCAGTTTGACCTGAACTTTGTTGTAAACTCCCATATGGTTGTTCTCCGGGAGGGAACAATGAAAAGGCATACTGCCCTCCATATGGTGGCAATCCAGTACTTAAAGGGCAGATTGGCCTTTGAAGACACATTGGATCAATTTGTTGAGTTTCAACATAAGAAATACCAGATGATAATCCGGATGAAGAAATAGGAACTAACCATGTCGTCGAAGCAGTCCCTGATGGGACTCCGACTTGTTGTTGATAACTTGCCGGGACAGATGGTATACCATCGAACATCGTTGGGGTAGCAGCAAGAGGCTCTGCCGCTGCTGTGTCGAATGACACAGTCCTGGATGTCGATGGTTGTTCAGACATATCTAGTCTATCCAAAAGATTTTCTAGCGATTCTACAAGAACTTACGATGAAAAGAGACTAACTTCGAAGATCAACGAAGGAATGGTGATGATTATTCTGTTTAAAATAAATTTTAACGACGATTAGACACAACCTGCTTTTTCAATTTTCAAGAGTCGAGAAAAAGCAAAAGATGACTCTAGTCTCCTTCGATGTTTTAACGAGCCCGAAGTGACAAATGCTCGGATGGACTTTTGCCGTTATAGAGTCTGAAAAAGGCCAAAAGGAACTGCTCTGGAGTTCTAGGTAGAGGGTGTGCCAAACTTTTCGCAAAACCGCAGAATACTTTTTAAGGTACAGGCGGTCGATCTTCCTGAATGTTGTGTTCAGTGCATTGTGATCAGTAGGGTGGCCGACATGGCTTCCTAAGGATAAAGGTTTTATGCCTATAGGGGTCTCCCAATATATACTCGATGGTACATGGGAGCACAATCCGTACTAGTGCTATCATCCCTCAGGAGGAATCACCCACCATCAACGAGATCGACAGTCACCAGGCTTTACGACGCCGGAACACGTCTCTAGCCTAGACCTCTATGTTGTGCGTTAAGTTACAAAGCGTTGTTAAGTTCATTCAATTTATTTTAGGTTGATCTTTTTAGAAGTTTGCCTTTTTGGATCACCACGAGATGTATGATACAATTCCTAAATGCAGTCTAAAGATGATAAGCAAGCTTTATATCTTTTCAACTATGAAAATCCTAGCTACAAAGGGAAAAGAAAGACACCATCTTTTCTCAGAGAGCAATCAACACACTCTAATGCACTTTTCCTAAATCAAGCATGCAAACTATCAAGATGCAAATGCACAATGCAGGTGTTTGTTTTCCGCTTTCTTAGTATTGATGCCTAAAAAGAAAGCTTTTTGTACAACTTTGAATTTGCTTTTAAATGACAAATACAAACAAGTTTACTTTTTCCGAAATCAGAGAGGGTAGAAGAGATTACAACACTTAACGATTTCCGAAATGAATACTTGTTTTGACACTTAAAAGAGACAAACTCAAACCAAAAGCAAAAGTAAATGTATAATCAACTGCAAACAGCCAATGAACTCTCTCCTAAGATCACAATCAATAGATCTGAATCAAGGGCTACAGGATGACTATTTCACTCTTGCAAAGAAAAACTATAAATGACGCCACAAACACATAAAAACACTCACAGTCTTTTTGTACAAAAAGAGGCGGAATTTAAGCAGAGAAAAGGAGTTATGAGACTGGTACCTATGTTGGTTACAGGCTGCAAAAATCAGAGATCAAAACAAGGCAAAACAAAGCAGAGAACCCCAGCTGCACAAGGCCTAACTGGATCAGCGCAACCTCAACACAGGGGTTTTGACATTCAGCGCAGGTAGCCTTCACGGGACCTGCGTTGAAATGCAGAACCTCTTCATAGGGTCTACGCTGAAGGAGAAACGAGAGTTTCTCACTGGGTTCTAGGTTACAGATTGCTGATTAATCTATTGTTTCAGGCCAAATAAAAGCAACAAGAAAGGTGCAATCAAAGGGATGCTTTGAGGGGGTACTAAGATCTATCACAAAGGATCATCAAATCATTTGTGAGTCCATTGTTCAGATCATAGACAAATCCAGTGATTGGATCAAAGCAGCAACTGTCTACTTTGCATCTGAGAATAGCAGATGCAGTTCGATTGTTGTTGTTGAGTCTATGAAACAAACAATGATAGAGACACAAATAAAATGACTAAACAGATCTCCCCAGTGGAGTCACCAATTTGTTGTGGGGAAAAATGCCTATGCAGGACGATCCTATCCACCTAAGGTGTGACAGTGCCTTAGCAACAAACATAAACAGCTATTCTAGTATTCTTCCTTTATGAATTAAGAATGAAGAGAGATATATGGACTAACCGGTGTCTTCCGTTTGTCCCTCGATCCAGTTTCTCTTCTCTTTGAGAGTTCCCAGCTACTTGCCTTCTCGCTCGCCCAGCTTCAAGAGGTTTTTGCAAGATCACAAGAAGAGAACACTACACAAGACATGGATTCATATTCATAACTAGTTTAGGATTAGAAGTAAACTAAACATACTAATGCAATCATACATCAAAGATACATCAATATATAGGAGAAACCAAGATAGCTTTATTGATGAATAACAAGGTTCAGGAAGAGATACAACCCAGAGGGCTCCAATCCAGCATCTCCTTCCCAGCAAATGGAATTCCTATCTTCACCCCCTTCAAAGCATTAAGCACCCAATGATTCCAATCTCAAACCAACAGCAATTCTTTGCAATAACAAAATTCCAGCCTCTAGATCTCATGGAGGAGAGATCCATATATAGATGTTTGGAGAGAGGATGAGTCAGCTTGAGATCTGACTAGTGTCCTCTCCCTCTGTCAGTTCTTGATTCCACTTGGAGGTTCTTGCTTCCACTTGGAGATTGGGAACCTCTTACTCATCACCAGTAGAATTCAATGAGGCAAGTGTCATTGAGGAAGATTCTGGAAGCTTCCTGGGTCTTGACACCTCTTGAAATGAACTTGCCACATGTCAACTCTCGCTCAGCGCAGGTAGCCAGTGTTGGCTTTGACATTCAGCATAGGTAGCCAGTGTTGGCTTTGACATTCAGCGCAGACAGCTAGTGAAGCCACTGAATTGATCCTGAATTGACTTGTTTTTGAGCAGTTTCTAGTGGAGAACTTCTGTGAATTGTTGTGGTTTGTTAGCCTTGTTCCTCTAGGGGTAGGAACAACATGTTTAGGGACTTTGGATCCCTTAGATTATGGACATTTCATGCTTATAGCTTGTTGATGCCCCGAAATTCGTTGCAACAACATCGGGGAAACCACCCGGTCCGGAACTTAGTGCAGCTCCTTTTCCGTTTGGAATAGTGGCTCCGACTGGGGATAATGGGACCAGTTTCCCAAAGATTTATAAGTAAACGGGATGGATGGATGATTTTAGGATATGAAGTGATAATAAACAAATAATTAAACTATGAAAGAAATATAATAACTATAAGCTAATCCCAGGACTTATCGATTCAGACAATGCAGCGTTTGATAATCTATGCTTAATGGCAGGCATATAGATGTCACTAACAGTAAGCATAAATGTTTAAACCATTTAAGATTGCTCTGCATAAATAGTTATGCAGAGCGATAATAGCGAATTACTGCACTTATTCATTTATATCATTGTTACATACATGAGTGAAAGAGATAACAAATCACAAAACATTCAATAGTGATATGAAATGTAAATTTGTTGTTATATCGCATACATGTAATCAATAATAGCAGAGTAATAACACAGCAATTTATATAACAGAAAAGAGAACAGATACAGATAATAGTACCATGCAAGCTGTTTGATCAATCCAATATATTAATCGCTATGTCGCGGTCCTTCCTTCCAACCAGAAAACATTCCAAGCAAACGACAATAGTGCACAATTTACTTAAAATAGCATTCCAAGTAGAATTAAGGACCAGTGGTCGAGTTTCAAAAAGAATATAGACTGAAGCACAATAGTGCAAACTTCAGCCTTTTAGTCTTTTACAAAATTTTACGACCCTTTCCAAAACAATGAAAGGGTCTATAAATACTATACTAATCTAAAAATATCTAAATATCTAAAACTGAAAAACAACTAAATCGGCATTAACAAATATCATTGTCCATTTGGATGATTCGGCAGTCGGCGATGATGCTTTAGGCAGAGGTCTCTTTGCCTTTACTCCTTCGCTGACATATCGCCAGCATTGGCTCTACTTCTGGTGGAGTATTGAGGCGCGAAGTCAGCTGTGCATCGTATGTGGCATCTTGGAAATCGGCAATCAGGTATCGGAGAGCGTCGGTTAAGCAGTTAAGAGCCGACCTTTGAGAATGCGGTTTAATCAGGAAAAGCCAGTATGCGTCGGCGGTCAAGGTATTCACTCCAGCAATTAACCGCCCTTGTTCTTCCAGCTGAGAATAATTCTTGTGCTCCAGCATATTCGCGGTTGTTATGTTTCCAGGTGTGCATTGTGAAATCATGTTAGCCAGATACAATGTATCATTGACTAGATTGATCATGTTTTTGGAAATTGTTTTGCACTTGGATGCTGCCCTTTCCGCCTTCATTACCTGTGTGTTCCATTCCATAAAAAGTATGTCTTTATATGTTACACAGATTCGGGAAAAATTTGACGCTTTACCTTCTGGAGTGTCTTGCCATTCAATATAATCTGTTATATCTTCCTCGGCCTGATCCAAGTTACTCTTGGCTTTCTCGATTTGCTCACATACTGCTGTAGATGTGTCACAGAGTATCTCAGCTTCGACTAGTTGTTGACACAAGAGTCTGGTCTGAGATATCAATGCGCCGTTTATTAGAATTGCCTCTGTTTTGAAATCATCAATACTCTTGGCACTTTTGATACTTTCAAGCTGTGCTGACAGCTGAATTATCTGCTCCTCTTTAGATTTCAATAACAGCTCATTCGCTGCCTCCAACTGGGATAGTGCTTCTGACAATTCTTGTGCCTTTTGAATGTCACTCTGATCTATCTTCAGTTTTTCAATTTGCTGGGTTAACAAATGATTTTCTTGTTGTTGGACCAGCAATTGTTCTTCTGCCTGTGCTGCCTTATTCCTTGCTTCTATCACTTCTGCTTGCAATGCGTAGACCTCATGCTCTTTAGTCTTCAAAAGAAGACTCACTTCGGATGCTTTGTCAATGGTTGCCGCTGAATAAGCTCCCGCAAATTGCGACAGCTTTGTCAGATCTTCAGAGGGACTTAATTCTCCCTTCCAGACGACATTGCCCGTGACTGTTTGCTCATTTGAAACAGAAGGTTGATCAATCCTTCGTCTCTTCCTTGAGCGTCTTACAACGGCTCTATGCTTAGGGCTGTAGAAAATGTCTAGGGGAGGAATTTCCTCTACCTGAAGATCAATTTGATCGGCTGGGCTTTGAGTAATTTCCTCAACACTTTGTACCATGGGTGGGCCGCTGGTTCTTTCAAGAACCGGAGAAAGAGTAGTATCGGGAGTCTTTAAGGCATCTGAGTCTTTGGAGGCTTCTTTACCACTTATAATGGAATCAAATTGATTCCATTCTTTAATCAATTCAGTATCAACAGAGATTTGCTTACTCTGTTCTTTCTCTTTTTCTATCCTCTGCTGTTCTTCGAATGCCTCCCGCTGTTGATCCTCTTGTACTCTTCGTTGCTGTTCCTCCAATTCCTTTATCTGTCTATCTTCCAGTTCTTTCTTTACTTTTTCTTCTTCCTCTTTTTTCCTCTGTTCTTCTATCTCCCTTTGTCTCCTTTGCTCTTCTTGCTCCCTTTGCCTTCTTTGCTCTTGTTCAATTTGTGCTTTTTGCTGCCTTTCTATTTGTTCTCTTCTGTGCCTTTCTGCCTGCAGCTTTCTTTGACTTTCCTCCTGTTCTCTAATTGTAACGGGAGGTGAATTTATTTCTGGCTGATCAGGCTCGCTTGAGGATGAAGTTGGGGTTGTGGATAATAACTTTAGAGGCAAAGTTTGCAACCTTTGCTTTCTAAGTTTATTAAATTCAGTTAGTTCCACATCTTCATATCTCATCGCAGCAAGTTGTCTGACTTGGCTTATTGAATCAGCACCCATGAACAGGTCGTCGAACTGGTCTTCTTGATGAACAACCTTTGTCATCTTAGCCTGTTCTAAGGCAATGAAAGCTGTCTTTTTCGGGTCATAGAGTCTGTTGGGAATAGAAACTAGAGATAGCATTTGGAGCTTTGCTGCTTCCTTTTCTGCATGCTTATAATTTAGCAGCGTATAAACTCCAATTCTTAAAGGAAAAGATGGCCATCCTCTCTTCTTCTCCTCTTTGAGAGTTTGGGTGACACCTTCAGACATGATCTGATAGGAGATTTCTCGGGCTAACAATTTGTCTGGCATGTATAAGGGGAGAACATGTGGCCTGGCTTTGCTTCCAAAAACTCTGATATAAGAAAAACATTCTTCACCGAACCAATGGGCTACGGCTGGTAGGTCAAAAGAGGCTTCATAGGAAATCCTAGGGATAGGTCTGTCAAAAATAGAATAGTGAATGGGAACCATAAAACCATTGCAGATTTGGTATAAATGGTCTTTGTGAGAGGGTTTCCACAATTTACGATGATACAAATGAATAGGTGTTGGGTCATGGGTTGTCCATCTCCAACCAAGGACAGGAAACTCAGAATTAAAACAAAGGGCATCCATAATGTAGGCAGAATAATAGAAAGGTGGGATTTTTCTCTCAGTGACTCTGGTTTTGGCCCTAAACTCGCGAATAGCTAAGACCAACTTATCAGACAGGATAGTGGCCCAATCCATAATTATACTATTGACGGCCGCTTCCATTAGGGGAACCATATCAACATGGATATTTGCAGAATCATGAAATCCCCACAATCTACACATCATAATTCCAGCATAGCAGTAAGGTGAAGCCAAAGAAGCATTGGAGTACTTACCCGACATATCCTGCTTGTGTTTTGCTGGATTTTGCCTCCAATCTCGGAGAGGTTCGGCTGGTGATTCATTCTCTCTGGCGAATTTCTCCACAAATGCTCTGTTATAGACTTGCTCGGGATTGGGCAAATGATACATTCGTCTCAAGTCATCAGGCTTGAAGGAGCCGAAAATCCTTCCATCCTTAGTAAGGAAGGTTCTATTAGTGAGAGGAATTTCTTCAATTGCCCAACGTACCACATCAGTATAAGGCAAGACTTGTTCCCTGGCTGCTATTCTGTGCAGAAAGGAGTCAGCCAAATCTTTAAGAGTTACCTCAGACTTTCTTAGTTCATCCACACTTGCCTCCGTTACTGTCGCTTCTAGTTGTTCTCCTTCTAGCAAATTGTATGTCCCTTGCCATGTAGTACCAGTAAGACCAGTGCATGTAGTATCTGAGATTAAGCCTTTCCTTGAAGCTGTAGCAGCTTGGCCTGAGGCAGGTGTCGCAGTAGAACCTGCCACCTTCTTGAACTTCTTTCCCATCATATTCAGACTTCTCTCGGTAGTCGAATTCTACACAAGTGCAAGAGAAATCATAACAAAGAAATAACAATGACAATCCATAACGGGATAAATATATAATTTGAAGCGTGGCGAGATTATTCCTAAAAGAGGCTGCGGATCTAATGATTTGAGAAGGCATCGTAGATGCAATGATGGTGATTTTACGGCCTGCAGCTTCATAAATGACCATTACTGAAGTTATTAAACCGAATGACCCCTTAAAGCGTGTAATAGATTTTTTCAAAGGTCTAATCGTAATTGCTCGTTAATTCGAAGGGGCAAAGCTTTAAATACGCATGCATTACCTTATCCCTTTACTTAACGGTATCTTGAGATTTGTGTTGTTGTCAAATCGGATTTAAATCTAACTTTAATGTTTTGAAATAATCACCTTTTGGAAACTGAGGTCATCATTAAGCGTCATCAAATCGCATCGGGAGGATAAATGACATTGTCATTTGGGAAGGATCTTTAGCGAACGCCGATTGCGACATTGTATCGGCACGCGAAAACAATTCCCAATTGATTTACCGAACGCCGATAGCGATATCGCATCGGGGAAAAGATATGAACGTCTTATGAAACTGCGTAGGATTCTACCGACTGCCGATAGCGATATCGCATCGGGTCGGAGCGTTAAAACACTTTTCACAAGACATAGTGTCATGCCGATAGCCGATCGCCGATATCGTGTCGCATCGGGAAAAAGGTATGTGCTTTTTCTTTATGTGCATTGGTTATCGCCGATGACCGATAGCGATATCGCATCGGGAAAAACCAAGATGGCAGCCAATCTTGCGATTGCCTTTTTTCGGACTTAACCTCAAAAATTGCTCATTATTTGTTCAACAAGGGTTTTATGCACAAATTCATTTGATTATCATACCTTAACTGAACAAGTTTATTAATGCCAATTAAAAATTTTAAAAGGGACCCATTTCATATGTAAATTGTTTGTGATAAAAATATTATGAAATGGGGGGTTGTTGTAGGGCACAACAATTGGCGATTCGCTGGCAGAACCAGTTATCTCTGGACTAATAAATATACTTACATCTTTTCAAATAGAATCTTTATAAAGGAAAGGAAATTTCTAATATAACTAGATATCAATTGATTCTGAATAAAACAGGTTTCTTCATTTGACTTCCTCTTTTTATAAATGCACTTCGAGTATCAAACTAAGTCCTTATTGGTTTGTAAAAGTAAAAATAGAAAACTTTTCCATATCAGCTTTTAAAATAAACTCCTCTGTCACAGGTAGAGCCTCTGCTGCCAGCAAACATTCATAGTCTCGGCAGGGTTACCTTTTAACCATGTTGTTGTCCATTGTTCCATTTACCTTTGAGTGTGACTAAACAGAATGAATTCAAAAAATAATTTTGTATATTTTTTTTTTTGAATTTCATTTTCCTTTTTACTTAAGATAAAAGCCATTGTCCTGGTTTGGTGGCCAGATAAATGACAATGCCATTCACGGGTAGTAATTTAAACTGAACAAGCTGGCTCGTGATGAGACCCCTTGTCTTGAACTTACAAGCCATTACCCTGTTTGATATGCAGTTTTGGTAATGTCAGTTAAATTATTTTCCTATGAACATGGTAAGCAGGCTTGTAATAAGACCTCTTATCTTTAATCTTTTATATTTTAGAATTACACTCTGAGTAATCATAAACTTTCGGTGAATGGGATGAACAACTATCTTCTTGAGAATAAATGGATGACAGGTTTAAGAGTTAAAGATGCTGAAGATGAATTAGCTCTTATTTTCATATGGATAACCTTTGGGGACTAATTTCGAACACTCAAGATGACTCATAGAACTTTGTTCAGAGTGAAGTTTTACAAAGGTTAGACTGTGATGTTCAGAATAAAAAGATATCTAATTTCCTAGAAATGATCTCTCTTGGTTTAAGACGCTATTATCCAAAAGTAAATACTAATATTGTCATGGCGAGACAGCTTTTAATTACAGCGAAAGGTCAATGGAAAATGTCCCACATTCTTATTTCTACAAATCCTACAAATTATATAAAAACTATCAAGCTACAAAGAGAAGGGGTTACCTCCTCAATTAAAGAATTTCTTCAAGATTAGACCATTGACAGGGAGAGAATCTCTCACCCCTGATAGATTTTGAAGTATGAATGTGGAATGGCCTACCTTTTCACAGATCTGAAATGGTCCTAGCCACAGTTTTTGGAATTTGGAATGTTTACCTTTGTCTTCATGGGCTTTGTCCCATTTCAGGACTAGATCTCCGACTTGAAATTGTCTAGGGCTGGATGAGGCTTGATCGAAAGCTGCTTTAATGACTTGTTGATGTTTCGCATGTGTAACCTGGGCTTTATCCCTTTCTTCTTCAAGTTTGAGAATTTGATCATGTCTAAACTGTATAGAAGAAGAAGGAGTTTCATCGATAAATTGCACTAAGGCTAGAGATGGAAGAAGAAGGTTGGTTGGTACGACTGCTTCTTTTCCGTATACAAGATTAAACGGAGAGGTCCCTATGGAAGCTTTCTGTGTTATCCTGTCGGCCCATAATGCAAATACTAAGGATTTATGCCAGTTCTTATGATTCTCTTCAATTGTCCGCTTAATGATTTTGATTAGATTTTTATTAGTTGATTCTGCTAGGCCGTTGCCCTGGGGGTAGTAGTTAGCAGAATACTTTAATTTAAATCCTCTTTTAATAGCGAAATCAATCATTGCATTGCCTGAGAAATAAGAAGCATTATCAAAGACAAGAGCGTTTGGAACACCAAACCTGGTAATGATGAACTGATCTATAAATTCGATGATTGCCTCAGAGTTTGTTGTCTTTAACGGAATTGCTTCTACCCACTTTGTAAAGTAATCAGTAGCTGTAAGGATATACTTGTGTTGCTTGGAAGAAGAAGGATTTATTTCCCCAATGATGTCCAATCCCCATTGTTCAAAAGGTTGTTCAATGTTGATTGGTTGCAAAGGGAAAGCTGGCTTTTGTTGTCTTCCACTGGCAGTTTGGCATTTGATGCACTTCCTAACATATTCATGAGCGTCTTTAAACAAAGTAGGCCAATAATATCCAGCATGGATGACTTTATGAGCTGTTGTATCAGCTCCAAAATGTCCCCCTGCCGGTCCATCGTGTAGCTCCTGCAAAACCTTTTGAGCTTCAGGTTTCTCAAGGCATCTTAATAGGACAGAATCATAGTTTCTCCTGAAGAGCACATCATTAATAAGGGAAAAATTCTTAGCTTTCAATCTAATGGCCCTTTTGTTCTTGTAGGACAAATTGGTAGGTGCATAACCATTCTTTAAATAAAAGATCAGATCTGAATATTGAGATTCGGAATCCGATATACTTAGCTGATTAACTTCTTGAGTTGGCTCCGTATCACTTGATTCAGGAATGTTTGATGCTCCTGCTAATGTCCTGCAAAAACCTTGACCTTTAACAAACTTTGCTGGCTTTATTTCTAGGTCATATTCTTGGAGGGCTGCGACCCAGTTTGCCCTCTTTTCTCCCAATTCTTTTTGGATTAATAGTTGCCTAACTGCTGAGAAAGGAACTATTACTTTAGTATGGGTTTTCAGAAGAAAGGGTCGATAATGTTTGACTGCTTTAAAGACAGCAAAAGCTTGTTTCTCAATTTCGGAATAATTCAATTCGGCGCCTTGAAAGTTTGAACTGAAGAACGAAATGGGCGCTTCCAAATTGTCATCATTCAACTGAGTTAGTACTGCTGCGTAAGATAAGTCGGATGCAATAGTGTATAATGTAAAATGATTAGAAAGATTTGGAGTATTCAGAGCTGGGACATTGATTATGGATTGCTTAATATCATGAAAAGCTTGCTTTTCTTCTAGTCCCCATCTGAAGGTTGAATTCTTTTTAATCATCGTTTGCAGTGGTAGTACAATCTGTGAAAAATCTGGAACAAATCGCTTAACGAAATTAATTTGTCCTAAAAACGACTGCATCGATTTTTTGTTATGTGGAAAAGGAATCTCAGAAATTTCTTTAATTCGATCAGGATCTACATAAATGCCATCTTTAGAAACAATAAACCCTAAGAGCTTACCTTGATTAAGGGCGAAGAAAGACTTTTTCGGGTTAAGAGAGATACCATATGTTTTACATCGTTGAAAAATCTGATTTAAATCATGCAAGTGGTTATATCTCTTTTTAGAATACACTGTAATATCATCAAGGTAGACGACTACTGTACGGTTAATTAACCCTCTAAAGGCTGTATCCATAGCTCTTTGGAATGTCGCTCCTGCATTTATGAGTCCAAAAGGCATCTTTTGGTATGCGTAAGTTCCCCATTTTGTTCTGAATGTAGTTTTTAATTGGTCATCAGGATGAACCAACACTTGATTATATCCTGAGAAGCCATCAAGAAAAGACATTAATTCAGATCCTGCTACCGATTGAAGGATTTGCTCCATGGTAGGCAGAGGGAAGTTATCTTTCAAGCTTGCCTTATTCAAGTTTCTGAAATCAATACAGATTCGAATGTCGCCGTTTTTCTTCCTGACTGGTACCATATTGGAGACCCAGTTTGAGTGTCGGACAGGGAAGATAATCTTAGCTTTTAAGAGCTTATTAAGTTCCGACTTTATCTGGCTCTCCAAATTTGGATGTATTTTTCTTAACTTCTGCTGGATCGGTTTTTGATCGGGAAGCATTGGAATAGTGTGTTGTATGATAGATGTATCATATGTCTTAAGGTCGTCATACTTCCAAGCAAAAACTTGTTTGTTTTTTCTTAAAAGTTTGATGAATGCTTCCTTTTCTTCTATAGAAAGTCCTAGTCCTAAATTAATATTTTGAGGAGCTTGATCTGTTCCCAAATTGATCAATTCAAACCTAAGAGTAGAGCTTTGGAGTTTTGCATTAATTACAGGCTTGAACCTATCTTTAATGTCATAAAGGTCTTCGAGCTTTACTACAGGCTTAGGAATCGCGTTATCTTGAGATGTTTCTTTCATTTGAGAATCATGGTCATGTTCTTCAATGATTTGATTGTCATAGGACTTTTCAGAGGTTAAGAATTGCAAGATGTCCTCGTCATGGTTGAAAACCCTCCAGTTAGTGATGTTATCAGGAACTGAAGGTCTAAAAATTAATTCTATAGAAAATCTATCAAGACTATAGTCTTCGGAAGGGAGGAGTTTGGAAGCCACGTTGGCTAGTAAATCAGCTGCTGAATTTTGTGATCTTGGGATTGAAGAAATGTTGAATGCTGAGAAATGTGAAGTAAGATCTTGCACTAGCGTTTGATAATGCTTAAGGTGACTTGACAGGCAATGAATTGTATTCCTTACCTGTTTAACAATGATCTCACTATCGCCGAATACCTTTATATATTGGACTTTAAGGTCAATTGCCTTATATAGTCCCTGCACTAAAGCTTCGTATTCAGCCGTGTTATTGGTGCATTCAAATTCTAATCGACAGGATAGCATTGTTCTTTCGCCTTGCGGACTAACCAAAATGCAACCTGCTCCTGAGCCCTCACTGGACTTAGAGCCATCAAAATATAAAGACCAAAATAAAGGAGAATCAACAAAAATATTTACATCCTTTTGATTTTCATTGAAGCATTTGGATAAATTTGATTGTGAAAAATTTTCTACTTGAGATGTACAATGGTTTACTGAAAAAGGGGAAGATTGGGCAAGAAAGTTGCCAAAGAATGATTCTGAAGAATAATTTCCCAAAATGTTGTTGTTGAAGGCCACAGGCTGGTTTTCTTGTTCGAAATCGGTTACTGTGTGAGTCATGTGTTTCTCACGGTCGATCCTTATTTGATTTGGCTTACCCTTGTAGGGGAGCCACATATGTGACCAATCCGTGGAAATATATCCATGCAGTTTCTCAGACCAATCCCTGCTCAAAATCAAACCGTAGAATTCAGGTATGTCGGCTATCAAAATGTCTATTCTTTGGACTATTCTGGGATCTGCAGACAACCTGATAGTCACGGAATTAATTTCTCCTATAACCTGCACTTTGGTTCTGTCTAACTGTACAATATGAATTGCGGACTTCTGAGGTTCTATGTTCAGTTTGGAACAAACTGAAGCTGGCATAATATTAGATGAAGCCCCTGAATCAATTAAACAGTTATGCAGATTTCGATTATAGATTTCATAGGTGAGCAAGAAAGGTGGAGTATGTGAATTGGATCTATCTCCGATCAGAACCGAATCGGTAGCTTCGACCATATCTGGAGGGGGTTGTCCTGAATCATTAGCAGCTTTTGAACTAGGAAGAGGGGAAGAGGGGACAGCGTTATATTCTCTTAGGAGCAATTTCTGCTGATGTTTTAACTTACTTAGTTCAAACATGGTTATGTTTGCCTTAGTCTTTTTCATATCATCAACAATATTGTATTCCATGGAGTCAGATAATACTAGTGTCTTGGATGTTGAAGGAGAGTTAGAAATGGGAGGTTGGTTTTGAGGGGCTGCTACCGGAGATTTCTTTGGAAGAATTTTTTCTTTTGGTGTGGCAGCACCTGCGCTCCTCTTTTTTGTAGTTGTTTGAGTAGGTTCAGAAACAATTTTGCTTCTCGTGGTAACAGGAAATGCTTCTTCTTGATTCTCAGTGTCAGAATTTGGGAGTATAAAATCCCACATACCGTGACACTCAACTACTTCTTCTTCTTCATCTTCTTGAGAGGTTGATTCTTCTTCTTGTTCAGAGTCTGCATTAGATATAACATTGGGTGGCTTTGTTTCAGTTTTCTTGAAAGTTCTAAATGGTCTCTTGTTTGAAGTTTCAGCCACCTGTTTTTTTATCTCAACCATTTCATTAGACAATGTTTTAAGGACCTTTTGTAAGCCTTCCATGTCATATGGATCTTTTGGGGTCTTTTTCTTAGAATCTTCTTTAAATGAAACTTTTTTGGATTTTCTATCTTCTAAGGCTGCTTTTTTCTCTAAAGCATTAACACGCTTTTCAACGGCAAGTGCTTCCTTCATGTTCTCGGCTAAGGTAGGTTTGCCAGCCCTGTCAACAAAAATGGCTATGTTGGAAGGGAGGGCAGTAATATACCATTCGCTCCTGATTTGTTCACTTGGCTTCGAAGCGGTGGGGATTTTATTTAGGAGTTTGTTGAATCGAGCATTAAACTCCTTTATTGGTTCCCTATGTTCTATTCTCAAATTGGAGAGGTCATTTATTAAAGTAGCCAGAGACCTATCATCTCCATATTTGGTAAGGAACTGCTCTTGGCATGTAGTCCAGCTGGTAATAGAACCAGAGGGTAAGGAGAAGTACCAGGATCCTGCCGATCCTTGCAGAGTATAAGGAAAAAGTCTTACAACAACATCTTGTTCTGTCACTCCTTTCAAGTTAATTGCTAACATGAAATTGTTAATATGTTCTTCAGCTTGTGTTCCGTTATCTGGATTAAATTTAGGCAACCATTTTTCGGGAGCGTCAGGTAGATCATGTAATGGCCCGGGCATATTGACTGCACCTGGCTGAGTCCATGGATCTGCCATTATGCTGGTGATATTAGTTGTTACTACTATTGGTATTCCAGATGACTGAGGAGAAGAAGTTGTTAGAGAGAGAGTAGCTTGAGATGCTGTAGTACTTATTCCCTGATGAACAACAATGTGTAATGGAGGAGTGGATGGTTGACTTCGCAGAGGAGGAGTTGAGATGGAAGATATGGAAGAAAGATCTTCACTATCAGATACTTCAGTGATCTTCTTAGCCCTTTTCTTTTTGGGTAAAGGGAACTCAGTAGGTTCAATACCAAGTTTTTCGCTCTGAAGTCTGGTAAGTGGATGAGATAAGTTTAACTGCGAGGTCACACTGCTTTGTGATACTTCAGATTTCTGAGGTGAAATCGAGAAGCTCTGAAGTTTATGGATAAGAGACTGAACTTCAGGGGATTCAAGACTTAAATGTTCTGAAATATTATGGGCGTGAGCAGTGGTGATTGATTCTTCTTTTTCTTGATCATGTGCTGGAGAACCAGCATGTGATTGAGAAGGAGAAGAGGGTTTGGAGGGGGAATTACTCTTAGAATGGTTTGTGGACTTGGACCTACTTGCCATTCACAGTTGATGGCCCTCCTTCTAGCGCCAAAAATGTTGATGCCCCGAAATTCGTTGCAACAACATCGGGGAAACCACCCGGTCCGGAACTTAGTGCAGCTCCTTTTCCGTTTGGAATAGTGGCTCCGACTGGGGATAATGGGACCAGTTTCCCAAAGATTTATAAGTAAACGGGATGGATGGATGATTTTAGGATATGAAGTGATAATAAACAAATAATTAAACTATGAAAGAAATATAATAACTATAAGCTAATCCCGGGACTTATCGATTCAGACAATGCAGCGTTTGATAATCTATGCTTAATGGCAGGCATATAGATGTCACTAACAGTAAGCATAAATGTTTAAACCATTTAAGATTGCTCTGCATAAATAGTTATGCAGAGCGATAATAGCGAATTACTGCACTTATTCATTTATATCATTGTTACATACATGAGTGAAAGAGATAACAAATCACAAAACATTCAATAGTGATATGAAATGTAAATTTGTTGTTATATCGCATACATGTAATCAATAATAGCAGAGTAATAACACAGCAATTTATATAACAGAAAAGAGAACAGATACAGATAATAGTACCATGCAAGCTGTTTGATCAATCCAATATATTAATCGCTATGTCGCGGTCCTTCCTTCCAACCAGAAAACATTCCAAGCAAACGACAATAGTGCACAATTTACTTAAAACAGCATTCCAAGTAAAATTAAGGACCAGTGGTCGAGTTTCAAAAAGAATATAGACTGAAGCACAATAGTGCAAACTTCAGCCTTTTAGTCTTTTACAAAATTTTACGACCCTTTCCAAAACAATGAAAGGGTCTATAAATACTATACTAATCTAAAAATATCTAAATATCTAAAACTGAAAAACAACTAAATCGGCATTAACAAATATCATTGTCCATTTGGATGATTCGGCAGTCGGCGATGATGCTTTAGGCAGAGGTCTCTTTGCCTTTACTCCTTCGCTGACATATCGCCAGCATTGGCTCTACTTCTGGTGGAGTATTGAGGCGCGAAGTCAGCTGTGCATCGTATGTGGCATCTTGGAAATCGGCAATCAGGTATCGGAGAGCGTCGGTTAAGCAGTTAAGAGCCGACCTTTGAGAATGCGGTTTAATCTGGAAAAGCCAGTATGCATCGGCGGTCAAGGTATTCACTCCAGCAATTAACCGCCCTTGTTCTTCCAGCTGAGAATAATTCTTGTGCTCCAGCATATTCGCGGTTGTTATGTTTCCAGGTGTGCATTGTGAAATCATGTTAGCCAGATACAATGTATCATTGACTAGATTGATCATGTTTTTGGAAATTGTTTTGCACCTGGATGCTGCCCTTTCCGCCTTCATTACTTGTGTGTTCCATTCCATAAAAAGTATGTCTTTATATGTTACACAGATTCGGGAAAAATTTGACGCTTTACCTTCTGGAGTGTCTTGCCATTCAATATAATCTGTTATATCTTCCTCGGCCTGATCCAAGTTACTCTTGGCTTTCTCGATTTGCTCACATACTGCTGTAGATGTGTCACAGAGTATCTCAGCTTCGACTAGTTGTTGACACAAGAGTCTGGTCTGAGATATCAATGCGCCGTTTATTAGAATTGCCTCTGTTTTGAAATCATCAATACTCTTGGCACTTTTGATACTTTCAAGCTGTGCTGACAGCTGAATTATCTGCTCCTCTTTAGATTTCAATAACAGCTCATTCGCTGCCTCCAACTGGGATAGTGCTTCTGACAATTCTTGTGCCTTTTGAATGTCACTCTGATCTATCTTCAGTTTTTCAATTTGCTGGGTTAACAAATGATTTTCTTGTTGTTGGACCAGCAATTGTTCTTCTGCCTGTGCTGCCTTATTCCTTGCTTCTATCACTTCTGCTTGCAATGCGTAGACCTCATGCTCTTTAGTCTTCAAAACAAGACTCACTTCGGATGCTTCGTCAATGGTTGCCGCTGAATAAGCTCCCGCAAATTGCGACAGCTTTGTCAGATCTTCAGAGGGACTTAATTCTCCCTTCCAGACGACATTGCCCGTGACTGTTTGCTCATTTGAAACAGAAGGTTGATCAATCCTTCGTCTCTTCCTTGAGCGTCTTACAACGGCTCTATGCTTAGGGCTGTAGAAAATGTCTAGGGGAGGAATTTCCTCTACCTGAAGATCAATTTGATCGGCTGGGCTTTGAGTAATTTCCTCAACACTTTGTACCATGGGTGGGCCGCTGGTTCTTTCAAGAACCGGAGAAAGAGTAGTATCGGGAGTCTTTAAGGCATCTGAGTCTTTGGAGGCTTCTTTACCACTTATAATGGAATCAAATTGATTCCATTCTTTAATCAATTCAGTATCAACTGAGATTTGCTTACTCTGTTCTTTCTCTTTTTCTATCCTCTGCTATTCTTCGAATGCCTCCCGCTGTTGATCCTCTTGTACTCTTCGTTGTTGTTCCTCCAATTCCTCTATCTGTCTATCTGCCAGTTCTTTCTTTACTTTTTCTTCTTCCTCTTTTTTCCTCTGTTCTTCTATCTCCCTTTGTCTCCTTTGCTCTTCTTTCTCCCTTTGCCTTCTTTGCTCTTGTTCAATTTGTGCTTTTTGCTGCCTTTCTATTTGTTCTCTTCTGTGCCTTTCTGCCTGCAGCTTTCTTTGACTTTCCTCCTGTTCTCTAATTGTAACGGGAGGTGAATTTATTTCTGGCTGATCAGGCTCGCTTGAGGATGAAGTTGGGGTTGTGGATAATAACTTTAGAGGCAAAGTTTGCAACCTTTGCTTTCTAAGTTTATTAAATTCAGTTAGTTCCACATCTTCATATCTCATCGCAGCAAGTTGTCTGACTTGGCTTATTGAATCAGCACCCATGAACAGGTCGTCGAACTGGTCTTCTTGATGAACAACCTTTGTCAGCTTAGCCTGTTCTAAGGCAATGAAAGCTATCTTTTTCGGGTCATAGAGTCTGTTGGGAATAGAAACTAGAGATAGCATTTGGAGCTTTGCTGCTTCCTTTTCTGCATGCTTATAATTTAGCAGCGTATAAACTCCAATTCTTAAAGGAAAAGAT
The DNA here is from genome assembly GCA_031772625.1 of Pinus tabuliformis. Taxonomy (NCBI): domain Eukaryota; kingdom Viridiplantae; phylum Streptophyta; class Pinopsida; order Pinales; family Pinaceae; genus Pinus; species Pinus tabuliformis. The sequence continues at coordinate 1,374,373,680 of CM062804.1, read as the reverse complement.
GGCCATCCTCTCTTCTTCTCCTCTTTGAGAGTTTGGGTGACACCTTCAGACATGATCTGATAGGAGATTTCTCGGGCTAACAATTTGTCTGGCATGTATAAGGGGAGAACATGTGGCCTGGCTTTGCTTCCAAAAACTCTGATATAAGAAAAACATTCTTCACCGAACCAATGGGCTACGGCTGGTAGGTCAAAAGAGGCTTCATAGGAAATCCTAGGGATAGGTCTGTCAAAAATAGAATAGTGAATGGGAACCATAAAACCATTGCAGATTTGGTATAAATGGTCTTTGTGAGAGGGTTTCCACAATTTAAGATGATACAAATGAATAGGTGTTGGGTCATGGGTTGTCCATCTCCAACCAAGGACAGGAAACTCAGAATTAAAACAAAGGGCATCCATAATGTAGGCAGAATAATAGAAAGGTGGGATTTTTCTCTCAGTGACTCTGGTTTTGGCCCTAAACTCGCGAATAGCTAAGACCAACTTATCAGACAGGATAGTGGCCCAATCCATAATTATACTATTGACGGCCGCTTCCATTAGGGGAACCATATCAACATGGATATTTGCAGAATCATGAAATCCCCACAATCTACACATCATAATTCCAGCATAGCAGTAAGGTGAAGCCAAAGAAGCATTGGAGTACTTACCCGACATATCCTTCTTGTGTTTTGCTGGATTTTGCCTCCAATCTCGGAGAGGTTCGGCTGGTGATTCATTCTCTCTGGCGAATTTCTCCACAAATGCTCTGTTATAGACTTGCTCGGGATTGGGCAAATGATACATTCGTCTCAAGTCGTCAGGCTTGAAGGAGCCGAAAATCCTTCCATCCTTAGTAAGGAAGGTTCTATTAGTGAGAGGAATTTCTTCAATTGCCCAACGTACCACATCAGTATAAGGCAAGACTTGTTCCCTGGCTGCTATTCTGTGCAGAAAGGAGTCAGCCAAATCTTTAAGAGTTGCCTCAGACTTTCTTAGTTCATCCACACTTGCCTCCGTTACTGTCGCTTCTGGTTGTTCTCCTTCTAGCAAATTGTATGTCCCTTGCCATGTAGTACCAGTAAGACCAGTGCATGTAGTATCTGAGATTAAGCCTTTCCTTGAAGCTGTAGCAGCTTGGCCTGAGGCAGGTGTCGCAGTAGAACCTGCCACCTTCTTGAACTTCTTTCCCATCATATTCAGACTTCTCTCGGTAGTCGAATTCTACACAAGTGCAAGAGAAATCGTAACAAAGAAATAACAATGACAATCCATAACGGGATAAATATATAATTTGAAGCGTGGCGAGATTATTCCTAAAAGAGGCTGCGGATCTAATGATTTGAGAAGGCATCGTAGATGCAATGATGGTGATTTTACGGCCTGCAGCTTCATAAATGACCATTACTGAAGTTATTAAACCGAATGACCCCTTAAAGCGTGTAATAGATTTTTTCAAAGGTCTAATCGTAATTGCTCGTTAATTCGAAGGGGCAAAGCTTTAAATACGCATGCATTACCTTATCCCTTTACTTAACGGTATCTTGAGATCTGTGTTGTTGTCAAATCGGATTTAAATCTAACTTTAATGTTTTGAAATAATCACCTTTTGGAAACTGAGGTCATCATTAAGCGTCATCAAATCGCATCGGGAGGATAAATGACATTGTCATTTGGGAAGGATCTTTAGCGAACGCCGATTGCGACATTGTATCGGCGCGCGAAAACAATTCCCAATTGATTTACCGAACGCCGATAGCGATATCGCATCGGGGAAAAGATATGAACGTCTTATGAAACTGCGTAGGATTCTACCGACTGCCGATAGCGATATCGCATCGGGTCGGAGCGTTAAAACACTTTTCACAAGACATAGTGTCGTGCCGATAGCCGATCGCCGATATCGTGTCGCATCGGGAAAAAGGTATGTGCTTTTTCTTTATGTGCATTGGTTATCGCCGATGACCGATAGCGATATCGCATCGGGAAAAACCAAGATGGCAGCCAATCTTGCGATTGCCTTTTTTCGGACTTAACCTCAAAAATTGCTCATTATTTGTTCAACAAGGGTTTTATGCACAAATTCATTTGATTATCATACCTTAACTGAACAAGTTTATTAATGCCAATTAAAAATTTTAAAAGGGACCCATTTCATATGTAAATTGTTTGTGATAAAAATATTATGAAATGGGGGGTTGTTGTAGGGCACAACATAGCTGTAAGGCACAAAAATGTCTATAACAAGCATGGACTACATAATGTATATCAATGGGGGAGAATATCTTGGTCTACCCTTTGCCCTTGATGTCAAAGGGGGAGAGAGTCTTGGTGTTGTTGTTGCCATCAAGTCCAATGGGGGAGATTGTTGGCATTATGATATAGGTGGTGTCCTTGATGGAAACTAACTCAGACGACAGTTCACAGTACAACAGGTTAATAGCAAAGGATTACAAATCAGACTCCAGAGATTGAAGAAAGAGAGTAGTTTAAGAAGTATACGCTAGTTCACTTTGTCCAAACAATGTATACACGTAGGTTAACAGACCAAAAGGAGAGTATAAGTATGAATGCACTTTCACAGAAGAAAAAACATGTATGGGATGGAAAATCAAGGTTTTGGTCCAAGGTATTGTTCCAAGGTATTTGGCCCAAGGTATTTGGTCCGAGGTATTGGTCCAAGGTATTCATCCTAAGTGGTTTCGGTCCAAGGTATTGAAAAGCCCTAAAACTATATAAGGAGAAGAAGATCATTAGGACAAGTGTGCAAGTATTGAATATCTCATGAAGTGTTAGATCAAATATGCAAGTTATGGGCTTCTAATGCTTTGCTTGATTTAAACTAAGGATGCACCTATGTGGTTGATGATGGATGATGGATCGGGATCATAAGGCCTGAAATGAATTATCATTATGTGGTTTGATCATGGATAGTCTAGATCTGAATACTGACGCATGTTTTATTCTATAAATGTTATGATATGGGTATGAAAAAAATTTGGAATAGCTATGAAGTTTTAAGTTAGTGTTTTCAGATCTGTACGCTGGTTCGCTTTGGTTAAAGCATGTATACATGCTGGTTCAACACATCGAAGTAGTGTATACATTAAGAAATATGATGTTGGAAGTTGTAGTTTGGTTCTAGTTGTTGATGCAAAGTTTTGGGTTATGCTTTGTGTTCTGGGGACTGTATTCTGGTGACAGTGTTCTAAATGTTCAGATTGATTGATTGTCATTTGCTTTAGTGATGATGGGTTGTCAGTGATTGATTGATTCAGTTGTGGTTGATGCAGATGTATTTGATGGTTGTATTACAGTTATGATTTTGAGATTCAATGTTGTTGATGGGTTTAGTATGCGAATTTGATGAAACGAGGCCTTCAGAGTGTGGTGTTGTGTTCCAGGAGTATCCAGTCTAAAAATTTATGAAATGTGGTCCCTGGAGCCTTTAGTAGGTCGGCACCCATGTACTAGTAAACATATTAGCCAGTACAAGAGCCAGGGGGTTGGAGCTCCCTTCTAGTAGCAGCTGGAAAATGAGTGAAGGTTAGAGCCTTCTGTAGGCTAGTACCTACGTACTAGTAAATGGATCGGTTAGTACAAGATCCAGGGGGTTCCAGCTCCCTTCCAGTAGCAGCTAGAAAATGAGTGAACGTTGGAGCCTTCTATAGGTCAGTGCTTACGTACTAGTAAATAAATTAGCTAGTACAAGAGCTAGGGGTTTGTAGCTCCCTTCTAGTAGTAGTTGGAGAATGAGATAAGTTTGTAGCCTTCTGTAGGTGGATTCATACGTATTAGTATGAGTCTACACCAATACAAGATTGTAAACAGGTTTTTCTTATATTAAAAGAGGACAGTAACAGGTGGTTTTTGTCCTGCATTGGGTTTCCACCTTAAATCTTAGTGTTCATGTGTGTTTCTTATGCATGATGGTTTTTTCTATTATTACTGCACATGGTTACTATTGATATGGTTAATGAAGTACTGATGAACTGATTAAAGATCAACATACTATGAATTAATTGAATCATAAGTTTCCTGGATATAAGTTGGTTGCCTTAAATACAGTTGCACATAGACGTGAGTTACCTTCACTGACATAGCGTATATAAATTAGAGTATGAAAAGAAAAAGTTATTGATTTGACTAATACTGATTCACCCCCCTTCTCAATATTATTTCCAACAGTATTTTTGAGTTGAAGTTTTGTGGAAAAAAACTGTTATGTAACTTTTTTTTGATATGATAATAAAAATGAGCATTTCCTTGATCCAACATTGAGTTGACTCGGAGGGCTCAAGATATTGGGTTAGGGCCCAAGCCTAGTGGCAAATTTTCCTCTTATTGTACTTTTATGCTTAGTTTATTTCGTAGATTAATTGTTGAATTGATTTTGGCATTGTTTCACTGAGAGTAGTGTTGAATTTGATTAGTTTGCTTCCATTTGTGGATAGCTTTAGCAGTAGCTTTAGAGAGATAAAGGAATACCAAAAAGGCTGATAGCATGTGGCTTTGGCCTCACTCCTCCCTTCAGGGAACATGGTTTGAGGAAAAACTCATATTCAGCCCCAAAAAGACATAAATCTGATTTCTTATGGAATTTATGGCTTTCTACTACTTAGCCCAACATCTTTTTAGTTTTCAAGAGTAGGTTTCAATTGTTATCTCTACTATCTCTAGCTTTGTATTAGATCTCATGGTGTTTCACAAAATTCTGCAAATATTTCCATGCATGAACTAGGAAATTGAATAATAGAGTTATGCTTTCTTATGTTGATTGGAAATCTTTCTTGTTTGACATGATTCATGGGTAAATGCCAGCAATGTGTGTATTGTAGGAGTTTCAATAGTGTAGGAAGATCTCATGTCAGTAGCCCCAGCCTAACCTCATCCATCCATAATCTACAAAAGCCACTAAGTCTATCAAGCAATTCATCATTCCATAAGAACAACTTTCCATGGTTATTGAGAAAATCCAACCATCTCACAAACTTTGCTTTCAGTTCTGAGGATGTCCTAGCCACTTCCTTGCCTTATTTCTTCCATCATTCACCTTCCCTAAGCCATATTCCACCTTCCAAATCACTCCTACTGCTTTCGTTCAGATCCTATAGGAATTCAAGGGATCCTGTAGGAGCATTAGGACATCCTGTAGGTGCATTAGGACATCTTGTAGGACAACTTGTCATGGCATGTTTTTATGTTGATTTGTGGAAAAAGAATCTAGAAATATAGGAGAAGACCCCTAATTTCCTCCCAAGCCATCTGACCTTTCACCACCATCTCTAACGCACCTTCCATACCACTAATAAGAATTAGCATTCACATTTTCACAAAAAGGAGAAAAAGAAAAAAGGTTATTGTGTTCACTCGTATGCACGGGAGTAAAGTGTTTGGTTATCTCAGATTTCATGCATAGGATAGTTAGGAATACACACATGTTAGTTTAGAATTATTCTGAAGCAATATCTCTTAACAAATAGTTATATGATTGGTGTGTTTAAAAGAATTTATTTCAGTCTTTCATTACTATAGTAGACAATCTTTCATTTCTCTCAATTACGGTAAAATTACCCTTTCTCCATTGGTAATAAAACTTCTTCTAAATCAATAGAAGGTTGGTTTGAGAAACCCTAATGGTATATCACCAGATAAATAGTGATAAAGAGTGGACCCATTTCATCTATTTTTGTATACATCATTGTCACCTCCAAGTTTCTATGAAACTCGGTTGATAAAGTAAAGTTGGTAGCCTAGGAGTTGCAGCATTCTTGCTGTAATCCTAGTATTCATCACTTTTTGGTGTCGTTGTCAGGGAGGTGTTTGAGTAGATGTGATTTATACTTTCTTTATTCCATTTCTTATCTCTTTCATTCTTCTATTAGATTCATATTTACAAAAGTAATAATAAGTTGATTTGCTTCCTTTTCCATTCTGCAAGTGAGATTTTGTTCAACAGTTAGTTTCCATTTAGTTTGTCATTTCAATTATGCAATTAGTGTTAAATCTTGGAAAAAAAAAAAACAAAACAAAAACACTTATTTCATGACTCATAGGAATAGGGATAACTTAAGGAAATTTCTACCAAATACCCCCACCACTTCAAACAACCAACCTTCCCTCTTCTTCGGTGGCTATGAATTGGAGGACCTCTTAGGCGAACAACAAGAGATTTTTGAAGAGCTTATAGGGGGAGAAGAAGAAGGAGGACCCATTCTAATTGACCTAATAGCTAAAAATAGAAATGACGGAGGAGATAGGGAAATAAATGAGGGTGATTTTCCCATCAGAGAAACCAATGGGGATGCCAAGATGAAAAACACAAGCCCCTCTTATCTTCCTCACTTCCATGGCCTAACCTTAGAAGATCCAAATACCTTCTTGTTTGAGTTTGTTGTGATATGCAGAAATTATGATTAAACCATTGATGACCAGAAGTTTAAATTATTCCCATCCATGCTTAAGGATGCAGCTCTACATTGGTTCATGGGTTTACCTGGGGATAGCATCACCACCTGGGCTCAGATGCAACAAGCCTTCAACAACAAGTATCGGGACTACTATAGGTCTAAAGACACTAAAGAGGAAATTTTTAGAATGACCTTAGGGCATGATGAGTCCTTAGAAGATTATGAGGAAATATTCCAACTTAGCTACAAAAGGGCCAGGTGCACACTTGATCCTGAGTCACTGAAGCTAGTCCTACTCAAGGGGGTTAGGGAAGATCTTCTGGATACCCTAAACCTACTAGTAGGAGGGGACATCTACCAGCTACCCTATGAAGATATCAAGACTGTCTTTAAGAACCATTCTAGGGCAGCTAGGAAAAAGGGTAGGGGTAGTCAACCAATGGCCAGCTCATCCTCTTCCAACACATCCATAAAAGGTGAAATTGGAAATATGTTGTAAGATTTCAAGGGTGAGATGTTGCAAACCCTTTCCCTAGAGATAGACACTATGCACATCTAGAGAAAGCAGGAGGAAGTAGAGAGAGAATTAGCCATATTCTTCCCTAGATGCACAAGGAGGCACCCTAGGAATGAATGATTGTTAAAACTTATAGAAATTTGCTTGCTCTGTGAAGAAAACCATTCCACAGACAAGTGCCCTTCTCTACCTAGACTAAAAGTTGTGTATGAGGTAACTGAAGAGGTGATTGAACAACTCTGCTACATAAATCAAAGGAGGCCTCATCGGCCTCAACCATACCAGTAGGGCATGCAAGGGTCATCCTATGCATATTACAACCCTAACCAAAACACATCCATTCCTTCTTGCCCCCCCCCCACTCATCCTTCCTGGATCTACACCTTCCCCTTGGTATTTTGCTCCTCAGTACCATTCCCACCCGACGAACCAGCCATTTCATCCATATACTCCTCCACAATCTCAATGGAATGCACCACCCGAGGGGTGGACACCCCCATACAATAATGCTCCAACTTTATTGCCTTCACCTCCTACTCAACCACATCTTTTACACCCCACTCCACCTAAACAACCTCAGATGCCTACCCAACTAAATCTGAACCTGAACAATAGACAAGCACAACAGGTATACAATGGAGAGACATCCTACCCTACTTATGTTGTGGAAATTCAAGAAATCAACCTAAGGTCTGGGAGAGGACTCCCGACATCCAACCTCCATCTCCACCAAGGGATCATGACGAGGAAAGAGAGAAAAGTATGCCTAGAGTGAATCCACCACCCTTTCCTGAAGGATTAACTCATCCATTCCAGCCTACCCCAAAAGAGAATGAACTTTTGGGTGAACTGAAAAATCTATGTGTCAAAATTCCACTTCTCTAATCCATTAAGGATGTACATATTTACAACAAACTGATTAAAGAGAAGTTTTTCAAACATCGAGGGAGGCAAAAAAGAGAAACCGCTACCATTAATGTCATTGGACAACTATCCGACTTAAATTCATTGGGGCAGGTAATTTTCCCAAATTATTTAGACCCTGGAAACCCTATAGTAGGTGTGAACATCAATGGCACCATTGTCCCACACACCTTGATTGATCTTGGGGCTACCATTAATGTAATGACTAAGGACGCCATTCTCAAGATAAATCTCCAGGGTTCATTAAGAGAGACCACAAGAGTCTTGCAGCTTGCAGACCATTCCACAGTAGCCCCTAAAGGTATTCTTGAGGATGTGATGGTCTCAATTGACTCCTAGGAGTACCCTATAGACTTCCTAGTTCTCCAGCCTAAGGCCAAGCTTAATGGTTATCCTCTCATACTTGGGAGACACCGGTTAGCCACTATTGATGACATCAGTTGCAGGGTTGGAAACATGACTATAAAAAATGGGCATCTGTCCAAGCAGTTGATCTTGTACCTTCTTTCTCAGCCATCTTTAGGACATGATTGACTTTTATGGCTAGAAGAGGAGGAAGAAGATGAAGTTTACTCAGCTCAAATCTATACCCTAGGAACTACCATGGAAGGAGGATAGCCTGATGAAGATGATTTGATTGAACACATCCTCCAAAATAGAACTCCCAAAAGCTTGTCATCAGAAGAAGTAGTGAAGGAAACCAAGGGAAACCATCATATTGATCAATGCTTAGTTGAGTCAAACCCTACTCGTGTCAAGAAAATAGAATTCGGTCGTGAAAGAACTCTGAAAGTCAACCCCTCTTTTTGTAGACCAAGAAGAAGAATTATGTAACATGCTAAGGGAAAATTTGAATGCCTTTGCTTTGAATTACAAAGAGATGAAGGGAGTGCACCCCTTGGTGTGTACTCACCACATTTATATCAAAGAAGGTTGCAAACTAGTCCAACAACCCCAAAGGAGAATGAATCTAGCTCTCAAGGATATAGTGAAAGAGGAATTGCAAAAGTTGCTAGATGCAGAATTCATTTACCCTATCTCAGACAATGAGTGGGTGTCTCCTTTGGTGCTGGTTCCAAAGAAAACTGGGAAATGGAGGATTTGTGTTGATTACAGAGAATTAAACAAAGCAACAAAGAAGGACCATTTCCCTCTACCTTTCATTGACCAAGTGTTAGAAGACCTGGTAGGAAAAACGTTCTTCTCCTTCTCAGATGGGTTCAGCGGGTACAATCAAATCCATATTAGCCTAGAAGACTAGGATAAAACCACTTCACCTAACCTTCAGGTACTTTCTCTTAAGGGTCCTTCCTTTTGGCCTATGCAATTCCTGTGACACTTTCCAGAGGACAGTCCTGAGTATGTTTGTCGAGTTATTCCATGATGTAGTGGAAATTTATATGGATGAATTTACACCCTATGGGTGTGTTTTCTAGGAGGCTCTCTGCAACTTGGGTAAGGTGCTGAACAAATGCATTGAAATGAACCTATCCCTTATTCCCAAAAAATGTGAGTTCTTGATGACTGCAAGGGCTGTTGTAGGTCACTCAATATCCCAGAAAGGACTTCAGGTTGACCCAAATAAGATAGCCATCATCCAAAGGTTCCCAGCTCTGTAAAAATAGAGGGATGTCAGAAGTTTTCTAGGTTTAGCTAGATACTATAAGAGATTTATAAAAGACTTCAGCAAGTTAGCTTCTCCTTTATTTGGGTTATTTGCCAAGGACTCTGAATGTTTATGGTCAGAAAGCTGTCAAGAAGCCTTGGACACCCTAAAGCACAAGTTGACTACTACACCTATTCTCTGAAGCCCAAATTGGGCTCTTCCTTTCCATATACATGTTGATTCCTATCACAAAGCCATAGGAGCAGCTCTAGGCCAGCTAGATAACAAACTACCTTATGCCATTTACTTCATTAGTAAGAATCTGTCAAAAGTCGAGCTAAACTACACAGTGACTGAAAAAGAGCTCCTAGATGTTGTGCATTCATTGAATAAATTTAGACATTACATTACTGGTTACCAGACATTTGTACATACTAACCATGCTGCAATTAAATACTTGATGAATAAACCTGATGTAAATGACTGGATTATTAGATGGTTACTTTTATTGCAATAGTTTGATTTAACTATTATTCATAAGCCTGCAAGGAGAATGTTGTTGCAAATATTTTATCTAGATTGACTTTTCCTATACGGGAATAAGGAATGGTTGATGATCAGTTACCAGATGAACACTTATTTTCCATTTCAATTCTCTCTCCATTGTTTCCTGATATAGAAAATTACTTGGTGTCTGCATAGTTTCCACCAAATTTGTCCTCCAAGGAAAAGAGCAAGATTGTAAGGAAGAGCGTCCCATTCACTTGGATTGGGGGTAATCTCTTCAAACTAGGCCTAGATCAAATTCTGAGAAGATGTGTCAGGGACGAGGAAGTCTTTGAAATCCTTCTAACATGTCATGATAGGCCTTGTGGAGGTCACTTTGTAGCCAAAAGGACAACCTTTAAGGTACTACAAGCCGGTTATCACTGGCCCACTCTTCACCAAGATGTGAGGAGGTATACTAGTCAGTGTGATCAATGCCAAAGGATGGGGAAACCTACCCCAAGGGATGAAATAACTCTGCAACCTTGGTGAGCACTAGTATTGGAGCAATAATGCTGCAACTCCTGGGCTGCCTACTTTACTCGTATCAACCCAGTAGTTCGTAACAAACTTGGAAGTGACAGTGCTATATGCACAAGTACTAGTTCTTACTGCAAGTTGTCACTTGGTCAGCCGTCGCAAGATCACTAGGAGCTCAAGCCAACTTCTATGGATTCCTGAAGAATCTCTATATGTGATGAAAGGAAAAAGAGAGATTACTCTAATGATGCTATTCTACTTGTAGAAAGGAAGATCGAAATGTAAAGCAAATCAAGGAAATCCTAGTTAACCACTAATCCTACTTTTGCAGAAAGCACTATGAAAACCATGAAAAGAATGCCATTACCTACTAAAGGAAGTAAACAACATCTACCTAATCTATTTCTGGAAGTAAATGAGCAAAAATCATCTTTTTGGATTTTTATGTATTTTTATGTGAATGTGTCATGCATGTAATTTATTTGTTTGTGAATGTGGCAACGAATAGCTGGCGATGGAGGTCGGTTTTGGGACTTGAGAGGATGTATGATTGTGTGGATGGGTCCTAGGAGGTCTCAGGTGGCCTTCTAGAGGCTTTTCCCACGCTCATCCTTCAAAAGAAAGCCTACAGGAAAATCTACAGGAGGACACATGAAATCTACAGGAGGAAAAACAACATTCTACAGGAGGTCTACAAGAGGAGGCCGAGAGTAGTTTTCACTGTTTTGAGGGTGTGAGAGTCACTGGAAGAGGTGGACGAAGGTTGGAATGAGGTTTTAGGGTGCCTAGGGTCTACCAAGAATTATTAGGAGAGAGAAATATGATTGGATTTTCTCAAGGAAAGAGGAAGAAATTCTATGGAAAATGCAGGAAACTAAGGCAGAATTGAGGGGAGACTTGGGCAAACTATAGGGCATGGATCAGATGTAGAATGGAATGGCTAATAGGCTGGCCTAATTCTAGAAGATATCTGTTGCATAAACAACTGACATTCATCCAATGAGATTAAGAAATCAAGGAAATAAGTGTATCTAAAAAAACAGAGTTTTTGCATCAAGTAAACTATGATCTATGAAAGGAAATGTTGATAAACATTGCAAGAAAATAAAGCATGAAAGAAGACTGTTGAAAATAATGAAATGAGCATGATGAATAAGTTCTGAAGCAAAGCTAAACTAGACTATGAACCAACTAAGAAGCTACAAACACTAGAAATCCTATGAATGAGGAAAATCTGTGTTTTTGGGGCAGTAAGAGGGTACTTTCCTCAAATCATGGTCCCAAAGGGAGGAAGAGAGGCCAAGGCACTATTGCTAGCCTTTTGAGTCTTCTTTTTATCACTGCTTAACCTACTATAGAAAGCACAGAAGGAAGCAAACTACTGAATCATCAAAAACAACCTATTCTTAACCATAAAAGAAATACATCTAATAGCAACCTATTCTACAAACTGAAATGAAACATACAAATAAAAGTAAAGAGGAGCTTGGCTACTTGGATTTGGCCCTAACCCAAGAGCTTTAGCCCTATGAGGTAAATCAGTGCTAACTCAAAAATGATTCCATCTTTATTCTCAAAACAATAACAAGATTACATGAATTGTCAAGATAATAAGCTCGAATTTGAGCAGAGTTCACATAAGCAAAATGTTGGAAATAATACTGAGAGGGGGCGTGAATCAGTATTATCTAATTATTTTTAATAACTCTTCCTTATTTGTTCTTTGAATTAGTTTTGCATGTCAGTACCATAAAATAATGAGCATGAACAAAGAAAACAGATAGTCACACCAAAGAACACAAGATGTAAGGTGGAAACCCAATGTGGGTGAAAACCACCTGCTGCAATATGTCTCTATCTTCTTTCAAATTAGAAACTCCTTTTACAATGGTTTTGTACTGGTGCAGTCCTTTACCAGTACGCAAGCTGCAACCTGCAGAGAGCTACAACTCTCTCTCTCGTTTTCCAGTCTCTCCTGGAAGGGAGCTGCAACCCCCCTTACTTCTTTTCTTACAAGGACCACTTTTCATAAATTTTCAAACTGGATCCATAAGCATCAAATGATCATCAAGTATAAGAGAATCACCCAGTCAACTGTAGTAACCAGATCAACAATAATAGAACCATACCCAGAACACAGCAATGATAAACAGAGATTTTAAGAGAAGTAAGCAGCTTCACCCATGTATTGCCTGCTTACAGTAAGCACCCTGCTCAACTGCTCGCCTGCTTACGTACGCACCCTGCTCAACTGCTCGCCTACTTATGGACACACCCTGCTCAACTGCTCGCCTGCTTACGTATGCACTGTAGTCAACTGCTCACCTGCGTACCTCGCTTTGAGTCTATTGAACTGCCTGCGGACCTCCGCACCTGCAACCCTTCTGTGCCTGCGTACCGGCGCACCTGAAACGCTTCGTTCCTGCATATGTACGCACTTTTCCTTCACCGTACCTACGTACCTTCGGGCATAGATGATTTCAAGACTTCAGAAATAACCCAGACAGTCAGATCTACAGATCTGAACATGCGCCGAAGAGATCTGAATCCATCAGTAGATTCGCCTTATTTAGATCTAGACATACTCCCAAGAGATCATAATATTTGAGATCTAGCCCTCATAAGATATTCAACCAAAAACATGCTCAAGCCAAATGATCTCCTTTGCTTTATATAGGAAAGCTCTTCCTTAAATCATGGATCAATACCACGGGCCGACACCATAATAACACAATACCGTCGGCTAAATACCAAGAGTAAAACATAAGAAAACCCCACATGTGAATTTCTTTGCCTTGAAATGTGTGCACTGGGGGTACGCACCTCCTGAATGGGATAACTGCGGGTATGTATGCACTTTATGTAACACTGACCTGCGTGTACGCACCTTATGTAAGGTGTACCTGCGTACCCCTAATTTTCTTCAAAATTTGATAGCTGATCATCAATCTCTACTGCTGACTTGAAGTACTGTGATCTATCACCTGAATGGGTTGCCATCAAGGACAACACTTTAGCCATAATGCCAACACAAAAGTACAACAAAAATCTGACCCTAGTGAGGCCCTAGGCATCTCTACTTATAAAAGTGAAGCTACCAACAACTTCCTAAAAATCAAGGAGGCTTGGTTCCCAAAACTCGAGATAATCATCAATTATCCTCTACTTGCTCAGCTGCCTGTTAATGCATGACTTGGATGTTTGTACTCCGAGCTAAATGAAGGGGAATTCGAAGTGAGGAGTAATAAATAAGGTGGATTCCCTCCTATAAGTCCTCTCCTTTTTCCACTTCAAGTTATTGCTGCCATTTTTCCACTGGATCCTTGACTTTGACCACAAAATCCATCAATAATCTGCATTAAACACATATTAGACCACATGGCATCATAACTAACTCAACTCACTCTATAAGAATAAATATAATTAGAAATCATACAATAAGCTAAGAGAATGGTTGATTTGACTAGGTTAGGAGGTAAAATGAACCCATATAATTACCCATTTATGAGGCTCATCATCACCCCTCTACTGAAAGTGTTGCTCATCCTCTGAGAAACTTAGTCCATCTCCTCATCTTTTATGGCCCTGGTGGCCTCCCTAGCATCTCATGCTTCTGATGTGGTCTCCTCTTCCTTTTCATAGAATCCTACCTTCTTATCTACCTCTTCCCATTGTTGTTGCTCTTCTTCTTCATTTCTGCCTTCTAGCATGCCTAGCAGCAGTGGGGGACTAATTTTGAGGTCAATCCAATTGACCTTCAGCCTCTGCATGGAGTGCTTGTACATTGGCACTCTCCTTAATGCCTATTTCATCCACATTGGGGAATGATTCTCCCTTATCTGCAGAGTATATGGTAAGGTGTTCCATCTCCTCATACGTGCATGCACACAGTCATCCCCAAGTAACCTTTCCATATTCTCAAAATGTGCAATGGCTTGTGCCTGATCATTGATATATCTAGGGGAAATTTGAGGATTATGTGCAAGAATGTTATCTGTGCTGATGAATTCCATCGAGTCTGATAGCTCAGCTCTAATCATTAAGGGCTCATTCTATTTCTTTATCATCAACCTTCTTATTTATGTTGCCCTTAACTCTTCATGGTTCATCCATGAGTCCATGGCAATTAGTTGTAGGTCCCCTAGCCTAGCATTGGGGTCCCACACATTCATGTATATGAGGGCCATGTTATGCAGATAGAATTCTGCCATCATTTCCTTATCTTCTGATGTGCTTTGGTCACACAGGTCCATAAATTACCTATAATCTTGGAAAGACATTGTGCCTCTTTGTGCCAAATTATTTATCTAAAATTGCATCCATTGGTCTTTGAGATACAGGCCATAGGATTTTGATAGTGTCCTACATTGCAATGCCTCCATGGACCAGCTGGCCATGCATGCCAATTGGGTCTCTTTCTCTCACAGTTGTCTTCTTAGTAATTCATTTTTAGTTTCAAGGTGACTTCTTGTGATTGCTTCCCTGTGTCTACCAGCACTTAACTCTCTCCCTATTTCTCTGAGATTGTTCTCCATATGGCCAATATCTTCAACTCCTTTGAATTTGGCTATTTGCATCCACCTATGGGTCCTTAGTCTTTCTTTCTCCAGTTCAAAGAATAGTGGAATTGCAATTTTTTTGTGGAATTATTCTTCCCCCCTTAAGAAGATTGTAGTAGGAGCCAATATTAGGTGGGGGATCAAGTTCTTATGCCTCTGTTACTTCCTCCTTTCCCTGTGGCTGTCCTTCTACCCTTTTTTCAAGCTTTTGGGTCTCCTTTATTTTTAACAGGGTAGAACAGTCTGTGCCTCCTGTAGGATTGTTTTTGAGTCCTGTAGTTCTACCTTTTCTTTCCATGTGGGAGATCTAGGAGTCCCCCTTTCATAAGTGATAGGTGCCTTGTAAGGGGATTCCTTTCCTTAGGCATAGGGTGAATCTTCAATAATAATTGGCACTTTAGAAGAAGGTTGGGGTTTCCCTGTTTTGATTCTTGTGCTCTTCCTAGCCCTAAAATACATTGATGTCTACCTCTTCCTCTTTTCTTTTGGCTTAATTGGTGTGTTAAGGGTAGTGAGAGCAGCTGCTGCCTCTCTTTTTAGGGTCTCAAGGGACACTTATGTCTTTTCTGCCCCTTTTTCTCCTCCTTCTATCTCTTTCTCTGTCTTTGTTTCTCCTTGCTTTATTTCTTCAGCTTTCTCCTCCTTTATCTTGGTTTATTCCTTCTTCCCTTCTTGTTCTTCTAAATCCCCAGATGCTTCACTGTTATAGACATTTTTGTGCCTTACAACATTGAGCATGAAATGTCCATAAACTAAGGGATCCAAAGTCCCTAAACATGTTGTTCCTACCCCTAGAGGAACAAGGCAAACTAACCACAGCAATTCACAGAAGTTCTCCACCTGAAAACACTCAAAAACAAGCCAATTCTGGATCATGTCAACTGCTCCACTGAGCATCTGCGCTGAATGTCAACTGCTACACTGGCTACCTGCGTTGAATGTCAACTCCAACACTAGCTACCTGCGCTGAGCGAGTTTGGACATGTGGCAGAGTCATTCCTCAAGGTGTCAATGCCCAGGAAGCTTCCAAAATGACACTTGCATCAAGGAATTCGACTGGTGATGAGTAAGAGGTTCCAAATCTCCAAGTGGAAGCAAGAACCTCCAAGTGGACTCAAGAACTGAGAGAGGGAGAGGACACTAGTTAGATCTCAAGCTGACTCATCCTCTCTCCAAACATCTATATATGGATCTCTTCTCCATGGGATCTAGAGGCTGGAATTTTGTGAAAGCAAAGAATTGTTGTTGGTTTGTGACTGGAAACTTTGGGTGCTTAATGCTTTGAAGGGAACTGAAGAAGGAATTCCATTCTGCTGGGAAGGAGATGCTGGATTGGAGCCCTATGGGTTGTATCTCTTCCTGAACCCTGTTACTTATTAATAAAGCTATCTTGATTCTTTCCTATATGCTGGTGTATTTTGTATGATTGCAGTAGTGTATTTGATTTACTCCTAATCCTGAATCATTTATGAATATGTATATTTGCCTTTGTATTGTGTTCTTCTCTTGTCGCAAGTCGCTGTTCTCTTGTCACAGGTAGTTGTTCTCTTGTGATCTCGTGGGACTCAAGTAGTTGTTCTCTTGAGCAAGCGAGGAGACAAGTAGCTGTGGACACACAAAGAGAAGAGGATCTAGATCGAGGGACAACCGGAAGACAACGGTAAGTCTACCAATCTCCCCTCTTTCACATTTCATAAAGGAAGAAATCATGATAGCTGTATTCATTTGTTGCTAAGGCGTTGTCACACCTTAGGTGGATAGGATCGTCCTGCATAGGCATTTTTCCCCACAACATTCACCTTCTCCCCCTTGTTTCTCTTCCTCCTCACTGCCAGTAGGACTGATATCATAGGTGAGGGTATTTATGTCATCTTCAGCTATCATGTTTCAAAAGATTTTCCATGCTATGGGAAGTGTGAATGTGTGGAGGGCTTCTTCCAGTAAAATTTTGATTAACCCATGGTGAGCTAGCTGCCCTGGATTTCCTACTTTTACTTTCGTACTAGAGTCAATGAGGGATTGCAGGAGGAAGTAGGCGATGTTGAGCTTCTGAGGGGATGGAGTGTCCATGCCATACCTTAACTCATGTATGATTCTAAAGTGATAGCCATAGACAATGTTGTACCTCCCCTCAAAGGAAATATACTCGATTATTTGATAGCTAACCCCATCCCAAGGGTATGGTATGCTTGCCCTTCTTATGCCATTTTATCTTCTACAATGGTTTCATTGTTTTGTAAGAAGTTTTCCTTGGCAGCCTAGCCAATTGGTTTTTCATCCTTACTCCAAGGCAACCCAAGAGGAAGGGTAGTGACCCTACTGATAAATTCAAGGGTTATCTCCATGGAAAGACCTCTAAAGGTGACAGTGGCATGTGTTCTGGTGAGAGGGACCAAAGAGTGGGCAAATTCTTGTGCAATTTCCGCATCAAACCCTCAGAATTTCTCAAAAAAATTCATCTAATTTACTCTTGTGAATAGGTCCACTACTTGGGGATGTGCATGGCGCTTGGAGGAGTTAGTGGGCTCCTTCCTCATAAAACCTCCTATAATTTTTATGCTTCTTTGGGGAAACCAAATCTGGAGATGGAGACAACAACTTTTGAAGAAAAAAATAGAAACAGAGAGACTGTGTTTTTTTTTTTTAAGAAATAAGCTGAAATTCTTTTATGTATTTCCTCCACCTAAAGGATTTATTTCTTCCTCAAAATTGAACCATTTCCTGCATATTTTGATGATCAACCAGGGCATAGAGCCTACCTCCTCAGCCCGAGATTTGTGCTAAAACCCATGTTTTCTCCCTCCAAAACAACTTGATGGCCCTCCTATAGGATTCCTGTAGGTTCTTCTGTAAAACCTGTAAGTGCTCCTGTAGAAAATGCTGAGAGCAGGGATCTGGGAGAGATTAATGGAGAATGATGGTTACAAGGCTGTGGGGGCATGAGAAGGTTGCAGGAGTGGAGTTTCGAGGAGAGAATGAAGGAAAAGGTGGTGAGAGTGCTCGGGGAGGAGTACTTATTGCTTTTTATGGATATTTTCTGGTGATGGAGGATCAGCTGGCCAAGTGTATGTTGGCCCTATTCAGACCATTGGTCCCCACTTGCCCTGTCATTATGACCCTTTCCTCATAATCATCCCTCATGATTGCATCAGAGTTCACACCACCTCCACTACCTATCCTTAACATCTCTCTTGAGTTGACTGTATGCACGTGTGGATGACATCTTCGGATGAGTGAAGTCAACTAGATGAAGGTGGCCAAGTTAACTAGCCACCTTTCCCTTATTCAACCTCAACCATCTCATTGTTTTTGCATGCCTTCTAATTATAGAAATGCAAACAGAGGAGCGGGTTAGTTACTTACCTGAGATCCTTTCTCTTACTCTACCAGAATCATCGGTCTATACTCAGACGATTGTCTGTCTTATGTACATGAAAATGAATTTATAAAGCTGAGCATGGGAATTCCCGCCTCAGCTAGATCATGAAAATATTATGAAGATAATGTATTGTATTGTATCTTATTACAGGTCGCCTTCCAGCTCGAAAAAACTTCAGATCCTCATGATAAAGCATTTCACCGGACATCAACATATTAACGACCTCATGCTTTAAGGGGCAACTGTTATAGAAATTTTTGGGCACTTCAACCCCAATCATAAATGTCCATAAACCAAGGGCTCTTAAGTCCCTAAAATTGTTGTTCCAACCTCTAAAAGAACAAGGTCAACTGATTACATCTTCTCCCAGAAGTTCTCAATGAAAAACTACTCAGAACTAGTCAAAACTGGACCATCTCACCTGCTCCATGGTCAAAGTGTGCTGCATCCCACCTAAATACATGTGGGAGGTGCAATGCATCTTGAAAAGCCCTTCTATAGGGTGGGATGGGTGAGAGTGGAAAATGGCAGGGTCAATCTGCAAGGTGGAGGATCATGGAATCTTCGAGAAACTTCTCCTGTGACACTTGCCTCTCTGCATTCGCCCAGGGATGAGTAAGAGATCATCAATCTCCAAGTGGAATCAAGAACTATCAGAGAGAGGACACTAATCAAATCTCAAAAGTTGACTCACGCCCCTTGAAAACATCTATATATGGATCCCTTATCCCAGACATCCAGAGGCTGGAATTTTGTATCTTGTAAGGAAGTGTTGCTGGTTTCTTGGTGCAATATCATAGTGTTGGGTTATCTAAGCTTTTCATGAGGTGAAGAAGGGCTTTCTTGCTGAGAGCATGATGCTGGGTCAGAACAATTGGTTGTAATCCTCTTTGCTATTCTTGATTATTAATAAAGCTATTCAAGTTTTCCTCCACATTCTTGTATGATTGATGATATATGCATTTGTGTGGTCAATATATGTCTGGTCCTATATTGTTTATGATAATAGATCTACGTTCTTGGATAGTGTTATGCTGCTTTGATTCTACAGGTGCTCTGTGAATCTGGGTAGACGAGAAAGCGAGTGGCAAAGATCTATCAGAACGGAGAGGAATCAAGCAAGAAACCAAGCGCAAGATAGAGGTTGGTCTCCTTTATTCCCCTCTTATCTATTTCTCATAAAGGAAAATGAAAGTGGTTTTAGTTTGTTTGTTTCTAAGGTAGCTACCAGCCTTAGTGGGACTAGCAGCTCTGCATAGACACTAGATTTCCCAATAACACGTAGTCAAACCGAGACAACTAAACACAGGACCGGATCACTTGTCACGTATTGAGATGGACGAGGAACCTACTAGTTTGGAGGAAGGATTACCGGATGCATAGATCTTTGTGGTGCGCGTTGCAGACAGGCACTTCAAAGATATAATCCACTTTCTGACAAAAGGGATTACACCGAAGGAATACTCCATCCAACAAAGGAAGGAATTGGTGGTGTGCACGGCGGATTTTTCTGTCATCGTGAAGCGCCTATATGAAATGGGAAATGATGAGATATTGTGAAGATATGTACCTGAATTTGAACAAAGTCAGATCCTCATGGAAGCACATGGGGGTGATGCAGGAGGACACTATGCAGGACAAGCAACTGTACAAAATATTCTCCGTGCATGGTTGTGGTGGCCAACCCTACACCAGGATTTGAAATCACACTGTAAGGCGTGCAATATATATTAAAGGACTGGAAAACTATCACAAGGGGACAAGATGCCATTAAATCCACAGATGAGACTGCCGCCATTCGAGAAATGGGCAATCAACTTTGTGGGACCAATCAAACCTCAGAGAAAGATAGGCACGTACTACATCATCACCGTGATAGAGTACCTGACATGATGGGCAGAAGCGCAGCTGGTCAAAGACTGCATTGCCGCTACAGCTGCAAAGTTTTTGTTCGAAAACATGTTGATCCGATTTGGCTGCCCGAAAATCTTAACAAGTGATCGCGCAACACATTTCTTGAATTAAACCATCAGCACGCTCATAGAAGAGTTCCAGGTGTATCATTAGAAGAGTACACCGTATCACCCATAAGCTAATGGGATAGTAGAGGCATTCAACAAAATATTGGAGATTGCGATGACCAAAGTGTGCAACGCGCAACGAAGTGATTGGGACCTGTGCGTACCAGCAGTGCTACGGGCTTATAGAACAACATGCAAGAAGCTAACGGTACAAACACCTTTCTGGTTATTTTATGGCATGGAAGTTGTCATGCCAATGGAATATATATTACCTAGTCTATGAATAGCAGTGCTCACAGGGATGATGGGCCATGAAGCTCTGGAAGAACGACTCCTGTAATTAGAAGAACTTGAGGAGGAACATTTTTTGGTTGGGTTCCATCAGCAGGTACAAAAGCAGCGTGAAAAATCCCGGCACAACCACCATATCAAGTTGCACACCTTCAAGGTAAATGGCTTAGTGCTACTATATGGCAGTAAGTTTGAAAAATACCTAGGACAATTCAGGATGCATTGGCTGGGAACATACGTAGTTAAGTCACAGATGGAGGCACGATCCAGATCGTCAAATTAAATGGACAACCCTTCCCAGGCAAAGTGAATGGCAGCCGCTTGAATCGCTACGTGGGTGGGTCGGTTATCTGACTAGCCAGCCGAAGCATAGTCTTCATGCTCCGAGGAGTTGGACAAAGGCGTGAGACTATAAACATACGTAGCAAATGCCTGTACAGATGTAGGGAAACAATGCAGACACAGAGGTCTCAGAAGAATGGATGCAGCAGGTTCAGCAAGCAGCATCTCAGTGCACTATGGACATCAATACCGTTCGAGAGCAGTTGGATGGACTTCGCGCCAAGATCATCGCACCGACAAAGTGACTCGAGGGTGAGTCACGATGTTTGTGTTGGGGGCCTATTGGGCATGGAATCCCCCCACAACATGTTTTGGGGATCAAAGCCAAAGTTTTGAGTTGATATTGTTGTAAAGCTCCACGAATTGCTAGCGCGAAATGTATGTTAGAGTCATATTGTTGTCCACCCTAGTTTTGAATGTAATGTCGACCTACCCATGGTCTGCGGACCCTAGGATTGTATAAATAGAGTGAAGCTCTAAGTGTAAAGATAATTAGTTAGAGTGAAGTATGAGATAGCAAAGTAGAAGCACAGAGAAGGTGTCTAAGTGTATCTTGGGTCTTAGAGTAGGAGAAGGCTCTGCAGCTAAGTGTGCAAAGGCCTAGTTGTCCACAGCTAAGTGTGCAGGGCAGAGTCAAGTCTGTAACCGGAGAAGAGAATAATAGAGGAAGTTCATTCCAAGTTCTGGGTATATTTTCTTGAGTTATTACATATTTGATATCAATTTCTAATGTATTGTTTATTTATTGCGCGCACTAGTATGAATGATTTATATTGCTAAATATACTTTACACATGAAAATAAGCTAATTTAATCAACTAATATCGGATTACGGGGAAGGATTTGGGTAATAACATTGTTCGGCCCCCGAGTAGGGCTGCACAAAGACAACACCTCAGGCTGCGAGGAATGGTAAGTGTGCGTAGCAACGTGCACGCAGGGTCGAACCGCGTACCACTTGAACCCATCAGACATCTCTAGGGTGCGGAAACCTAGTTCTAGCACCATCCCATACTACTTCAGGTGAGACCTCAATCTACGCTCTGTGGACTGTTTCCGAATGGGCTAGTAATATTGGGAATTTTTTGGCTAAATCACCTCCGAACCTGGGTCAGGCCCCAATAAGCCAACAAAATGATTCTACTGAGTAGTGTCCGATGATATTGTTGGTATACGTAATTGCTTCATTTTCTCCTTCTAGCTCTGTGACTATGTACTTTTGATATTTTTTGCGATCAACCCTTATTTGATTTGGCTTGCCATTATGGGGAAGCCACATGTGAGACCAGTCAGTCACGAAATAGCCATGAAGCTTTTCTGACCAGTCTCTACTAAGGATTAAGCCATAGAACTCGGGAATATCAGCTATAAGAATTTCAATGACTTGATAGACTTTGGGGTTTGACAAAATTATGACGGTTACTTGATAAAGTTCCCCAACAACTTTGACTTGAGACCGATCTAACTATACTATGCGTACAATGTATTTTTGGGGCCGAGCATTCAACTTTGCACAAAATGTTCTAGGTAAAATGTTAGATGAAGATCCTGAATCAACTAAACAATTTTGTAAGTTCCTATTAAAATTTTTAAAAGTAAGGAGAAATGGAGTATGGGATTTAGATCTTCCTCCAATCAGAGCTATGTCAATTGGATCAATTTTGTTTAAAGAGGTGCTAGGGGGTCTTCCCATTTCTTGGGCAACTTGTGAGATCACAGCAGCACGAAGAGGTGAAGTAGATACTGCTTTGAGCTCCTTAAGGAGTAGCTTCTGCTGATGTTTCAACTTGCTAATCTCATGAAAGGTGATATTTTCCCTAGTCTTTTTCATATCATCAACAATATTATATTTCATTTAATCAGATACTATCAGGGTTTTAGTTGAAGGTGAAGAATTAAATTAAGGAGTAGTTTGAATGGATTTTGGTGAATATTTCTTAACTATTTTTTTGTCCTTGGGAGGTGGCATTAGAGCCTTCTCCTTTAGATTTGTTTGCAGCAAATCAACAAGGGTTTTACTTAGGGTGGAAATAGGGAGTGCTTCTTGTGTTTCTTCATTGGGAAGTATAAAATCCCACATTCCTTGTAACTCTACCACTTCTTCATCATCTGTTTGTTCTTCATTTTGTTGGAACTTCATCTTCCTCTCCATCTAATTCATCATTTGATATAACATTTGGAGGTTTAGGATTAGCAGGGGAATTCCTTTTAAATGGTCTAAAATATTTCTTAGAGGAAGTCTCTGCTACCTATTTTTTAATATCAACCATTTCATTAGACATGGTTCTGAGGACTTTCTACAAAACTTCAAGATCAAAAGGATATTTTCGTGGTTACTTCTTGGATTTTTGTTCTTCTAATGTGTTTTTCTTATCTACAACTAGAATATGTTTTTCTACATCTATTGCCTCTTTCATATTTTCTTCCAAAGTTGGTTTGGCAACTCTATCGACGAAAATAGTTGTGTTTGAAGGGAGAACAGAAATATACCACTCATTTTGGACCTCATCATTGGGCTTAGATGTCGTTGGTATTTTATTCAATAATTTATTGAAGTGAGAGTTGAATCGTTTTATTGGTTCTTTAGGTTCGGCTTTTAAATTGGAGAGGTCATTGATTAGGGTAGTCATGGATCTATCATCTCCAAATTTAGTTAATAAATTCTTGTTAAAAGCATCCCAACTATTAATAGAACCTGATGGTAATGAGAAGTACCATGATCCTGCTGCTCCTTGAAAAGTATATGGAAATAATCTTACAACTGCATCTTCTTCTACTACTTCGTTCAAGTTAATGGACAACATAAAATTGTTTATGTGTTCCTCAGCCAGTAGGCCACTATCAGGATTGAACTTTGGTAACCATTTCTCTGGATGGGCTGGCAATGGATGTAAAGGTGCAGCCATCCTAACAGCTCCTGGATTTTTCCATGGCCTTTGAGGAGGTTGAGCCATTGTTGGTATTCGAGAAGAGGAAGATGTGGCAGTGGTTGAAGGTGATTGGGTAGAGGAAGATGGAGTTCCAGTACCTGTGTGAATCACGATCTGAAATGCTGAGATGGATGATTGGTCTTGTGATAATATGGATGGAATCAATGAAGATGATGATTGTGTTGATGAAAGAACCTCACTGTGAGATTCATATGGTGTCTTCTTAGCTTTCTTATGGCTTGGTAGAGGGAATTCAAATGGTGGGATCCCAAACTTTTCTCGCTGTGCTCTAGTTAACCATTGAGATGAGGTAAACTGAGAGGTAAAACTATCCTGGGATAACTTATATTCCTCTTGAGATATCGAAATCCCCTATAATTTACGAATCAAATATTGGACTTCAGGGGCTTCAGTAGAAGAATAATGATTTGGCTTCTTTAGGTTTTCAGTATTGGGCTATGTTGTTTTTACAACTTTTCGCTTAGGATTAGGAGATTTGGACTATGATCAAGAAGTTGGAGGTGATGGTGAGGGATTTTTACTCTTAGAATGGCTTGTTAATTTGGATTTACCTGCCATTCACAATCAGACCCTCCTTCTAGCACCAAAATATTGAAGCCTTAGAAATCGTTGCTTACAACATGGAGGAAAACCACCCGATCTAGACCTTGGTTGGCAACTCCTTTTCCATTTGCTGTAGTGGCTCCAACTGGGGATAATGGGACCAGTTTTCCAATATAAATTATGATAGTGTTGATGGGGTGATATATGATAGTTCAAAGGAATTTTTAAGCTAAAAGTAATCTAATCTAAACTAATGATCACATGCATATATCCTAATTTAAACACCATCTAGCTATGACTATACCCGAGAATAAAATTGAAGTATGCAATCTACAATAATGTCCTAAAGAAATTGGTAATAAAGATCATTCAACTACAATAGGAAGTGAAATCATTTTAACAATAATAGTTTCGGATAAATAGTTAGCCAAAACAATTTTCAAAGATATATCGCATAAGAAAGTATTCATATATTCAACGTAAAATTTCGGCCATCACCATACAAAAGTGAAATAATTCTAACCAAACTTTAAACTTTCATACATAAACAATTTGAAGAAAAATTATTGCTTAATACATAAATAAAACAAAATCACAAGATAAAAGTACCATTTGTAATAAGTTCTGCTCATGTGTTTCAGCAATATCGACCTACTTCCAATCAATCCAACACCATCTAAGAGTACAAAAGTGCAATTTCAGTAGAATATGCCAGATAAGATGAAAATAAATCTTGTTCCATTCATTTCACCTGAACTTCCTCAAAGGGACATAAGTGCATGTTTTTTGAAGATTGTCTCTGATAAAAATTTTGGACCCCTATCTAAATGCATGAGAGGGGTTTAAATACTAAATCATAAATCCTAAGAATAGACTATTACAAAAATAGTTGAGGAGGTTTAAACGACCTTCCTCAAATTGTGAAAAATAAAACAAAAATAGAAAAAAAACATGGTGACTAACTCCTTTGCATTTGATCTTTGATATCACACATGTCCATCATTGGTTTGAGCTGTGTTAGTAGGCCGATTGCAAATTTCAACTACCCAGTGAACATGACATCGTTCAGTTCTGGGACCATTTTCTACGTGGAAGAGGTTAGGCATCGCAAGGTCATCCATTGGCTGTAAAGTTTAACTAAATATTGCCAGTATGCTTCCCAGTTTAACCTTGTCATTTTCCTAATTGCTTCCTCTTTTTCCCCTATTTCCTGCCTCCACTTTTTTTTGAGCTATTTGACTTTCAGAAGAAAACCTAGTATAGACTCTTCCACCAGGTTTACACTGTGTAAACTTTCATTAATGTTTTCAATAACACTGTTTGATGTTGTTGTTGCGACCGTTGTTTCCTTTTCTACACTATATAAGCCGAGAATCCTAGTCTACAAATATAATTTCTTTATGTGACTCCTCCAGTATAGGAAAATTGGCCTTCCTCCCATCCTCTAAATTATGCCAGGTGATGAAGTTGGAAACTCTTTCCAAGACTTCAAGATATTTGAGTCTCATGTCATTGACTTGACTCGTTAACTTGTCACTAGTTTCGCAATAAGGACGTAACTGCAAGACCTTCTAGCATAGAACTTATTTTTGGTGCATTGGTTGGGGGTTAAGGCTGAGCACTTCAATTTTAAACTGATCAATATGCAGATTGTCCTTATACTTACCTGTTATTACTTGTATCTATGCTTCTTTTTCTGCTAAGCTGGCTTGATGTTTTATTTGCATATGATCGAATTCTTGTTGGAGCTTGGCTATTTGAAATTCCACTTGTTGGTTAGGTTTTTATTTCTCTAACTATTGTAACAACAACATAATTTTATTTTCCTTTTCTCTAAGCAACATTTGTACCTCTGTTGCTTTATCAATAGTCGTTGTAGCATAGGCTCCTGCAAACTGAGACAGTCTAGTAAGGTTGTTAGATGGGTCGATGGGTAAATCTTTCCAGATAATATCCATCAATTCATTATCGCGAGTAGTAGTAGTTGTAGAATCCAAATTCCTCTTCTTTCTTTTCCTGTTGATGAAATCTTTGTGGGTTGGGCTATAGAACACATCTAAAGGAGGAATCTCCTCAATTCTCAAAACAATTTCAGAGGTAGGAGTGGCAGGAATGTGCTCTACC
This sequence comes from Pinus tabuliformis, assembly GCA_031772625.1. Taxonomy (NCBI): domain Eukaryota; kingdom Viridiplantae; phylum Streptophyta; class Pinopsida; order Pinales; family Pinaceae; genus Pinus; species Pinus tabuliformis. The sequence continues at coordinate 1,374,347,004 of CM062804.1, read as the reverse complement.
TCTTGAGTACTTACAGTTTTCTCTACTGTAATTTCTTGAGTTGCTTTGTGTTGTGGAGTCTGTGGCTTAGGTGCTTGTCTCTCTATATGGAGATTTTTATTGAAATGCTCCCATTCTTTCTCTAAATCAATCACTGGGGATTTTTTTGACTCGGTGGAGGTCGAGTGAATTTCAACTTGTTTTTTAGCTGAGGTTTGCTCAGCTACAATTTCTATAGATTCATCTGTATCCCTTTCTGACTCCTTACTTTTTCTTCCCCCATTCTGTGATTGTGATCTAATTTCTCTAACTCTTTGGTAGACTTCTCCTGGGACTCTTCTTTGGAATCATCTTTAGAAGTTTCTCTGGGGCTCTCTTCTAGGCTTATGCTGGGAGTTGGCTCCCTTATTGGCTCAATATGTAATTGGTCCAATGGGACCTTTAACAATCTCCTTTCTCTATATTCATGAAAGGCTTCAATCTCTTCTAGGTCAAAAAGTAGTGATGTTGTGTGCCTAACCTCTGCGAATGTCTCTTTTTGTAAGAATACGTCATCAAATGGATCTTCCTTGTGACTGAATACCTTCACTTTCACCATGGTAGTGAACTCTTTGGCAATTCCATTTGGTTCATACTACCTTCCTGGGAATTTAGTTAATTTTAAAAATTGCTTGATCTCTGCTTCTTTTAATTCATGCCCTAGATCATGCAGTGCAAATTCTCCACACTGCAATGGAAATGTAGGCTAAAATGGCCTTTTGGGCTTCCTTTAATCCTTTGCTCAGCCCACCCTCACTCGTTGTTCAATAGGCTATCTCTCTAGCCAACAATTTGTCTCGAACATAGTATGGGAGGACATACAGTGAGGAAATGCTCCCAAATACTCTGATATATGTGAATGTTTCCTCCCCAAACCATCTGGCCACTGGTAGGATATCTACCTCAGCTTCCTTAGAAAACCTAGGGGCATTTCAGGTGCATACCTGTTTATGGATAGGAAGCATGACGCCATGACAAATTTTTTAAAAATGCAGGTGAAACTGAGACTTCCACATGTCCTTATGATATATATGAATGGGAAATTGATTCTTCACAGTCCACTTCCATCCCATGATAGGAAATTTTGAACCAAAAAAAGTTGCATCCATCACATAGGCACTCATAAAAAATGGAGGGTAAACCCTCAAAGAGATACTCCTTTTCCTCCTATAATCGATTATCACCTTTGCTAAATTATAAAACAAAATTTGGGCCCAATTCATTATGGTTGCATTTACAACTACATATATCAATGGCAGCCATTCTGGGGAAAATTTAGTGCTATTAGGCTTGCCAAACATCCTACATAGCATGGATGATGCAAAATTATGGGGAGGAGAAATAGATGTAGTAGGGTACATACTCACTTTGTCCTTTTTGATCTTCCCCACATTATTCGACCAGGTCTAGGTGACATCTACTAGGTCCACATTCTCTTTGGAAAACATCTCAAGTAACTATTTTTTGTAGATCATTTGTGGCTCTGGTGAGTGGTACATAAGCTGTAGGTTCTCTGGCAAAAAAGATCCCATAACATCTTGGCTTATATTCTTGAATTATTTATCTGAGATATCGGCCTGATCAATAATCCACTTGATCATATCTGTATAAGGGATTATCTCTGGGCACATGGCTATGCAATGCAGAAATGAGAATGTTATCTAAAAAATGGAGGCATCTGAGGAAACATGACAGTCTGCTATGACCTTTGTTTCCAGAGGTCTTGGTTCCTCTTCTTCTAATAAATCATACATGGTTTCCCGTATAGAGGTTCCTCCTTCTCTGTTGCATGTAGTATCTATTAATAAAGGAGTCATTTCTAATTTCATAGACGCAACTACCTTACCCTTCCTCACCATTGCTCCCAAAGACTCCTTCTATGGATTTTTCCTGAAATGGAGAAAAACAACAGCTATCGGATATACAGAGATAAGAATGAATGTAATATGGAATAATACAGATAACTTGAAAAGGTAATAAGAAAGGAGTTTTATTTGAACGCAAGTGAGAAGATATTGTATCATGTTGAATAGATTTTCACACATAAATGTCAGTAACCTTTACTAAATGCCCACTAATGGTTCGTTATCTCTTAGCTTTAATGCTCATTAATGTCCACATCGTAAGTTGGGAAGAAAGCTTCTAGGGTGGTGAGCCTTTAAATTTTGAAAATGTCGATTTTGCGATTTGTGAAGCAATATTGCAAATTGCATTGTCGTATTATTTTTGTATGCTTTCCTTACCATTTCTTTTGTTTCTGCGAGATGTGAGATGCGGGCGACTTACTATTGTTTCCAAAACATAGCTCATTTGTCAGGTTTTTTGTGTAAAGCCCCTTTTATTAAGCAGTGGACCTAAAGACTCGTTTGTAATGTATCTTGGGATTGGGTCCGGGTCTCAGTCACACTTCACAATCTCGATGGATGGTAAGTTTGCAGTGTTTTTTTTTAAATGTCTGAAATGTGATGCGATAAGGGAAATGTTTTCATCGCAATTTCGCTGTTGGAAATAATACTGAGAGGGGGGGTGAATCAGTATTATCAGGTTCTTTTAATAAATCTTCCTTATTTATTCTTTGAATTATTTTTGCATGTCAGTACCATAAAATAATGAGCATGAACAAAGAAAACAGATAGTCACACCAAAGAACACAAGATGTAAGGTGGAAACCCAATGTGGGTGAAAACCACCTGCTGCAATATGTCTCTATCTTCTTTCAAATTAGAAACTCCTTTTACAATGGTTTTGTACTGGTGTAGTCCTTTACCAGTACGTAGCCTGCAACCTGCAGAGAGCTACAACTCTCTCTCGTTTTCCAGTCTCTCCTGGAAGGGAGCTACAACCCCCTACTTCTTTTCTTTTAAGGACCACTTTTCATAAATTTTCAAACTGGATCCAAGAACATCAAAAACCCATCAACTACACTTGCATCATCAATCTCTGATTTCACCAAATCCAACCCGCATACAGATATGCAAATATTTCCTTATAACTTTGCAGTTGTTACATCAGACATACCCAGATCATAACATGTGTAAAATAAAATATGCATCAATAATTCAGACCCAGATTATTAGATTTATAGATCAAGCGTATGCCACATATCACAGATCAAAATCATATAGAGATACCGCTATTCTAGCCTTAAGATTTTGACCCATCAATAGAACTTATCCTTCTCCTTACGCTCAGGTTCCTTCTTCATTCAGGTCCAGATCTGCACCAAAACCCAATCACAATATTCCAGATCTAGCACTTTATCAGATATTCGATAATTCAGAAGATGCTTTGCCAAATGATCTCCTTCCTCTTTTATAGTCTTAGGCCTTTCACAATACCACGGGCCAAAACCATAGGATCAAAAAACTGTTGGACTAATACCATGAACCAACCATGAAAGTACGTGAGATCAACACTTTTGGATGCAATACCACGGGCCAAAACCATAGGATCAAAAATTGTCGGACTAATACCATGAACCAACCGTAAGTTCTCCAACATATACGCGCTTTTCCTCATAGGTTCAAATACCAAGGACTAACTACCATGGACCAAAGGTAAGTTCTCCAACATATACACGCTTTTCCTCATAAATTCAAATACCAAGGACTAACTACCATGGACCAAAGGTAAGTTCTCCATGAAAGTGCGTGAACTTTTTCTCTACATGAAATAAACTTTTCTCTGCATAAAAGTGCGTGAACTTTTCTCTACATGAAATAAACGTTTCTCTGCATAAAAGTGCGTGAACTTTTCTCTACATGAAATAAACTTTTCTCTGCATATAAGTGCGTGAAATTTTCTCTACACTATAATTTATTATCTGAGATGAGTGGGTTGCCATCAAGTACAACATATGTATCATAATGCCAACAATCTCCCCCTTTGGACTTGATGGCAACAAAAACCAATCACTCTCCCCCTTTGACATCAAGGGCAAAGGGTTATGCTCCCCCTAAGAACATGCTCCCCTTGACTATAAACCAGATCTGCAAATAAAAACCATAATCCATGACCATGAAAGAGATAGAGACGTATTGCAGCAATATTCAGACCAACATCCATGATCTCCTTCTGTACTTCCTCCATAATGCCAACAATGCATGATATGCTCCCCCTGAACCTGTGCCATTCGATCTTTGACCAATCTGCAACCCAGCACATGTACGCATATACTTTAGATGAACCTTGCGTACAACCAACAACCAGAAGAGATTCAACAACAAGATGATGCATCAACAACCCCCAGCTTTTGCCTGAGGTATTCAAAGGTCTCCCTAGGTAATGGTTTGGTGAGTATATCAACAACCTGTTCCTTAGAAGGGACATACTCCAACTTGACCTTTTGTTCAAGCACTTGTTCCCAGAGAAAGTGATACTTGATTGGTATGTGCTTGGTTTTTGAATGCATGACTGGGTTCTTTGAAACGCTGATTGCACTTGTATTATCACATAAGATGGAGATGGGTGGTGTAGAAGTGATTTGAAAATCCTGCAAGGTCTGCATCATCCAAAGGAGTTGAGTGCAGCAAGATGCAGCAGCAACATATTCTGCTTCAGCTGTAGACAAGGCAATCGAACTCTGTTTCTTGCTGAACCAAGATACTAATCTGGAACCCATAAAGAATGCACCACCACTTGTGCTTTTCCTGTCATCCATGCTTCCGGCCCAATCTGCATCTGTATAAGCATGAAGTGTGAGATCTGTATCTCTAGGATACCATAAGCCATAGTTTTGAGTCCCTTGAAGATATTTGAAGATTCTCTTTACTGCCTGAAGATGAGTTTCCTTTGGATTTGCCTGAAATCTTCCAACTATTCCCACTGCATGCATGATGTTTGGTCGAGTACCTGTCAAATAAAGTAAACTTCCAATCATAGATCTGTAAGTTGGTTGATGCACTGCTGCTGATTCATCATTTGCACTGAGGTTACATCCTGTGACCATGGGTGTACATACTAGTTTTGCTTCTTCCATACCATATTTCTTCAAAATCTGCTTGAGATTCTTAGTTTGAGACAAGAAGATCCCTCCTTCATTTTGTTGGATTTGCAAACCAAGAAAATATGTCAATTCTCCCAGCAAGGACATTTCAAATTCTTTCTGCATCACCAAGGCAAAGCTTTGACTCATAGCTTCTTCATTGCTGCCAAAGATAATGTCATCTACATACACAACAAGTATCAGCAATTTGTCATTTTCAACTTTTATATAAAGATTGTTGTCTGTTGATCCTTTTGAAAAACCTTGTTGATGAAGATATTTGTCCAAACGATAGTACCAAGCCCTTGGAGCTTGTTTGAGGCCATAGAGATCCTTTTTCAATCTGCATACAAGATTTGGATCATTTCCAAGAATGAAACCATCTGGCTGCTCAATGTATACTTCTTCTTCCAAGTCTCCATTCAGAAAGGCTGATTTCACGTCCATTTGAAATACTTTGAAGTTTTGAAAGCTTGAGAGAGCAAGGAACATTCGGATGGCCTCAAGTCTTGCAACAGGAGCAAAAGTTTCTTCAAAATCTATTCCTTCTTGCTGCGCATACCCTTTACAAAGAAGTCTGGCCTTGTTTCTAATTACTTCTCCATTTTCATTCAATTTATTTTTGAGGACCCATTTTGTTCCTATAACATTCTTATCCTTTGGTCTAGGAACCAGCTCCCAAGTGTTGTTCTTTTTGATCTGTTCAAGTTCTTCATCCATTGCTTTGACCCAACATTCATCTTTGCATGCCTCTTTCACATTTTGTGGTTCAGTGGAAGAGAGTAATGCCAAATAGCTTGAAGCTTCTACAATTGTTCTTCTTGTTTGTACACCTGCTTCTTTCTGTCCCAAAATCTGAGATTCTAGATGATTCTTCTGAACATATCTGGATGGAGTCTTCTCTTCTATCCTTATCTGCTCCTCTGGTTCTTCTTGAGGTTCTTCTTCTTCATCATTCTGTCTTTGAGGATGGCCTTCATCTTCTTCGATATCTTCATGATTTACTTGCCTAGGAATGTATCCCTTCTCATCAACCACTACATCAATGTTGTCAACAATTCTTCCAAGTCTTTTATTATAGCACTTGTATGCTTTGCTATGTGGAGAATAACCAAGAAGGATGCCTTCATCTGCTCTAGGTTCAAGTTTTCCAAGTTGCTCATCAGTATTTTTAATATCGCATTTGCTCCCAAAGATTTTGAAGTGCTTTACCGAAGGAGTCTCACCATACCAGAGCTCATGAGGGGTTTGAGTGCTGTTCACTCGGACATTTGTTTTGTTGAGAATAATAACCGCAGCATGTGTTGCTTCACCCCAGAAAGTTGCGGGAGTTCCAGATTCATCAAGCATAGCACGAGCCATTTGTTGGACAGTTCTGTTCATTCTTTCCACCACTCCATTTTGCTGAGGAGTTCTAGCTGTAGAGAATTCTCTTCTTATCCCATGTTCTTCACAGAAATCGAAAAATTCATTTGAGGTAAACTCCCCACCTCTATCGGATCTAAGACACTTAATTTTGTATCCTGATTCATTTTCAACCAAGGCTTTAAAGGATTTGAATTTTTCGAATGCTTCATCTTGGTGCTTCATAAGTCCTAACCAGTCAAACCTGGAGAAATCGTCAATGAATAATATCAAGTATTCTTCTCCTCGAGGTGTCCTTTTCCTGAATGGACCACATGTATCTGTATGTACTAGCTCAAGTGGCATGCTAGCTGATCCTTCCTTTTCCGGAAAGGTAGTTCTGGTTTGCTTTCCAAACTGACATGATTTGCATATGGTGTTGTCTGGAACTTTGATATCTGGAAGACCACGAACTGCCTAATATTTGCATGCTTTCCTTATTTGTGAAAAGATTAGATGCCCCAACCTCCGGTGCCATAACCAGTGCTCATCATCCTTGCTCAGATAGCATTATTGTTGTCCTTCAAATATGTATAGATTATTTGGAGTTCTTTTACCTTTGATCATTGTTTTACATGTATCAAGATCATGAACAAGACATCCATTTGATCTGAATATCACCTCGGTTCTTTGATCACACATCTGGCTGACACTTAGAAGATTATGTTTCAATCCATCAACATACAAAACATTTCCATCTTTGACCTTTTCTTTTAACTGAGCAGTGCCTTTTCCTTTTATAGTTGCAGGAGTATCATTTCCAAAAGAAACTTTCTTTCCTTTTTCTAGAGCAGAATATGATTCAAGTTTTTCTTTATCACCTGTCATATGCTTCGAACATCCACTATCAATGTAACATAGATTTTCTTGTCCCTCTGCATAAAATGCTATCCCACATCTTTATGTTTGTGGTTCCTTTATTCTCCATGTTTTGGTGCTTGAGGCTTGTTCCTTTGTCTGGTGAAACCTGCTCCTACATTCAGAATCTTCATGACCAAAGTTATTGCAAATAGAACATTCAACTTCATTTTCAAGAACCGAAAAGTTGTTATAGGTCCTTTTTGTAATCCCGGTCATACTTCTTTGTTTTTGAGCTTAACTAGTCATGATCTTTTTATATGCAACACATTGAGCTGCTTTGTGACCAAAGCTATGGCAAGAATAGCATTTTCCATTGAAGAAATTTCTGCGGTTATCAAATCTTCCGGCCAAACAATTGTAATTTCTATTGTCATTCATTCTTGAAGCAAATTGAGAGGATTTTACCTATGGCTGGTTGTAACTTTTGTTCATCCTTAAGACAGATTGCCCCTGATTTGCCTGATAGTCTTTGTTTGTAATTGGTCCCTGCTTTACTTGGTGATCTCCATTGTGCTTTTTCTCATTCCTTCTTGCTGCATCAAGATAACTCTTTGAGGTGGATGCTTGAGAAGTTTCTCCATTATAGCCCAGACCTGTCTTGTTTAGAGGAGAGCGTTGTACATTGATGATCTCATCCAGAGTTTTTGATCCTTTGACAAACTTAAGATTAATAGCCTTTGTTTTCTCAATCTCTTTTCTAAGACCAACAATTTCGCCTTCTAACTTTTCAAGATATTTTTCTTTTTCATCAATTTGAAGTTGTAGAGTATCAATGATCCTATTCTTTTCTTCTATACATGTCTTGAGTCTAGAAATTTCTTCACAAAAGCTATCCACATCTATAGCATCCATGTAATCATCATCTTCAAATGCCATTAAGAGTTTATAGTCATTACCTCGTTCATCTTCGTCACTATTTGATAGACCATCACTATCTTCATGAGTGTAGTAGCTTTTCTTATTTTCAATCTGTTTCTTTTTCCATCTAGCAGGTTCCTTTCCTTTATCCTTATGAGGACATTTTGTAGCATAATGACCTACTCTTCCACAAGCAAAGCATTTAAAAGGTAACTTACCTCTGAACCTTCTAGTTCCCCTTTGAAGATTTCTGACAAAATTTGATTCTTCTTCTTCTTCTTCTGGCACGTGACTTGCTTCATAATAGTCTCCTTTGCCTGAAGCCTTGAAAGCAGCTTCTCTTCTGTCTGATGGACCTCCCTTTCTCATTTCATAAGCAGTTAGAATTCTGTGTAGCTGAGACATAGTAAGAATTCGTAGATTTTCCTTTTCTTCTATTGCAGACACTTTAGATTCAAACTTGGGGGACAATGATCTTAGAACTTTTTCAACCACAATAGCCTCTTTTATTTCTTCACCCAAGTTTTTCATGCAATTAACAATCTCATCTACCCGAAGGAAATAGTTAGCCACACTTTCATCATTATACATTCTGAGATTCTCATACTGAATCTCGAGGGTTTGAAGTTTAGCACGCTTTACCTGTTCATCTCCTTCATAGCTCAAGACAATCTTGTCCCATATTTCTTTTGCGGATTTATATTGCATAACCTTCAAGAATTCTGTTTGAGATAAGCATCCCAGCAGAGTATTGACTGCTTTAGCATTTTTTTCATATTTCTTCTTTTCGGTCGTATCTGTAGGAGTAGCTGAAGGAAAAGTGTAGCCTGTATCTATGATATCCCAAACTTCTGTACCAAGAGATTGAAGATAGGCAGTAACTCTTACCTTCCAATAATTGAAGTTTGTCCCATCAAAAATTGGTGGCCTGATTGATGCTTCCCTCTCGTAGTTGCTCATGATGAATGATCTTCCTTCAAGCGATCAAGCTTCTCTGAAGGACCTGCTCTGATACCAATTGTTGGAAATAATACTGAGAGGGGGGTGAATCAGTATTATCCAGTCCTTTTAATAAATCTTCCTTATTTATTCTTTGAATTATTTTTGCATGTCAGTACCATAAAATAATGAGCATGAACAAAGAAAACAGATAGTCACACCAAAGAACACAAGATGTAAGGTGGAAACCCAATGTGGGTGAAAACCACCTGCTGCATTATGTCTCTATCTTCTTTCAAATTAGAAACTCCTTTTACAATGGTTTTGTACTGGTGTAGTCCTTTACCAGTACGCAGGCTGCAACTTGCAGAGAGCTACAACTCTCTCTCGTTTTCCAGTCTCTCCTGGAAGGGAGCTACAACCCCCTACTTCTTTTCTTTTAAGGACCACTTTTCATAAATTTTCAAACTGGATCCAAGAACATCAAAAACCCATCAACTACACTTGCATCATCAATCTCTAATTTCACCAAAGCCAACCCGCATACAGATCTGCAAATATTTCCTTATAACTTTGCAGTTGTTACATCAGACATACCTAGATCATAACATGTGTAAAATAAAACATGCATCAATAATTTAGACCCAGATTATTAGATTTATAGATCAAGCGTATGCCACATATCACGGATCAAAATCATATAGAGATACTGCTATTCCAGCCTTAAGATTTTGACCCATCAATAGAACTTATCCTTCTCCTTACGCTCAGGTTCCTTCTTCATTCAGATCCAGATCTGCACCAAAACCCAATCACAATATTCCAGATCTAGCACTTTATCAGATATTCGATAATTCAGAAGATGCTTTGCCAAATGATCTCCTTCCTCTTTTATAGTCTTAGGCCTTTCACAATACCACGGGCCAAAACCATAGGATCAAAAAACTGTTGGACTAATACCATGAACCAGCCATGAAAGTACGTGAGATCAACAATGTTGGATGCAATACCACGGGCCAAAACCATAGGATCAAAAATTGTTGGACTAATACCATGAACCAACCGTAAGTTCTCCAACATATACGCGCTTTTCCTCATAGGTTCAAATACCAAGGACTAACTACCATGGACCAAAGGTAAGTTCTCCAACATATACGCACTTTTCCTCATAGGTTCAAATACCAAGGACTAACTACCATGGACCAAAGGTAAGTTCTCCATGAAAGTGCATGAACTTTTTCTCTACATGAAATAAACTTTTCTCTGCATAAAAGTGCGTGAACGTTTCTCTACATGAAATAAACTTTTCTCTGCATAAAAGTGCGTGAACTTTTCTCTACATGAAATAAACTTTTCTCTGCATATAAGTGCGTGAACGTTTCTCTACACTATAATTTATTATCTGAGATGAGTGGGTTGCCATCAAGTACAACATATGTATCATAATGCCAACATTCGCATCTCACATGTTTTAAGGTAACTCCTTAATGTGTGCCTTCTAAAAATAGCGGTATGTGATGCAGGCCTTAGTTTTAATAAGAAATTCCTTAGGACTTAGTTTATATAAGAAACATACTAGTTTCGAAGTGTTTTAGCACAGAGTCCTATTTTGATCGCTTTTTGCTAGATTTTGTGGATTAGCAATGCTTTCAATCACGCTTGATCATGCGATATGTGGGAAAGGCAGACATTTACTAGTTTTTGAAAACGTGTTTGATTGATATCTTGTTTTATTCCAAAATTTAATAAGGAAAATCCCTAAATGTTAAACTTATTTTTGGAAGGATTTTTTATAGGGTCCCCATTTATTAATGTAATATTGACTAATACTATTAATACCACCCACCCCCATCGTAGGAGCCCCCTCATCTGTGGTTGTATGGTACTGCATGAAACGAGGGTCTTAGCAAAACAACCTCGTCCAGCTCCCCTTTACATGCACTGGGTCATATGACAAACCATGGGATCATGGGTCAGGGTTTACATCCTCACCCTCTCTTATAAGTGCCTTCTTGTGGTCCCATGGACTATATATGATCAGGAGATGGGCCAAGTGCGTCGCCCCTCCCCCTAATGCATAAATCATTTAACTTTTAACTATAACTCGAATGGTTAAGAACTAATCAGTGGTTTGATGGTGGAGGGAGGAGTTGTTATGCGGCAGGTTTGGGGGTCAAACCCCACTAATGCCTTCAGAAATATAACAAAAATATTTACCAATGAAGAGGCACCACGTGGTAGGCTATGATTGGGCCATGTGATAGCCTTTGATTGTGCCACGTGGCAGCCTCTAATTGGGCCACGTGGCAGCCTCCTATTGGGCCACCAAAATAACCTCAACCAATAGAATTATGCCAACTTAGTCCTATAGAGACTGACACTTGTAGGGCTCTGATTGCCCCCCCATATGGCTAATTGGCATGTTTAAGTCAACATGACATCAGTAGTATAGACTGCCTTGTCAGCAACCTAGTCAACCCATCTATAATTTTTTTAATTATTTGGCCAAAACTTTAGATCATCGTAACTTAAGCATATGATGTCGATTTGAGGTTATTTAAGCATTATTGGAATTAGGAAGACAAACACTATGAATTGACGCTAGTCTTGCAACATTCTGAGAACTTTCATTTTCTTGCCTATTTTTTATCTGTGGACCATACCTCCCCACTAGGAACTTTTGGACCTCCAAAAGTTTATCTTATATCAGTGAATAAGTGAGGAAAAAACTTATTAACGTTCTCGGTCTCAATCATTTTTGTTCTTGTTCGACTTGGTGCCTTCGAGTTGCAATCAAGGTACTCTACCTTACCTCTGTGTAAAGTCCTTATCTTCCTACCAAGAATTAAGCCACAATTCTTCTAAACGTGCAGGAATAAAAAATTTCATGGATGGAATCTGAACATTCTCTCTAAACCCATATTTCTTTGGCTTAAACAAAATTCATCTTAAAGTCCTTCTTTGTGGAAGATAAACTTGATCTTCCATCTGGAAATCAGAAGAAACTCAATGTTTTCCATTCATTGATTCATTCTTTGCTTTACTATAGTCAAGTTTCACTTGTACTCTTAGGTACATTGGTTGCATTTGTTCAATGACATTATTAGCTTTTTCCACATAATCATGGTCATCTTCCACACAATATTTATCAAATATTAAATTCACAAACAAGCTTCATTTCAAAACACTTGTATTAGTGAGTGCTTGACACAACTGTATACATACTTGATGAAATACAAATACTCATCCCAAATGTCCTCAAACAAATGGACTCATTATCAAGCCAAAACATCATGACATGTCAAATAAAATACACTTATTGCAAATAAGTGATTGTACATGAATTCACTTTACAAAGTACCCAGACATGAGTTTATAACAAGTAATTACAATTTTATAAAGCAATACAACTATACAAAATAGTCTACCCATCCTTTTCCTATCTCAGGTTTATGGGTTCTCTTTCTACACCCACTCTGCTTTGAAGGTTTCTTTCACAACTACACCATTTTCCACTTTTCCACCTATTGTTTTCCTTGTAATGGATTGCATGACCTCTTTTTCCTTCTTGGGATGAAGTTATGGATGGAGTTTTTAACACTTTTCAATCTAGTGCCCATTCATGCTACAATGGATACAAAATGCAATCTCTTTCCTTTCGACAAGGGAGTGTTCATAACAGGGAAATATTCCTCATGTTTTTTACCAAGGATTTGATCCATTCTTTTGACCATCACCTTACATTGCTCAGAATCTACCACACAATGGTCAATTGCATAACAATATGTGAAGGGAAATTTCTCCCATAAATAATCAAAATTTCCAACATTTCTAAAATCCCCATGACACTTATACCTATCCTTCGGGTTCTGACTTTGACGATGAGGACTGGACTTTGTATGTCCCTTGGAATATTCATCTATCTTCAGAGATAATTTTCCATCACCACCACCATCATCGTATGACATATCATCACTTGATGATTTCTTTACCTCAAAAAATTTAGAGCACTCTCCAATTTCTCCATGACCATAACCCAATCCTTCATATTGTGTTTGCTCCTTCACCTCGATAGAATTAGTGACACCTTGGCCATTGACTTTGAGGCCTCTTTCTTCATAACCCATTCGAGTTAAAAGCTTCATACCAATACCTTTGGTATGATTTTCAAAAGATGAAAAATGTGTGTTATCAACATTAGTTAAAGGAGTAGAACTACAAATTATAATTAGCTCCTTTGACTTTTAACCGATCTTTTTTCTTTTAGATGTTGATGAAGAAGAAAATGATGACTCAAGCTGACCACATTTAAAAACTGGAACATAACGAGAATATTTTAGATGCTAAAAAAAATCACAAGCATCATTCTTATAGGGTCTAAATCCTATGTATGGACCATGTCCACAAATTGGCTTCATCTTAGAGGGATTCTTTTCTAATTATGGGGTGGAACTCTTACCAGTTTTTTCCTCCACTACATGCTGCAAATGTAGGCATATTTTCCTTTTCTCTTCCTCTACAATTTCAAGCAACCTCCTCAGCTCAACATTATCCATTTGAAGAGAAAAATTGATGTCCTCCAACTCTTGGAGTATTTTACGCTTAAATTTCTTGCTCATAATTGCAACTTGGTCATAACCAGCTCTGATACCACCTAATTTGAAAATGGAGGAGAACTTCTCCACTCAAAAACTAACCATCCTCTAAGGATTCCAAGTAAAAAGATGGGTCTTTAAAGATAAACAAGTTTCACAAACTCTTCAAAATGGTGAGTTTGTTTTTCACATGAAATTTAGAATGAACACATTCACATGCAACTCGAAATGATAAAAATTAATAGAAGAAACCAACATTTGATGACAAATTTCACCCCTCCCAGGCTACATCTCTGGGCCTGCTCCAATAGCTAGACCACTCTATTTATTTCAGTAGCAATGAGTACATAAAAATTGTTGACAGTGGAGTGGCTTGTTTCTCCTACAAATAAATATTCGCCTACAAATAATTCTCACTCTGAAAAATGACTCCCTACAACAAGTCATAAAAAGGGCTCACACAACAAGTTCTTGTATTCCACCTGAAATCCAAGCACAAAAACATACAACAACTCCACAATGAGGTGTTGAAAAGAGATTTTAACATGAGCACATATTAACAGAAGACTAAAAACAAGTTCTCTACTGAAGTAACATATGTTACATATAAAACTAGAAGACTAGAAAACCTCTAACTAGGCTCTGTCCAAGCTCAAAATACCTTCATACTACTTCCAAACTCTAATTGTCTTTGGACTAAAATATTTTCCTCTGCAAAAATTCCATGATAAGGTGTTCAAATCATAAAACCAAGGCTTCCATTCATTCCAAGACGCTCAAAATCCCCCATATAGGCTCTTCTTGAGCTCAAAAAGATTAAAAATTGAGCAAGTTATGCTTCTCCAAGCCAAGCCTTGTTATCGGTCCTACAATTTGACAAAGCATGCTAATTGTCCTTGTTGGTCGCAACCCAACATGGTCTAGTTTGGGTCAAAGACTTCGCATTTTAAGGAGTAGATCACGTAGAGCGTGTGAAGTTCTATTCATTGTGCAATGTTTAGGGGCTTTGGGGTGGTTCAAAGCCCCTTATTTTGTAATAATTATTGAGTGTTAGTTCAATATTTTGTCAGATCCATAGTATGTGGACCATGGTCTTGTAGTAATCAAATGTATAAAAGGAAATATAGTACCTTTTAGAAAGAATTCATAGATTTGTTGGGCATGGAATCCCCCCGAGGCATGTTTTGGGCTCAAAGCCCAAATTTTGACCCAATATTGTTGTAAAAACTCTACGAATTGCAGGTGCAAAGCGTGAAATGTATGATAGAGTCATAGGGTTGTCTGCCCTAGTCTTGTAATGTAATGTCGGCCTACCCATGGTCTGTGGACCATGGGATTATATAAATAGAGCAAGGCTCTAAGTGTAAAAGAAAACTAATAAAGGAAGTAGAAGTGAAGAGCAAGAGTCTAAGTGTCTAAGTGTGTCTTGGGTCGTAGGGTAGGAGAAGGCTCTGCAGCTGAGTGCGCAGAAGCCTAGAAGTCCGCAGCTGAGTGTGCAAAGGCTTAGAAATCCGTAGCTGAGTGTGCAGGGTGGAGTCGATTCTGTAACCGAGGAAGAAAATAAAAAAGAGAAGTTTTATCTGAATTTTGTGTATCTGTACTTGGGTTATTACATGTTTGATATAAATTTCAAATATACTATTTATTTACCGTGCGCACTTGTATGAATGATTTATATTGCTAAGTATAACTTAAAGCATGCAAGTAAGCTGGATTGATCAACTAAAAGTGGAATACTAGTAAGGACTTGGGTAATAACATCGCTCAGCCCCCGAGTAGGGTTGCGCGAAGGTTGTATGTCAGGCTGCGAGGTATGGGTAAGTGCGCGTAGCAACATGCGCACAGGGTCAAACCACGAACCACTTGAACTCATCAGACAACTCCAGGGTGCAGAAACCTGGTCCTAGCACCCTCCCATACTACTTCGGGTGAGACCTCAATCCATGCTCTGTGGACTATTACCGAAAGGGCTAGTAGTACTGGGATTTTTTTGGCTAAATCACCTCTGAACCTGGGTTAGGCCCCAACAAGCCAGCAAATGGTTTCATTTTCGGGACCGAGATCTGCATAAGAGATGTCTGATGTCATGTCATTGGAATCCGAAAAAAAAATAAAATAAAAAAATTGAAGAGTGGTTGGACAAGAAAATTCACCAGTCCAGAGCCCAAGAAAATAGGAATCCATGAGTATCGTAGGAAAAGTGGTTAGAGCACTACTTATATATAGAAATCCACAAAATTTTCTTTGCATCCTTCCCTTCTGAGTCGTATGAGTGGATCGTGAAGCTAGCAGACAGTCAAGGAAGGTGTAGGCTCGACAAACTAATTGTGTGGACTCCAGAGTTGGTGCCCAGACTAGAAACATCGAAAGATGAGATCGCGTGCATTGTGGACCATTGGTTGGATCGAATTACATAAGGGTTTATCACCGAGTTCACGGTAGATACTTCAGTCAGGTATAGCGAGGCAGAATGACACTTCCTCAAAGGACCACGAGGTAAGTACATTAAATCTTTCTACACTTGGATTAAAATGCTACTGTGTAAAAAGAGGGTTATGCAAATAAATTGATGTTTGGGGATACGTGAAGTGGGAGGATCTATAGAAACAAAGGTAGCGCAGAAATAGAAACTAGCCCCTTGATTTTGCCTCGGTGAGAAAGTGAGGAAGAGCTTGTGAAAGTTTCACCAAGAAGTGTGATCAGTTTGATAAGGCAGTGAATTTTGAACATACCACCCACACCTACACCACCACCAGTTTCACCCTCTTCACCCCATCTCTGCCCACAGCACCTTCGCCACCACCATAGTTCAATATGGTGATCGCAATAAAGTTGTCGGTGTTCAAATGGGTAGGGAACAAAGATATGGACCAATTTTGGTTTGTGGTAAAGGTTGTATGGGAAGCGCAAGGATTCATGGATGAAAACATAAAGAAGGAAATGTTGGTAAGCACGTTGCAGGATCACGCACTAACGTGGTACATTAAGCATTCTAATGAAGATCTAAACACGGGGATTGTGGATATCCAAGATACGCTAAATAGGAATTTAGCAGGCCAAAATCGGAGACACAGTCGATTATTGAGTTTAAGGAAATCGTGATGCTTCAAGGCAAAACCCCCTAGGAGCTAGATCAAAGACTAAAGGGTATGATTCACGAAGCCAACATGACCTTGACGGATGGGCAACACCCCACATGGTTTGTAGCATCACTAACGCTGCATCTAAGGACTGCGTTGTCACAATAGAAGCTATCCACTCAGGTCAAAGCTTTGGAGATCGCAATGAGACTGCACAAGACCCCAATACAAGATCCTAGCCTGGGAGTCCAACAGATCCACACACAACTGAAAAGCCTATGTCTAGAGATGCAGAGTTTGAAATAGGATAGGACAACTCACCCAGAGGCGCACGAGGAGGTATGGTGCATAAAGTGCAAAGGCCAGGGACATGATAAGGACCATTGTCCAGTTTTCACAAACTACCTGGCGGGAGGAGGGCCAATTCCATTGAGACTAGAGGCACAAGCAGGACCGAGCGTGGTGCCTGCATTATGGTGCACAATTTGTCAGATAGGAGGGAAGAATGTTAGAGATAACTGCCACCTATTACAGAAGTATACACAGACGTCCCAGTAGTTGTTCTGTAACTTTTGCAGATAAGTAGGCGATGATGAGCACACCTGTAGAAGTTATGAATTGATGATGGATCAGACTCCTACTTATAGAGTTTAGATCAAAATGCAAGCCCTCGATCAAAATGCAAGGATTGCGCACACTAGATTTCAGGGGTGCGGACGAGGTCAAAGTGGAATGGGACTAGGAAGGGGTCGCAGACAGCTGATTTTTTACAATTATGGGGGGCTAGGGCATTATGCCTGCAATTGTACAAATCTAACGAGAGAATCATGTTTATATTATACCCAGTTTGATCAAGAGATGGAGGACTGCCCCACAATGATAGCAAGGTTGCACGATAAAGGAACACTCCAACCTCCACCAACTCAGAACCTACAAATTATGAGGTCTAAGCCATGTGAGGAGGACCCGAATATAAACATTGTGCTCCGAAGCAGTATCATGACAGGAGATGATAAGGGCAAGAAGCTCGAAGAAAGTGTCTGGGTTTGCAAGGCTCCAACAAAGGAACCAGAGTTCAATTTGGAGCATGCGAAGGAGACATTCATGGAAGCTAAGAAGAGCTTCGTGGAGGCCTCCATTTCAAGTAGTAAAGACAAACTAGAACCGAAGATGGACCCATCAATGCTTACTACCTTTCTGGAGACATGCATGAAGTTGTTGCATGATAGCAAGGCTGTAAAGAGATTGCAAGAACTCATCACTAGGTGCATTGGGTCAGGAGAACCGCGCGTAGTCCAAAAGCTTGGGAAGCACACAATGTGAATAGGAAGGGAGATGAGATTGACTGCGCAAATCAGGGAATATGAAATGGATCAAGTGATTCTGGATTTAGTTTTGGATGTGAACGTATTGCCAAAGAAGACCTGGGAGCACATGGGCAAGCCCGCACTGCAATGGTCTCCTATTCAATTGCGAATGACGAACCAGCAAAATATCCTATCGATGGGAAGATTGCGGGGAATAACAGTAAATATCAAAGGCGTGAGTGCGCTTGCAGATTTTGAAGTGATAGAGATTGTTGATGACAAAAATTCCTGTTCTACACTACTAGGAATAGATTGGGCCACTGAGTGATAAATCTAAATAAGTGCAAGATGATTTTTTAGAAAAAGTCACTATGCGTTGTGGTACCTTTAGACCCTGTGGAAGGATCGCGCTACATAGAGCCAGTGTGCAATGACGAAAGTGACAACGATATAGACTATATCTACAGAATCACCACGTGGGAGGAGGACTAGGTGAATCCTACAGTAGATTGTAGGATTTCGTGGGAGCATGAAAGCTCCTGCACCTTACATTGAGATGAGGAAATAGAACAATGGTAGAATAGGTTACACGAGGTAACCACGCTCAATTGCAACATGATGGTAAGATCACTACACTGTGTGACAACAGAGGTAAGAGATCTACCTATGTATGATGGGTTGGCAGTGGTGGATGATTTCCTGAACAAATTTGAAAGAGAGGTGCCAAAACAACAGCATCTCAATGCTCTAAAATGGGCACTGCACGCTACGCCCGCAATGTGGTGGGATACGTGCCAACAACATTTTTAGGACTGGCACGAATGCAGAAGGGTGATGCTTATATGATTTGGAAAGCCTCAACTGTGGATGGAAGCCGAGTATGATGGATGAAACAACCTATGCACCCACCTCTCCAGATGGGTATAGGCGTATGGTATGCAACCTACACGAATGCACACCTTCCTCATGATAGGAAATAAGAACAACAAGCAAGAGCAGGCAAGATGAGGGCACAAACGACGAAGTATGATAAGACCAAATGTGCCAAATATTATCCATGGGGAAGCCTTTGAAAAGGTGTGGGAAGTGTTGACCATGGTCCACCATGTGAGACACACTAACTAGGACCTACGCATACTAGCGGTTCTATGGGCTTATAAGACCAGGTGCAAAACCCTGACCACGTAAGCACTTCCGAGGTTGAAGTATGAAGCATGGGTTGTAATCCCTATGGAGCATGCAAAGCCTAGTTCGCGCATAGAAACACCCATAGATACGATGGCCTGCGAAGCCCGGAACGAAGGAATCACACAGCCGCGAGAAACATAACACATAGGACTAGAGGAAGAGATCCGACAAGGAAACTTTAGACTCCGCGAACTTGAAAAAGAAAGAGTATGATTAAGGAAGAAAAGTTCTATGATGGACATGGAGGTCAAGAAGCTAGAGGATGATATAAAGGAAGTGTTTTTCGTCAAAGAACCTAGGATGGTAAGGCAAGGTGCGTATGATCATACTGACAAGTTTGAGCACTATCTTTGGTTATTCTGCTGCCTTGGCTTGGACTGTATATCGCCAAATGTAGTGACCAGGGTAGCACGTTGCAAGTAGTAAAGTGCATGATGCCGACCACAACAATGGAAGGTGGGGATTCTCCATGAACCATGGTGGAGGATGGGATGGAGCCCCACATGAGTGGTGTGACCACCTGACTAGCTGCGGGAAGGATAGTCTTAGTGCTCCAGGTAGTTGAAAGGAAGCGTGAAACTATAAACTATTCTGCCTGGGAGTTGTGTGATATTGGGGATGCGCGCAAAAGCAGAGCATCACAGGGTCCACATCCACACATGGAGAGTTGCGCTAGCACGTGGATTCAACAGAAAGTGACAGTTGAGGTCACTATTCACGATGGGATGTGCGACTTGAAGCCAAATGGAGAGGGCAGCGGGCATTTAAGGCATGCTTTATGGGCAAGATTTGGGAAAATCTATTGCCAAGAAAGCATTAATGGACTGGAATTGGGGGGAACGGTCGAATTCGAATTCAAAAGGCACTATAAAACATAAAGGGCTTCCCAGCAAACAACACTTGGCCATTTGAGAATTGAGCGATTGAGCAGAGCACTAAGCATTGAGAGCCAAGTGATAATTGAGCCCCTAAGTTCGCGAGTGACGGAATACAACCTAGATACGATGCCCGTAACTAAGGATGGTTTGGGAATTAAAGTAGTAACCACTAGCGAGGCTGCGTAGACCCCAATGGTGGAGGATGTTCTAGAAGGTGCCAGGGTTTTGGCAGAGATCCCCAAATCACCGCGTGTGCCATGACCCAAGAAGGATAAATAGGAAATGGCTCTAGTGCGTGTGTCCTCGAGGAACCCACTACGCAACAAACTATCGATGGCAGAGAATGGGAAATCTATCACAATACAAATAGATGAGAAAGGAGAAGATTGTAGGCCCTACTCATCGAAGAGGAAGAAGACAAAGGCATGGAGGAGGATATTCAACCTACATGCTCTGCAACAAAATTTCTCGCATATGTCCCTCCGTGGAAAGGGAAGACAAAGTGCTGAAGCACCTGGACGAAACCAAGAGTTCACTCCAGACCCCGCTCCTCCCAGTTGGCATCATGTTTGAAGGCACACACCTGGGTAGCGTGCCAACTATGAAGTTTGAAGATTGGGACCTCGCTGATCGTGAGAAGTTCCCTCACCTGGAGACTAGGAACCTCAAGAAGCAGAACACTGTGGGGATGCTGACAATGTTAGAATCGTGGAAGTGGCTACGCAGTGTGGAAAAGGCTGGGCTACTAAACTTATTATGGGTGCCGCATTTCCACCATGCACCCATAACCATTTTCATCGTCAGGAAGCTCCTTTTCCTGGTGCATGATGGGTATCTATGGCTGGAGGAGCCTATCCCCATCACGATAAACCTCATTCACCACATTTCTCGGCTCCCCTACAAAGGAAAGGACCCCGCAACCATAGCCGAATGAAAGGGCAGTTATTTGGCCCTTGCAGAAGCCATGAAGATGAAATACAAGCTGGAGAAGAAGAAGAGGGGCTATGCCATCTCAACAATCAAGGACAAAGGGGTATGCATAGCAACCCAAATCCTAGCTGACAAAGTTATGAGGAAGTGCTGCAAAAGAGGTACAGGCACCGGTGATCACACTGGCCGAGCAGTGCATGGAGGGGGTCTAGTTCAATTTGTCTAAATTCCTCTGTGAGGAATTTTTCAAAATTTGTCGCAATGCCCAGGAGTAGGGTAAAACCTTCCACTATGCGTGGTTGTTGTTATCCATATTGCTTGTAGCAGCGGAATTGCCAGAGGACAGCCAATTCCCCAGCATTGACGGAGAATTACCATAGGCCGCGAAGTATGCTTCGCTCTAGGCCACAAAGGACACGAAATGGATACGCGACACCAAAATCTTCTAGGTGCTCATGGAGATGAGCATCCAGATGTGGATCAACCGGAAGCCATGCTTGTCACCCACAGTTTACAATAGTCTACAAATTTTTCGAAACTTTAAAGCCGATATTCACAACATTTTTATCAGGGCGCGTAAGGATCTAGCGAAGCAGTGGATGAAGCTACCTTTTTTAGCCATTGACGATGCCATTTTTACTATCTTAGAGACATGGCCTCTGGAATGGTGCACCCCAGATCTTGCAAAACTTGAGAAGGTGGTAGCACAAAAGAAGAAGGATGATGCCAAGCTACGTGTCACATAATTCGCTGAGAAAAGGTGGAAGGAAACAGCAATAGCTGAGGTAAGGGCAACACGAGAAGTGGCACAAAAATCCATCGAGTAGAACAAGGCCGTAGAAGCAGAAGTAGTAGCAAAGGTGGCAGAGGTAGCGACCGAGAAGGTGGACGAGGGCCAAGCAAAGCCCTCACGGGAGCAGGAGGTAGAGGAAGCAGAAATAGTAGAAGGGAGCTGTTATAGACATTTTTGTGCCTTGCAGCTCCAAGCATGAAATGTACATAAACCAGGGGCTCCTAAGTCCCTAAAAGTGTTGTTCTAACCCATAAAGGAACAAGGTCAACAAATTACAGCTTCTCCCAGAAGTTCTCCACCAGAAACTGCTCAAAATAAGTCAAAACAGGATCATTTCAGCTGCTCCACTAGCTAAGTGCGTTGCATAGCACCTAAATCCACTGGCTAGGTGCATTGCAATGCACCTAAATTCACTACCAGGGTGCGTTGAGTGGGAAATGACAAATGGCAGTGTCATTCCGCGAGGTGGAGAGACAATGGAAGCTTCCAGAATCTTCTCCTATGACACTTGCCTCACTGAATTTGACCAAGGATGAGTAAGAGGCTTTCAGTGTCCAAGTGGAAGCAAGAACTGACAGAGAGAAGCCACTAATCAAATCACAAGCTGACTCATCCTCCTTGCATACATCTATATATGGATCCCTCATCTCAGAGATCCAGAAGGCTGGAATTTTGCACATTGTAAGGAATTGCTGTTGGTTTTGAGACACATATCAGAGAATTAGGTGATCTATGCTTTGTTGGAGGTGAAGAGGGGCTTCTTTGTTGGGAGGTTGATGTTGGGTCAGGAATCATCGGTTGTAACTCCTCCTGGATCTTCTTGTATATCAATAAAAACTATTTGAGTTTCTCTTCCATGCTTTTGTATCATTGATGCGTGTTACATTTGTATGGTTAACTTAAATCTGATCCTAAGTTATTTATGAATATAAATCCATGTCTTTGTATAGTTTTCTTCTTCTGTGATCTTACAGGTACTTGGTGAAGCTGGGCAAGTAAGGGAGCAGGTAGCTGGAAGCTATCAAAGAGGAGAGAGATTGGATCAAAGGACTAGCGCAAGACACAGGTTGGTTCTTCCTATTCCTCTTTGTTTATAGTTCATAAAGGAGATACAAAAGTAGTTTTCTCTGTTTGTTTCTAAGGCAGCTGTCACACCTTAATGGGATAGAGCAGTTCTAAATAAACACTTTTCCCGGTAACAAAATGGCGACTCCACTAGGGAGAATGTCTAATTAGTTTGTTTGTTTGTGTATCTCTTGTTGTTTATTTCATAAACTTATAAGTAGCATTCGAACTGCATTTGCCATAGCAAATGCAAAGTAGACATATGCTGCTTCAATCCATTCATTGGATCTGTTTATGATTTGAACCGCTGATTCATAGACTATCTGATTGCCCTTGTGATAGCTCTTAGACCCTCCTTAGATCTACCCCTGATTGTGCATTACTGATTGCTTTTACTCGGCCAAAAACCAAAGATTAAACTGCAAACTGTGACCCAGAACCCAGATATAATTCTCGTTTCTGCCCCAGCGCAGGAACTGTGAAGAGGTTCTGCATTTCAACACACTTCCCAAAAGGGCAACCTGCGCTGCAATGCAGTTTCCCTGTGTAACAGGTGTGCTGATCAGCCTAGCCCTGTGCAGCTGAGGTTCTTGTGCTTCATTCTTTCCAGTTTTGTCTTTGAATTTTGCAACCTATGATCAGTATATGACTGTTTCAAACCCATTTTCCTTACTGATATTCCGCCTCATTTGTACAAAAGAACTGTAGATGTTTTTATGTGTTTGTTGAGTCGTTTACAGTTTTCCATTGTAAAAGTATAATAATCGTATTGTCGTCCTTTGATTTAGATCTGTCGCAAGTGTCGATTTTGATCATAGGAGAAATTTTAATTGCTGTTGATGGTCGGTTATACTTTTACTATTGCCTTTGGTCTAAATTTGTGACTTTCTAGTGTCAAAACAAGTATTTATTTCAAAATCATAAAGTGTTGTAATCATCTCTACCTTTTGGTTTCGAAAAGAAGCTTGTTTGTGTTTTTCACTTGAAAGCAAATTCAGATTTGTACATCAACTTTCTTTTTAGCATCAATACTAAGAAAGTGAAAAACAAATACATGCATGTGCATTTGCATATAGACAGTCTGTTTGGCTTGATTTAGGAAAGTGCATTTACAGTGTGCTCTTTGCTCTTTGTGAAGATATTGTGTCTTTCTTTTCCGCTAGTAGCTAGGATTTTCATTGCCGAAAAGAGATAAAAGTTTGTTTATCATCTTTAGATTGCATTTTAGGAATTACATCTACATCTCGTGGTGAACCCAAAAGGCAAACTTCATAAGGAAGATCAAATTAAAATAAATTCAATGAATCTAACAATGCTTTGGAACTTAACGCACAACATTTAGAGGTCTAGGCTAGAGATGTATTCCGGCGTCGTAAAGCCTGGTAACTGTTGTCCTCACTGATGGTTGGGTGATTCCTCCACTTTGAGATGATAAGTGTCAGTACAGACTTGTGCTCCCACGTACCATCGAGTATATTTTGGGAGACCCCTATAGGCTTAAATCCTTTATCCATAGGAAGCCGTGTCGGCCACCCTACTGATCGCAATGCACCGAACACAACATTCGGGAAGATTGATTTCCGTACCGTAAAAAGTATTATTCAGTTTTGCGATTGGTTTGGTACTCCCTCTAACTAGACCTCCAGAGCAGTCCGTTTCGTTCCTTTTCAAACTCTTTAACGGAAAAGGTCCATCTGAGCACTTGTCACTTCAGGCTCATTAAAAATCGAAGGAGACTAGAGTCATCCTTTGTTTTTTCTCGACTCTTAAAAACTGAAAAAACAAGTTGTGTCAAAGCGTGTTAAAATTTATTTTAAACGGAATATTCATACCCTTTCCTACGTTGATCTTGGGTTGAGAAAATGGAGCCTACCAACCAAGGAATTCCCCTTGGTGGAAATCCTAGTCCCTTCTCCTCTTGGGGAGATGTTGGTGCGCCCCATATGGCCACATTGTCGCTTCCAGGACTGACAATTGGTTTTCCTGTATGGCTCTTCTCAACCTCTGTCGTTCAGAACACCAGTATTCCTTAACAATCGAATCAGCATTTAGACGAGTCCAGAGTTGCCCACCCACCTTCTACTTCCTCTAATTCCTCCTCTCCTCCTTCCTCTTTGCTTGATGGGGCTAGTAAAGCCAAAAGTCAAGTTCCTAAGGAGAAGAAGGAAAAGAAGAAGAAAGAGAAGAAGAAAAAGGAGCCAAAGGCGAATGGGGGAAAATGAGTGTCGTCTAACGAAAATCCACACACTGCACCGACCAGGTCTAAATTGCCATGTGTCATTTGCAAAGGAGACCACTTTCACAGAGATTGTCCTTGCATCCCTCGGATATTAAGGGACTGGTCTCCTCGTTTGCACAACCCGGTGTCGTCAACCTCTGATGATCATGTTGAAAGCACACCATCAACTAGTGAAAGTGAAGCCCCAGGACAAAAAGGGAAATGTAGATTTCCTTGTAAACTGTGCGAAGGCAATCATGCCGTCCACCGTTGTCCCTTCTTAGACGAAGCTAAAAGAGTTTTGGATGATCGTCCGGTTTCACCATTACGAATTCCTCCTGGATATAAAAAACTCTTGTCGAGTCCGTCATTAGTTGAAAATCTGGCTGACCCGCTCAGGTGGTCAGCTGAAGCACCTATCATTGAAGATAAACCATCTGGATCCATACCAGACGAAAGTCAAAAGGTTGAGGCGGCAGTTGACCCAGTCTTGCCTTCAAAGGTTTTATCTTCAGATGATACAGTCACTGAAGAGAACAAGGATGACACCGTCCAAATTCTCTTCATAAACACAGACTCCGACGAACATGGGAGCAATTTACCCATTCCTTTACCACAGGAAGGAAGTTCGTCAGAGCCGTACCCGGTCGTCTATTCGGTCCCACCTCCAAGCAACCTAGTTGTCTCCTTCGACTGGAATCAACTAGGTAGACCCCGTTTACCAGCAAGCATACCATTCTGAATTATCGTTCAAATATATAGAATGATTATGGCTGGTACCATCATAGATGAGGGGGCTTCTGTGAGTATCCTTTCCTCGACTGCTTGGAAAGCGCTTGGTTCGCCATCGCTTTTGCCCGAGATTAGAAATCTGACGGGCTTTGATAAAGGAACCAGTCGACCTTTAGGGATCCTTCCCGATGTGCCCATAACATTGAGAAGGAAAACAGTTCGCATGAACGTAATGGTAGTTCAAAGACCCTTGGATTATAACCTACTCCTTGGACGAGACTATATTTATTGCATGGAAGCAATTGTCTCCTCACTCTTTAGAGTAATGTGTTTTCTACACGAAGGAAGAGTGGTCAAGCTCGTAGAACAACTTTCATTTCCCGGACCACGCATAGAAAATAGTCATATACCATCCCTAAATGGTCTTTTCGCGCAAGAAATGTCTCGATCTCCAGTCCTTCCTCCCGATGAGCGCGAGTAATTCAGAGGGATATGACTGAAACCCAGGGGGCATGCGTCGTGGTCTGCTTCGGCAGGAAAACTTCGAGTATAGGGTAGGTGTCCGCGAGAGAATATGACTAGTCTGTACCCCGTCCGTGATTGGAAGAGGGGTTATTCTAGAACAAGATTCTCTTGTCAAAGTTATGTGAGTTGGCAGGCATCGCCGCTCACCTTTGTTTATCTCGGTAGACATCGTCGAAGAAGTGTTTTGTTTGCGCCGCGAATAGAACAATCTTTGGGTAACCTGTAAGAGGTAGGCCTCTCTCGGTAAAACAAATGTTTTAACGGAATAAAGAAGAGGTAACCTTGAAACTCTGTTTTGTACCTGGGGGCATGCAAACCTTTTGGAGTGCAAGCAAAGAGCGATCATTTATCTGTTTTTTGGATTGGCCGTTTCCTAACTTGCATAAAGAAAGGATGTGGGGCAAAACTCTAAAAGTTGTCGTTTTTATATGAGACATTCTTATCATATGAATGGATTAATCGAGCAGTGTTACCGCGAGGTTCAAGCTCGTTAAAAAATAAACCCGGACCGAGCAAATGTTTCCACCCGCGTTTAAGCTCGCTAAAAAATGAACTATCCCCTGGTAAATAACCACCGTGAATGTAGCACTTCAGCCGTTAAAGCCTTGGTCGTGTTTGCACCGTCACCTCCACTTTTTCATTGGACGATCATTCACCTCCATTTGATTGTTTACCCATTTTGAGGAACAACTACGAAGAGTGATTTCACTAGCCATCCTTGTGACACTGCCGTGATTGGAAAATTCCAAACCTTACCTGGAATCAGCTGCTACCCATTTTATCACTCGTTCCCCAAAAGACGAGTCTTCTTTAAGCTCTTTTCAACTGACTCGTAAAATATGAAAAGATTATTGATTCCTTAGCCTTCCAGCAAGTTAAAGGGACAGGAAGTTCTATCCCTCCTCTAGATTTTAATCTTTTTGGACCTGAGGGATTATTGCACAAAAAGATCGAGCGCTTGTTTTGTTCGGCTCGTTAAAGCTATCGAAAATTCATCCCTTCTGTATTGTTTTATACTTTTTCGGACTTAAGGGATTAGATGACAAAAAAGGAATTTTGGAGTTACCTTTATGTACCTTTTTAGACTCCCTAAAAATGAAAAGGACCGAGTTATCTTTGTCGTTAAACTCATTAAAAAGATTAATAGCGACAAACTTGTCTTTAGACGAGAACGAGTTTCACTATCGCTAGGCTCGTTAAAAAATAGCGATGGGTTTGCCCGAAGGTCAAATTATAGAACAAGCATATGTTATCCTCCTCAAGCTTGACAAAAATAAAGAGGTACTGGTCAGCAATGACTGGGGAAAAATTGGGAAGAAAACTCAAAGAATATTTATTGGTAGCAAGTCTCTCTTGAACATGACACTTCCACTCCGTGCCCGAGTCGGGTTGGGTTGTTTCATTCACCGGTCACATCGCCATGGTCACGACATACCATCCACATTTGGGGTTAATGCTACGAATCCATCACATCAATGTCGCCGACATGTTCAAGAGAAGTCATCCAGAAAGGCCACCTGTGTCCCACCCACTACCATACATTATACTCCATTCTTTCATGACCGCCATCCTAAACCATATATCATCAGATCGTTTTCACCTCCATCAAAATCATTTGCTCCGTTCCGTGTCATTTATGTGGGATTCATTAAGGCCCTCCTATGACGGATCACTTCTTGTCGACATCAGCTCATTATCCAAGAAGTTGGTCTAGGAACACCCCATTCAGTACTTTGAAACTTGCATGCCTCAATGGCAAGTTTCTCACTTCCGGCGACAGGTTCACATCAATGACCTTCGACCGAAAGATTTTACGTGGTGTTCGACGCCAAGTCCTTTATTCACACCACGTGAATTGTACTGCAGTACCTTGAGGATCATTATCATTATCAGTTATTCCTCTCGCGCTTGTTAACAGTTTACATCATTGACTGGTAATCAAGTGATGTCTTTCCATGTTCGACTTCAAAACATTTCTCACATGGATCGACTTGTACTTCGAGTGAAGATCGAACGAGATTGAAGACCCCGGATCTAGTTTCATCCATCCGGGCTGCGATATATATTCAGGGAAATAAAGACATTCAAATGTACAGCATTGCAGCACAGATAATCATCCTACCAAAAGGATGATGGCTCTATCAGAATCATCAGTCTACCATCAGACGATTGTCTGTCCTATGTACATGAAAATGAATTTATAAAGTTGAGCATGGGAATGCCCACCTCAGCTAGATCATGAAAACAGTATGAAGATAATGTATTGTATTGTATCTTATTACAGGTCTCCTCCCAGCATTGAAAGAACTTCGGATCCTCATAATAAAGCATTTCACCCGATAAACGACCTCATACTTTAGGGGGCAACTGTTATAGACATTTTTGTGCCTTGCAGCTCCAAGCATGAAATTTCCATAAACCAAGGGCTCCTAAGTCCCTAAAAGTGTTGTTCTAACCCCTAAAGGAACAAGGTCAACAAATTACAGCTTCTCCCAGAAGTTCTCCACCAGAAACTGCTCAAAATAAGTCAAAACAGGATCATTTCAACTGCTCCACTAGCTAAGTGCGTTGCATAGCACCTAAATCCACTGGCTAGGTGCGTTGCAATGCACCTAAATGCACTACCAGGGTGCGTTGAGTGGGAAATGACAAATGGCAGTGTCATTCCGCGAGGTGGAGAGACAATGGAAGCTTCCAGAATCTTCTCCTATGACACTTGCCTCACTGAATTCGACCAAGGATGAGTAAGAGGCTTTCAGTCTCCAAGTGGAAGCAAGAACTGACAGAGAGAAGCCACTAGTCAAATCACAAGCTGACTCATCCTCCTTGCATACATCTATATATGGATCCCTCATTCGAGAGATCCAGAAGGCTGGAATTTTGCACATTGTAAGGAATTGTTGTTGGTTTTGAGACACATATCAGAGAATTGGGTGATCTATGCTTTGTTGGAGGTGAAGAGGGGCTTCTTTGCTGGGAGGTTGATGCTGGGTCAGGAATCATCGGTTGTAACTCCTCCTGGATCTTCTTGTATATCAATAAAAACTATTTGAGTTTCTCCTCCATGCTTTTGTATCATTGATGCTTGTTACATTTGTATGGTTAACTTAAATCTGATCCTAAGTTATTTATGAATATAAATCCATGTCTTTGTATAGTTTTCTTCTTCTATGATCTTACAGGTACTTGGTGAAGCTGGGCAAGTAAGGGAGCAGGTAGCTGGAAGCTATCAAAGAGGAGAGAGATTGGATCAAAGGACTAGCGCAAGACACAGGTTGGTTCTTCCTATTCCTCTTTGTTTATAGTTCATAAAGGAGATACAAAAGTAGTTTTCTCTGTTTGTTTCTAAGGCAGCTGTCACACCTTAGTGGGATAGAGCAGTTCTAAATAAACACTTTTCCCGGTAACAGGAGCGCAGACCCAGGAACCGCATCCACACAACTAAAGCGCCCACACAGGGAAAAGAGAGAAGGACCGAGGAAGAAGGTCAAGGCCTCAAAGTTGGCCATTGACCCGATCACCTTAACCGAAGGTGATCTCCATGACACTGGTGAGACAGTTCATGATGTCACAAATGAGGCTCTTTAGGATTTTATACAGGAGCACCAGACTGTATTGGGGACCCTCAGAGCACAGCTGTAGGAGTTACAATTGCGTCCCCCCTCAAGTGGGTACCCATTCCAACCACCTCGCATCAAGATCCTCGGCAGTAGAAGAGATGTTGCATGCACTAATGGAAAACACAATAGTGTTGCCGGAAGGGGCCCTAGTAGCGACGAATGAGGCCGATAGATTTTTGGTTAACATGATGAAAGGCCTTGGCCTTAATTTGGCAACTCTCCCGCATGAGACATTGTATCTGCTACAGGATGGGATAATGACATAGCTGTGTGCCAGGGAAAGTTATATGATCCAAGTTCTCAGTGAGCAGAAAATAAACATGGAACAACTCAGCTTACAACGCGACGAATTGGTGTTGTAGAATCAATAGTTGGTGCAGGTGGTAGATGACGCTTGCCGACGCATCTCGGAGCTAGCCATCCTTGAAGATCTACCTGTAGAGGTGCAGATCCATAGGTTGGCAACTAGAGTCCACGAAGCTAGAGAAGAAATGACCAAGGTTTGGCTAGAGTTGAATCTTCAAATCGTCGAGCTACAGTTAAAGGCGCAGCCTTCCACTCCCCTGGAGGTCTGAGAACAGTGCGCTAGTGCTATCGCAACAAGATTGGAAGAAATTGGAGGTGTAGTGCAAGACTGTACCACTTTGTTGGAGCAAGCACTTGAGGTCCTCACAACTTTACAGGAAGACCCCAACATCTAGCGCCTAAAGACATAAGCGTGAGGACTCCAACAGCAATATGATAGTGTCCAAGGAACTCCGCAGACAATATTCCTCACTCAGCGGCTTGCGAGGATGAAACAAGCTAAGGGACTGAAGGATTAGGTGGATGTGGAGCGACATAAGGAGGCAGTTCTCAAAGCACATGTCTAGATATGGATCGACGAGGCTTTCACTATCACGGAAAACATCGAAAGCTCACGCACATATAGTGAATGCACACATTAATGCAGAGAATCACCCCAGACACAGAGGTCTCAGAATGGAGGATGCAACAAATTCAACAAGCAGCAGCTCAATGTGTTGCCGACATCAGTACAATTCGAGGACAGTTGGAGGAACTTTGTGCCAAGATCGTCGCACCCACTGAGTGACTTGAGGGTGAGTCACGATGTTTGTGCTAGGGACCCGTTGGAGATGGAATCCCCCCGAGGCATGTTTTGGGGCTCAAAGCCCAGGTTTTGACCAAATATTTTTGTAAAAACTCTCCAAATTGCGTGTGCAGAGTGCGAAATGTATGATAGAGTCACGGGGCTATCCACCCTAGTCTTGTAATGTAATGTCAACCTACCCATAGTCTGTAGTCCATGGGATTGTATAAATAGAGTGAGGCACTAAGTGTAAAAGAAAACTAATAAAGGAAGCAGAAGCAAAGAGAAAGAGTCTAAGTGTCTAAGCGTGTCTTAGGTTGTAGGGTAGGAGAAGGCTCTACACCTGAGTGTACAGAGGCCTAAAAGTCTGGAGCTGAGTGCACAAACCCCTGTAGCTAAGTGTGTAGGGTGGAGTCAAGTCTGTGACCAAGGAAGAAAATAATAAATAGAATTTTTATCTGAATTCTATGTATCTGTACTTGGGCTATTACATGTTTGATGTAAATTGCGAATATACTATTTATTTACTATGCGCACCTATATGAATGATTTATATTGCTAAGTATAACTTAAAGCATGCACGTAGGTTGGATTGATCAACTAATAGTGGAATGCTAGTAAGGACTTTGGTAACAACAGTGCTCGGCCCCCGAGTAGGGCTGCATGAAGGCAGCATCTCAGGTTGCGAGGTACAGGTAAGTGCATGTAGCGACGTGCATGCAGGGTTGAACCGCAGACCACTTGAACTCATCAGACATATCCAGGGTGCAGAAACCTAGTTCTAGCACCCTCCCATACTACTTCAGGTAAGACCTCAATTCGCGCTCTGCGGACTGTTGCCAAAAGGGCCAGTAGTACTGGGATTTGTTTGGCTAAATCACCTTTGAACCTGGGTCAGGCCCCAACAAGCTAACAAGATTAATCATTGATATCTTCTATATTTAGTCTGTATTTTGGGCCTTAGGAGAAGGCTTTGCAACTAAGTGTGTAGAGGCCTTGAAGAGTCTACACCTGAGTGCGTAGACACCTGCAGCTGGGTGCACAGGTTGAAGAAGTGTATGTATTGAAAGACCCACTTTAATAAACAAGAAGAGGTTTTGGCGAAGTTTTATGTCTCTATACTCTTAATTTATGTTTATGCATATTTTTATGCATGATTTTTACTGAATTATGTGGAATAATACATGTGATATTGTTTTATGATAGGTTTATGAAATAAGTACAAATCTGTGAATTAAGTCATCAATGAAAAGTTATTTATGTTTGAAAATTTGTAGATGGGTATAAAACAAAAGTAATAACATGGGCAACATAACGCACATATTCCTTTGGCTTCAGAAACCTGGTTTTGCAACCTCCCATAACCACTTTAGGTGAGATTGTGATTAGCTTGCAGGTCGTTGACAAAAGGGCCAGTGGTTGTGGGTTTTGTTGGTGCGTAGTACACTTTGAATCTGAGTCAAGCCCCCTTAAGCCAAAAAATGGTTTTTTTGTTGGGACCAAGATCTATTTGACGGATATGTTTTGGTGTCATTCAAAGAAATAAATCTAGGAGTGGGTTGAAAAAAAAGAGCGAGAATTCGCAATTCAAGAAAAAAAATCTATGATTGTCAACTAAAGCCTGGTTGCAGAAGTATCTCGATAAAAAACAACATGAAATATTCTTTGGTTCATTTCACATTGAACTGTATGAGTGGGTATCAAATTTCACTGATCATAAGACTTATTTTAAAGGATACAAACCTAAGGAGTGGAATCCTGGATTGATATAGTGACTCAGGAACACTAACAACATGATCTCAAGAGTGGTTGATGTTTGGATTGATAGTATCCTGGGAGGATTTATTATTGAATTCACAATAGACATGACTGTATCTTATAGTGAAGTTGAGCAAATATTTTTCAAGGGTCCATGAGGTAAGTACCTAGACTCTTTGAAAATATGGATTAAGTTGCTTTTCTGTGAAAAGGGGATCTTACGGGTGAAATTTGATGAATGCTTGTGCTAAGAGGGAATAAGCCTGAACCAGGACCGTGATCTACCGAAGTGGGAAGCGATATAGAGAAGAGCACAGACCAAAGAAATTTATTGATAGTGACTTTAGTCCCTTGTTAGGTGGGTCTTAGAGTGGAGAAGAAGGAAGTAACTATGAAACTCTGTGGTATTCCCCCTCCCATCCTGAAGGTGCGTCAAAGTTATGAATTGAGAAAAAACAAGGTATCTTTGGGATTCCCCATCCATTTACTCCCCTTACCCCCCATCCCCCTCCCCATAATTCCCCTACACCACCTCCCCCTCCCCGTCCCCCTAACCCCCCGAGAAAAAAAATGGTTGATGACATTAAGCTACCTATATTTAAAGGACTTGGATCAAAGGATCTTGATGAGTTCTAGTTTGTAGTTGATGTAGTATGGAAAGCAAGATAGATCAATGGTGAAGATGTAAATAAGGTGCAACTCATCACGATTTTGTAAGAAAGTTCATTGACATGGTACATGAAATACTCTATGACTAATCTAGCTACTTCATTGGATGATATTAAGAAAGCGCTGGTATCAAAATTTAAGAAGCCAAAATCATAATTATAGCGCATTACGGAGCTGAAGGAAATCAAAGAGTTGGTTACTGAGTCTGTGTCGGAGCTGGATCAACAATTCAAGGTGTTAATGGGATAGGTAAGATTTAACATACTCCTAGACCAACATAAAGAGTGGTTTATAGTAGCACTAATTAAACATATCATGTTACCCTTGATGCAGCAAAAGATCGCGACTCAAGCTGAAGCATTGGAGATTGCAATGAAGCTGGAAACTTCGCTAATCGGAGATCCTCATGCAGGAGTACAAAAGATTTAGAGCCGGCTAGAAAATTTGACCTTGTAATTGCAAGATCTCAAGAAAGGTAAAGAAACCATATCAAAAGTATGATGTACAAAATTCAATGAAAAGGGCCATTATAAGGATTAATGCCCTGTATTCAGAGATTGCTTAGCAAGTGGTGCATCTAATCTAGTGAACCCATCATTAAGTTTGTGGTGCACAATTTGTAGAACAAGAGGCCAACATTACTCTGAAGATTTCTATTTATTACAGAATTACATACAGACCCCAAAGTAGTTATTTTTCAACTTTTGTAAATCAGTAGGCCATGATAAGAGAAATTGTCGAAGTTATGACTTGATGATGGAGCATATTGTTGATGGCTATAGACTGCAAGCTGAAGGAAATACACATGAAGATCTAGGACAGTATGTTAGTCGAGGAGGTTTCCAAGGACGAGGAGGAGGAGTTGGAGGAGGAGGAGGAGTTAGTTGAGGATGGCTAGATTATCCGTTATAACTATGGATAGGTAGGAAACTTTGCAAGAGACTGTCAGAACCCTATGACAACCTGCAGCTATTGTAAGTCTTTTGATCACGTGATAGAAGAATGTCTTGTCTATATCACAAATATGCATGAGAAAGGAACCAAAAACCTACAAAAAATATTCAAACTACTAAGCCAAGGGAGGATCAACCACACATTGGCATTGTAACAATGACTGGAAATGATAAAACCGATGGGAAAAAGGAAGATGAAGCTACATGGGTAAGAAAAAATATTGAAATATCCCCTGCATTTTATATTCAGGAGGAAAAGAAAGTACTCATGGAGGCAAGGTGGAGCTTTATGGATGATAGTGCTTTGACGTCTACTACGTAGCCAACTTAAAAGAATAACTGTGAGATAGTACTAGTTGCGAAATAATATGTGGATCCAATATTTTGAAGTATTTTCTACAGACTCACATGAAGTTGTGGAGGGATTGTAGGAATTGATAGACTCTTATGCTTCTAAGGAAGTTCCACAAATTGAGATGTGCACACAACCTAGATCGACACAAGAAGAGGATTGGAAAATAAATGAGGCTTACTACACAGATTGGAGAATATGTCATGGATCAGGTTATCCTAGATTTAGGATCGGATGCCAATGTATTTCCAAAGAAGACTTGGGAATATATGGGTAATTCAAAGTTGTAATGGTCACCAATCTAGGTGAACATGGCGAACCAACAGAAGATTTTTCCTCTAGGAAAGTTGTCAAGTATCACAGTAGACATTGAAGGAGTGTGCATTACTACTGACTTTGAAGTGATCGAAATTGTGGATGATAGTAATCCCTATCTTTCGTTGCTTGGAGTGGATTAGGAATTTTCTAACATGGCTATAACTTGAAGAAAAGGCAAATGATATTTGAAAGCAACAATGTGAGAGTCATTATTCCATTATATCCATCAGAAGGAGCGAGGAATATTGAACCTATTAAAGAGGAGTACAACATAGATGGCATCGACAACATTTACCAGATAACAACAAAAGGAGAAGAATGGATCAACCCTACTATAGATGAAAAATTGGGTCGAGAGAAAGATAGTTCCTGTACTTTAGATTCAAAAGAAGAATTAGAAAATTGGCAAAACAGGTTACATGAAGTGTCTACAAGGTGATGTGCAAGGATCACTAAAGCAATACGTTCTATGACAATAGAGGTATGTGACTTACCTTTTCATGATGGTTTGGATAATGTCGATACTTTATTTAGAGATTGTGAAAGACAAGTGCCAGAATGTCAGAGGTTGTTAGCTCCAGATTTATCCCTAAGAGCTACACCTGTTAGATGATGGGGTACACATCAGAAGAATATAGGAGATTGGAAATAATATTGAAGATTGATGTGGGTAAGTTTTGGTCAAGTAGAAACAAAATTGGAAGGTAAGTATGATGGTAAAACTGATCCTAGAAAACACATACAACTCTCTATGACAGCATGGAAACAAATTTTGTGAGAAGAATGGGTGCATGGCTTCATCCATACCTTATAGACAATTCCTCAAAATTAGTATTTGGAAATAAAACTACAACATGGTACTACAAGATGGGCAGAGATGGTTGATGGATTTATAATGACATTTAATTTTGAAGATGTTTTTCCACATATAGATGCATCCCTTCAGTTGGTTAAGAAGAATATCTTTTAGAATGAAGTCCAGTTATATGGAAACCTGATTGGGCCACACAGTTACATAATGTAGTGGAATGCTACAATATCACTTCAGAAGAGGAGGAAGATCCTCGCAATCAGAAAATCTAAAGGTCATCATGAAGTGAATGAACCTGGAATATATATGCCTAATATAATGAATCCATTAAAGATGAATAAGGTGAATATATGGTTATAGGATGAGCCAAAGTTTGTAACAATAGGATATTACTAGGATGAAGACACAGTCAGCAAGATAACAGATGTTTTGCATGAGTACCAGGTGTTGTTTCCAACTAAGTTCTCAGATA
This sequence comes from Pinus tabuliformis, assembly GCA_031772625.1. Taxonomy (NCBI): domain Eukaryota; kingdom Viridiplantae; phylum Streptophyta; class Pinopsida; order Pinales; family Pinaceae; genus Pinus; species Pinus tabuliformis. Next base: position 1,374,310,586 of record CM062804.1, on the reverse strand, counting down.
TGGAGGGCATAGTAGGAGACTTTGGAGTTATGAAGATTCCTCTCAAGCCTGATGCAAATCCTATCAAGCAGATGCCTTATAGACTGAATCCAAAATATAAGGAAAAGGGGAAGGAAGAATTAGACAAAATGTTAGTAGTTGCGATCATCGAACCTATCGAAGAGTCTAAATGGGTAAGTCCCATGGTGGTTCAAGAAGGCAAAAGGGGAAATCAAAATTTGCATGGATTTCAAGGAATTGAATGATGCATGTCTACATGACCCCTTCCCTACACCATTTATAGAATAATTATTGGACAATGTAGGAGGGCAGGAGGTCTATTCTTTCACAGATGGCTTTTTGGGGTACCATCAGATCAGAATTGCACCACAGGATAGACATAAGATAACTTTTGCTACAAAATGGGGCTCTTACTAGTACACAGTGATGCCTTTTGGTTTGAATAATGCTCCTTCCATCTTTTCCAGAGTTGTAGTTGCAACCTTCAAAGAATATAAACACAATCTTTTGAAAGTTTACTTCAACAATTGGACAATCTTTGGGATGTTGAAGAAGCATGTGGTGAGCTTGAGGTTGATGTTGGATACATGTAGGCAATACCAGATATCATTGAACTTGAAAAAGTGTATCTTTTGTGCACCATTTGGTATATTATTGGGACATGTAGTTTGTAAGAAGGGATTAATGGTGGATCCCGCAAATATCGCAGTTATTGTGAATTTGCCAGCAACAAAAATAATGAAACAACTGCGCACAACACTGGGACACACTAGATATTACAGAAATTTTATAAAGGGGTATTCACAAATAATTGCATCGATGGAGAAATTTCTAAAGAAATACATGACCTTTCAGTGGAGCGAAGAGTGCCAAAAAATTTTGGATGTACTAAAAGAGAAGATGGTGACTGCGCCTATTCTAGTTTTCTCATACTAGAATAAGGAGTTTCATGTACATGTTGATGCATCTTGCATAGCGTTGGGTATAGTACTAGCGTAGCCAGGAGCAAGAGAAATTGATCACCCCATAGCATTTGCAAGAAGAAAACTATCCAAGGTAGAGAAGAACTATAGCACAACAGAAAGAGAGGGGTTATTTATGGTATATGCATTACAGAAGTTTAGGCACTATTTTTTGGGAGTGAATTTCAAGATGTTCACTGATCACTCTGCATTGAAATATTTGGTGAATAAGCCTATTTTAGGAGGAAAAATGTGTCGATGGTTGTTATTTTTTTAGGAGTATGACTTCGAGGTTGTAGTGAAGCCAGGAAGATTAAATTTTAGGCATGATCATCTATCAAGGATAGAGACAAGAGAATAACCCACAAGTATTGAACATAACCTGCCTGATGTGTAGTTATTTGCAATCAGAGTCATAGATGATTACTTTGTGCATATTATTCAATTTTTGGCTATAGTAATGGCATCATCGGAGTACACTATGAACAAAAATAAGGAGTTGGTGTTCAGAGAAATTGATTTCTTGTTGATTGTTTGACACTTGTACAAAATGTGGTCAAATCAAGTACTACACAGGTATGTTCCTGAACACAAAAGACATAGTATTCTGATAGAAGCTCATGGAGGAGTCACAAGTGGACATTATGTAGAAAAATAAATCGCATAGAAGATCTTGAGAGCTGGGTTATGGTGGCCCATAGTACATAAGGATGAAAAATAATTTTGCCACGCATTTGATGTATGTAAAAGAACATACACTATTTGTTGGGAGTGCATTTCAAGATGTTCACTGATCACTCCGCACTGAAATATTTGGTGAATAAGCTTGTTTTAGGATGAAAAAAAATTCAATGGTTGTTATTGTTCCAGGAGTACAACTTCAAGGTTGTAGTGAAGCCAAGAAGATTGAATTTCAGGCCTCATCATCTATCAAGGATAGAGACAAGAGAAGAACCCACAACTATTGAAGATAACCTACCTGATGTGGAGTTATTCACAGTTACAGTCACAGACGATCACTTCACGTATATTATTTAGTTTATGGCTACACGAATGGTGCCCACGGTGTACACTATGAATAAAAAGAAGGAGTTCGTAGTCAAAGCATCTCATTTCTGATTGATTGTTGGACACTTGTACAAAATGGGGTTGGATGAAATACTGCACAATTATGTCCCTGAACAAGAAATACATAGTATTATCATAGAAGCTGATGGAGGAGTCGCAGGTGGACATTATGAATTAAAGGACACTGTGCAAAAAATCTTGAGAGCTGGGTTATTGTTTCAGGTGGAAGCACCCTAGGGATTTGGGTTAGAACCCCAACAAAGCAAGAACAAACTACAACAAGAAATACTCATACAGCGCAAGAAAATTTCATATATTATCAAACTACGTAAGAGTGACCGTACCCGGATTTCCTTCGTTCGAGTAGGTCCCGCAGGGTTCAGACCCTCTGCAATTCCCGATGTTCTTCAAACCTGAAAATCATTCAATTCAAACATACATAGCAATATAGAAGTAAAGCATATTCACGAAATTGACTTGATATCATATAAACAAATGATTGATCATATATCAAAAAAACAATCATATATGAATTAAAAACATAATTTGATGCATAAACATAGTTAATTTCGGAAACAAGACAACATTTCTTTTATTGCAATAAGTTATAAATAACATGGAGAGAATTCACCTAAGTCTTCTTCTTCTAGCTCCAAGTGAAACCGTCCTCCGAATTTGTCCTATCCCAGCCTTCAACAATCTTCTTCCATCACCAACACTATGGTATCTCAAGAAAAAGGGAGAATATCCGTAATCAAGGAAACAAGGGTTTCCTGAAGCTTGGGGAAGTGCATGAGGCACAAGGATTCATCAGAATCAGTCAGGGATAATCTTGGTATAATAACTCTATCTCTTCTTCTTAAGGCCTTCCCATAGAAGTCTATTTATACTTCCCCCAATTAGTTTTTTAGTTGGGAAACAGTTGGGCCGTGGGCAATAGGAGGTAATCAATAGGTAAAACCCATGAAATCCGCCCATAATTAAGGAAATTTAATTCTATTAAGTGTTTTAATACATATACGTGGGTTGGGTTTTTACTGACCTGCGTGTACATGCTTTTAGCTCAGGGAAAAGTAGCTTATAGGGAATAAAACACTGTTTTTTATATATTTGGACCAAGTCTGGAAGGAGGGGTTTCCCTAGGCCATAAACAAAGCATCACAAATACCAAGAGTGGTTAATGGTGCTATAACAGATGCCCCCTAATATATGATGTCAGAAGGGTTACATGATGGCCGAAATGTATTAAGTGTATGGAAATAATCATGTGGAGACTGAGAATGACTTCACCATAATTTAGCCTGCCAAGCCATCAAAAGAGATCAGAAAGAAACTGTTGTCTGAGGTGGGCATACCCATGCTTAGAGAAAGTAAATCATGTTTTCATATCAAGTACAAGCAGATCCAGTATGTATACAAGTATAAAGGAACTAAAAGTAAATAATGGATCATTTGATCGTGATAGAAAAAGTACATGTCAGAATATCACATATAAGAAGACAACCAATGATGTTGAAGGATGAAGCTGATCACTGATGTAAAAAATCGATCCCAATAGTACCAAATGAATATGATGGAATAAAATGATACTACATCGCAACTCGGATGCCAGCATATAAGATGTCGTTGTGAAGAACTGCAACATATAAGGTGGATGGTGTCAACTAGCAGCAACAGGAGAAACTGACAAGTGAACCAAAAGATGTTGATGCAACCCAAGGTCTTCACTGACCACTGCAGTACATTTATACAAAATGGGAATGAATTATCTAAGTTCAGCCACGTGAGAAATTGTTTGATTACTGGTGATTGATGTATATCGTTAACAAATGCGAGACTACTCACTGATAATGATAATGAGAATCAAGGTACCCAGTACAATCTAACAAGTGTGAATGATTGAACTGAATTTGAACACTTGAAAGAATATATCAATCAAGAGACAATGATGGTTTCCCACTGTCCATAGCGAAGGAATCTACCACTGATGACTGCAAACCCCAAGGTACTTCCAAATGGACTCTAGATCCTTGTCCCATAGCAAATGAGTTGTAGTCGATAGGAAAAGATCTGCTAGAAGGAAGGCACTAAGGCATCCTTCATCAATCTAGCACAAGTGTAACCCGTAGGCCAATAATGTGGAAGGAATCAGACAAAAAAGATGTAGTAACCCAACCGAAGCGCGTTTCTGACGTACACAAGATGTAGCCAGCGTACAATAGAAATCCTCTGAACCAACCAATAATGAAAGCTGACACAGAGGTGAGGAATCCACCAATAGGGTCAAATGGAAACCAAGGCACTACAGGAATCCCAATGTGTGATAATGAAAATTGAATTCGAACACAAGGGAAACCACTCAATCAAAGACCCATGATACTGATTGATGTTTAGCACAAGGTGACGTATCAATAATGAAAATAGGGCCAGGGTGTGGCTCTAGGCCTACCCTTAGAGCAATATGTCATAGTCGATAAGGACAAGACCCGCCAGCAAGAAGTCAATGGAGACCTTCTCAAATCGACATGAGCAAAGGGCCAATATAACTAATGTGATGACAAACATGACACTGAAAACCAGGGATGGCCAACTGAAAAATAGGTCAAGAGACACCGCAGAGAGGCTGAATCAAGTTTATTTCCCTTGAACAAAAGCACGACTTAATGATGACTGTATGGTAGCATATGATAACTCTGTATAAGTTTGTCATGTAAGAGGCATAAGAAAACTCTCCATATGATTGGAAGAGGTAACCAATCGGAGGAGTATTGACTCAATAACAAGGTTAAGGATCACCTAAGTCAAACTAAATCCCACCCAAATGGAGGAGAGACTTTCTTTTGAGTGCTTTCTTCAAGGGCGACATCACTAACTCTAACTGCCAACAAATTATGGAAATGCTGTCCCTTTCCTGCTCTATTTTGGAATATATAATTTCTTTTTCTTTTTCTTTAAGCTAGAAAAAGAATAAAAGAATGCTATAGTACATTGGAAAGAAAGAGTGTCAGGTAAACAAATGATCTAGTTCCTGGGAGGGGAACATTCCTATGCTCAACGCAGGGAGGCGAAACTAGTTAAGGACACTCAAAGGGATGTTATTTCCATGGGTAAAAGGATGCGTCAAGTTGCAGAAGCTAAGTGATTGCGTGGTTGACTTTGCAGAAGACATGGTCAAATAAGTGGCTTAAACACGAGTCCAAGTGAAGCTGGCTCAAGGCCAAAAGGTGCAAATAGTCAAAATGTAATGCAACAATACAACTCAACGCAAAGGAGCCTCTAGGGTATAAGGTCAGAAATTAGTGCGGAAGAAAGGAGAATGTGTCTTCAACACATCAGTCATGGCAGGACTAAAGAGGACTCCCGAGCCTACTCAATACAGCGCATGGGCAACCAATATCAGCGAGGTCCTAACTAAGATACCCATGTAAAGGATGGCTCTACCATCACATCATGATTTAAAAGTCGGTGAGTGAAAATGGTTTTCTAACCAAGATACGATGGGGTTGACCCTATGGCTAAAGTATCGCTGAATGGAGGATAATATGCAAGATGCAGTGGAAAATTGTTTTCCCTAACCTAAATGCCAGTGAGACAATGATACCTACCATGATGGGTCAGCAGTCATGGGACTGAAATAACATCTTGAAGAAGTTTCCAAAATTTCCTTAAAAAAACCTACTCTCGACAATCCAAGCCCATGGGTCAAAAAATCCATGAGACAAAAATCAATTTTTGAAAAACTATTTTGCAGTTTCAAAGTTATATAATGACTTTTAGACTCGCAGTTTTTCATTCCTATTTGGAGCAAAGAGTTGTGGAGCAAAACGAAGCAAGCTTTCCTCTGAACAATTGTATTGTTCAAATCACCCCAAAGTTTCCAGGTAATCCTCAAATCCTACTTGTAATGTTTTATGATAGTTTTTAGAAATTTTCTCAAAGTTTTGACCATGGGAAACTATGCCAAAAAATTCAACTCTACGTACACACGAGTTGGATGTAAACAACCCATGTATACGACGGCCCTACATGTGACTGTGTAAAGAGAACCCACATGTATGCGAGTTAAATTTTTAACATAAAAACTAACGGTTGAAACTCTAATTTTTCGCAAGATAAATATCACTTGGAGGGAAAGAGAGCATACCACTATTGATAATGAGGTAATGAATGACAAAACTTCATTGGATTCTTTGAGAGGTTGTGGCTTACTTAAGTTCTTCAAAATGACAAATATGAAATCCAATACTCGCTTTTTCGAACTTTTGATCCACTACTGGAGTGCAGAGGATGACACTTTCATAATAGACCAGATGCCTCTATGAATTGAGGTTGAAGACATCTATTTTATTACCGATCTCTCCCGAAGAGGGGAGGTCATGCATTCGACTGGCAGGACGAGAAGTAGTCTTTTAGTAGAAGACTATGTCCATATATATTGTTGTTGGGCATGGAATCCCCCCACAACATGTTTTGGGGCTCAAAGCCCAAGTTTTGGTCAAATGTATCGTAAGACTCTGAAAATTGCGGGCGCGGAGCACGAAGTATAGGTTGAGTCATAGGGCTGTCCACCCTAAAGTATTGTAATGTAATATAAAGTCATGTCGGCCTACCCATGGTCTGAGGACCATGGGATTGTATAAATAGAGCAAGGCTCTAAGTTGTAAAAGGAGTAAATTAGAGAGAATAATGTGAATGGTTCAAGCACAGAGTAAGAGTCTAAGTGTATTGGGTCGTAGTAGTAGGAAGAGGCTCTACAACTGAGTGCGTAGAGGCCTAGTAGAGTCCATAGCTGAGTGCGCCAACCCCTGCAACTGAGTACGCAGGGCGGTGTCGAGTCTGTAATTTTGATCGAAGAATAATAAAGAGAATTTGATTCATATTTATATGTATCTACTTGTGCATTGCCTTCTTTACATTTATACTGTTTTATTTATCATGCGTATTGATATGATTGTTGGATATGCTATAATAATCACTAGTCTTACACAAATAAGTTAAGTAATCAGGTAATAATAGATTAAATAGCAAGGAAATTGGGTATAATACGTGTTATGCCCCAAGTAGGGCTGCGCGGAAGTAGCATCACAGGTCGCGAAGGAATAACAAGTGTGTGTAGCGACATGTACGCAAGGTCAAATCGTAGACCTCCAGAAGCTCATCAGACATCCCTAGGGTGTGGAAACCTGGTTCTAGCACCCTTCCATACTACTTAGGGTGAGACCTCATTTTGCGTTCCACGAACTGTTGCGAAAAGGGCCAGTAGTACTGGGGTTTGCTTGGCTAAATCACCTCTGAACCTGGGTCAGGCCCATACAAGCCAACAAAACATTCCTTTGTCAAGACCGGGATCTTCATAAGGGATGTTTGATGTCGTGCTACTGGAATCCAACAAAGAAAGAAATTGAAGAGTGATTGGACAAGAAGATTCATGAGTTCACGGTGTAGGAAAACAGAAATTTGTGAGTATCTAAGGAATAGTGGTTGGAGCACTACTTGTATATGGAAATCCACGAAATTTTATTTGCATCCTTTCCTTCTAAGTTGTATGAGTGGATCGTGAAGTTAGCAGATGGCCATGGAAGGTGTAGGCTCGACAAACCAATAGTGTGGACTCTGGAATTAGTGCACAAACTAGAAGCATCAGGATATATGATCATGCGAGCTGTGGACCATTGGTGTTATCGAGAAAACTAGTGTCCATTCAGAACTGCTAGTCCCACTAAGACAGGTAGCTATCTTAGAAACAAACATATTAAAGTTACTTGTGTTTTCCTTTATGAGAGATGGATAAGAGAGAAGTAGAGAGCACCAACCTCAGTCTTTCGCTAGTCTCCTTTCTTGTTTCCTCTCTCCTTTGATAGAGCTTTCACCACTCCTTTCTCACTTGTCCCGCTTCAAAGAACACCTGTAGAGCCAAGGCACCAAAATACCATCAAAGCATAAAGATCTATAACCATAAATAATGTAGGATCAGATGTACATTATCTATATAAATTCATACATAAACAAGATTTAGAGATATACAAGCATATGGAGGAAAACTCAAATATATTTATTGATAGAAGTAGTAGAGGAGAGGATTACAACCAGGCTGTCTAATCCAGCATCATCCTCCAAGCATGAAAGCCCTCTTCACCTCATACAAAGCAAGATCAGCCAACAATGTCTTCAAAGAGAAACGAACAACACTTCCTTGTAAATTACAAAATTCTAGCCTCTGGATCTCTTGGATGAGGCATCCATATACAAATGTTTTCAAGAGAGTGAGTCAGCTTTTGGGATTTTGATTAGTGTCATTTCACTGATAGTTCTTGGTTCCACTTGGAGATTTTAGATCTCTTACTCATCCCTGGGTGAATTTAGAGAGGCAAGTGTCATATGAGTAGTTTCTAGAAGATTCTCTAGGTTTCCACCTAGCACACTGCTTCTGCCATTTGTCTGCTCTCGCTCATCACACCCTACAGAAGGGCTTTCCAGTATGCATCACACCCCCCGTGTGTAATGGGTGATATGCATCGCACCCTCTGCATGGAGCAGTCTGTATGGTCCTGCTTTGACTAGTTCTGAGTAGTTTTTCATGGAGAACTTCTAGGAGATGATGTAATCAGCTGACCTTGTTCGTTTAGGTTATGAAACAACACTTTTAGGGGTTTAGAAGCCCTTGGTTTATGGACATATGTGATTGGGTTTGCAGTGCCCAAATATGTCTATAACAGTTTCCCCCTAAAGCATGAGGTCGTAAATCCTTTTGATGTCGGTTGAAATGCTTTAGAATGAGGATCAGAGGTTTTTCGGACTGAAGGTGACCTGTAATAAGATACAATACAATACATTATCTTCACAATATTTTCATGATCTAGCTGAGGCGGGCATTCCCATGCTCAGCTTTATAAATTCATATTCATGTACATAAGACAGACAATCATCTGTGTGGCAGACTGATGATTCTGGTAGAGCCATCATCCTTTAGTTTGGATGATCATTTCTGCAGCAATGATGTACATTTGATGTCTTTATTTTCCGGAATATATCACGGCCCGAATGGATGAAACTAGATATGTGGTCTTCAAACTCATTCAATCTTCTCCCGAAGTACAAGTCGATCCATGTGAAAAGATGTTTTGATGTCGAACATGGAAAGACATCGCCTGATTACCAGCCAATGATGTAAGTCGTTAACAGGCGCGAGAGAAATCACCGATAATGATGATGACCCTCAAGGTACTGTAGTACAATTCACGTGGTGTGAATACATGAGCTGATGTCGAACACCACGAAAAATCTTTCGGTCGAAGGCCATTGATGTAAACTTGTCGTTGGAACTGTGAAACTTGCCATTGAGGCATGCAAGCTTCAAAGTACTGAAAGGGTTGTCCCTAAGTCAACTTCATGTATAATGAGTTGATGTCGACAAGAAGTGACCTGTCATAGGAGGGACTTAATGAATCCCACATCTATGACACGGAATGGAGCAAATGATTTTGTGGAGGTGAAAACGTTCTGATGATACAAGGTTCAAGGTAGCGTTCATGAAAAAATGGAGAGTGAAGGTATTGCAGCGGATGAGACGTTAGCTAGGTTGGTGAATTCTCTGAGCAACTTCTCTTGAACATATCGGCGACACTAAAATGGATTGGTAGTGTTAACCCCAAGGTGGATGGTACGGTGGACCAATGGTGATGTGTCCGGTGAACAGAATAACCCAACCCGACTCAATCATGGTGATGGAGTGAAAGTGTCATGTTCAAGAGAGACCTGCTACCAATGAAGCTATTCAAGTTTTCTTCCCTTTTCCCCAGTCATTGCTAACCAATACCTCTTTATTTTTGTCAAGCTTAAGGAGGATAGCATATGCTTGTTCTATAATTTCCCTTTGGGCAAACCCGTCACTATGTTTTGACGAGCCTAGCAACAATGAAACTCGCTCTTGTTTGCATGGACAAGTTTTTCACTATTGTTTTAACGAGTTTAAAAATAAAGATAGCTCGGTCCTTTTCAATTTTAGAGAGTCTAAAAGGGACGGAAAGGCAACTCCAGTGGTCCTTTTTCATAATGTAATCCCTTAAGTCTGAAAAAGTGTAAAATAATACAAAAGGGATGACTTTTCGATAGTTTTGACGAGCCGAGCAAGACAAGCGCTCAATCTTTTTGTGTAATAATCCCTCAGGTCCAAAAAGATTAAATCTAGAGGAGGGATGGCACTTCTGGTCACTTTAACGAGCTGGACAGGCCAATTGATCGGCAATCTTTTCATATTTTACGAGTTAGATGAAAAGAGCTTAAAGGAGACTTGTTTTTTGAGGAACGAGTGATGTTTTGGATAGCAACTGGTTCCAGGTAAGGTTTGGAACATTCCAATCATGGTAGTGGAAAGAGGGTGGCTAATAGAATCACTCGTCGCAGTTGTTCCTCAAAAGGGTAAACAATCAAATGGAGGCGTATGATCGGCTAAAAAAGAGTGGAGGTGATGGTAAGAACACGACCAAGGTTCAAAAGCTGATAGTCATGCGATCAAAATGGTTATTTACTGGAGGTGGGGTTCATTTTTTAATGAGCTTGAACTCTATGGAAACATTTTCTCATTGCTAGGTTTATTTTTTGACGAGCTTGAACTTCACGTAAAACTGCTCATGGCGAGGTTTATTTTTTAATGAGCTTGAACTTTGCGTAAAACTACTCGTGCCAGTCATATAATAAGGATGTCTCATCAATAGGTTAATTTTTTAGGGAGCTTGCCCCATGCGTAACTTTTCTCCTGAGCCTTTCATCATGCAAGCTAGGAATGACCAACCTACGACTTTAAAGGGTTAAGAGTCTACAAACTATGAAAATAAATGGTCACTTTTCACTTGCATGCAAAAAGGTTTGCATGCCCCCGGGTATAAAGTAGAGTTTCTAGGTCACCATATGGAAGTTCTCGCATTAGCAAGATTGTTCCATCCGCGTCATATACAAAACACTTCTTTGGCGATGTCCATCGAAATGGACAAAGGTGATTGTTGTCAGTCCCAATCACATAACCTTTGATGGGGGAATCTTTTTCCAATCCAAATCCATTTTCCTAAATGGACATTGGTATCATACTAGTCATATTCCTACGTAGAAACATATCTTATATCTGGGGTTTTCCTACCGAAGCAGACCAAGGTGCATGCCTCCTGGGTTTCAGTCACAATCACTGAATCACTCGTGATCATCAAAGGGACAAACTAGAGATTGATTAGACATTCCTTGTGAAAAAGACCAGTTAGGGTGGCATTTGACTAATAGCTATGTTTGAACCAGGGAACGAAAGTTCTTCAACTAGGTGGACCACTCTGCCCTCATTTGGAAAACAAATCACTCGGAAGAGTGAGGAAACGATAGCTCCCATGCTATAAATGTAGTCACATCAAGGAGTAGATTGTAATCTAGAGGTCCTTGGACTACCATCACGTTTAGATGAATGGTTTTCCTTCTCAAAGTTATAGGCAAATTTGGAAGGATCCCTAACAGTCGACTGGTTCCTTTGTTGAAGCCTGTCAGATTTCGAATCTCAGGTAGAAGCGATGGAAAACCAAGTGCTTTACAAGCAGTTGAGGAAAGGATGCTCATAGAAGCCCCTTCATCTATGATAGTACCAACCATGATCATTCTATAAGCTTGTACTATGATTCAGAATGGTACATTAGATGGTAGGTGGGGTCTGCCTAGTAGATTCCAATTGAAGGAAACGACTAGATTGCTTGGAGGTGGGACCGAATAAACGGCTGGATAAATCTTTGAAGAACTTCCTTCCTATGGTAAAGGAATGGGTAGATTGCCCCCATGTTCATCGGAGTCTGTGTTTACGAAGAGAATTTGAACGGTGTCATTCTCATTCTCCTTGGTGACAGTATCATCTGAAGGTGGACCCTCTGAAGACAAGATTGGGTCGACTGTCATCTCGACCTGTTGACTTTGGTCCAATGTGGACTCAGAGAGTTTATCTTCAATGATAGGTGCTTCTACCGACAACAAAGGTGCGTCAGTCGGATTTTCAACTAGCGATGGACTCAGCAAGAGTTTCTTGTATCCAAGAGGAAGTCGCTGTGGTGATGCAGGATGGTTATCCAAGACTCTTTTAGCTTCGTCTAAGAAGGGACAACAGTGGAGGGCATGATCACCTTCACACAGTCTACAAGGAAATTTGGATCTTCCTTTTTTTCCATTGACTTCGTTTTCACTAGTTGACAATGTGCTTTCAACATGATCGTCAGCGATTGAAGACACTAGATTGTCCAAGCGGGGAGACTAGTCCCTCAAGATTCATGGGATACAAGGACAATGTCGATGATAGTGGTCTCCCTTGCAAATGACACATGGAGATTTAGGTTTGGAAGGTCTAGTGTGTGGATTTTTGTGAGATGATGCACGGTTGCCCCCTTTTGCTGTTGGATTCTTCTTCTTCTTCTCCTTTGTTATAGACATTTTTGTGCCTTACAGCATTGAGCATGAAATGTCCATAAACTAAGGGATCCAAAGTCCCTAAACATGTTGTTCCTACCCCTAGAGGAACAAGGCAAACTAACCACAGCAATTCACAGAAGTTCTCCACCTGAAAACACTCAAAAACAAGCCAATTCTGGATCATGTCAACTGCTCCACTGAGCATCTGCGCTGAATGTCAACTTCTACACTGGCTACCTGCGTTGAATTTCAACTCCAACACTAGCTACCTGCGTTGAGCGAGTTTGGACATGTCGCAGAGTCATTCCTCAAGGTGTCAATGCCCAGGAAGCTTCCAAAATGACACTTGCATCAAGGAATTCGACTGGTGATGAGTAAGAGGTTCCAAATCTCCAAGTGGAAGCAAGAACCTCCAAGTGGACTCAAGAACTGAGAGAGGGAGAGGACACTAGTTAGATCTCAAGCTGACTCATCCTCTCTCCAAATATCTATATAAGGATCTCTCCTCCATGGGATCTGGAGGCTGGAATTTGGTTATTGCAAAGAATTGTTGTTGGTTTGTGGCTGGAAACATTGGGTGCTTAATGCTTTGAAGGGAGCTGAAGAAGGAATTCCATTCTGTTGGGAAGGAGATGCTGGATTGGAACCCTATGGGTTGTATCTCTTCCTGAACCCTGTTACTTATCAATAAAGCTATCTTGATTCTTTCCTATATGATGGTGTATTTTGTATGATTGCATTAGTGTATTTGATTTACTTCTAATCCTGAATCATTTATGAATATGTATATTTGCCTTTGTGTTGTGTTCTTCTCTTGTCGCAAGTAGCTGTTCTCTTGTCACAGGTAGCTGTTCTCTTGTGATCTCGTGGCATTCAAGTAGCTGTTCTCTTGAGCAAGTGAGGAGACAAGTAGCTGTGGACACACAAAGAGAAGAGGATCTAGATCGAGGGACAACTGGAAGACAACGGTAAGTCTACCAATCTCCCCTCTTTCACATTTCGTAAAGGAAGAAATCATGATAGCTGTATTCGTTTGTTGCTAAGGCGCTGTCACACCTTAGGTGGATAGGATCGTCCTGCATAGGCATTTTTCCCCACAACAAATTGGCGACTCCACTGGGGAAGAACTTGTTTATTCATTTCATTTGTGTTTTCGTCATTTGTTTACTTCATAGACTTGACAACAACTATTGAACTGCATCTTTCCCGGATGCAAAGTAAAAAGTTGCTGCTTTGATCCAGTTTGTTGGACTTGTCTATGATCTAAACTAGATCCACAAATGATTTGATGATCCTTGTGATAGTCTTTTAGTACCCTCTCAAAGCATCCCTCTGTTTATACCTTGCTTGTGTTTCTGATTTGGCCTAAAACAGTTGATTTTTGAGCATTTTATGACCCAGAACCCAAGGGAAACGAGAGTTTCTCTTTCAGCGCAACTGCTGTGAAGGCAGTCTGCATTTCAATGCAGGTCCCGAAGGGGCTGCCTGCGCTGAATTTCAAGTCCTCAGTGTTGAGGTTGCGCTGAACCAGTTTGGCCTTGTGCAGTTGGGGTTCTTTGTCCTATGTTGCCCTGTTTTGATCTCTGTTTTTGCAGCCTTTAACCAGCATAGGTACCAGTCTGATAAACCTTTTTCTTTGCTTAGATTCCGCCTCATTTTTGCACAAAAAGATTGTGAATGTTTTTATGTGTTTGTGGCGTCATTTACAGTCTTCCTTTGCATGAGTAAAGTAGTCATCCTGTAGCCTTTGATTCAGATCTGATTGATAGTGATCTTAGAAGAGAGTTCATTGGCTGTTTTCAGATTGATTATAGATTTACTTTTGCTTATTGGTTTGAATTTGTCTCTTTCAAAGTGTCAAAACAAGTCTTTATTTCGAAAATCGCAAAGTGATTGTAATCTCTTCTACCCTTGTTGATTTCGAAGAAAGTGAACTTGTTTGTATTGATCATTGTAAAAGCAAATTCAAAGTTGTGCAAAAAGCTTTCTTTGTAGGCATTTATACTAAGAAAGCGGAAAACAAACACTTGCATTATGCATTTTGCATTTGATAGTTTGCATGATGGATTTAGGGAAAGTGCATTAGAGTGTGTTGATTGCTCTTTGAGAAAAGATAGTGTTATTCTTTTCCCTTAGTAGCTAGGATTTTCAAAGTTGAAAAGATAATAAAGCTTGCTTATCATCTTAGACTGCATTTAGGAATTTGTATCATACATCTCGTGGTGAACCTTGAAAGGCAAACTTTAAAAAGATCAACCTAAAATAAACTGAATGAACCTAACAACGCTTTGTAACATAACGCACAACATAGAGGTCTAGGCTAGAGACGTGTTCCGGCGTCGTTAAGCCTAGTGACTGTCGATCTCGAAGAAGGTGGGTGATTCCACCTGAGAGACGGTAGCGCTAGTACGGATTGTGCTCCCACGTACCGTCGCGTATATATTGGGAGGCCCCTATAGGCATATATCTTTTATCCTTAGGAAGCCGTGTCGGCCGCCCTACTGATCGCAATGCAGTGAACACAGCATTCACGAAGATCGACCGCCCGTACCCTAAAAAGTATTCTGCACTTTTGCGAAAAGTTTGGCACACCATCTGCCTAGAACTCCAGAGCAGTTTCTTTTGGCCCTTTTCAGACTCTATAATAGAAAAAGTCCATCCGAGCATTTGTCACTTCGGGCTCGTTAAAACATCGAAGGAGACTAGAGTCATCTTTAGCTTTTTCTCGACTCTTTAAAAGTGAAAAAGCAAGTTGTGTCTAAAAGCGTCGTTAACAATTTATTTTAAACGGAACAATCACCCTTTAATCCTGTGTTGATCTTTAGGTTGAAAAGATGGAGCACACCAACCAAGGAGTTCCCCTTGGTGGGAATCCTAGTCCCTTCTCCTCTTGGGGAGATGTTGGTGCACCCACATGGCCACATTGTCGCTTCCAGGACTGATAATTGGCCTACCATTTTGGCTCTTTTCAACCAATGTCGTTCAGAATACCACCATTCCTGAACAGTCGAGTCAATAGTTAGATCAGACAAGAGTTGCCTCCCAGCCTTCAACTTCATCTTCCTCCCCTCCTTCCTCTTCGCTTGGAGGGACTGGTCGAATTAAAAACCAGGTTCCTAAGGAGAAGAAGGAGAAGAAGAAGAAAGAGAAGAAGAAGAAGGAACCTAAGGCGACTGGGGGCAAACAAGTGTCATCTAACAAAAATCCACACACCGCACTCGTAAGGCCTAAATCGCCATGCATCATATGCAGGGGAGACCACTTCCATAGAGATTGTCCCTGTATCCCGCGGATACTAAGAGACTGGTCCCTTCGTTTGCACAATTCGGTAGCATCGACCTCTGATAGCCATGTCGACTACTCACCGTCAACTAGTGGGAGTGAAGCTCCAAGACAGAGCGGGAGAGCTAAATTTCCCTGCAGACTGTGTGAAGGTGATCACGCCATCCACCGTTGTCCCTTCTTAGACGAGGCAAAAAGAGTTCTGGAAGATCGCCCGATTTTACGAGCGCATCTCCCTCCTGGATATCAAAGACTCCTACCAAGTCCCTCACTAGTTGAGAATCCGGCTGAGCCACTTAGGTGGTCAGCCGAAGCATCTGTCATTGAAGAAGAACCGTCTGGATCCATGCCTAACGAAAGTCAAAAGGTTGATACGGCAATTGACCCGGTTTTGCCTTCAGAGGCTCCATCTTCGAATGACACCATAACAGAGGAGAATAAAGACGACACCGTCCAGATTCTCTTCATCAGCACTGACTCTGATGATCAAGGGGGCAATGCCACCATTCCTTTATCGCAGGAAGGAAGTCCATCGGAGCGATATCGGCCGTTTATTCGGTCCCACCACCAAGCAACCTGGTTGTGTCCTTTGATTGGAACCAATTAGGCAGACCCCGGTTGCCAGCCAGTATACCATTCAGAATTATTTGTCAAATATACAGAATGGTAATGGTTGGCACTATCATTGATGAAGGGGCATCTGTGAGTATCCTTTCCTCTATTGCTTGGAAAGCGCTTGGTTCGCCAACACTTTTACCTGAGATGAGAAATCTATCAGGTTTTGATAAAGGAACCAGTCGACCTTTAGGGATCCTCCCCAATGTGCCTATAACATTGAAAGGGAAGACCGTTCAAATGAACGTGATGGTCGTTCAAGGACCCTTGGATTATAACCTACTCCTTGGACGAGACTATATATATTGCATGGGAGCTGTAGTCTCCTCACTCTTTAGAGTAATGTGTTTTCCGCATGAAGGAAGAATGGTCAAGCTCGTGGACCAACTTTCGTTTCCCGGATCACACATCGCAAATAGTCATGTACCATCCCTAAATGGTCTATTCATGCAAGAAGTGTCTCAACCCACGGTCCGTCCTCCTGATGAGCGCGAGTAATCCGGGAGGATATGACTGGAACCCAGGGGGCATGTGTCCTGGCCTGCTTCGGCAGGAAAACTTTGGGTATAGGGTAGGTTTCCGCGGGAGAATATGACTAGTCCGTACCCCATCCGTGGATGGAAGAGGGGTTGTTCTAGAATAGGATTCTTTTGTCAAAGTTACGTGTTTGGCGCCAGAGTCATTCACCCTTGTCTATTTCGGTAGACATTGCCGAGGAAGTGTTTTGTTTGAAAGAGTAACAAGACAATCTTTGGGTAACCTGAAAGAGGTAAGCCTCTCTCGATTAAAACAAATGTTTTGGTGGAGGGTAAGTAGAGGTAACCTTGAAACTCTGTTTTATACCTGGGGGCATGCAAACCTTTTGGAGTGCAAGCAAGGGGCGGCTATTTATTTCTTAAAAAATTTAGGACCTCTAACCCTTTAAACTCGTAGGATTAGTCGTTTCCAAACTTGTATAAAGAAAGGATCAGGAGCAAAGCTTAATGAGATGAAGCTCCATAAAAAATAGAATCTTAATGAGACACTCTTATCAAATGACTGGGTAATCGAGCAGTTTTAACGCGGAATTTATGCTCGTTAAAAAATAGAAAAGCGATATCGAGCAGTTTTAACGCGGAATTTATGCTCGTTAAAAAATAGAAAAGCGATTGTGAGCAAGAGTTTCCTCCAGAGTTCAAGCTCATTAAAAAATGAACCTATCCCGGTAAATAACCACTGTGAATGTAATTTTATCAGCCGTTAAAGCCTTGGTCGTGTTTGCACCTGCCACCTCCACTTTTCATTTGGCCGATCGTTCACCTCCATATGATTGTTTACCCATTTTGAGGAACAGCTGCGAAGAGTGATTTCACCTAGCCATCCTTGTGACACTGCCGTGATTGGAAAATTCCAACCTATACCTGGAATCTGCTGCTATCCCTGTTTATCACTCGTTCCTCAAAAGACGAGTCTTCTTTAAGCTCTTTTCAATTGACTCGTAAAATATGAAAAGATTGCCGATTTTTGGCCTTCCAGCTCGTTAAAGGACAGGAAGAGCTATCCCTCCTCTAGATTTTAATCTTTTTGGACCTGAGGGATTATTGCACAAAAAGGTCGAGCGCTTGTTTTATTCGGCTCGTTAAAATTATCGAAAACTCATCCCTTCTGTATTGTTTTATACTTTTTCGGACTTAAGGGATTAGATGATGAAAAAGGAATTTTGGAGTTAACTTTATGTACCTTTTCAGACTCTCTAAAAATGAAAATGATCGAGTTATCCTTGTCGTTAGACTCGTTAAAATTATTAAATAGCGACAAACTTGTCTTTAGACGAGAACGAGTTTCACTATCACTAAGCTCATTAAAACATAGCGATGGGCTTGCCCGAAGGGCAGGTTATAGAACAAGCATATGTTATCCTCCTCAAGCTTGACAAAAATAAAGAGGTACTGGTCAGCAATGACTAGGGAAAATTGGGAAAAATCAAGAAAACTTTGATGGTAGCAGGTCGCTCTTGAACATGACACTTTTCCTCCGTATCACAATCGGGTTGGGTTGTTTCATTCACCGGTCACATCACCATGGTCTCGCCATACCATCCATATTTGGGGTAATGCTACCGATCCATCGCATCAGTGTCGCCATATGTTCAAGAGAAGTCGTTCAGAAAGAGTCAACCGGGTCCCATCCACTGCCATACATTATCCTTCATCCATTCATGACCGCCACCCTGAATCATATGTCACAAATCATTTTCACCTCCATTAAAATCATTAGCTCCGTTCCGTGTCACTGATGTGGGATTCATTAAGGCCCTCCTGTGACGGATCGCTTCTTGTCGACATCAGCTCATTATCCGAGAAGTTGATCTAGGAACACCCCCTTCAGTACTTTGAAGCTTGCATGCCTCAATGGCAAGTTTCTCACTTCCGGCGACAGGTATACATCAATGACCTTCGACCAGAAGATTTTGCGTGGCATTCGACGCCAAGTCCTTTATTCGCACCACGTGAATTGTACTGTAGTACCTTGAGGGTCATTATCATTATCGGTGATTCCTCTCGCGCTTGTTAACGGTTTACATCATTGACCGGTAATCAAGTGATGTATTTCCATGTTCGACTTCAGCGCAATTCTCACATGGATCGACTTGTACTTAGAGTGAAGATTGAACGAGCTTGAAGACCCCGGATCTAGTTTCATCCATCCGGGCTGTGATATATATATTCAGGAAAGATAAAGACATTTGACACGTACATCATTGCAGCAGATGATCATCCTACTCAAAGGATGATAATTTCGCCAAAATTATCAGTCTACCATCAGACGATCGTCTGTTCTATGTACAAAAATGAATTTATAAAGCTGAGCATGGGAATGCCCGCCTCAGCTAGATCATGAAAGCAGTATGAATCATAATGTATTGTATTGTATTTTATTACAGGTCTCCTCCCAGCAGATGGATGAACTTCGGACCCTCCTGGATAAAGCATTTCACCCGATAAATGGCCTCATACTTTAGGGGGCAACTGTTATAGACATTTTTGTGCCTTACAGCATTGATCATGAAATGTCCATAAACTAAGGGATCCAAAGTCCCTAACACATGTTGTTCCTACCCCTAGAGGAACAAGGCAAACTAACCACAGCAATTCACAGAAGTTCTCCACCTGAAAACACTCAAAAACAAGCCAATTCTGGATCATGTCAACTGCTCCACTGAGCATCTGCGCTGAATGTCAACTGCTACACTGGCTACCTAGGTTGAATGTCAACTCCAACACTAGCTACCTGCGCTGAGCGAGTTTGGACATGTGGCAGAGTCATTCCTCAAGGTGTCAATGCCCAGGAAGCTTCCATAATGACACTTGCATCAAGGAATTTGACTGGTGATGAGTAAGAGGTTCCAAATCTCCAAGTGGAAGCAAGAACCTCCAAGTGGACTCAAGAACTGAGAGAGGGAGAGGACACTAGTCAAATCTCAAGCTGACTCATCCTCTCTCCAAATATCTATATATGGATTGGGATCTGGAGGCTGGAATTTGGTTATTGCAAAGAATTGTTGTTGGTTTGTGGCTGGAAACATTGGGTGCTTAATGCTTTGAAGGGAGCTGAAGAAGGAATTCCATTCTGCTGGGAAGGAGATGCTGGATTGGAACCCTATGGGTTTTATCTCTTCCTGAACCCTGTTACTTATCAATAAAGCTATCTTGATTCTTTCCTATATGCTGGTGTATTTTGTATGATTGCATTAGTGTATATGATTTACTTCTAATCCTGAATCATTTATGAATATGTATATTTGCCTTTGTGTTGTGTTCTTCTCTTGTCGCAAGTAGCTGTTCTCTTGTCACAGGTAGCTGTTCTCTTGTGATCTCGTGGGATTCAAGTAGCTGTTCTCTTGAGCAAGTGAGGAGACAAGTAGCTGTGGACACACAAAGAGAAGAGGATCTAGATCGAGGGACAACAGGAAGACAACGGTAAGTATACCAATCTCCCCTCTTTCACATTTCATAAAGGAAGAAATCATGATAGCTGTATTCGTTTGTTGCTAAGGCGCTGTCACACCTTAGGTGGATAGGATCGTCCTGCATAGGCATTTTTCCCCACAACATCCTTCCCTTTATTCTTCTTCTCAGTTACTTGGTCTTTAGCATTACTAGCTTCACCAAGCGAATAGGAGGAAGGAGAGGAAGAAACAAACGAAGTAGAACGTTGGGGAGAAACTTCATCTGGTTTCTGACTGGATTGCTGAGGAATTTCGGTGTTTTGAACAACAGATTTCGAGAAAAGCCATACTGGCAGGCCAATTATGAGTCTTGGAAGGGACAATGTAGCCATATGTGGAGCACCAACATCCCCCCAAGAAGAGAAAGGACTCGGATTTCCCCCAAGGGGAAATCCTTGATTGGTAGACTCCATTTTCTCAACCTAAGACCAACGAGGGAACAATGACGTTATTCTGATTAAAATAAATTTTATGATGCTTTAACACAACTTACTTTTTCAATTTTTAAGAGTCGAGAAAAAGCTAAAGATGACTCTAGTCGCCTTCGATTTTTAATGAGCCTGAAGTGACAAGTGCTTAGATGGACCTTTTCTTTTAAGGAGTCTGACAAGGAACAAAAGTGACTACTCTGGAAAACTAGATAGATGGATTACCAAACCAATCGCAAAAGTGCAGAATACTTTTTACGGTATGGCAGTCAATCTTCCCGAATGTTGTGTTCAGTTCATTGCAATCGATAGGGTGGCAGACATGGCTTCCTAAGGATAAAGGATGTAGCCTATTGTGGTCTCCCAATGTATACTCGATGGTACATGGGAGCATAAGTCCATACTGGCACTTCTTGTCTCAAAGAGGAGGAATCACCCAACCTATGATGAAAGCGATAGTTACCAGGCTTTACGACACCGAAATACGTCTCTACCCTAGACTTCTAAATGTTGTGCATTAGGTTCCAAAGCGTTTTTATGTTCATTGAAGATTATTTTACAGTTGATCTTTCTTAAGAAGTTTACCTTTAAGGTTCACCGCATGATGTAGATATACAATTCCTAAATATGCAATTAAAGATGATAAACAGTCGTTTACTTTCTTTTTGCAATGAAAATCCTAGCTACTAAGGAAAGATAAATGAAATTCTTTCAACATAGAGCAGACAGCACACACTAGATGCACTTTTCCTAAATCAACTCAGCATGCAGCATTAATGCAAATTCACATGCATGTATTTGTTTTCCGCTTTCTTAATGTATGAATGGCAAAAGGAATGCTAAGTACAAATCTTAACTATTCATCTTTCAAAGTGACAGTACTAACAACTTTGTTTTCAAAAAACAAAAGTAAAGCCAAGATGACACTTTGCGATTTAGAATTCAAAATTGCTTTCGACACCTAAAATACTAATGCTTCAAATCAAATACAATGGAAAAATTGTAATCGACTTTCAAAAAGAGGAAGACTCTTTTCTTTGACTGAAAACGACACTTGCAACACTTTCAAATCAGAAGATGATAGTTCGATTAAGCTACTGTTTGCACAAAAGAACTGTAAATGACAAAAAATACATAAAAACATTCACAATTCTTTATCGATGGAGGCTAAATAATGCAAAGGAAGATGGTTTCAATAGAGTTATACTGATCACAAACAACAAAACTACTGAATAAAGCTAAAGACAATGAAGGAAAAACCAAAATCTGGAGGCAGAAACAGTCTCATCTGATCATCGCACCTGTAACACAAGAAAATAGGGATGCATCTCACCTACAACACATAGGAGGTGCAATGCATCTAGACTGCCAAGAAGAGACAGTGCGATGGTCTAGGGATGAGACTGAGCTTGGTTTTTGCTCATAGTTTGCAGCGAAGTTAAGGGATTTAGGTTGAGCTAATGATTGTCAGTAAACACAAAGTATAGGGGCTGATCTAATGAGGTTATTTTAGCTACCACCAGGGCACTTAGGATGTTTGCAAGCTAGATGTTTAGTTCATAAACGAACCCAGAGATTGACTAAAGCAACATTGATCTACTTTGCAGTTGCATATCAAAAGCAGTTTGAAGGCTAGCTAGCTTGACTTCAGGCTCCGTCTATGGTTTATAAAGCAAAGAACAGTAACAAAACCAACAAACTATTTGTTCCCCAGCGGAGTCGCCATTTTGTTATCGGGAAAACCAGTGTCCATTCAGAGATGCTAGTCCCACTAAGACGGGTAGCTATCTTAGAAACAAACAGATCAAAGTTACTTGTGTTTTCCTTTATGAGATATGGATGAGAGAGAAGCAAAGAGCACCAACCTCAGTCTTTTGCTAGTCTCCTTGCTTGTTTCCTCTCTCCTTTGATAGAGCTTTCGCCACTTTTTTCTCACTTGTCCCACTTCAAAGAACACCTATAGAGCCAAGGCAGCAAAATACCATCAAAGCATAGAGATCTATAACCATAAATAATGTAGGATCAAATGTACATCAACCATATAAATGCATACATAAACAAGATTAAGAGATATACAAGCATATGGAGGAAAACTCAAATAGCTTTATTGATAGAAGTAGTAGAAGAGAGGATTACAACCAGGCTGTCTGATCTAGCATCATCCTCCCATCATGAAAGCCCTCTTCACCTAATACAAAGAAAGATCACCCAACAATGTCTTCAAAGAGAAACCAACATCACTTCCTTGCAATTAAAAAATTCCAGCCTCTCGATCTCTTGGATGAGGGATCCATATATAGATGTTTTCAGGAGGGTGATTCAGCTTCTAGGATTTTGATTAGTGTCATTTCACTAATAGTTCTTGGTTCCACTTGGAGATTTCATATCTCTTACTCATCCCTGGGTGAATTCAGAGAGGCAAGTGTCATATGAGCAGTTTCTAGAAGATTATCTAGGTTTCCACCTAGCACACTGTTTCTGCCATTTGTCTGCTCTCACTCATAACACCCTATAGAAGGGCTTTCCAATATGCATCGCACCCCCCGTGTGTAATAGGTGAGATGCATCACACCCTATGCATGGAGTAGTCTGTATAGTCCTGTTTTGACCAGTTCTGAGTAGTTTTTCATGGAGAACTTCTGGGAGATGATGTAATCAACTGACCTTATTCCTTTAGGGTATGAAACAACACTTTTAGGGGTTTAGAATCCCTTGGTTTATGGACATATGTGATTGGGTTTGTAGTGCCCAAATATGTCTATAACAATTGGCTTGACCGAATAATAAGAGGATTTATCACTGAGTTTATGGTAGACACAAATGTCAGCTACAGTGAGACAGAGCGACGTTTCCTTAAGGGACCACGAGGTAAGTATATTAAATATTTGAACACTTGGATTAAGATGCTATTGTGTGAAAAGTGGGTTATTCGAATAAATTAATGTTTGGAGCTACGCGAAGTGGGAAGATCTATAGAAGCATAGGTAGTGAAGAATTAGAAACCAATCCATTAATTTCACCCTCGCAGGAAAGCGAGGAAGAGCTCGTGAAAGTTTCTCCGAGAAGCGTGGTCAATTTGATAAGGCAGAAAATTCCGCGTTTACCACCTCCACCCACACCACCACCCGTCTCACCCTCCTCACCTCCATCTCCACCACCACAGTTCAGTATGGCGAGTGTAATCAAACTACCGGTATTCAGAGGAGTGGTGAATGAAGATCTGGACCAATTATGGTTCGTAGTAATAGCAGTATGGGAAGCACAAGGTGTCGTGGATGACAATACTAAGAAGGCTACGCTAGTGAGCATGCTGGAGGATCGCACATTAACATGGTATATCAAGCATTCTAATGACCACCCAAATGCAAGAATCACAGAAATCCAGGCCACGCTGAACAGGGAATTTAGTAGGCCAAAGTCAAAGACACAATCAATCATTAGGTTTAAAGAGATCATGATGCTCCAGAGCGAGACCCCATGGGATTTGGACCAAAGGCTAAAGAGTATGATTCATGAAGCCAATATGACTTTGACAAATGGACAGCACTGCGCATGGTTTGTAGCATCACTTACGCCACACTTAAGGACAGTGTTGTCACAGCAAAAACTTTCCAGCCAGGCCGAAGCTTTGGAGATGGCAATGAGATTACATGAGATCCCTATACAAGACCCTAGGTTGGGAGTCCAAAAAATCCACACGCAACTAGAAAATATCTATTTGGAAATGCAGAGTTTGAAATAAGACAAGACACCTCGGCCAAAGGCACGTGAGGAGGTATGGTGCATAAAATGCAAAGGCCAAGGGCATGACAAGGACCATTGTCTAGTGTTCGCGAATTACTTGGTAGGAGGAGGGTCGGTGTCATTAAGACCTAAGGAATAGGAAGGACCGAGTGCGGCACTTGCATTATGGTGTACAATCTATCAGATAGGAGGAAAACACACTACGAATAATTTTCATCTATTGTAGAAGTATGCACAGACGTCCCAACAATTGTTTTCTAATTTCTACAGGTCAGTAGGCCATAATGAATGCACCTGTTGAAGCTACGAACTAATGATGGATCGGACTCCTACCTACAAGGTGCAGACTGAAACGTAAGCCCTCGACCTAAATGCAAGGATGGTGCACACATGATTTCAGGGGCGTAGTCAAGTTCGAGGTAGAATGGGACCAAGAAGGGGTCGCGGACAATTAATTTGTTATAATTGCAGAGTTCTGGGGCATTATGACAAACAAGGACATCATGTTGGTACTGTACTCAGTTTGATCATGAAGCAGAATACTGCCCTTCACCTATAGCGAGGATGCGTAAAAAAGGGGTACTCCAGCTCCCTCTGACTCAGAATTTGTAGATGATGAGGTTTGAGCCGCGCGGAGAAGACCCAAATGTAAACATGATGCTCAGGAGCGATATGACCATGGGCGATGATAAAGGGGAGCAGCCAGAAGAAAGTGTGTTGGTTCGCAAGGCTCCTATAAAGGAACCCAAATTTTACTGAGAAGCGCAAAGGAGACATTCATGGAAGCCAAGAAGAGCTTCATGGAGACCTCCACTTCAGGTAGTAAGGATCAACTAGAACCAGGGATGGATCCTTCAATGCTCACTACCTTTCAAGAGACATGCATGAAACTACTACATGATGGCAAAGAAGTCAAAGGACTATAGGAACTTATCACTAGGTGCACTAGGTTATGAGAATCGCACATGGTCTGGAAGCTTGGAAAGCATGCATTGCGCACAGGAAGGGAAATGAGGTTGACTGCACAAATCAGCGAGAATGAAATGGATCAGGTAATCCTAGATCTCAGATCGGACACGAATGTACTGCCAAAACAAACATGGGAACGCATGGGTAGACCCACGCTACAATGGTCTCCTATCTAGTTATGAAAGGTGAACCAACAGAAGATTTTTCCCATGGGAAGATTGCAAGGGGTAACATTTGATATTGAAGGTGCAAGCGCGCAGGTGGATTTTGAAGTGATAGATATTGTCAATGAAAGTAATCCCTATACTGCACTACTAGGAATACACTAGGCCACCGATATGAATGGAGTCATAAATTTGAAGAAGCACAAAATGATCTTTGAGAAAAAAGTAACTACGCATAGTAGTACCGCTGGATCCATCCGAAGGAGCGTGATACACTGAACCGGTGTGAGACGATGATAGTGATGACAATCTCGATTGTATTTTCAAGATAACTGCGCGAGAATAGGATTGGGTGAATCCAACTACATATGGAAGAATTTTGTGGGCGCACGAAAGCTCCTGCACTTCAGATTCAGACGAAGAGATAGAGCGATGGAAGAATCAGCTGCACGAAGTAACAACGCTTAATTGCAACATGATGATTAGATCAATATTTTGCGTGACAACAGAGGCAGGGGAGCTACCGACATATGATGTATTAACAACGGTGGATGAATTTCTGAGCAAATTTGAAAGCTTAGTACCAAAACAGCAGCAATTCGATGCTCTGAAGTGGGTGCTGCGCACGATGCCCGCACGATGGTGGGGTACGCATAAAGGAAGTTTTGAGGACTGGAGCGGTTGCAGAAGAATGATGCACCTACGATTTTGGAAACCAAAAATACAGCTAATAGACAAATATGATAGACAAGATGATCCATGCACGCACCTCGCTAAATGGACCAAGGTCTACAGCAAAGAGACACAGCCTGAATGGGTACATTTATTCTACCATACCCTAGATGTCATACCCATGAATTGGTATACTGAGATGGAGCTCCGCCATGGTACAGGTGAATGGGATGTCTTTCATGAGGGATTTTTGTTAACCTTCATGTTTGAAGATCATTGGTCGGATAGTGTTGACAATGCGCTACAAGCAGCAAAAGCCGCTATCTTCACAATACCACAAAATTCAATGGAAGTACCTCAGCCAGAATGGGTGACACAGTTAAGCAACGCGCTAAAGTGTTATAACGTAAATATTGAGGAGAAAGATGAGGACCCACAAAATATTAATATTCCATAAATGGAAGGTTGTCATGAGGTTTGAGGACCATCAGTTGAGGATCCTGACATCACCGCACCATTAAAAACAAAGCAGGTAAAAATTGGAACGGATACGGAGCCAAAGTACGCAACACTTGGGGACTATTGGGATGATGCCACGGTGGATAAGGTTCGCGAATACCAAGACTTATTCCCAACCAAAGTTATGGAATTAAAAGGGATCATTGGCGATTTAAGGATGATGAATATCACCCTAAAACCTGATGCGAAGCCAGTTTACCAGTGGCCTTACTGCTTGAATCCAAAGTATAAAGAAAAGGTCTGCGATGAATTAGACAAAATACTCGCAGGCAGAATTATTGAACCAGTGGAAGAATCTGACTGGGTGAGTCCTATGGTAGTACAAGAGAAAAAACAAAAGGGTGAAATAATAATATGCATAGACCTTAGTAAGTTGAACGACGCCTGTTTACATGATCCATTCCCAACACCATTCACAGATGAAGTACTGGAGAATGTTGGTGATCAGGAAGCATACTCGTTCACAGAAGAGTTCTAGGTGTATCATCAAAAAAGTACACCGTACCACCCACAAGCCAATGGGACAGTAGAGGCATTCAACAAAATACTGGAGACTACACTGACCAAAGTATGTAACACGCAGCAAAATGACTGGGACCTACACGTACTTGTTGTCTTATGGGCATACAAGACAACGTGCAAGAAATTGTCGAGACAGACACCTTTCCAGTTAGTCTATGGCATGGAAGTTGTCATGCCGATGTAATACATCGTACCTAGTCTGCGAATAGTAGTGCTCACAAGCATGATGGATAGCAAAGCTCTGGAAGAAAGGCTCGCACAATTAGAAGAACTCAAGGAAGAATAGTTTTTGGCTAGATTTCAGTAGCAGGTACAAAAGAAGCATGAAAAGGCCTTACACGACTACCATATCAAGTTGCACACCTTCAAGGTAAATGACTTAGTATTGTTGTATGACAGTAAGTTTGAAAAATTTCCCGGAGAATTCAAAATGGACTGGCTCGGACCATATGTGGCAAAGGAGGTCACAGATGGAGGCGTGTTCCAGCTAGTCAAACTAAATGGAGAACCCTTCCTAGGTAAAGTAAACGGCAGTCGCGTGATGCCCTACACGGGTGGGCCGGTTATCTGACTAATCGGCTGAAGCACAGTCTTCACGACCCAAGGAGCTGGACCAGGGTGTGGGACTATAAACACATGCAGCATATTCCAATACTAAGGTAAGGACACAATTCAAACACAGATGATTTCGAATCAAGAATGAAGCAAATCCAGCAAACCGCAGAACAGTGTGATGCAGACCTCCGAGCAGTACGGGACCAATTGGAGGGGCTCCATGCCAAGATCGCCACACCAATAGAGTGACTTGGGACAAGTCACGATGATTGTGTTGGGGGCCTGTTGGGCATGGAATCCCCCCACAGCATGTTTTGGGGCTCAAAGCCCAAGTTTTGGTTAAATGTATCGTAAGACTTCGCGAATTATGGACGCGGAACATGAAGTATAGGTTGAGTCATAGGGTTGTCTTCCCTAAAGTATTGTAATGTAATATAAAGTCATGTCGGCCTACCCATGGTCCGCAAACCATGGGATTCTATAAATAGAGCGAGGATCTAAGTTGTAAAAAGAGTGAATTAGAGAGAAGAATACAAATGGTTCAAGCATAGACTAAGAGTCTAAGTGTATTGGGTCATAGTAGTAGGAAGAGGCTCTGTAGCTGAGTGCGCAGAGGCCTAGTGCAGTCCGCAACTAAGCGCGGGGACCCTTGCATCTGAGTGTGCAGGGCAGTGTAGAGTTTGTAATCTTGATTGAAGAAAAATAAAGAGAAGTTGATTCCTATTTCTGTGTATCTACTTATGGATTGCCTTCTTTAAATTTATATTGTTTTATTTATCACGCTTTCTAATATGATTGTTGGATATGATGTAATAATCACTAGTGTTACACAAATAAGTTAAGTAATTAGGTAATAACATATTAAATAGCAAGGAACTTGGGTATAATACGGGTTGTGCCCCGAGTATGGTTGTGTGAAAGCAACATCACAGGTCGCGAAGGAATAACAAGTGCGCGTAGCGACATGCGCGCAGGGTCAAACAGCGGACCTCCAGAAGCTCATTAGACATCCCTAGGGTGCGAAACCTAGTTCTAGCACCCTCCCATACTACTTTGGATGAGACCTCAGTCTGCGCTCTGCAGACTGTTGCCGAATGGGCCAGTAGTACCAGGACTTTCTTGGCTAAATCACCTCTAAACATAGGTCAGGCCCATACAAGCGAACAATTGTCCTAAACATCCAGAGAATATTGGAAGTCAAATTCCAATCAAACATGTGGAAAGTTTATCCCTGAGGATTTTTCTATTTACCATTGCATGGGTAAATGGGTCATCTTCCCTGCATCAGGCATCACAAGTATCTATGAGACTGGTAGTGGAATGTCTTACCACAGTATTTGACTAGTGCATGCCTGTGCTGACTAATATGAAAAGTCAATTGACCTCTATACAGAAGGGTAAAACAAAGAATTTTGGATAAGGAACCATCTTGTGTTCATTCTTCTTTGAGAAGGTACCTAGGCTATGTCCCAAAGTATCAGCATCCATCAATAGACCTAGAGATCCATGAATGGGTAGATGGGTGGACTTGATGAAGCACTTTGGGGACGGAGACGTGCCTAGAACGACTTTTGATGATGATTTTTTCACCTAGAGGGATCAACAGATCATCGTGGTAAATGACTACCCATATGTTTGCATGGACTGCCGAGGAGATCCAAACTTAGTATTACCACCAGATGTGGATCCAGTGGGACCTGATGGATTTCTGAGGCACAGGCGTCTTGGAAGAGGGGCCGAAGGGGAGGCACCTGAAACAAAGAGAGTCCTATATGATGTTCAAAGAAAATTGGTGAGACTAACTCACCAGGTACCTATGATAGCCATAGAGGATCTGCCTGAGGAGATGCAGCGCTGCATGGCAGGGGTACCATGGGACTGGGTCCGGATACTTTGGCATGTAGCCAACACTATGGTTAACTCTTTAGCCACTCATCCTGAGTCGGGTTGATAAATAGATCTATGTATAACTGGACATGATTATGGGCATAATTCCAAAATTTTGAGGGCATCCTATCCCAATTTTGTATATTATTTTTTGAACACTCCATCTATATACAGGCGATTTATGATACATATACAGACTTGATTTTTTTGATGTTATTTAATTTGATGAATGATTAATGTGCCAATCTAATGGTTCATGAGCAATAGAGTTTGCTAATGAATTCTCAGATCATGGAATGTGAAGATATGTAATATAAATAAATTATCGTTGCAACACTCTCACTCTCAAAAATTGGCGATATAAATAAGGATCACGAACCCAATAAGTGTTATTTAACTACGACACCACCAGTTGTGAGTCTAGATAAACTACCAACGAATCAATCCCATAAGATATTTCTTCGAATAGTAAATTAAGAATGGTATTATATTTAGCAATGTTGTTCGAAGCAGAGCCAATACATACTCCCCTCGACACCATCAACTAACCAGATGGATAATAAATCACCAAAGCCACGGAAGCAAGATTCTAAGTGTGATGACTTGCACCATCAGCGAATTTGAAATATATCGAATCATCCACTAATACCTGCCAAAGAAGATCAAAAAATGTTGATATCACAAAATTCAAGACAAATATATACAAAGATATAGAATATACAAAAAAGCAATTTCTCAGCCGAAGCTTAAGCAAAATACTTCTTAAGGTAGAGCCCATTTATGGGCTCCGCAAGCCTGTTCCCTTCAAAATCAATTAATTCATAAGCCCCTTTTCCCAAAAATCACTTGACTATAAAGGGACCATACCACATAGATTTGAATTTTCCTGCCCCTAGGGCATCTTTGTCTTGGTCATAGACTAAGACAAGGTCACCTTCAGAAAAAACCCGAGGATGGACATCTTTATCATATTGACTTTTAATCCTCTTCTTATGGGCTTTGTTTATTATGGCTGCATCTTGACGCTGCTCATCAAGATGTTCCAAATGAACGATGTGTTCTTCGAGACCAGATTTCTCCGGAAGAAGTTCTACAACTAGCTTAAGTGACAGAATTTCAATTTTGACAAGGAAAATAGATTTCAACGCATAAACTAGTTGAAAGGAGTAAAATTGGTGGCAATCTTAACGGAGGTTCGATATGCTCATAGCGTCAGGTACAACATGATGTGAAAATTGGATCAACTTTGATCAATTTTCCTTTGCAAGATGGTCTTCAGGGACTTATTCACGGCTTCAACCTACCCATTGGCCTGAGGATAGTATGGAGATGAATGCTCTTACCAAAAACCCAACTTGAGAGCCAATTCGGTCATCAGTTGATTCTGGAAGTGACTGCCATGGTCAATGACAATCTCTCTTGGGATACCAAATTGTGAAATAACCTGGTTGAAGAAAAATAACATTGTTGTCTCACTATCATTTTTGTAAGTAGGCATGGCTTCAGGCCACTTCGTAAAGTAGTCTACGACCACAATGATGTACTTGTGATTTGCTGCCAAAGGTGGATTACAAGTAGTATAATCAATGCCCCACTTCGTAAATGGACCGACAGTGATAACAAGAAAAAGAGAAGCGGGATGTGTGCACATTTTCCAAGTATAAATTTGACAAGGATGGCAACGTTTGACAGCTTCAATATAGTCTTTGAAAATTGAAGGCCAAAATTAGCTTGCTCGCAAAATTTTTTGGGCTGTAGCAAGCCCTGCTAGATGACCGCCACAAGCTCCACTATGTCAATCATTAAGTACAGACTCATCTTCTTCCAAAATTAAGAAACGTCTAAGGATTGAGTCAACCCCTCTGTGATATAATGTATCACCAATAATAACATAGTTTTTGGCAAGATGACATAATTTTCGACGCTCATCTTTGGAGAAAGCAGGTGGAAACTTCGAAGCTTGGAGATATATAATGATATCTCCATACCAGGGATCTTGTGAATAAATGAGGAATAAATGTTCGTCAAGAAAATTTTCCTCATAAACAATAGCTTCCTCACAAGGCAGCTCTGAAATCAATTCCGCAAAAAATAATGACTTCTTAGATTTAGCTGACAAGAATTCGAGATCGAACTCTTGCAAAATAACAATCCATCGATTATGCCCCCAATCACTCACCTACTGAGGACAAACTAAAAAGGATTGACAGCTGCTAAGACGAATGTTTTGCATAGCATAATATAATGATGAAGCTATTGGACAGCATGTACATTAGCCAAGGCCAATTTCTCGATGGGAGATTAGCGTAGCTCAAGTCCTACTAAGCCTCGACTCAAGTAGTGGATGACATTCTCACTGAGAGCATCATCCTCCTGAACCAGAACCATACTAATGGTTGATTCTACTGTAGCAAGATACAAAAGGAAATTGTTGCCATAATCTGGTGGACTCAATAATGGAGCAGGGGTAATGCTTTTTCCAAAGCATCAAAAGATCGTTGTGCAAATTCATCCCATAAAAATGGAACTCCTTTCTTAAGCAAACGCATAAATCCTTCGGTAATCTCGGCGTGATTTTCTATAAATCTCCTCAAGAAATTTTCCTTTCCTTGGAGACTTTGAAGTTGATGAATGGAAGATGGGGTAGGCAACTGAATTATTGTCTCAACCTTGAAAGGATCAACATGAATACCTTCAGTCGATACGATGAATCCTAACAGCCGACCAGATGTGACCATGAAAACACACTTATTCGAATTCAACTAGATTTTATAAAAATGACATCTCTCAAAGACTAATTGAAGGTGGCTGGTATGATCCATTCTCTTGCGAGAATGAGCAGCGAAGTCATCCAAGTATGCTTCGATAACCTTTTTGATGTTGTGGAAAGCATAAGACATGGCCTGCTGGAAAGTAGCTCCAACATTTTTAAGGCCAAAAGGAATCTTCTTGTATGAGAGCGTGCCCCAAGGACAAATAAAGGTTGTCTTGTGCCGATCCTCTAGATTGATAGTAATTTGATTGTAACCAGAGAATCTGTCCATGAATGAAAATATTTCATTACCCACACATTCATAAACATTTTGATCAATAAAAGGGGTGGGGTAATTGTCTTTTGGACAAGTTTTATTTAAATCCCTAAATTTGATACATATTCGGATCGTTCCTTGCTTCTTATCTACTAGGACTAGGCTGGAAACCCACTCAGTTAGAGGAACGCGGTATATAAAACCTACCTTGAGTAGCTTTTCAACTTCAGCTTTTATAGCTACTACTTTCCAAGGATTGACCGGTCAAATTTTTTGACAAATCGGTTTG
This sequence comes from Pinus tabuliformis, assembly GCA_031772625.1. Classification (NCBI taxonomy): domain Eukaryota; kingdom Viridiplantae; phylum Streptophyta; class Pinopsida; order Pinales; family Pinaceae; genus Pinus; species Pinus tabuliformis. Next base: position 1,374,277,465 of record CM062804.1, on the reverse strand, counting down.
GCATTTTTGTATGTCATGATCTCATGCTAGACTATAAATGGATCAATTCTAGGCATCTCCTCATAAGACCAAGTGAACACATCTCGAAACTCTTTAAAGAGATTAGTGTAGATTTGAATTTCTTTAGGGGAACAACCAACTCCAATGAAGACATTTTATATTACGTTAGGATTCCTAGAGATGTTTATAGGTACAGTTTGTGAGATAACCGACATGTTACCTTCGGCATAAAATTGTGCTGGAGCCAAAGGGTTTGAAATTGTACAAACATCACTAGTAGACAAATTGGACAAACTAGATTCGACTTTATGCAATGGAGGAAGAAAATATGAACGATGATGTAAATCTTCCCATGTTCGATCCACACCCATCATTGCTTCCAAATTTCTTAAAATGGTAAGACTATATCCAAGCAATCTAGAGCTGAAGTAGAATCAAGGGTCCAAGCCAGCCGTATCACCATCTAACTCCTCTTATGAAAAAGGAGTAGGATGGTTGTCTGCAAAGTTAACGATATATTGATAAGTGAGTTCTACTGCAAACATGGGAAATTCCATTCCACCTACCTTCCCTCCATCTAATGTGGTGGTAGATGAAGGTAAGGGCCAAGGGTCCAAAAAATAATGAGTTCGAAAGAACTCTTTCCGAGAAGGTCCCTTATAGGATGAAATTGCATTAATTCTAGCTGTAGGATGAGGGAGGTCAAATATACCCATTAACGAAGAGTACATACCAACTCCTAGATTCTCAAGAGGTTGATGAGGATTTTCCACAAATGGAACAGTAGAATCCGAAGTTGGGTGGCAGTCACCTGGAGAATAGTCTAACTGATCAACTCTAACAATCCTCCCCTCATGAGGAAAATAGATCATGCAAAATAATGATGAAACAATGGCATCCATCTCGTAAATCCAATTTCTACCTAAGAGGACATTATAATCTAGGTTCGCATCAGCGATTTCTACCTGAATATTCACCACCTTTCGCCCAACACAGATAGGAAAGGTCAGGATAATCCCGTGTGGCCTATGAGAATGTCCATCAAATGCTATCAAAAACCTATGAGAATGTCCATCAAATGCTGTCAAAAGAGTTGGTGAAGGAACAGTTGAAGGTGATCTAATGGCCTTCCAACATGACATAGACATCACACATTTGGAAGCTCCCTCATCTATAATTGTCTGAAAAATATTGGTATTTCGGTATGTGGACTTTATCTAGAAAGCCATATGGTGAGGAAGTCTCTTTTTGACATTGAACATATCAAAAGTGAGCACTAAAGAATTCTTTGGATCTACTACACCAATTGCTGAAAGAAAAGCACTTCTCTAAGCAGGGAATGACTGGAGTACCTCCAATGTAGACATAACACAAGGACTTTGAGCCAGATCTTCTACAATCAAGTAGTTCTAGGCCGCCCTAGCATTAGGGTTAATAGTCGAGTGCTTTGCGGAACCTTTCGATATCCGAGGTATAGACTCAACAGGGGGCCGCTCAATATGAAGTGGTTCAGTGGCTTCAGGAATAGATTTAGCCTTAGATGTTCCCGATTCACCATAATCGCATGCTCGCATAGTGAAGTCGATATGACATCTCATCATATAAACATTTGATGAGTTTTCCCCTTCCTGATTGGCCTTAGAGGAGGTACCAGCATTAGGATTAGTGCCAACAATTAATTGTTTCCCTTGGGGAAAAGGGTTAGTTAGAATAGCTTGGGAGCTAGAGGACCCTTGTTGTACTAATAAGCACTAAGTTTCTTGCATCCTGGGTCAAAGGTGAGTCAGATGATCTCCATTGCATAAATTGCATGGAAACTTTACCTTTTTCTTGGACTCTTTCCTACCCTCTCCGACACCATTGTCGGGTTTGTTTGCATTTCCTTTCCCTTCCTGGTTCTTCTTCTTACCTTGTCCCTTCCTCTTCCCATCAGATTGTTGATTTCCTTTGGGGTTAGAGGTATGAACGGAATTTATAGAGATAGGTTGGGAAGGTGTAGGTACAAACGGTGCTGCCTGGTTAGAAGAAGCAGTTTGTAGAGACAACAATTGTAATTGATTCAAAAGGTTCACCATGTTAATATCAATCGATCTAACTATACCATCAGCATGGGGGCCTGGTTTTGGTTTGGCTAAATCAACCTTAGATCTAGGAGCATCAGGTAGAATTTTCTGAAGAGTCCCAGACTAAGAATATATCAGTTCCAATTGTTGGGCTCGAAAAATGGCCTACTCTTCCAAATTGTTGGCTTATTGGGCCCTGACCCAGGTTCGAAAGAGTTTTTAGCCCAACAAATCTCATACTACTAGCCCTTTTGGCAACAATCTGCAGAGTGCAGACTGAAATCTCACTCGAGGCAATATGGGAGGGTGTTGGAGCCAAGTTTCCACACCCTAGGGATGTCTTGATGAGGTCTGGAGATTTCGCAACCTAATCTATGCACTTCTGCTATTTCACGCAGCGGTCTGGGCTTCACGAAGATCTGTGAAGGGGAGTTTCTTAGATCCTTAGTCTTATTACTGATTATTATAGATCTGATTTATTATTCAAGGTCTTTAAGCAAACATTTCACATTTAAACCCAATGCGCACAGTCATAAATCTTAAATATACTTCATAAAATCATAACATAAGCATAAACATTCAGTTCTACGATCAGATACACAATAACAGGAACACTTATCTTTATTAATCTTTCCATTCAGTACATTCCATTTTCCACCCTATGCACATAGCTACAAGGGCCTGTGCACACAATTGCGGACTCTATCAGGGTTCTGCACACACAGCTGCAGAGCCTACTCCAACCTTTACCCATGACTCAGACTTACAGACTCAGAGCACTCTCGCTTTCACAAACCCATACAATTTAGATCTTCATTCAAGCTACCATCAAGAACTACCCTCTAAACCTATATCCTTACTCTATTTATACATTTCCATGGTCCGCAGACCATAGGCAAGCCGACACATTCTAGATTAATCTATACTATTCTAGGGCGAACTACCCTTGGACTTAACCCATTACAATTCGCACTCCACGCACTTCGCAGAACCTTTACTATACTTTTACCACAAACTGTTACGCGGGGGATCTACTACCCAACAGGCCCCCAACACAATCATCGTGACTCATATCGAGTCACTCAGTTGGTGCAGTGATCTTTGCGCGGAGGTTATTCAACAACTTTTGTGCTTCGGTTACTTCTACAACACATTCTTCTGCCCTCTCTTGTACTTGTTGCACGTGAGCCTCTGACACATCATTATTAGCTTCACTTACTTCTCTGATTTCATATCCTACCTGTATGTGGGCTAACTTTCCTTCAATGTTGGCGATGACCGTGAATGCCTCATCAAGCGATGGTTGGATGTGTTCTTTAAGGCCTACTTCTTTCTAGTGAGCAGCATCGATTTGTGCCTTGAGTTCCTGAGCCTCCCTCATCTTGGCTAAGTTGTGAGTAATGGCAAACTTTTGTGCAGTCCCTCGGACATTATCATAGGCCTGCTACAATTCCTGTACTTCTGTTTCTACCTGCTGTAGCATTAGGTCTTCATGCAGTGATGTGAGTGTGGGCAGGGACTGGTCCAACAATTCCATGCAATCCTGTAAAGTGAACTCCATTACTGCCAGTGCTTCTTGAATGGTGTGGCGGCGCTGCTCTCTGACTTCTGGTGGTGTAGGGGGTTGCACTTTTATTCTTAGCTCTGCGATCTACAAATTTCAATTCCCATTCAATTTTGGCAGCCGCCTCCTGAGCCTTACGGAATCCTACAGCTATATGATGAACCTTTTCGACTGCTGGGAGTTCTGCCAACATATCCATCTCTAGTACACTACTACATACCTCCACCATGGCCTATTCCAATTCTTGGTTGTGGGCGACCAAGTCATCGTGCTGGAGACTGATCTGGTCCAGATTTCCCTTTTTCTCTATCAAACTCTAGAGAGCACGACATTCCCTGGCACAGATCTCAGTAGTTACCCCATCCTACAACTGGTATAGGGATTCTCTAGGAAGGGCAGACAAATTCAACCCCCAACCTCTCACGTTTCCTTCAACTTCTGCTATGACAGCGCCTGTTGGTAATCCTAAGGTGTTCATTGTGTTGGCACACACCATCTATTCTGTTGCGGATGTATTGTCTGCTAGGTCTGGTATCATCCCTCCTGGGGATCGCACTTGTAATGCCTATAGCTGCACTCTGAGCACCCCCAACATAGTCATTTGCTCGGTCATCAATTCCTCCAAAGCACTCTTAGTGATATCCTGCACTGGTTCTCTATGGGCAAGAAGATATCCCTCCAAAGTCCTGGCTGTCTTCGTATTTTTGTGTGCTGGTGGTTGCTCTTGGATGCACAGTCTCTTAAGTTGAGTTGACGTTGTGGTCAGGTCCATGCGTTCCTGTGTTTCTACTTCCCCCTATATGTCCTACTCCAGGGATATTTCTTCCACAATCTCTTACGCAGTCATCGTGATAGTTTCTACTACTGCCTCAGTCGCCTCCCGCTGCGTGGGTGCTTCCTTTTCGTGGCGCATTCTTTCTGCCAACTGTGTAATGTGCAACTTGAGTTCTTTCTTCTGCTACTAAGCCACAATTTTTTCTAACTCAACCAAGTCTGGAGCATGCCATTCTGGAGGCCATATCACCATTGCCACAAAAATTACACCATCTGTTGCAATGAACGGAAGCTTTACCCATGCTCGAGTAGGATCCTTTCGCACCCGAATATACAAATTATGGATATCCACCTTGAACTTGGTCGTACTTTGCAACTGGTTGTATACTGTCGGGGATAACCGTGGCCTGCGACTAATACATGTCGTATACTTGCCTCCATGAATATTCAAAACACCTTGATCTCACGAATCCTTGTGGCATCTTTCGCAGCCCGGAGCGAATTATACCACACAGCTTCAGGTAGGTCCTTCTCAATGTCGGTAAACCATATGCCTTTTGGTAGCTCTCTTGCAACTAGTAAGATTGTTAGGAGTAGCCATGCGTAATGGAAAGTCTTACCTTTCTCTTGGGCTTTGCAACAATTCATTAAAAATTCATCACAAAGAAACTGCACCGAGTTGACCTGAACCCCCTCTGCGCATTGTTCCGTGAGCGCAATGATAGAGGCTCGCACCTCATCTGCACGACATTTCTTCATGAGCTTACCAGCCAGCAACTGGGTGGCGAGGCTCACCCCTCAGCCTTTGATGCTTGCTATTACATACTGTTATCGGGAAATCTAGTGTCTATGCAGAGCTGCTAGTCCCACTAAGATGGGTAGCTATCTTAGAAACAAACAGATTAAAGTTACTTTCTTTTTCCTTTATGAGAAGTAGATAGGAGAGGATCAAAGAATACCAACCTCGATCTTTCGCTCAGTTCTTTGCTTGTCCCTTCTCCTCACCAACAGGTCTTCGCCGCTTCTCCCTTAACCACTTTGCTTCAAAGAGTACCTGTAAAGTCAAAGTAGCATAATACCTTCAAAGTGCAGAGATCTACAATCATAAACAATATAGGACCAGATATATATTGACCACACAAATGCATATAAAATCAGACATACAAGAATGTGGAGGAAAACTTGAATAGCTTTATTGATATAAAGATTAGAAGAGAGGATTACAACCCATTGATCTGACCCAGCGCCATCCTCCCAGCATGAAAGCCCTTCTTCACCTCATGAAAAGCTTAGATCACCCAACACTATGATATTCCACCAAGAAACCAACAGCACTTCCTTACAAGATACAAAATTCTAGCCTGTGGAAGTCTGTGATGAGGGATCCATATATTTATGATTGCAGGGGGTGAGTCAGCTTCTGGGATTTTGATTAGTGTCCTCTCTCTGATAGTTCTTGATTCCACTTGGAGATTGATGATCTCTTACTCATCCCTGTGCGAATTCGGAGAGGCAAGTGTCACAGGAGAAGTTTCTGGAAAATTCCATGATGATCCACCTTGTAAACTGTCTCTGCCATTTGTCTACTCTCGCCCATCGCACCCTACAGAAGGGCTTTCCAGTATGCATCACACCCTTTACACTGAGTAGGTGGGATGCATCGCACCCTCTACACTGGACAGTCTGTATGGTCCAGCTTTGACCAGTTCTGAGCCGTTTCTTGTGGAGAACTTTTGGGAGATGATGTAATCAGCTGACCTTGTTCCTTTAGGGTGTGAAGAAACACTTTTAGGGACTTAGGAGCCCTTGGTTTATGGACATGTATGATTGGGGTTGCAGTGCCCAAAAATGTCTATAACATTTCCCCCCTAAAGCATGAGGTCGTTAATCTTTTTATGTTGGGTGAAATGCTTTATCTTGAGGATCCGAAGTTTTTTCGAGCTGGAAGGTGACCTGTAATAAGATACAATACAATACATTATCTTCATAATATTTTTCATGATCTACCTGAGGCGGGCATTCCGATGCTCAGCTTTATAAATTCATTCTCATGTACATAAGATAGACAACCGTATATGTGGCAAACTGATGATTGTGATAGAGCCATCATCCTTTGATTTGGATGATCATCTATGCAGCAATGATGTACATTTGATGTCTTTATTTTCCTGAATATATCACAGCCTGGATGGATGAAACTAGATCTGGGATCTTCAAACTCATCCAATATTCACTCAAAGTACAAGTCGATCCATGTGAAATATGTTCTAGAGTTGAACATGGAAATACATCGCCTGATTACTAGCCAATGATGTACGCTATTAACAGGTGCGAGAAGAATCACCGATAATGATGATGACCCTCAAGGTACTACAGTACAATTCACGTGGTGTGAAAAAGGGACTTGGCGTCGAACACCACGCAAAATCTTTTGGTCGAAGGCCATTGATGTAAACCTATCACCAAAAGTGAGAAACTTGCCATTAAGGCATGCAAGCTTCAAAGTACTGAAAGGGTTGTTCCTAGGTCGACTTCTTGGATAATGAGATGATGTCGACAAGAAGTGACCCGTCATAGGAGGGCCTTAATGAATCCCAAATCTATGACACGGAATGGAGCAAATGACTTTTGGAGGTGAAAATGATCTGATGATACAGGGTTCAGGGTGGCGGTCATGAAAGAATGAAGCGTAAAGGTATTGCAGTGGATGAGACACAAGATGGGTTGGTGAATTCTCTGATCGACTTCCCTTTAACATATCGGCGACACTTGGAATGGATTGGTAGTGTTAACCCCAAATATGGATGGTATGATGGACCAATGGTGATATGACCAGTGAACGGAATAACCCAACCCGACTCAGACATGGAGTGACAATGTCATGTTCAAGAGAGACTTTGCTACCAATAAAGTTTCTTCAAGTTTCCTTCCCAATTTTTTCCCAGTCATTGCTGACCAATACCTATTTATTTTTATCAAGCTTGAGGAGGATAACATATGCGTGTTCTATAATTTTCCCTTCGGGCAAACCTATCGCTATGTTTTAATGAGCCTAGCGACAATGAGACTCGTTCTTGTCTATATGGACAAGTTTGTCGTTATTGGTTTTAATGAGTTTAACGACAAAGATAAGTCGGTCCTTTTCAATTTTAGAGAGTCTGAAAGGGATGTAAAGGAAACTCCAATAATCCTTTTTCGTCATATACTCCCTCAAGTCCAAAAAAGTATAAAATAATACGAAAGGGATGAATTTTCGATAATTTTAACGAGCCAAACAAAACAAGTGCTCGATATTTTTGTGTAATAATCCCTCAGGTCCAAAAAGATTAAAATCTAGAGGAGGGATAGCACTCCTGGTAGCTTTAACGAGCTGGAGAGGCCAACTGCTCGGCAATGTTTTCATATTTTACAAGTTAGACGAAAAGAGCTTAAAGGAGACTCGTTTTTTGAGGAACGAGTGATAATTTCAAGTAGTAGATGATTCCAGGTAATGTTTGGAATTTTCCAATCACGGCAATGTCACAAGGATGGCTAACAGGATCACTCTTCACAATTGTTCCTCAAAAGGGGTAAACAATCAAGTGGAGGTGAGCAATCGGCTAAAACAGAGTGGAAGTGATGATGAGAACATGACCAGGGCCCAAAAGCTTATGATAATGCATTCACAATGGTTATTTACCGGAAATTGGTTCATTTTTTAATGACCTTAAACTCTGGTGGAAACATTTGCTCATTGCTTAGGTTTAATTTTTAATGAGCTTGAACTTCACATAAAAACTGCTTGCGATAATGGTCATTGATTATTTGATTTCACCACTAACCACTTTGTTCCTTCAACAGTTGTACTGCCTGTTCAATTGCTTCATCAAACCAATTAGAAATGAATAATACATACTTGAAAAATGAGTTAAAACACTAATATTTTACTCGAATTACGTGAAAATTAATTTAAAAGTGGTTTTTACCCCTCATTTTACCATTTCATTTGAACTTTGGTTTGTTGGAGCTCTGGAGGTGCCTTTCTCCCTTGATTTTCACTAGATGATTCTGGGAGATTCTGTGGATGATTCTTGACGTCATCTAGACCAGGTAGGAGCTAAACCTGAGCTCTTCAGTTGCATTCCTTCCTTTTTGAATTATGAGCATGTTTCCCTATTTTTTTGAGCCCCTGGGGTTTGGAAAATTTGCCCTGGCTCCATCGCACCCTTCCTATATCGACAAGTGCGATGCATACTGGCCTGGCCATTGGCCAGTCAGTATGCATCTCACCCAGTACACTGCTGGGGTGTGATGGGCGCGAGAAGGGAAACTTTTGCAGTGTTTTCTTATGGAAATTTTGCCTGTTTTTTTCCAAATCAGGGCCCTGACTCTTCTCTTGCTTGTTTTGCAGAGATTCATCGGAGAAAAATGGTTGTTACATGGAAATAACGTGAGCATGAAGAAGAGGACATGGTTTCCTTACATTATCTGGGTATGGTAACTGCACTGCGGAATTGTGGCCTGCTCAAGTTTTTCCGCATCTCTAGCATGAGGAAACAAATCAAATTTTTGTAATATTTTCTCGATGCATGGGATCCTACCAACCAGGTGTTTCAAATCAGAGAAAAATCCATCCCCTTGACTGTCGTGGACATCTATTTTTTGACCGGTTTATCGGGGCGTGGTGCCCCCCTTTCATTATCAGGTTCCGCCCGTGGGGGAAAATCTGTGAGAGATTATATTCGTCAATATTGCAGAGAAGGATCTCAACCAAGTAGGGATAGCAAGATCAACATCCGAGATGTCACTAACCGGTCCTTGAGGACCATTCTGTTCACTTTTGCTAGACTGGCTGGTAGTGCGGCTCTTCACGTGGCTAACAGGTCCTATATGCAATACGCCTTGGAATGCCTTGAACCAAAGGTGTTCAACTGGTGTGACGCAGTACTCCCTGTGATGAAAGAACAACTGACCAAGGTAAAGAGTGGAAAATCCAATAATTTCAGCTATGGTTCTATTTTGACCGCTTTCACCTTGGAAAAGATCCCACTGATGCAGTTGCAGTACATTTCACTTAGTTTACCTCCACCGACTGAGACACGGATGTAGAGATGGGTTGACCTCATGGCCCGACATGCTGGTCAATCCCAGGTTTCCTTCTTTGATACCTTCTTCGAGTGGTTCAACTGTCAAGAGATGGTTTTTTCTGAGTGTCCATATGCTGGTATGGATTTCCGGGGTGACCTGGATTTGGTGCTATCGGCTGGTGAGCAGTGGGGTGCTATCAATAAATTCTCTGACCATATCTCTGTTTATCATTTTTTATAATGTTCTCGTGCTTTCTTCTATCAAGACTAATCAAAATTCATGTGCTTATGCAGATATTGGACTAGTTCGGCCAGTAGTACGTCTGAGAGCACCAGCTGCCATTCTAGCAGGAGAGGCTGTGGGGAGGGCTATCCTTTGCAACCTTGATGTGGTCGAGAATCTTTCAGCATTGCAGGATCAGGTCGAGGGTCTCACTCTTGGTATTCCAGATGTGAGGATCGATGAGCTACCTCTAAGGTTGCAGCAACATACTACTGGCGTGCTGAGTTGATGGACTAGGCTTTTATGCATGATTGCACAGGGGATGACTTGTTATCACCAGCATCATTAGACTAGGGTGCCCCCTAGCATTTTGAGTTTTGGGTCATTTGACCAATTTTGTCTTGGTTACAGAAAATTATGTATAAACCATAAATAGTTATATATATCTATATATATATATATATGTATATATATATATATATATATATATATATATATATATATATATATATATATATATATATATTCGATTTTCAGAGCTTTCTTTTGGTTAAGTTACGTGATCTTGATGCAAATGTTGATGAAATGCTTCTTTTATAAATGTTTCAAATGTCTATCTAACACATAATTTGCCAATGAGTCTGTTAATGTGTTTAAGTTTCTGGAAATATGCTGAGATTGAATAGAATCAAATTGCCTTTCCAAAATCTTGACCCTTAGGAACATGCGATAGATATCTGGATTCTGTACGAAGTAGATATCGGTGAGCTGTAGGATGATGAGTTGTGAGTCTAGCCTGATGACGAGACGGCGTATGCCACATATGATGGAATCAGAGAGGAGCTCTATCAATGCATTGTATTCAACGATATTGTTCATTGACCGACCAATACATACCCCTCTGAAACTCACTAACTCGCCGCTTGGATCAAAGATGGCCCAGGCCGTAGAAGATAGGTTCCGCAAACTACGACTCACTCCGTCGGCATATCCAACAAATGATTCCAATAGGTCTGACATCAGTAACAAATGTGAAAGCGGATAACTTAACCAAAACAATTACCCTTAGAAAAAATAAAAATGTAACAAAATTATAGGGGTTACTATCTTGAGTCAAGCATAGTAACGCTTAAGGTACAACTCGTTGCGGGGTTGTGCCAGTGGAATCCCATCATAATCCACTAACTCGTAGGCTCCTTTTGATAATACACGCTTAACAATATAGGGGCCCATCCATAAATACTTGAACTTTCCTGCTCCCAATTTATCGAACTCCTGGTCGTAAAGTAAGACCAGGTCACCTTCTGAGAAGACACGAGGTTTGACATTCTTGTCAAACTGCGCCTTGACTCATTTCTTATGGGCTTTGTTAGCCAAATCGGCATCAAGACAGGTTTCATCCAATTTGATTAGTTCCAAGAAATGAGCCTCCTCTTCTGAAGTTTCGGGGAGAAGGTTGACCACGAGTTTGAGGGACGAGATTTCACACTGAACTAGTAAGATTGCTTCCAGGCCATACACCAGTTAAAAAGGTGTAAACCTAGTTGCATTTCTTATCGATGTCCAGTATGCCCACAAGGTTGAGTATAGGATCAGGTGCCAACTCCTTTTATGGACTCCGATCATTCTTTGCAGCATCTGCTTCAGGACCTTGTTGGTTGCCTCAACTTGTCCGTTAGCCTGCGAATAATACGGAGTAGAGCTGCCGTGGGACAGCCCTAATTTGGTAGCCAACTCAACCATCATGTGATTGCGAAAATGTGATCCATGATTTGTGACTATGGCCTGTGGAATGCCAAATCTGGAGACTACATGATTGAAAAAGAAGAGGGCAGCCATTTCGCCGCTATTGTTTAATGTAGGCATCACCTCGGCCCATTTGGTAAAATAGTCTACTGCGACTATGATATACCCATGCCCCCCGGCCGAGGTGGGGTTACATGTCATGAAATCTATGCCCCATTTGGCAAATGGCCCAACAGCAACTACTGGTTACAGAGATGCAGGTGGTATTCTATTTTTTCGATCGAACATTTGACATGCATGGCAACTTCTGACTGCGGTTATGCAATCTTTGAACATTGTTGGCCAGAAGTATCCTGCTCGTAAAATATTTTGCGCCATAGCATAACCAAATTTATGCCTCCCACACGCGCCGAATGACAATCATTCAAGACTTTTTCGGCCTCCTCGTGGATGAGGCTCCTCCGCATAACTGTATCGATACCACAATGGTAAAGTGTGTCACCAACAATCATGTGGTCTTTTGCTTGGTATCGAATTCATCTTTGTTCCATGTGCGAGGTATTAGACCTATATGTTTTGGTTTGGAGATAAATTATTATGTCTCCATACCACAGATTTCTTTAAGATATCAAAAACAAAGATTCATCCACGATCACTTCTTCTGAGGTTGCATCGTTGGACAACAATGGGAGATCGCATAGTAACTCCGCGAAAACCAAGGATTTCTTCAATTTGGATTTTATAAATTCCAAATCAAACTCTTGTGGAATTTCTATCCATTTTGAATATTTGCCCCCCAGCAACTGTCACGACAATATATAATTCATGGGGTTGCAATCTGACAAAATGGTAGTTTTTCGAAAGAGGACATAGTGTCGAAATCTCTGTATCGCTTGAACAGCTGTGAGAGCTAGCTTTTCAATGTAGGAGTACTTGCTTTCTATATCATTTAAGTTTCTACTCAAATAATATATAGGATGTTCAATTCCATTGTCCTCTTGAACTAAAACCATTGTGATGGTTGTATCCACTACAGCCAGATACAGGTTAAAGTCTTTTTGATAATCAGAAGCGTACATTAATGATGATTTTATTAGGGATTCCTTTAAAGCATCAAAGGAAGCTTGCGCAACCTGATCCCAAATGAAGGGTACTTCTTTTTTCAATATACGAGTATAACCTTTAGCAAGTTTGGCATAATTTGGAATGAACCTCCTCAGAAATTTTGCTTTCCCTTGTAGTTTCTGAATTTGAAGCAAATTTGAAGGTGGAGGCAAATTAATGATTGCCTGAACCTTACATGGGTTGAGATGAATTCTATCCTTTGCAACCATAAATCCAAGTAAACGACCATAACTAACACAGAACACACATTTGTGTGGATTGAGTCGTATCTTGTAGTGTCGGCAATGTAGAAATATCGCTCTCAAATGCTGCGGATGATCGGTCCGCTTTCGCGAATGAGCTGGAAGATCGTCGAGATATGGTTGAACGATTTTTTTGATGTCATGGAAGGCATAATTCATTTCCCTCTGAAATGTTGCCCCTTCATTCTTTAAACCAAAGGGTAGCTTGCAATATGCAAATGTGCCCCAAGGACAAATAAATGCAGTCTTTGACTCATCCTGTGGGCGTATATTTATTTGATTATACCCGGAAAATCCCTCCATAAATGAAAAGATTTCACATCCAGCGCATTCATCAATTATCTGGCTAATGAAGAGTGTAGGGTAGTTGTCTTTTGGACAAGCCCAATTTACATCCCTATAATCGACACACACTCTAATCGTTACTTATTTTTTCATTACAGGAACAATATTCGATACCCAATCGGTTAGAGGAACCGGGTAAATAAAACCAACATGGAGAAGTTTTTCAACTTCTTCCTTAGTGGCAGCGGCTTTCTTGGGGTGCACCGGTCGTAGCCGTTGTCGTACCGGTTTGACATCTGGATACATCTTAATTTCGTGTTCAACTATGCTCGAGTCAATGCCTGGCATTTCATCATACGACCAAGCAAAGACATCTCTGAACTCGTGAAAAAGAGCATAATATATTTCTAGTTCTGAAGGAGAACAAGATTTGCTGACATGAATATTCTCTACAACATCTGTTTTGGTCGAGATATTTATGGCGATAGTCTCTTCAATATTGGACAAGTTTCATTCGGAATCCACCATGTTTACAGTATTTGATAGAAAATCAAAAATTGAGGGATGATGAAGGTCACTAGGAGTATCTTCCTTGTAATTTGGAAGATGGGAACGATGGTGGTAATCTTCCCATGGCGCCCCATCAGTCATCATTGACTGAACAATTCCTTCATCTGTAGAATGTACTTGCAACCAAGGATCTGAAGGGGTACCATATTCCTTAGACCTATCTATCCAAATGCTTGATGAGCTTTGATTTGGGTTTGCCTCCCATGCCGAAAACATTGATTGCTACAACATTTCTATTAGGCTTGGAGGCAATACCTGCAGATGATCCATGTTAATATCGTTTTCAGATATCTTTTGAATAGAAGATATCATATTGTAGGTTCCCACCGTTGCTACTTCTGTCGTATTTACTGGAGGTGGTAGGGCAAAAGTCCCCATTAATATAGGGTCTTTTAGTAGGCCTACTTCGATATTTTGAAGCGAATGAGGGCTTCCATGGATCATCAGAATGCTTTCCGTAACTTGTGAACTGTTTGGGAGAAATGTTTGCTGGTCGACGATTGTAATACTTCCTTGGAAATGAAATGCAATCTTCTTGAAGTAGGTCGATACAATGGAAGCCATAGCATATATCCAGGGCCTTCCCAGTAGGATGTTGTAATCGAGGTTTTCATCGATCACTTCAACATCAATTTCTACCATTTTGCCCCCCAGTTCGACTTCCAAGTTACTTAAAATCCCATATGGGGTGTATGTTCGTCCATCAAATTCTTTTAATGTCGTCGAAGATCACGACAAGGGTGGAGATCCTAAAGTTTTCCAACAACTCATCGACATAATACATGTAGATGCCCCCTCATCAATAATTGTTCGATGAATAGTTTTGTTGAGGGCTTTCACTTGAATAAGGAAAGCTAGTTGAGCTGGTAACTGAGGGTCATATCCTTTGTGATTAAAGGACACAAGATTGGAATCCGTTGGGTCAATCCCACCTATCACTGATAATAAAGCCTGCTTTTGGGAGGGGCAATTTTGCAGTACCTCAAGTGTCGACATAGCGGATGGCGATTGGGCCAGATCCTCCACTATATTATAATGTTGTGCTACTCTGGCACGAGGATTAAATGTCGATTTGTGTACTACTCCCTTTGGTGGCTTTATCATTAGTTCAGGAATGGTGGGTGGCACAACTTCAGTCGAAGTCGTTGTCGAACTACTAAGTTGATCATTAGCCTTGTTTTCAAACAGCTGTGGATTCCTGTAATATTTATTCCTTGTCGATATCAAAGCATCATTTTGCTGCTTTGAAACTGACAACATTAGCACTTGGGATGGGGAAGCATTGTCACTAGCAACTAGATTTGTTCCTGGATTTGGAAACGGATCAGCCAATACTACCGAGGTTTTTGAATTCTTGAAGAATTTTCTAAGCTCAACTTTATATGGACACTCTCTTGTCCAATGATCCTCATCACATATAAGGCATGGACAATTTGGTTTCCTATCTCCAGAAGGGTTTGCAGAAGATTTTTCAGGGGACGACTCCTCCTATTTCTTCTTCTTCCCTTTCTTTTTCTTCTTGCCTCCTGGTTGCTTGGTTTCTTTGCCTTTGTCAGTCGATACGGCATTTACTTCTGAGGTGAGAAGTTCTTCATTTGCATTTTGACCTAAAACCGTACGAGCCTTCTTTGACTTAGCCTTTACGGTTTTTGTGTTGGTCGTTCCTATCATGCCGTCCTCGGCATGACAGTCTTTGTTTGATTTAGGAGAGGGAGGAATGAAAAATTCTAGTCTAGGAGCATCAGGGATTTTATCATAGAGCGTGCCAAACTGAGTATAGATCAAACCTAAATATTGCGCACGAGCAATGACTTGCTCTTCAGTGATGACTCCTCCCTTTGCCACATCTTCTGTAATAGAAGGTAATAATGACTTAATAAACCATTCAGCCAACAGCTGATCAAGAACATATGTTTTTACCATTCTATGACGACGTTGCCACTCATGAATATGATCAGATATGTGAGTGGTCGTCGTTTGGTTGAAATTGGTAAGAAGCTCTATTCCCATTTTGTACGTTATGGGTAACTGAAAATGGGTTAAAAAGGTTGTGTCTAGGGTACTGAAGTTATCAAACCAAGCTTTAGGCAATTCGATATACCATTTTTCTGCCGGACCAGTTAACATTCGCTGAAAGAGGTGAAGCCTAATTGAATCATCATTTAGAGTGTTAGATGAACACCACAGATGAAAGGTCATCACATGATTCGACGGGTCTTCACCCAGATTTCCATTAAATTTAGGAATATCTGATAGAAGTTTGTGAGGAATCACTGGCCACCAAGGGGCATAAGCAATTGGATCGTTTGTCAACTGATTTAGATCTGGTAACTCTAAAGTTTCCACGAAGGGCAACTATTAATTCAGGTTCGGCGAAGCATACCCAAGATAAGATGGGATTGCCTAAGCAGTGGGTCTTTGCATACCAGCATAGTGCATTTGATGCTGATAACTTTGGTAAGGTTGATGGGCATAACCATTATGAAATGGTTGATGTTGACCATTTTGAATATACGGCTGCCCATTATTTTCAAAGATTTGGTGCTCAAATCCTTGGTAAACTTGTTGGAATTGCGGTTGTTGATATTGCACCAGCCATGGTTGTGAGACCATTTGTTGTTGTCCAATACTAGCTGTTTGACCAAGATGAGGGGTAATGGTACCCGTTTGAGCCTGGATCACTCCAGTTAAGGAGCCACTAATTGATGATTGTGGTGGCGTCGTAGAGACAAGGGGCTGTTGACTTGCGACCTGAGAGACTTGAGGTTGGCATACAACAGGAAACTCTTGTACTTGTGACACCGTCACAATAGCCGGCGTAGTGGGGATATTTGATATAGGTAGACTTTATTGCATTGAGTATACAACTCTTGGTTGTTGAGGCAGTATTGGCACCCAACTGCTAGATGTAATTCCAGCATAACCTGAATTTTGTTGTGAACTCTCATATGTTTGTTCTCTCAGAGGAGACAATGAAAGGGCGTATTGCCCCCCATACGGCAGTAATACAATGCTTAAGGGAATGATTTGCCTCTGAGGACCGGACCCCAAATTGACATTGTGAAGGATCAATTTATTGAGACTCAACATAAGAGATTCCAGATATTATTCGGATGAACAAACGGGAATAGACCATACTGTCGAAACAGCCCCTGGATGAATTCCACCCAGCGATTGAGAGCTATTTGCGACAGACGGTACGCCAACGAACATTGTGGGAGTGACAATAGGAAGTTCTGTTGCCGCTGTGTCAGATGACACAGTCCTATATGTCGATGGTTGTTCAGACATACCTAGTCTATCCAAAAGATTTCCTAGTGATTCTACAGGAACTTCTGATAACGGTAGACTAGTTTCTGACGAAGAAGGATATAGGGTGATCCAAACTCCAAAATGCGATGGAGTACTAGATGGGGGATCCTCCACAATCTCTTCTATAGCAATCAATCCAAGTGGAAGAGGTAGACCGTCAGGTCCGTAAAATATTTTCGGTGCCAAAGAAGGTATAGATTCTGCAGCGACAGATGTTTGGGGAATAACACCTTCTGAATCAGCTGTAGATGGAGCCGGTTCAAGAATAGAAGTGTTTACCTTCACACTAGGATCAGTTGTATTGTCCTTTGGTGGCTATGGAACTTCTTCTGCAAAGGCAGGGATACCAGAAATTTTTGGAGTAACCGAAGTCTCCGAGGGTGTCGGAACACTTGTTTCAACCAGACCAGGGGACTTTGAACCAGTTAAACGAGTTCGCTTTGTCCAAAATAGCTTTTTTCCTGGAGACAAGGACGGTTGACTCATAAGTCTCCGTGAACGACATGGTTTTGGTTTACTTCCTTCCACTATTGTGGATTACTCAATCAACTAAAAATAGAGGGGGAAAATGATTCTGAATTAAATGAATTTTAGATGCTTTGGCACAACTTTTTTTTTTCAATTTTTAAGAGTCGAGAAAAAACAAAAGATGACTCTAGTCACCTTCAATTTTTAATGAGCCTAAAGTGACAAGTGCTCAAATGGACCTTTTCCCTTAAGGAGTCTGAAAAGGAATGAAAGAGACTACTCTGGAAATCTAGACAGAGGGATTACCAAACCAATCACAAAACTGCAGAATACGTTTTACGGTACGGCAGTCAATCTTCCCGAATGATGTGTTCAGTGCATTGCGATCGATAGGGAAGCAGACACGGCTTCCTATGGATAAAGGATATAGCCTATTGTGGTCTCCCAATATATACTCGACGGTACATGGGAGCACAAGTCCGTACTGGCATTTGTCGTCTCAAAGAGGAGGAATCACCCAACCAACAATGAAAGCGATAGTTACCAGGCTTTACAACGTCGGAATACGTCTCTAGCCTAGACTTCTAGATGTTGTGCGTTAGGTTCCAAAGCATTTTTATGTTCATTGAATTTATTTTACAGTTGATCTTTATTAATAAATTTTCCTTTCAGGTTCACCGCGTGATGTAGATATACAATTCCTAAAATGCAATCTAAGATGATAAACAATCATTTAATCTTCTTTTTGCAATGAAAATCCTAGCTACTAAAGAAAGAGAGATGATATTCTTTCAACATAGAGCAGAGAGCACACACTAGATGCACTGTCCTAAATCAAACCAACAAGCAGTCTAAATGCAAATGCACATGCATGTATTTGTTTTCAGCTTTCTTAATGTGTGAATGACAAGAAGAATGCTAAGTACAAATCTGAATTATCTTTTCAAAGCGATAGTACTAACAAATTTCTCTTCAAAAACGAAAGGAAGATAATGACGACACTTTACTATTTTGAATTGAAAACTGCTTTCGACACTTGAAAAACTACTAATTCAAATCAAATACAAGAGTAACTGTATAATCGAACATCAAGAACAATAGAATTCTTTTCTTTGACTGAAAGCAACACTTGCGACACTTCCAAATCAAAAGACGACAGTTTGATTATGCTACTTTTTGTAAAAGAGAACTGTAAATGATGCACAATACATAAAAACATTCTCAATTATTTGTACTATGGAGGCGGAATCATGCAAAGGAAGGGAGTTTCCACAGTGGTATACTGATCACAGGCAGCAAAACTCCTAAATAAAGCTGAAGGGAGTGAACACAAAACCAAAATCTGAGAGCAGAAGAGGTCTTGTCTGATCAGCGCACCTACAACACAGGGAAAGTGTGATGCAGCACACCTACTACACACGATAGGTGAGATGCATCCAGATTCCTAAGAGAAGAAAGTGCGATGGTCCAAGGACGAGACTTCAACTTGGTTTTGGGTCACATTTTGTAGCTTAGTTCAGGGAATTAGGCTGAGATAATGATATTCAGTAAATAGAAATCACAGGGGCTGATCTAATGAGGTTACTAGAGCCACCACTAGGGCAATTAGGATGTTTGCAAATCGATTGTTCAGTTTATAAACAAAACCCAAAGATAGACTGAAGCAGCATTAATCTACTTTGCACTTGCATAGAAAATGTAGTTCGAAGGCTAGCTAGCTTAACCTCAAGCTTCTTCTATAAGTTTATAAAGCAAACAAATATAGACAAGCAAACAATATATTTTCTCCCCATCGGAGTTGCCATTTTGTTATAGGGAAATCTAGTGTCTATGTAGAGCTACTAGTCCCACTAAAATGGGTATCTATCTTAGAAACAAACAGATTAAAGTTACTTTCATTTTCCTTTATGAGAAGTAGATAGGAGAGGATCAAAGAATACAAACCTCGATCTTTCACTCAGTTCTTTGCTTGTCCCTTCTCCTCGCTGATAGGTCTTCGCCGCTTCTCCCTTGACCACTCCGCTTCAAAGAGTTCCTGTAAATTCAAAGTAGCATAATACCTTCAAAGTGCAAAGATCTACAATCATAAACAATATAGGACTAGATATATATTGACCACACAAATGCATATACAATCAGACATACAAGAATGTTGAGGAAAACTTGAATAGATTTATTGATATAAAGATTAGAAGAGAGGATTACAACCCATTGATCTGACCCAGCGCCATCCTCCCAGCATTAAAAGCCCTTCTTCACCTCATGAAAAGATTAGATCACCCAATACTATGATATTCCACCAAGAAACCAACAACACTTCCTTACAAGATACAAAATTCCAACCTCTAGATCTCTGTGATGAGGGATCCATATATAGATGATTGCAAGGGGGTGAGTCAGCTTCTGGGATTTTGATTAGTGTCGTCTCCCTGACAGTTCTTGATTCCACTTGGAGATTGATGATCTCTTACTCATCCCTAGGCGAATTCAGAGAGCCAAGTGTCACAGGAGAAGTTTCTGGAAGATTCCATGATGATCCACCTTGCAAACTATCTCTGCCATTTGTCTACTCTCGCCCATCACGGTCCTTTGAGAAAATGCCTTTTAGCTTCACTGTACCTAAAAGTTGTGTCTATCACGAATTCAGTGATAAACCCTCCTATTATCCAATCCAACCAATGATCTACAGCCTGCACGATCTTATCTTCAGATGCTTCTAGCCTGCGTACTAACTCTGGAGTCCACACTATTGGTTGATTAAGCTTACACCTCCCTATGATGTCTGCTAGCCTCACGATCCACTCATACAGTTCTAACGAGAAGGACGCGAAGAAGATCTCATGGATTTTTGTCTATATGTAGCAATCCATCCACCTTTTCTCATATATCTGCGGAGTTTTGTTCTCCCGCACCACAAACTCGTGAAGATTCTGATCCAACCACTCTTCAATCTCTTTTTTCGTAGGGTTCCAGTGTTCCGACATTAGACATCCCTTTAGGCAGATCCCGGTCCCGGCAACAGAACCATTTGTTGGCTTATTGGGCCCTGACCCAGGTTTGGAAAAGGTTTTAGCCAAACAAATCCCATACTACTAGCCCTTTCGGCAACAATCCATGAAGCGCGGACTGAAGTCTCACCCGAGGCAGTATGGGAGGGTGCTGGAACTAGGTTTCCACACCCTAGGGATGTCTTGATGAGGTCTGGAGAATTCGCAACCCGATCTACGCACTTCTGCTATTTCGTGCAGCGATCTGGCCTTTGCGAAGATCCGTAAAGGGGATTTTCTTAGATCCTTAGTCTTATTACTGATTATTATAGAACTGGTTTATTCTTCAAGTTCTTTAAGCAAATATTTCACATTTAAACCTAATGCGTGCAGTCATAAATCTTAAATATACTGCATAAAATCATAACATAAGCATAAACATTCAGATCTGTGATCAGATACACAATAATTCAAAAACACTTAATTTATTAATCTTTGCGTTCAGTACATTCCACTTTCCACCCTGCGCACATAGCGGCAGGGGTCCGCGCACACAGCTGCGGACTCTATCAGGCCTCTATGCACACAGCTGCAGAGCCTAGTCTAACCTCTACCCACGACTCGAACTTATAGACTCAGAGCGCTCTCACTTTCACAAACCCATACACTTTAGATCTTCATTCAAGCTACCATCAAGAACTGCCCTCTAAAGCTAGATCCTTGCTCTATTTATACATTTCCATGGTCCGTAGACCATGGGCAAGCCGACACATTCTAGATTAATCTATACTATTTTAGAGCAGACTACCCTTGGACTTAACCCATTACAATTCATGCCCCGCGCACTTCATAGAACCTTTACCATAATTTTTCCCAAAACCGTTACACGGGGGGTCCGTTGCCCAACATGAATAAACACCGGAAAGAGACACGTCCTTTGAGATATCAGGTTGTAATGATTTGAGAAACCATTCGAGAAGGAACTCTAGTGGGATTTCAGCTTTGATAAGCCTTTTCCTCCTTCCCCATTCCTAGATTTGATCTGAAATGTGAGTTGCAGTGTCTTGCTGAAAGTTAGCCAGAAGTTCAGTTCTGGCTCCATATCGGACAGGCAACTGAAAATGGTTCAAAAAGATATTAGTCAAATCAAAAAAAGAAGTAAAGGTGCCGCCTGGAAACTCTATATACCATTTGGTTGCATTTCCAGTTAGGGTGCACTGAAATAACCTCAACATGATTGAATCATCTATCAGGGAGTTGGATGAGCACCATAAGTGAAATGTAGTTACGTGGTCTCTCGGATCTTCACCACTCTTTCTTTCAAATTTTTGGATATCTGAGGGAAGTTTAGTTGAGACCAGAGACCAAGCCAAATTGTACCAAATCGGATCATTTGTCAATTTAGTTAAGTCTCGCAAGTTTAGTGTGGCCAGAAAAGAAAGTTGTGGCGAACCTTTGGATTTCCATCCAGAACAGGCAGGGTTCCCAAAGGTATGAAAGAATGACTTGGATTTTGAAAAACACCAGGTTGCCCGAGGTAACTTGAGAGCCTACTGAACCAAAAGGCGCTCTTTGTGTTCTAGCTAAATTCAAAGTTTGACCAACTCATGCCGAAAATCCTCCGTAACCAGTGAAGTTACCCCCTAACGTAGTATTGAAAGGAGCCGATAGCCCCCGACAAGGATTCCATGCGTTAGCAAAGGGTGGAAAATTCTGAAACGAATTAACTAAAGAATACATCACATTCCCTTGTTGGAAAAGAAATTGATTCCCAACTCCTATCCCACTAACCACATGGTTTGTCCGACTCTGGAAAGCGTTACTACCTTAACTTGTAAAAGAAAAAGGCATTGACCCTACTATTGGATTGGAATGTGGTATATGACCACTTCCAAATGGGAAACCTTGAAAATAATTCAATCCACTCATCATGGACGTAGAGGTGGTCGATGGTATGTTCAAGGGAACTAAAGGAATCCTGTGAGATGGCATTCCATAAGGAAAAAATCCAAAAATAGATGTAGTAGCCTGAGAACTTCCACTCATTGACGGAATGGAAGTAGACCCAAATATAGTTGTGCTGGGAGTAATAGAAGGGATGGAAATAGTTCCTCCTCCTTGTATAGATATGGGATTCTACATGCTCGCAACACTCGTCGTAAATGCCATGCTTCCATCATTGGTCATTGAAGGAATAGATGTATGTAAACCTAGGCTCGAAGGACTATGAGTTGGAGTTTCGACATACAATAGAACATCTGGATGATCTGGAGGAAGAGGAAAATTCGGAGCCACAACCGACTCTGAAAGTTCTTCAACTTTGATATTATCTTCCAACTAAAAAAGTACTCGAAAAAGAACTAGAGTGTTCCTCTCTAACTCTCTACTAGTGCCAAGTCTATCTTGTGAATCAATGACCCCAACCGGAGGATCAATCTTCGATGCACCTACTACCACTGGTTGAAATCCACTGGCAGAATCGCTCCTATGCCTTCTGGGGTAAGGCTCGGGACTCATAGGTGATGGCCCATGAAGTCTCCTAGACCATCAAGATGGTCGGTTAACCACTTTGAATTATTTAAAAGGTTTACTTAAATACTCAAAAAATTATAGAGCTAGGCCGACTAGGAGCAAAGAACACTCACTAAAAAGTCCCTAAAGATATTAGCAATTAAACAACTCTCGAGTATTTCTGCTCTAAGTGATTAGGACCGACACCAAAATAAAAGAAAGTTAATAACAAGGGCCTTACGAAAATAGACTGGGGTAATTACGCCCCAGGCCTACTAGCGAATGTATCAGAGATAGTTACGCTGACCTCCAGACAACAGCCACTGTCGGTGCTAGCCCCCAAGCTTCGCAAGGGTGCCCTCTAGAAGTACTGTTGAACATGATACAATGTCAACCTCAAGTGCCATGGGATTCCCCTCCACATCCACCTGTGTCGTCCCTAGGATAGGCAACTATCATCACCAACTCGTATCAGAAGCCGGGTGGAACAGTCGTGAGGCAGGATCCAACAATTAAGAGAGGGGGTATCTCTCATCTTTATCTTCACTCACCCTCGTGGTTTAATCCTAGTTACAAAGCTTTCCTGGTCTTCCTAACGCTATTGGATTTCCCTCATTAATCAAACTTCTATGTTTTGTAATTTTGAGCGGCCTTGGAGAGTTAACTCTCCTCTCGCCTAATCCAAGGCCCTAATAAACCTAAACTTGTTGGTGTATTCTGAAGACAATACAAAATTTCTAGTTTATTTTAATTAATCGCTTGATTTTAATGGTTTTTCTTTAAGTCAAGGGTATAGATGGGAGTGAAACCAATGATGTGTGTATGACACAACAGAAAACAATGAAAAACTAACTACATAAATGCAATCATTTTTTCTTTGATGAAAAGAGATCTCTACATGGGTTCTATGAAACTTCTTGTCTAGTCAATTTAACGTCTTAAATTGCTCTAAATAAATTATCAATCTGGGTATCATAAACTGATGAAGTGTGTTGCACCATATGTGCTTAGTTAACCTTTTTCTTACTTCGTTGTTTTATAGTTTATGTTGTTTTTGGGGTTTTGTTCTTGTTGGTTTCCTAAAGTGTTTAATGCAAATGGAAATCCTATTCTAAGGTCTTAAGAATACTTTTAAAGGTCAAGTATGGATGTAGATTTCAAAACAAGGTTTATGTCCCTTATGGTAACTTCCAAAACTTAGCACTTCAAAAGATCTCAAAACATGCTATTGATAAAATTAATACTTGAACAAGAATGTAAATATGCAGCTACTTAAATCAAACAAAAGATGAAATACTGATCATGAAATCACTGTCTCTGCTTCCCATCTAATTACAGAAATAAAATCTAAACTATTGCACTCAAACAAACAAAAAATTGCAGACTAACAAAATCAAGATCAATTTACTTCACTTATAATCTGATTGCTCACCAAGTAGCTTTTTGGGGTTAAGCCATGGCTCCGAAGATAACATCAATAACATGAAGAATTGATATCTAAATTACCTACTTGCAAATGAAATTAAAATCAAGTCATTTCACTTATAATACGGTAGCTTAGCAAGTAGCTTTTCGGGGTTAAGCCATGGCTCTCGAGATAACGTCAATAACATGAAGAACTTGATATCTAAATTACCTAATTGCAAATGAAAGTAAAATCAAGTCACTTCGCTTATAATCTGATAGCTCGCCAAGTAGCTTTTCGGGGTTAAGCCATGGCTCTGAAGATAATGTCAATAACATGAAGAACTTGATATCTAATTACAGATATTAAAGTAAAATCAAATCACTTCACTCATAATCCGATAGCTCACCAAGTAGCTTTTCGGGGTTAAGACATGGCTCTGGAGATAACGTCAAATGACATGAAAAATTTGATATCTAAACTAACTAACAACAGCAAATAAATAAGACTGAAATCAAATCATAACTGAAATTGAAAAGCTTAAGAAAAAGTTCAACAGAGAGGAAAATCTCATGTCACTATTTGATGCAAAAACATGTAAAGAAAAACTAATCTACAATCAACCGGTTGAACACACTTTCATGAATTAAAATTGCATGAATGAAAAATCTAAACTATCCAACTTGAAAGCAATAAAATGACATACATAAATGAAATCAAAGCAAAATTATAAAATAAAATCTACTCTACCTTACATTCTAATATGCTCCATGACATCTACTTCACATCTCCTTCCATGTTGAGAACATCAAAGCTTTATTCAAATTCTTCAAAATTACAAAGTACAAGAAAGCTCTCCAAATCTTTCCAAATCCATCAAGGAAGAACTACAAAGCCAAGCTAAGCTAAGACTAACAAGCTAAAAAGCTAACTAATGAAGGAGAGAGATCTCTTATTTATACAAAAATATGAGAAGCCATCTCATTAATGAGAGTCCATGAATCTTTCCCTCTACCTCTAGAGTCATAATCAAAATAGGAACTGATAAGACACATGTCTTCTTAGAGTTTCAATACAATTAGGCGATGTGACACATATCCTCATGATCTCATGATTCTTTCCACTCAAATTCGAATTTGGCCTTAGAGTGCTACATAATGGTCTTCTAGAAGCCTCCTTTTGACCTACACATGTCAAAAATCATAACCCACTTGTTAGGTATAAGCATATGCACATAATTTCCTAATTTTTAACCAAAAATTCACTTAAAAAGGCTAAGAATTAATAAAGTTTGGATAAAACATAAATGTGGCCCAATGATAATGAAAGTGGGATGAATTTAGTGACATAGTAGTGAAATGGAGGTGAAATGGAGGTGATATAATAGACATAATAGTGAAAATGAATGACATTTTCAAGACCCAACGTACCCCCCAACTGAAATTATTGCATGTCCTCATGCAATATATATTACATTAACTCTTTTGATCCTTGAGCTTTGGCTTAACTTTGCATGATATCATTTGATAACTTCATATTTCTGCAAAGTGTTTTACTTGAATTGCAACATGGTTGGTTCTTGTGTTACAACCATTTTTTTTTTTTGCATTCTATTTTGATCTTTGAACTTTGCATAATGATATTTTTATTATTGTTTCAAGTATATCTTTATTGGATTGCATGATGGTTGGTTCTTGTGTGACAACCATGGTTTTGTTTGTATCCAATTTATCCTTTAAGTATTTTTTCAAAAGCCATTATATGCTCATAATAACAATGTAATAGTTAATATATGTTGAAAGTATGTGGGCTCCTGAATATAATATGGACATGGCAAAATATGAAGATGAATGTATCCCCCCCCACAACTGATGGTATTGGCAATTTTATGAAATGAGGAAGAGAAATGTTTTTCCAACAATTATCATTCTAGCCTTTTATGGAATTCTATGGTCAAAAGTTAGAAAATGACGTACCTTAACTTACCCTTTGGAATGGATGAGTTGTATGTGTGGTGGCTGCATAATTCTGATCATATTCTTCTTCAAGTGGCTGAACAAGAGGAGTCATGGATAATGAGTTAAGATGACTTTTTATTGCTTCTACTAAAAATTGCTGAATCTGCTCCAAAATGCTGAAAATAATAGTATTCATGTCTTCAAAACTCATCAGCACAATTCCTACTATGTGAAAAAAATGTTCTGATGTCGAACATTGCAGGAAATTGTTGACTTAGTGGCCATTGATGGATTCCACTATTCAACACGAGAACTCTCACCATTGATGACAATGAGAGTCAAGATGCCCAAACACATCTTGCTGAATAGTTTTGCTGATGTTGGGTCACCTAGAAGATCTGATGAACAAGGGACATTAATGTATTCTCATTGTTTATCAACATGAGAACTTGCCATTAAGGCATGCAATCCTCAAGGTGTCTTTACAAGGAACTTAGACTCAAAGGACTATGGACTCAATAATTTGCATTGAAGCAGGGCTTATTTGCAAAATGAAAATGACAGGAAAGGGAAGATGAAAATGGAATATGGCAATGGAGAGCAGAAATGGAAATGGGAAATAAGCATGTGAATAAGCCTCTTGCTTTTATTTGTGGGTTATGAATGAACAAAAAGAGATGGAAAGTGTATGTGAATGTAAATGGAAATTATGAAGTGAAATGAGGTGAATGGTTTGTTATGAGATATGGATGTGATGGAGACAATAGTATCTGAAAGTTCTTCAAGAGTTTGGATCTGATTTTGCATTAGCATATTTCCTCTTTGTTGCTGATCATCCTCTTATGAAACAAATTGGTCTCTTAGAGAGACACCATTCTCTTGTAGTCATTTCTCCTTCCTCCTGGAACCTGCAAAAAAAAAATTAATACTTCTTCTGCATGGAATGTAAGATTATCAAAGGAGAGAGGTGATTAATCTCTCTAGTTATGATATTTACACACAAAACTAAGAATTTGCATTAGTGAAACAAGTTCTCAAAGGAAAAATCAAAAGAATTTATACCTGTTTTGGAATTAGTGTCTCAAGTTGATGTTGCTTCTTTTCAGCAATTTATTTCATTATTTACCATTTCAAACTCTAATGATGGATTTCTCATTATGTATATCTTGTTGAGATCTTTCCAATAGTACTTGAATCATCAAAATCTGATTTTGTATGAGAAAGATAGGTTGATTTGAATAATGAGGTTTTTTAGCTGCGGAATTGGAGAACAGCTGCAGTATTGGATTTTAGCTGCAGAATGTGTACAGTTTCTGTAGCTAAAAATCTTGAATAAAAAGTTAGCCATTCATCTCTCATCATCAATCCAAAATTAATCAATACCTTCATAAAAGTGAGCAAATAACTTATTCATTTCATTAATTCAAAATTATTATTTTTTTCTTGACATGCGTCGACTTAGTGTGGCAACTTAATGATAACACATACCTTGACTTCCTTGTGACCGGGGTCTTTTTCATTGACTTGGATCAAATGAATAAGACAACATCCATGTACTGACATTTTCCCAACTACCCATGTAGTTTGTTTCATCTATTGACACCTATAACCTATAGAAGTATGAAAATGGCTACAGAATTACCAGTTAGCTGTGGAATCAGACTGCATTCCATAGCTAAAAGACAGTATTAAGACTACTGATTAAAGGAATTCTAGAAATTGCATTCAGTTGTATACTAATTGTTGATTTATTCAAATTGCCTACAGTATACTGCCACCAAACAGCGGCAAAGCTCCCCACTTCCTTAAGGATATCTGATGTATATTTTTGTCATTTATTATGATGTCAAATATTTGCTGCCCAAGAGCTTTAATGGTTGGATCAATCAAAGAGGTGAAACCAAAGCATATAATCCAATCTAGCTGTAAGTGCAGTTTGATAAAGATGAAGTGGAA
Organism: Pinus tabuliformis; assembly: GCA_031772625.1. Classification (NCBI taxonomy): domain Eukaryota; kingdom Viridiplantae; phylum Streptophyta; class Pinopsida; order Pinales; family Pinaceae; genus Pinus; species Pinus tabuliformis. Next base: position 1,374,249,210 of record CM062804.1, on the reverse strand, counting down.
AATAGTCATGAGCTTGATCGGCGCTTTTCATGGGATTACAGGTTGACAGAGGTCGTTTTATTGCAGATTTTTTGGCTGAAAGTATGGTCAGACTGCCAAGCACATCATAATAAAGTTAAACACGTACACATAACTTTTTAATGAAGACAATATCCATGAGTACCAACACCTATGCCGATATTTTTGCAAGTAAAACGCCGAGCATAGGAATAGTTGTTATATGGGTGCTTGGAGAGGTGTCGTATTTGATCATATTACTGTTAAATGGGAAATAACGGAACAGGTATAGATGGGTGGCGGAAGATGTGTTCAAACTATTCCTTGTTCATTTAATAAAAATCCTTTTTTCCTCACGCATTCAGTGACATGGTGGATGACCTGGCAACCAGGGAAATCGGATCACGCCGGATTTCTCAAAGAAATCAGAATATGGTCACAACTGTTCAGAAAAACAATTGTTTTTCCTCACACGACATGCAAAAAGAGGCTTCAGAGAACTGATAAATTCTCTCAAACTGCCACGAATTTCTTAAAACGATTTCGGGTTTATCTAACTGACCCTATTGGCAAAAAAACCAATGTTTTATTTTTCCCAAATTTGTCTCTGATTGGCCAGATCATGCAGTTGAAGTTTGACATTTTCAATGTTTTACATTTTCCTGAATTACTACATTTGGCTTGCATTCAGTTTTCTGGGTTTGATTTACAATTTCAAAACAGCAAATGAATGGTAATCTAGATGCTGGAACTTTTCAAGGACACCCGGAACAGGTATTTTTCTCTCGGTCATATGTTCTCATTTTCAGCCTCACATCGCATTGGAAAGTCATCTGATCTATATGCTCTGCATGCTACTCTTATTGCTATAACAACACAGTAGTCTCGACATATGCAAGTAGTTCATTAGCACTATAGTTTCGGCACTATCGTTGGCACTGTTATGTATGAGTCTTGACACAATTGTATAGATTGATCTCGACACATGTATGACCCATTCTCAACAATGTCAATGAATGATTGTTATTGCCATTCTATCCATGACTTTTTAATGAGCCAAATTACAGTTCTTAAAGCCTAATTGCAGCGACAATTCCGAGTCTAATTGCAGTACTCAAATTAAGATTGCAACTCTCTCTCCTTTGCCATGATCCATTAAGTATTCATATTTATCTGTCAAAAAAAATTAAGCCAACCTGTGCTAGTTCAAGAATGAAGCATCTATAGCTGAATGTTTTAAATTCACTCTTCAGATTAAACACATCCTTGGTTGTTGTCTGTATGCAATTTTTTTTTTTTTTTATGTCAAATATTTTATGGATTTTGATTGTTGTTGCAGGGCCGAGCAGTGGCTAAAAAATGCAGTGCGTGACTGGAAGGAATACGGGCCGGTGAATGACCTCCAGACAAGGAATGCAAAGATTTACTACGTCCACCATAACGTCAAGAAATGCAGAGATTGTTTTATTATGTGAAACGTGAAAAATATATAGATATATATATATATATAGATATAGATATAGATATAGATATAGATATAGATATAGATATAGATATAGATATAGATATAGATATAGATATAGATATAGATATAGATATAGATATAGATATAGATATAGATATAGATATAGATATAGATATAGATATATTTTTTATTATTTTGTTAATAAAATTACATATGTTATATTTTCAAAGGAAAAATATACATATATATTTTAATAAACAAAATAATAATTAATTTTTTGTTTTTTGTTTTAAATTGATTTGTTAATAAAATTATATGTTATACGTTCAAAAAAAATATATACATATATATTTCATTGAACAAAACAATGATTTTTTTTTCTGTTACTAAAATTATATATATCTTTTCAAAGATTTAAAAATATACATATATATTTTATTAAACAAAACAATTTATTGAAATTAAAGTTTTTCTTTGAATCAAATGAAATGATGAAGTTTATTTTGTCACCCTTTTTTTTTAACATAACAATTCTTTTTCTGATCCTCTAGATCACACAAAGTGCAGGAGGAGAACATACTCAAGAAATTATTAATTTCTTTTTTACATAACAATCCTTTTTCTGATCCTCCAGATCACACAAAGTGTAGGAGGAGAGCATACTCAAGAAATTATTAATTTTTTAGATGTAAGAAATAAGGTCTCCTAATTACACTTCCCCGGAAACAACGCCAAAATGTCTAGTCAATTTAACGCCTTAAATTGCTCTACATAAATTATCAATCCGGGTATCGTAAACTGATGAAGTGTGGTGCACCATATGTGCTTAGTTAACCTTTTTCTTACTTTGTTGTTTTATAGTTTATGTTGTTTTTGGGGTTTTGTTCTTGTTGGTTTCATAAAGTGTTTAATGCAAATGGAAATTCTATTCTAAGATCTTAAGAATACTTTTAAAGGTCAAGTATGGATGTAGATTTCAAAACAAGGTTTATGTCCCTTATGGTAACTTCCAAAACTTAGCACTTCAAAAGATCTCAAAACATGCTATTGTTAAAATTAATACTTGAACAAGAATGTAAATATGCAGCTACTTAAATGAAACAAAAGATGAAATATTGATCACGAAATCGTTGTCTCTGTTGTCCATCTAATTACAGAAATAAAATCTAAACTATTGCACTCAAACAAACCAAAAATTGTAGACTAACGAAAGCAAGATCAATTTACTTCACTTATAATCTGATTGCTCGCCAAGTAGCTTTTCCGGGTTAAGCCATGGCTCCGGAGATAACGTCAATAACATGAAGAATTGATATCTAAATTACCTTAGACCTACTTGCAAATGAAATTAAAATCAAGTCACTTCACTTATAATCTGATAGCTCGCCAAGTAGCTTTTCGGGGTTAAGCCATGGCTCTGGAGATAACGTCAATAACATGAAGAACCTGATATCTAAATTACCTACTTGCAAATGAAAGTAAAATCAAGTAACTTCACTTATAATCCGATAGCCCGCCAAGTAGCTTTTCAGGGTTAAGCCATGGCTCTGGAGATAACATCAATAACATGAAGAACTTGATATCTAATTGCAGAGATGAAAGTAAAATCAAATCACTTCACTCATAATCTGATAGCTCGCCAAGTAGCTTTTCGGGGTTAAGCCATGGCTCTGGGGACAACGTCAAATGACATGAAGAATTTGATATCTAAACTAACTAACAACAACAAATAAATATGACTGAAATCAAAGCATAACTGAAATTGAAAAGCTTAAGAAAAAGTTCAGCAGAGAGGCAAATCTCATGTCACTATTTGATGCAAAAACATGTAAAGAAAAACTAATCTACAATCAACCGGTTGAACACACTTGCATGAATTAAAATTGCATAAATGAAAAATCTAAACTATCCAACTTGAAAGCAATAAAATGACATACATAAATGAAATCAAAGAAAAATTACAAAATAAAATCTACTCTACCTTACATTCTAATATGCTCCATGACATCTACTACACATCTCCTTCCATGTTGAGAACATCAAAGCTTTATTCAAAATTACAAAGTACAACAAAGTTCTCCAAAGCTTTCCAAAGCCATCAAGGAAGAACTACAAAGCCAAGCTAAAATAAGACTAACAAGCTAACAAGCTAACCAATGAAGGAGAGAGATCTCCTATTAATGCAAAAGGATGAGAAGCCATCTCATTAATGAGATTCCATGAATCTCTCCCTCTACCTCTAGAGTCCTAATCAAAATAGGAACTGATAAGACACATGTCTTCTTAGAGTTTCAATACAATTAGGAGATGTGACACATATCCTCATGATCCCATGATTCTTTCCACTCAAATTCGAATTTCGCCTTAGAGTGCCACATAAGGGTCTTCTAGAAGCCTCCTTTTGACCTACACATGTCAACAATCTCATCCCACTTGTTAGGTATAAGCATATGCACATTATTTCCTAATTTTTAACCACAAATTCACTTAAAAGGGCTAAGAATTAATAAAGTTTGGAAAAACATAAATGTGGCCCAATGATAATGAAAGTGGGATGAATGTAGTGACATAGTAGTGAAATGGAGGTGATATAATGGACATAATAGTGAAAATGAATGACATTTTCAAGACCCAACACTTCTACAAAGCAAAGTACTTTTTTTCTCTTCTTTTCTTGAAACATAGTTCACACACCCAAAAACTAAAAGACTATGAATGCTTTAACAATGCAAAATACCCTAATGCAAGACATAATGGAAATGCAAGATCCTAAATCACTCAAAAAGCAAAAGAAATTGTTTATAACTAACAATGAGCCAACTAAAGTACTGAAGAGGATACAATTTTTGAACACAAAATTATCTCCAAACAAAAAGGACAAATTGTAAAAGATTGCAATTCTCTTTCAACAACAAAAAGAAACCAAAAACCAAACTTGGCAGAATAAAAACAGAAACAAAGTTTTTTGAGATCTTTTCTTTTTAAAAGAAGCAACCAAAACAACTTTTGAAATCACCCAAAATGCTACTAAAACTCAGAGATCAAAAAGAGAGCACAAGGAGTCTTTGCATGTTACAAACTCGAAAATGAATGAAAACTTGAACAAAAAGACTTCAACTTGTACAAAATGATCCAAACAGCAGCAAAGAGTTTGACAAACTGATCAAGAAGCCAGGAAAGAAATACTTCCAAATTCATCAAAAAGCAAGAAAAGTTATGAGGCCACAAAATGAAGGAAAGCAAAGCAAGTAGATCCGAAATCCAAGCTTGACATAGAAACTAAAAACAATTTTGTGTTCAGGAGGACTAGAATAACCAAAAACTTCCGAACAAAGTCCTGTGTGCCAAAACACCAATTACAAACTCACTAAAAAAAAGCAAACCTATGAAAAATCTTTTCAATGAGGAAGAGACTTCGAAACAGTAAGCTTGCAGAATAATTAAATTCTTCAAACAGAAATTGACCACACAGAGACTAAAAAGACCAGGCAACAAATCTATTTGGGCAGAGAGATTTGAAAAAACAATGCAAAATTTGCATACGCAACTGTGTTCAAACATAGAAGCGTGCACACGCGCTTCTAAAAATGGAAACTCGCGTATATGGGAGTTCAATTTACAAAACCAAGTGTGTATATGCTACTGTAAACAAACTAGAATGCGTATACAAAGATTTGCAAGAAAAAAAACAAAGTCTGATCCAAAAGATCAAACTTAAAGCCTGAGACTCTAGTAGACCAAATAAGACTATAAAAGCAAGCAAACCAAAGGCTGATCCTTGGTTCAGACCCTTTACAACTCTCGATGTGCTTCAAACCTAAAAATCATTCAATTCAGCCATACATAGCAGTATATAAGTAAAGCATATTCATGAAATTGACTTGATATCATATAAACAAATGATTGATCATACATCAAAACAACATTCATATATGAATTAAAAACATAATTTGATGCATAAACATAGTTAATTTCGGAAACAAGACAACATTTCTTTTATTGCAGTAAGCTATAAATAACATGGAGAGAATTCACCTTAGTCTTCTTCTTCTGGCTCCAAGCGGAATTGTCCTCTAGATTCATCCTATCCCATCCTTCAACAATCTTTTTCCATCACCAACACTATGGTATCTCAAGAAAAAGGGAGAATATCCATAATCAAGGAAACAAGGGTTTCCTGAAGCTTGGGGAAGTGCATGAGGCATAGGGATTCATCAGACTCAGTCAGGGATAATCTCGGTATAATAACTCTATCTCTTCTCCTTAAGGCCTTCCCATATAAGTCTATTTATACTTCTCCCAATTAGTATTTTAGTTGGCAAACAGTTGGGCCACGGGAAATAGGAGGTAATCAGCAGGTAAAACCCGTGAACTCCACCCATAATTAAGGAAAATTAATTTTTTTAAGTGTTTTAATACATATACATGGGTTGGGTATTGACTGACCTGCGTGTACACACTTTTAGCTCAGGGAAAAGTAGCATACAAGGAATAAAACATTGTTTTTTATATATTTGGACCAAGTCTGGAAGGAGGGGTTGACCTAGGCCATAAACAAAGCATAACAAATACCAAGAGTGGTAAATGGTGCTATAACAGTTATGGTGGCCCATAGTACAAAATGATGCAAAATAATTTTTCCAAGCATGTGATGTATGTTAAAGAACAGGGACTCCATCTAGGAGAGATGAGATGCCACTAGTACCACAGGTAACTTTTGCAGAATTTTGAAAAGTGGGCTATTGAATTCCTTAGAACTATCAATCCACTAGGGAGAAGGACTGGTGCGAGGTATATAATGACTATAACTGATTATTGGACAAGATGGGCCAAAGCACATCCAGTGAAGGATTGTAGCACAAAAACTATTGTGAAGTTCGTCTTTCAAATATACTATCCAGATTTGGCTACCCAAGGATTCTGATAAGTGACCAAAGGACACACTTCTTGAATAAGACCTTTGATGCATTAACTGAGGAATTTCAAGTTTACCACCAGAAGAGAACTGCTTATCATCCTCAGGAAAATGGAACGGTTGAAGCTTTCAATAAGATTCTGGAGAATGAATTAACCAAGGTATGCAATGTCAACAAATATGACTGGGATCTAAGGATTCCAGGGGTGTTGTGGGTGTAGAGGACAACATGCAAGTAATTGATAGGGTAGACACCTTTTAGGCTAGTATATGGACAAGAGTAAATTATTCCTATGGAGTACATTGTGCCAAGTTTGAGGATTACAGTGTTCACAGATATGGAAGACTCTAACATTATGAAGGAAATGATGTCGCAGATACTGGTTCTAGAAGAAGAGAGGTTCATAGCAGGGTTCCATCAGCAAGTGCAGAAAGCAAGGGAGAAATCCTGACATGACAGGCACATCAAGAAGAATACATTCAGGGAAGGAGATCTAGTACAATTATATGATGGAAAATCCGTGAAGTTCCTAGGAAAATTTTAAACACATTGGTTAGAGCCATATATAATCAAGGACATCTTTGACATTGGTGTAGTTCAACTCGCGAAGTTAAAAGGTGAATTGATTCTAGGATGAGTGAATGGTAGCAGATTGAAAGTATACAGGGATGACTCTGTCCTTGGAACTTTGCACTAAAAAACGGTAGGAAGAAAGTCTTAGTGCCACCTGTAGTTGAAACTGGGCACGGGACTATAAACTACTCTGCAAAAAGGGACTTCGCTGAAGGAAGACTATTGCACAATACTCAGGTGTATGATGAAGTTTGAAGGAACTGTGACAAATAAAGGATGAATACGCCACAAGGGAAGGTTCATCGAAGTTGGTTGTAAATATACCGTTGGAAGGAAAAAGTTATCATTAAAAGAAATTTTTCATTAAACGATGCAGGAAAAACTCATTTATGAAGCACAACTGGCCAAATCTAGCACAATACATGAATTAACTTAGGAATATCTTAACCAACAATGGGGCTGGAAATTCAAATTCATTATAAAAACCATATCCTGCACCACATTTTACACTTTATTGTCTGGAGAATTTTAGAAGTTGCAACTAAGTGTAAGAGCGGTGATCTACTACATGTTTGAGAGAATATTTAAGGAAATTGCTAGAGCATTCGCAAAGAAATGGATAGTAGGATTCATGGAACCCCAGGGTGCTCAAACTACAACAAAAAATGTACCCATGTCCTCAAGGCATGCGAGGCTGCCAAGAAAAAAGGTACCCACAGAAGCACAGTCGTAGAAGAAATAGGAAAAGAGGCCAGTTGAGGTCTCTGGGGTAGAACTAAGAACATCCCCAAGGAAGAAGACACAGAAGGAAGTGCGAACAAAGAACAAGGAGGACAAGGGGAAGAAACCTGCACAAAAGAGGAAGAAACCAATCCAGCAGAAGGAACCACAAGAGATTCATGATAGTGAGGAAGAGGCCAAGGTGCACTAGATGGAGACAAAGGGCACAGAAATTCCCTTTATGCTCCCACCTTACATGCCACCAAGAAAACTGAGTGCCAAGTCAGTCAAGGACCCAAAATATGTGAAGTTTGGCATGTTCACTCCATTTCTACCAGAGGAAGTTTCTTTTCATGGTGAAGTATTGGAGAAGATCCCACAACTAAAAATGGAGGACTGGGATTTCAATGATTGGAGAAAATACCCACAGTTTGAGCCGAGTAAATACCCGCAACATGTAAATTACCCATAAAGTGGAGTTACAAGGTTTGAGCCGCATCGGTGGGCTGCGGAATTGAAGAGATCATGCATGTTAAATATGTTACTTGTGCCACACTTCAGTAGAAGCACATCCAATACAGCTTGTGTGCGACAACTTCTCTCATTAGTACATGATGGATGCCTATGACTGGCAACGAGGATCCCAATAGACGAAATGTTGATCAGAAGGATTACAAGACTGCCTCACCAAGGAAAAGACCTTGCAAAAGAGTTTATGGGAAAGAATCAAGACAAGGTGATGGCACAGATGATGAAGGATAAGTTTGGAATTGTCAAGAAGCCACATAGATATGATATCAGCTCTATCAGTGACCAAGAAGTGTGCTTTGTCGTGCACATATTGGCAAGAAATATCATGTGAAAGTGTGAGGAAAATGAGGTCCCTACAGTCGTGGTTTCTTTGGCTTCTTAGTGTAGTGCCGAGGTCTACTTTCACTAGGCCACCTATTTGTGTAAGGAGTTTTTGGAAGACTACAAGGAAGCAAAAGAGGAGGGGAAGACATTTCATTACGCATGGTTAATCATAATCATTGCACTAATTTCATGGAAGGAGCCAGCGGACTCACAGTTTCCTCCTATTTGAGTAAATTTTTTAAGCAGCGAAGTATGACTCCCTTTGGTATAATAAGGAGTCGTCGCGTGCGATGGAAAGCATTTTCTTCATAATAATATTGATGAATTTACACATAATGGTGAATCAGCATCCAAGGTTGTCACCCAGACTGTAAAGGAAATAATACAACATCATAGACTTTAAAGCATACTTCCATTAAGTCTATGTGAAGGTGAGGAAGAACCCAACAAGGACATGGCACCCATTCCCATATTTAGCAACAGAGGATGGCTTACTCACTGTATTAAATCATTAGTCAGCAGAGTGGATGACTCCACCCAGGGAAGATGTTGAAACAGAGAAGGGTACTCCATAGGATGCAGGTTCGAGTGGAAAAGCTACATAAAAAGAACAAGGCACGGAAGAGACATAAACAAAATAGGAACATGGTACTCAGGAACCCCTCAACGATGAAGGTGTATTAGAGTTGTCACCATTCATAATTAAAAATAGGTTACATACAAAAAAAATGTCGAGCATGAGGAAAAATCATAAGGTAGACAAATCCAAGGGCACTATACCACTTGTCCTCACTAATGGGACATCGACGAGATCAAGGAAAGGGTATAGGAGGTAATAGCAAAAACTTGGGATAGAATTGATGATCACTATAGAGCGATCTTAACTGAGGTTCAACATGGAATCTCAGAGTTGAAGGCATTACCAAAGACAGCGAGACAATCAGAACAAACAACTCAACCACTATAGGCAGAGCGACGAATAGAGACAACCATTAGCATTAGGATTTTAAGGGTGCTAGCTAGAGCACTACAGTTTGAAGAACTAGAGGATAAGGAATGATCCAAATCCTAGAACAACGTCAACATGAACATTTTTGTACTGCCAATTCAGGTACTGCATGAATTCCATCAAAGCATAACAATTTAGCTACAGGAATGGGAACAATGAACTTCATTGTCGACCAGTCAGGTCGAAAAGGAGAAAGATTCACTAAAAGAGGAGTTGGAGCAATTGGATAAGCAAAGAGATTAGGTTTAGCATCAATAGTAGTGATTGGAAAAATCCATTGCATATGCTTATATCATAGTTCCAGACGAGAAGGTCCGTGAAGAGGAGCCACCAGCAGACAAGGACGTGAAGCTCACCTTCACAATAAAATAATCAAAGAATACACTCATGAAGATGAAATTTTACTATGAATTGTAGATTTCAGAGCTGCAAATAAGGTTGCAACCAGCCACGCCAGTAGAATTACAGGAGCAAAGGGAGACAAACTTAAAGTCATATTTGAAGAGAATTTACGACATAGTGGTGGACCATGGAAAATTACTAGATGACACTATGAAAATTTGGAGCTCACTGTAGGAGGATCCAAACATCCAAAAGATCGAAGAAGAGTTACAGGTGAAGCAGAAGAGGTGGGAAGAAATACTGGAAACTGTGAAGACTCTACCAGTCTTGCAGAGGCTTGCCAGCATTACTGAAAGAAATAACCTCTAGAAATAGATAGAAGATCTTTGGAGGAAGTAGTAGATCTTGGAATAGAGGACTTAGTTGTGGAAGGATGACGCCCTCAGACTTTCGTAGGTAGTGGATGGAAGGATCAAGCAGTTAAAGGAAAGGGAGAAAGAAGTAATATAGAAGGGTGTTGGTCCAACTATAGATGCATCGCTGGAGGAGGTGTGCCAAGAGGAGAAACAAGTAGCATAAATACTCCAGTAGTACAATGTATACTACAATGGTATTTCATGGAAGATCAAGGGCATCGTAGTTGACTGACTTGAGATGAGTCACATGTGAGTGTTGGGAGCCTGTTGGGTGCATCCCAAACTGGTCCAATTTTTGTCAAAGAATTCGCATTTTAAGGAGCAGAGCGTGCAGATCTTGTGAAGTTATATTCATCACGCAGTGTTTAGGGGCTTTGGGGTGGGTTAAATCCCCTTATTTTGTAATGGGTATTGAGTGTTAGTTCATTGTTTTGTCAGATCCATGGTATGTGGACCATGGTATTGTAGTAATAACATGTATATAAGGACATATAATCCCTTGTCGAAAGAATTCATAGATGAATCATTGATATCTTATGTCCTTAGTCTCTATTTTGGGCCTTAGGAGAAGGCTTTGCAGCTAAGTTTCACGAAGGCCTTGAAGAGTCTGCAGTTGAGTGCACATACCACCTGTAGTTGGGTGTGCAGGTTGAAGAAGTGTATGTATTGAAAGATCCACCTTAATAAAGAAGGATAAGTTTTGGCAAAGTCTTATGTATCTGTACTCTTAATCTGTGTTTATACATACTGTTATGCATGCTTTTTACTGAATTATGTGGAAGAATACATGTGATATTGTTTTATGATATGTTTATGAAATAAGTACAAATATGTGAAGTAAATCATTAGCGTGAAGTTATTTATGTATGTGAAGTTATATATAGGTATAAAACATAAGAAAACACACGGGTGCCACAACGCTTATATCCCTTTGGCTACAAAAACTTGGCTTTGCAACATCCCATAACCGTTTCAGGTGAGACTGTGATTTTCTTGCAGGTCGTTGCCAAAAGGGCCAGTGGTTGAGGGTTTTGTTGGTCATAGTACACTCTAAATGTTGGGAATAGAATCCCCCCAAGGCACGTTTTGGGGCTTAAAGCCCAAGTTTTTACCAAATCCTTTTGTAAAAGATCCACAAATTGCAGGCGCGGAGCATGAAGCCATAATAGAGTCACAAGGTTGTCCGCCCTAGTTTTTTTAATGTAATGTCAGCTGGATAGACCTGCCCATGGTCTGCGGACCATGGGATTGTATAAATAGAGCGAGGCTCTAAGTGTATAGGATAACCAAAAAGAACTAATAAAAGGGAAGCATGAGAAGTCTAAGTGATTGAGTCAAAGTGTAAATTGTGTCTGTGGGTCGTAAAGTAGGAGAAGGCTCTGCAGCTGAGTGCGCAGAGACCTTGTAGTCCGCAGCTGAGTGCACAGACCCTTGCAACAGAGTGCGCAGGGCAAGTCGAGTCTGTAACTATTGGGAGAATCAATAAAGAGAAGTTTTGCTATAATTATATGTATATTTTCCTGGTTTAATGCATGATTGGATATAATTTGCAAGTATATTGTTTACTTACTACGTGATTTTGTATGAATTTTTTGTATTGCTAATTATAACTTAAGACATTAAAGTAGGCGAAGGTAATTAATTAACACTGGAAGATAAGTAAGGTCTCGGGTAATAGCGTAGAGCATGGCACAACCCCTGGTTAGGGTTGCGTGAAGCAAGTGTATCAGGCCACGAGGAATGGTAATTACGCGAAGCGACCTATGCGAAGGAACAAACCGAGGACCATTCGTACCTCTCAAACATCTCAAGGGTATGGAAACCTGGTTCTAGCACCCTCTCATACTACTTTAGGTGAGACCTCAATCCGCACTCTGTGGACTATTGTTGAAAGGGCCAGTAGTACAGGTATTTGTTTGGCTAATTAACTCCGAACCTGGGTCAGGCCCCAACAAGCCAACAAATGGTTCTATTGCCAGGACACGGATCTGCATAGAGATGTCTGATGTCGTATCACTGGAATCTGACAAAGAAAGGAATTAAAGATTGGTTGGACACAAAGATTCAAGAGTTTGTGGCACAGGAAAACATGAATCTGCGACTATTAAAGGAAGAGTGGTTAGATTGCTACTTGTATACAAAGATACATGAAATTTTCTTTGCATCCTTCCCCACTGAGTTGTACGAGTGGATCACGAAGCTAGAAGATAGCCAAGGAAGGTGTAAACTTGACAAGCCTATTGTGTGGACTCTAGAATTAGTGTGCCAACTGGAAGCATTAGAAGATAAGATTGTGCGCGATGTTGATCACTGGCTCGATCAAATCAAAGGAGGATTCATCACCAAATTCATGGTAGATACTTTAGTCAGCTATAGCGAGGAAGAATGACACTTCCTCAAGGGACCGCAAGGTAAGTACGTTAAATCTTTGAACACTTGGATTAAAATTCTACTGTGTGAATAGCGGGTTATGCAAATAAATTGATGATTGGGGCTATGAGGAGTGGCAGAATCTACAGAAATGAAGGTAGCATAAAACTAGAAACTAGCCCCTTGATTCACCTCTGCGATTGGGAAAATAAGAGCTCATGAAGGTCTCGCCAAGAAGTGTGATCAATCTAATAAGACAAAGGATTTCGCACATACTACCCCACCCACACCACCACCAGTTTCACCATCTTCACCCTCGTCTTCACCCATACCACCTCCACCACCACCATGAAGCAGTATGGCAAGCACAATAAAGCTACCAGTGTTCAAGGGAGTAGGGAATGAAGATCCGGACCAGTTTTTGTTCGTAATAAAAGTTGTATGGGAAGCATAGGGTGTCACAGATGACTATAAAGAATGCAACATTGTTCAGTGCTCTGCAGGATCGTGCGCTAACCTGGTACATTAAGCATTCCAATGACAATCTGAATGCAAGGATAGTGGATATCCAAGTTGTGCTAAACAAAGAATTTAGCAGGTCAAAGTCCGAGGCATAGTCGATCATTGGATTCAAGGATATCACAATGCTACCAAGTGAAATCCCGTGGGATTTGGATCAAAGAATGAAGTGCACAATTCATGGAGTGAACATGACATTAATAGATGGGAAACACCGCGAATTGTTTGTGGCATCGTTAACGTTGCATCTACGAAACGCGTTGTCGCAAAAAAGGCTAACCACTTAAGCCGAGGCTTTGGAGGTGTTGAAGCCTCGAAAATCGGGTCGACAACAAGGGGGATACCCACCCGGTCCGAACCTTGGTTGGCAGCTCCTTATCCGTTTGGTATAGCGGGTCCGACAGGGGATAATGGGACCAGTTTCCCAATCTAAGGGGTGTGTGTGTGTGTAGAGTTGGATGATGCTGATCTAGGAGTACTTAAAGCTAATTTAATTCAAACTTCTAAACTAACTCTATGCTACTGTAATATAATAGGAAACAACACATCTAATCTATGCTAACCCGGGGTGTATTTCTTCTATTATGTGATCTAAAGAGATTTCGAATAATAAATGGTAATAAAGATCATTCAGCTATCATAAGAATAGAAATCAATTAAGATAAACCACTCTGCATAAAAAGTTAAGAAAAACAGTTGTGAACAGCATATCGCATAATAAGTTATTCATATATCAAACGCAAATAAATGACTCCACCGTACAGAAGTGTCAAATGGTAACCCACACATTCATGCATTAACATATAAACAACTGAAAACTGTATATCACTTTAAGAATATAAGCAGAAATGGTCAAGAGATAAAAGTACCATTTATGACTGGTTCCACTCATAAGCTTCAAGCAACAACGATTTATCTCTACTTGTTCTAACATCTACTAAGAGTATAAAAGTGCAACATCAGTAGCATATATCAAATGCAAATATTGATAAATCTCGATCCAACCATTCATCAAAAACCCCCTCCGAGGGTGCAAAAGTGCATGTTCTGAGGACAAGTTTTTTGACAAATTTCTGGACCCTTCTCCAAATGCCTGAGAAGGGTTTAAATACTGCTAACTAATTAATCTTAATTACATAAATTTATGACACGATTTTAAATGACCGCCCTTCTACTAAAGCAAAATTATTTCTAAAAATTGAATCTAATTCCTAACCGTTTCTATATTTGCTCCTTAGTGTTGTAAGCATGCAACATTCGCCTGGGAAGAGTCGCCTGGTCGTCTTCTCCTTTCGTTTGAGCGACGAAAATAGAAATAACAAGCGTTGGCACCACTTTCTGGCAAATTAGAAGATTTTTTCGAAAATCTTCCTTCTGGCTTGGTGTATCCACTGTGTGTATACTTGGTAATAACCCAAATTTCTCTCAAACTGATTCTGCTTTTGCTATTTCGGTTTCCAGCCTTGCGAATGACTGAATAAGTCAAGGACTTTGCTCTCTGAACAATTTTCTGTATTGAAAACTGCCTCTGTTCTTTGTTTCGGGCTTTTCTGGAGCATTTTCCCTCTTTTGCGCCTTTTTCTTTTTGCTTTATCTGGCATAAGCTTCAGGATCTTTTGCAAACATGCTGCTTTTTTGCACCTTTGATTCTAAGTTTTGGATGGCCTATTGACATCAGTATCTGTTAAGTGATACTCTGGATTCTGTGGTCCTGTTGCATTCGGCATCCGTTTGTGAAGGCATCTCTTCTCTGTTCTCCGAGCATCGACACTTTCCCCTTTTCCTTAGATGTTTCCTGCACATTGCTTTATGTTATTTGTTGTCTTACAGTTTACGCAAAGGAAAAGAGTAAATGATGAAAAGATTGACATGAAAGCTTTAAGCTCTAATGAATGCATAATCATGACACCCATAATGAACTGACTCTTCAAAAAACACAACGCAATCCTTCCTAGATACTTTGGCGTACAATCATTAAATTCCTTTAAGGCGCGCGCCCAATTTTTGGTCTACAGACGGCTTTCCTTGAATACTGTGCTGGGGAAATTTTTTCGATGGGTGATTTTTGCGACTTGCATCGCAGTATCAAGGATCACGTCATCAAGATGTGTCATCGCAGAAATTGACGATCGCATTCATTGCAGATTGCAAATCGCCGATCACAAAATGCAGATCGCAAATCGTCGATCGCAAATCGCAGATTGCAAATCGCAAATCGCAGATCGCAGATCGCACTTAGTATTCAATCATTGTGTGCTGCTTATGCGATGTTGCGATATGCGACGTCGCATATCGGCCGTCGGAGATTCCTTAAGTTTTTTCATTTAAGAGTGCTTCATAATATATGTGATGCGATGAATTTCGCGTCGCTTCTTCGCAGCTTATTATGCACATAGGAAAACGCTTCACTCTCTTCTCGCGATGCAATACATCTTTTAGGGAGTCAAAAATACAAAAACTTTGATAAAATGTTTTTTTTTGGATTTTTATTAAGGGTCCCCATTTGCTTGGTGTTATTGCTAATACCAAACAAAGAGGGGGGTTGTTGGTGGTCACAACAGGAGGTTACGATGAGATTGCATGAGACTCCAATAGAAGATCATAACCTAGGAGTTCGGCAGATTTACACGCAATTGAAAAACTTGTGCCTAGAGATGCAGAGTTTGAAACAAGACAAGACAACCCACCCATATATGTGCAATGAGGTATGGTGCATAAAATGCAAGGGCCAGGGTCACGACAAGGATCACTGCCTAATGTTCGTGAATTACCTTGCGGGAGGAAGGCCAATGCCACTACGACCAGAGGCACAAGCAAGACCAAGCACGGTGCTTGCACTATGGTGTGCAATTTGTCAGATAAGAAGAAAGAATGCTCCAGATAACTGCCATTATTACAGAAGTATACGCAGAATTCATAGCATTTGTTCTGTAATTTCTACAGGTTAATAGGACATGATGAGCGCACCTGTAGAAGTTATGAGCTGATGATGGATCGAACTCCTACCTATAGAGTTCAGTCCAAAATATGGCCCCTTGATCAAAATGCAGGAATGGTACGCACCGGATTTCAGGGGCATGGACGAGGCCAAGGTGGATGGGGACCAGGACGAGGTCATGGACAGCTAATATGTTACAATTGTGGAGGGTCAGAGCATTATGCTCGCGATTGTATGAATCCAATGCGACCATCATGCTTGTATTGTACATTGTTTGACCATGAGATGGAGGATTGTCCCACACTGATAGCAAGGTTTCACAATAAAGGAGCACTCCAACCTCCCCCACCTCAAAACCTGCAAATGATTAGGTCTGAGCTGCGCTAGGAAGACCCTAATGTAAATATCGTGCTCCGGAGTGGTATTACGATAGGGGATGAAAAAGGCAAGCATCTTGAAGAAATTACTTGGGTTCGCAAGGCTGCAACGAAGGAACCAGAATTCGGTTTGGAGTGTGCTAAGGAGACCTTCATGGAAGCTAAGAGGAGCTTCGTTGATGCCTCCACTTTAGGAAGTTAAGACTGACTAGAGCCAAAAATGGACCCATCGATGCTCATTATGTTCTTGGAGACATGCATGAAGCTGCTGCACGAAAGCAAGGCTGTAAAGGGGCTGCAAGAACTCATAACTAGATGCGTTGGGACCGCGCTAGGAGAACCGCGTGTAGTCCAGAAGCTCGAGAAGCACACGACACGAATAGGAAGGGAAATGAGATTGATCATGCAGATCAGGGAAAATGAGATGGACCAAGTGGTTCTGGATCTAGGATTATATGTGAACGTCCAGCCAAAGAAAACATGGAAGCGCATGGGCAGGCCTCTACTGCAATGGTCTCCTATCCAACTATGGATGGCGAATGAGCAGAAGATCCTACCTATGGGGAGATTGCAGGGAATCATAGTAGATATTGAAGGAGAAAGCACGCTAGTAGATTTTGAAGTGATAGAGATTATTGATGACAGCAATCCCTACCCCGTGCTATTGGGAATAGATTGGTTCACTAACATAAATGAAGTGATAAATCTAAAGAAGTGCAAGATGATCTTTGAGAAAAAGTCACTGCGCGTAGTGGTACCTTTAGACCCTATAGAAGGATCACGCTAAACGGAGCTAGTGCGCAACTATGACAATGACAATGATCTGGACTGCATCTACAAGATAACTATGTGAGAGCATGATTAGGTAAATCCAACTGTGGATGGTTGAATCTCATGGGAGCACGAAAGCTCCTGCACATCAAATTTCGATGAGGAGATAGAACAATGGAGAACCAATTACACGAGGAAATCATGCTCAACTGTAACATGATGATGAGATGACTGCACTGCGTGGCAACAGAGGTAAGAGATATGCCTGCGTATGATGGGTTACGTGAGGTGGATAACTTCTTGAACAAATTTGAAGACAAGTACCGGAACAGCAGTGTTTCGATGCTCTGAAATGGGTACTACGCGCTACGCCCGCAAGGTGGTGGGGTACGCACCAAAGAAGTTTTGAGAATTGGTGTGAATGAAGAATCATGATGCACATGTAGTTTGGGAAGCCTTATATGCAATTGAAAGACAAGTACGATGAATGAACCGGCCCGCACACCCACCTATCCAAGTGGATACAGGCATATGGTTTGAAACCTACACGAATGCACACCGTCATCACGGTAGGAGACACGATCAGTAAGCAGGTGCAAGTAAGGCTATGGCATGAAAAAATCGTCTGTTTGGGACCACAAAGTATGGAAAGACCAATTGCACAGAATAATATCCACACAAAAGCTTTTAACAAAGTACGCGAAGCATTGAACAAGGTCGACAATATGAAATGGACTGACTGGGACCTACGCATACCAGCGGTTCTCTAGGCTTATAGGACTGTGTGCAAAAACCTGACCACGCAGGCACCGCTAAGGCTGGAGTATGAAGAAATCACAGTAAGCCCTATAGTACTTGGAGAGCTTAGACCATGCATGATAGCACCAGTAGATACGACGGTTCGCAGAACCTTGGAAGCAGAAATCCAACAGGGAAATTTTAGACTCCAAGAACTTGAAGAAGAAAGGGTACGATTAAGGAAGAAAAGTGCTCTGGTGGATGCAAAAGTCAAGAAGCTGGAGGATGAGATAAAGGAAGATTTTCTCGGCTCATGTTGATAAGGCAAGATGCATACGATCGTGATGACAGGTTTAATGCCTATCACCATGAATTGATTTGTTTGATGCCCTGGCTTGGACCACACATTGCTAAGTATATTGACCAGGGTAGCACGTTGTATATGGTAAAGTGCGTGATGCCAACCGTAACAATAAAAGGTGGGTAATCTCCAGGAAACATGATGAATGACAAGATGAAACCTTACACGGGTGGAGCGACCACCTGACTAGTCGAAGGAAGAACAGTCTTAGCACCCCAAGCTGTTGAAAGGGAGCACGAGACTATAAACTATTCTGCCCGGGAGCTACGCGATGTTGGGGCTATGTGCAAAATTAGAGAAGCACTTTCGACACAACGATCTCGGAACAACGCATGCAGCAGATTCAACAAGCAGCATCTCAGTGTGATGTCAACTTGGCAGCAGTTCGAGTAGAGTTGGAGGGACTCCTCGCAAATATCTCTGCGTCGACCAAGTGACTCGAGGGTGAGTCATGATGTTTGTGTTGGGGGCCTGTTGGGCATGAAATCCCCCATGTTTTGGGGCTTAAAGCCCAAGTTTTGACCAAATCCTTTTGTAAAAGCTCTGCAAATTATGGGCGTAGAGCGCGAAGCCATAATAGAGTCACAAGGTTGTCCGCCCTAGTTTTTGTAATGTAATATCGGTTGGATAGACCTACCCATGGTCCGTGGACCATGTGATTGTATAAATAGAGTGAGGCTCTAAGTGTATAGGATAACCAAAAAGAACGAATATAAGGGAAGCATGAGAAGTCTAAGTGATTGACTCAAAGTCTAAAGTGTGTCTGTGGGTTGTAGAGTAGGAGAAGGCTCTATAACTGACTGCGCAGAGGCCTAGTAGTCAGTAGCTGAGTTCGTGGACCCATCCAACTTAGTGCATAGGGAAGGTCGAGTCTGTAATCTTTAGGAGAATCAATAAAGAGAATTTTTGCTATAATTTTGTGCATATTTTCCTGGTTTAATGGATGATAATTTGCAAGTATGTTGTTTATTTACTACGCGATCATGTATGAATGTTTTATATTGCTAATTATAACTTAAGACATTCAAGTAGGTGAAGGTAATTAATTAACACTGGAAGATAAGTAAGGTCTCGGGTAATAGCACAAAGCACGACACAACCCCTGGTTAGGGTTGCGCAAACGCAGTGTATCAAGCCACGAGGAATGGGAAGTGCGTGAAGCGACCTACGCGTAGGAACAAACCAAGGACCATTCGTACCTCTCAAACATCTTAAGGGTGCAGAAACCTAGTTCTAGCACCCTCTCATACTACTTCGAGTGAGACCTCAGTCTGCGCTCTGTGGACTGTTGTTGAAAGGGCCAGTAGTATAGGGATTTGTTTGGCTAATTAACCCTGAACCTGGGTCAGCCCCAACAAGCCAACACTAAACCTGGGTCAAGCCCCCTTAATCCAAAAGTCCTACAAATTCACCCTTTACATAGTCTGTCAAGTGACAAATTCACCCAGTACTAATGCAATTCCCGCCGAAAATGGGTAATTTGTTGCCTTGTTAAGATGCACAATAACCCCTATGCGCAAAATAAGGGCCACATGGTGCAAATAAGGTCAAGGGCTGGGGCCAAGGGTCTACCCCCATTGGCTTTGGCACCTGCTTGTCGAGATAAGGTCACATCTGGCCATATGGCCAGGGGCCAACTTCCTGCCCCTGCCAACTTTGCACCAATTGCACTCACATGGTATTAATTTGGTAGGGGGACAGAGATAATCACCCACCCCAGTTGTCGGAGCCCCCTCATTTATATTTGAATGGTACTACATGAAACTAGGGCCTGAGGCTAATGACCTCGCCGAACTCTCGTCTGCACGTGACAGGTCATATGACAAACCAAGTGATCATGGGCTAGGGCTTATAGTCCTTACCTCTCCCCTAAGAGCCTGCCTATGGTCCCATGGGAAATATGTGACTAGGGACTAAGGCCAAGCACCCTACCCCTCCCCCCAATAATTAAACCACTCAACTTTAAATATAATCCGGTGAACTATACGGTTAAGAACTAAAACGTGGCGTGACGGTGGAGGGAAGAGTTGTTATGCGGTAGGTCTAGGGGTCAAACCACGCCGAGGCCTTGAGGACTATAAAAAAAATTTTGACTAATGAGGAGGTGCCACATGCCGACCTATGATTAGGCCTCATGGTAGCCTCCTATTAGGCCACCAAAATAACCTCAACCAATAGAATGATACCAACTCACCCCTATGTGGACCGTCACTTGGAGGGATTTGATTGGCTCCCCATATGTCCAGTTGGCATGATGTTGTCAGCATGACCTCAGTAGTACATACTGCACAGTCAGCAGCCCAGTCAACCCATTTATAATTTTTTCAGTTGTTTGGCCAAATATTCATAACATCATAACTTGAGAATAAGATGTTAGTTTGAGATGATTTAAGTGTTGTTGGAATCAAGACGAAGAACACTATGAATTAACACTAGTTTCGGGAGATTTCAAGAACTTTAATTTTTTAGCCTATTTTCAATCTCTAGATCAAGGTATTAGTCACCTACATGTGTTCCTTGATTCCTAGCTTGTTGTTTCACAATTGAAAAAAACCTTCAAAATATTTGATCCATTCCTTTTTGAGAAATACTTGCATGCACAAAAGTTAGCTCGTGGTTTTCATCATATTACATTTTCACATATTCTAAGAGATCAAAATCATATAGCCGACTGCATAGCTAATCAAATCCTAGATCAGCATGCATCACATATTTATCATCAGCAAGATGCATATATCATGAGCATCATATTCATCAAATAAATGCAACAAACATCACGTGTATAGACGCATAGACATAAAGCACATCATGAGAGCCACAAAAATAACCATCTCGTATCTCTATATATATATCTATATATATATATATATATATATATATATATCTGTGTATGTGTGTCTGTACAAAAAATATACATCGAATGGCACGAGCAAGAAAAATAAGTCATCAATAGGGGAGAATCCTCATAATGGGTACTTTCCCTCGTACATACATCAAAAATACATCTAGGGTCGAGGCACAATATCCCCTACACCCCACACCTAAGGCCCCCTAGCCTCATTTGGAGCCAAGATAGGATGCGTATTCACCGCTATCATTACAAGATGATGAAGGATAGGGCATCATGCTCTATCATGAACCATAACCCTCTCCACCATGTCCCCCCCCAAACTAGCCCAACCCTCCTCAAGAATCCCATGAAGTAAGGCAGTTGTAGGATCTCATGCATTGTCTGCATCTCTAGTGTGAGCCTCAACAACCTCTACATGCTTACACAACTTGTCCATCTTAGCCTAGGCAGATGAGATACCTCCCTCTTTGGAGGGACCCCCTATCTCACTCTAACAGTGTTGAGCTAGTCTCACTGGATCCTCCTAGAACCTGTCATCCATTTGTTGTTGTGGTACATCTTTCACCCCTACTATAGCTAATCGATGAGGATCGTTGCCCATTAGATAGGCCAACTAACATCCTTGAGGACCCACATCTGCAAGAAAACATACATAGTATCATTATAATAATACATATACATCATAAATACATGAAAATAAGCCCAAATATAGAACAAACATACCACATACATGTCGGTCCTTAAGTGTCGCCAGGAGGTAGTCCATATCCGGATCTCCTTTGAATTATACACCAACATAGGGGTACTCCTTAATCATCTGAGGGTTGGACCTAAACCAACCCTCCACGATGGGGTTCTAGTAGCACTCCACCTCCCCCCAACTTGCTTGAGGCACCACCAAGGCCCACTATCATATCCGTGGGTCTCTTGCAAGCCCTGGTGGCACTGCTAGTATAGCATGTGGCATCACATACCTCTCATAGAGGATGATACACAATATGTTGGCATAAAAATAACTCTGACACTGACCTCTAAGCACCTATGTGAGTTTTCATTTCATCCCCCTGTAGAGAAAACTAGTCTAGTCATAGAAATGGACCTCCTAGAGTCTCTAAAGGATGAAAATCTATGACTTGGACACTCGGTGAGGGGAGGATGACCCAGCAAGGCACGTAATCATCACTAAACTATCTCATTCAGCTAAATCTAGAATTCTCTCCACCCGGACACATCCTCAATCAATAACATTAAGCCCGAAGTGGTTCTCTACCCATGCATGAAGGCCCACCTGACCATATGGAAGCGATATCTATAGTACCTCTCCACGAGGCACAAGTCCAGTAACAAAATAAACATCCACTATAGCAGTGAATGTCAAATCTCTACCCAGGATCCTGAACACGTCTCGATCTGGATCCCACTACCATATAAAAAATTGTAGGAACTCATCCTGCGACTTGAGTAAGGGGTTATGAACATATTTTAACAACCCCAAACCGCTAGTGTAGTGCTCGCATGAGCGTCACCAACCATTATTATCTGGATATGATCCCAATCACGCTTCCTCCATGTCATCCCCATCCTTCCACAAAGGATGTAAAAAACCAAAAATTAGCCTCAAAGGCTTACATAAAATTATCTTTAGGTAAGCTCGTGTGCCTATTTTTACAACAAATATGCAGTTGCACATCTACCTCTCAAACTAATGTGTGGTACTATGCAAATGAAACCTTGATAGATGCGCAATCAGCGTTTTTGTTAGACCTTAACTCTCAAAGACATCATTTAAACTCTCATGTATCTGTTCCACGTACATATGTGTATGATGTATGACTATTTCATGAGCAGTCATGATAGTTACATGTATTTCATCTCAAACTCTATGGGGTCATCATGTCGAAGACCCTGCGGTATTTTTACCTACAGCCTTGCCTTTCATGCAATTGTATCCATTGAACTCGCGGGAAGTACATGACTATCTCTTAGTCACCCATGGGGACCGCATGACTGTATCACATTCACCTGTGTGATTTCATATTTTTCCATAAAAAGGGACCGTACAGGCCACCCTATACAGCTTTCCTACCCTACCCTACCAAAATTACAAATCTCAGGTTAATATCTTCCTTGTTTATCCCCACGCACATCTCAGTTGCAGACGCTGATTGTAGTAGAAGAAAATAGCTCCTAGATTTTCTCTGTACTCTAATTCAACAAGTACAAATGAGGTGGCATATGGCCCACTTCTCCCTATATATTTCCCTCTTTGTCTTCTTCTAGAACCCATTATAGGAGCTCAGGACCTTTGTTGTGAAAACCTTCAGAGACATAAGGTTTATGACCGCGTCATCTTCATCATGGTACCCATCATTCCATTTCAACTTCAGACTCATTTTTGGGCCCATCTCACGCTCAAAGTACCCCTTCAAGTGTGCCTTCCCATGTTCTTCGATTCATATTGTTTAGTAGATTTAAGTTTATATATTTTTTCATCAATATTTTTTCACTTGGGATATTGGTTGTCAAAGTTGCAGGTACACCAACAACTTCCTATCAAAATCAATCCCCTTGTGGTTGTCGAGAGTGAAGGTATCATTCTCCACCCAACATGATAGGCTTCCTACAAATATTTTCATATCCTGACATCATTTCTTTGAAATGAACCATAGGTTCCATCATCATGACCGTGTTTACCACCACTGCCCCTTTCACATGGTAAACATACATGTTGTTCAATAAATCCTTCCCATTTATGGATCACCCCATGTTATAGACCCCTAGACATTGTTGGGATTCCATAACCATCTACTAAGGCTTAGGAGCCATTTTAGTTGGATTTCTTGAAGATAAGCCTCATCCTTCTCTTCTTTACTTATTTCTTACCAACCCTACTCCTGGGCCGCCTCATTTATTTGTGATGGATGAAGTTGAATGCACTCCCATGTTCTACATTGGCCTATCATCCCTCCATACAACATAGCTCATTTGCAACACTCCATCCTTCTCATAAACCCCACACCAAGACTAAATAATGGGGCCCCCACCCTTCGCAAAACACCTTACCTCCATCATCATGCAAGTCACCATTTTCATGGGGTACCCATCTTCATGTATGTACATCCAAAACCACCTTTACATTCTTTTGGCAAGTGTACAAATATTTTTTAGGATAAGGTTTCCCACCCATATTTTCATGTCATGTACTCGGTGGAAGTCCCCAGTCACCCCTAGTTGGAGTTCACTAATCCCCACATCATTCATTAATCACTCATTCCACCAGTCAGGACATGCTTGGACCTACCCTATATTTCCTCCCAACTCCAAGGGAATTCCCCCCAAATTTTTTTTTTTCATTGCCTCCACTCACATTACAGCTCCAACCTCAGGTCATTGTCCATATCCATTCATATTGTCAACTTTAATTATCATGCCTTGTTGACCCACCACATTACAGTCATCTTTATACTTCATCTTGATTCTCTGAATCATCACTTGGGGACTTTGGTGCTTCTCCCCTATTGACTTCAACATCCATCTTCCAAGATCAAAGTACTACCTTGGGTGCCGCCCCCCCCCCCCTTTAGGGCATCCTCGGGTGGAATAATGGGAATCACTATCGCCCATTTATGTCATCCATCTCCTTGAAATTTGGCACCATCATAATCTTTTCATTTCAGGGTATCATCGTTTGTTATAACCATTGTACTTCTCTCATTTAGTCGAAGACCCATACATCATTTAGTACCTCATTCAGCAGTGCTTACATTTTGATGCATGGGAGGTACCCAGAGTCAAAGACCCATGCATTCATGATCACCTCACTCACTAGTGCTTCACTTTTTTATGCATGGGGGCACCTAGTTCATGCTATTTTCCATAAGAGCCCTTTTGGGTGTCAGCAGTTATCATCACCAGCCATCAGTATGTCAATCACTACAATGCTAAATTGGTAGGAATACTTCTTGTACGATTGTAATAAATAGTCAAATAATGAGCATGGGACATGCCTGCCTCATATAGACACTTTTTAATAGAATTCCTTCATAGCATGGTTATCTTTCATCCTCAGTCAAGGTGTTTTCCCTACTCATCTTTGCAGTAAGTTATTTTCTCTCTCAAGAAGTTGATCAAACTATCAATAAGAAAAGAAAAACATAGTGTATTTCGACTATAAATTATCTCCTAACCTCATATCTCGGGGGGAAAATGTTAACACGGAAAATTCATACACACATTTGTGCATTCCAGATGACACCCATAGTCATCCAACAGAATGTACAAGTGAATATTTTCCATATGACACCCACTCTCATCCAAAAAAATGTACAGGTGAATATTTTCCAGCTAAAGACATCATGAAATACAAAAATCAAAAGTCTTCCAAAGGTATTAATTACAAAATCTACCTGTGCAACCCATCCAAAGGTTGAAAGTAGCGACTACGTAGCTTTTCCTTCGATAGTCGTGCAGTCAAAAGAAAATCCGACTCAACAATCTTTGACCACTTCACACACTTGGAATATGGGATTCCCTGACATGTTCCAGTCAAGGATAGCCAATTTCAAGTTTCCCTAGAGATATGAAGCCCCCAAGGGATCCTCTTGTCCTACTCATAATTCATTTTTTTATTAATGGACAAGAGAAGGAAGAGGGATTTAAAATTCTATATAAAGAGGCCATTGGAAGACCAAAAATAAGGCAATGTTTATGTTGCAAAAATTGCTCTCTAGCAATCCTGCATTTCATTGTTCAAAAGAAGTAGATCATTGTTACACTGGCCAAATTATTTCCTAGCAGTATAACATTCTAGTGGGAAGAGAATTTTACCATTAAGAGAGTCTTCATACTTCTTTGAGAGAGAGGATAATCTTGCAAAGAGATTAAGGAAAGGAACCTCCTTGTTGGGGATTTTTTAGCAGCATAGCTCAAAGAATTACCTCCAAGTGTTTTAGTATTCATTAATTGTATCTCTTCTACATTCATTAGTCAATAAAGGGAGCCCTTTCCCATTACTTTGTTGACATGTTTGCTTCATCAAGCACTGTCTATGTGTTTGCTCCTTAGTTTTTAGTTTCTATCTATATATGTATTGTCTTCACCATTTACAGTTCTTTGTTTACTCATGCTTGTCCACTAACAACAACCAAAAATTTGTGTTTTCTTTGCAGGGAAAAACCAACTACTAAGAAGGTGTCTTTTGGTAAACCATGGAAACAAATAAACTACCACATGTAGTCCTATGTTCGTTACAGGAAGATCTAAAAGGGGTCAAATACCTCGACAATATCTATGCCTAAGGCCATGTATTTTAGAACTTTTGGAGTGGACGACTTGAAGAGATAAATAATTAGTTTTTATGTGGGATCAACGCTAGTATTGAGGCCACACTAGGAGTTGATCTATGATTGTTCAAATTGTTGGAAAATCCAATGTGGAAACTATTAATTTCAATTTTCCTTAACCTTAATAATTGAATCTTATGAAATTTATTTATCTTCTTATGTTTTATTTATTAGATATTATTCATCGAACTATTATCAATAAAAAAATAACAAAGATAGTGCACACAAAAATTAGGCTCCAAGCCAAGGAAAAACCCATCCAAGGGGAAAACTAAGAAAAATACTTCTCTTCTTATAGAATCTGCTTCAAATGAGACAACAAAGACCCAAACCCTAGACCAATTCCCCCTCCAACACCATCCCTCCAAAGAGACCTTTCAATTATATTAAAGTCAAATTTCGTAAACCAAAGACAACCCTTCCAAAACTAAACCAATCTCAGAATTTTAGCCCCCCCCTGCAACAAAATTTTAGACACACAACTTCACAACTTCAAAAAGAATTCCCCTCTAGCTTCAACCTCTACAACAACACAAAAACTTCACACATGTGAGAGAAAACTAGAGAAAAAACTTCAATTTTCCTTCTTCCAGCTACTGCCTCATTTCTTCTTGTTTTTCTTGACCTTCTTCCTCAAATTCACACTTCATATTGAGCTCCTTGATTACATATTTAATTAGTGAGAAAATGAGCTTGAATAACTTCTATTTATAGTCTTATGTGTGGATCAAATACCCATCTTTGGGATGACTTGTCTATGCTTGGGCCGACTTGCGCTAGGAGGCTTCTAGGACTTTCTAGACTCAAAAATAAATTATTTAACAAAGTATGTTTTGCCTAGATAGGTCTTATAAACATGATTTTGACTCCTTTGACTCATGAAAATAAATCCTATGACCTAAAAAACCCTAGAAGAATTAAGAACATTCTTTTACCTAGAATACCATCAATAAAGAGCATGAAACCCATGCTTTAAAATAATAATTTCTTTTTTTATTTTCTTCTTTTGTTTGTTGCTTCATATCATGGGGGATTCGCTCAATGAACCTCTAACATATCACGTGTGTTAATGGCATACTAAACAATACCCTTGATTTTACTACATATTGGAAAACACCTATAAAAACTACTTTATTTAACCTCCTACTGATACAAACCAAACACACCTTCCCAATTTAGAAAACCCCTATTTTCACTAGATATTGTAGGTATCCATTTTTTCTTTAACATTTTGTATACACCTTTATATTTTTTCATTAACTTTGAGCTCCATTTTTTATACACAACATATAAAAACCCTTTGCCCCTATTATATGCTTAATATATTATGTCATTCTTTCCTTAATATATATCCCCCAATACGAATGCATGTGGTATGGTATTGCTCCCCCAGTGAAGCCCCTATGCATAAGATACATATTTAAATGAGTACAACAAAAATTATGAAGAATGAAACTAGTTACATTTCCAACACTCATTCTTAACTAGGGAGGTATTCATAATTATACAACTAGTACAACATCATTCTAAAAATAAAGAGTTCTCATGAGAAGAGTTGGATTGATAAGCCAACTGTAAGAATCAACATTATGACCATCACTATCTTTGACACCTAACTATATAAGCTCATCTTCATTCAAGAGAATTATGCTAGGAGGCTTTACATGTGATACCGTACTACCTCTAAGGCACATACCCCATTTGCATGTTCAAAAGGTATGTCCTTTTAGTACTATTCTTATCTTGGATTTCCAAACCTAAATCCTCAAAGAATATCAGTCCTCTTCGACTTTTCTTATCTTGGACACATGTCCTATCCTTAAATTGTGTCAGTCTCTTTCCTTTCTTGGATGCACTATCCTAAAGGAAACCACAAATTTTTATCCAATACTCCACCATTCTCTTTCTAAAGCCTTCACTTAGACTTACGACTATTAGTCTTGGTCAAGTGCATCACACATGAGGAAGAGATTGCACATGCTGCATCCATCATCATTCCATATCAACCAAAGAATATATCCCTAATCTCCTTTCAATCATATAATATATCCTTGCTTTTGTTCAAGGAGACTCATTTAATCTCTCTGAAAACCACAGGATATTCCATACTTCCTTTCAATTTGGGAAGTCAAACACCACAAGCCTTATAGGTTGTTTTCATAATAGTATCAGTTGCATGTTCTTTATTTTTTCATGGCTCCCTCTTTCCTTTTCATATTATCATATCAAGATTGCTTCATTCCTTGGTATCATGGAGCCATGTTCTTTCTTTTTGACACAGTTCAAGTCATCAATATTGCACATCACTTTTTTCAAAATTCAAGTTGATAATAGCTCCCTCATGAAAGTTATATCCTTGCAGTTGTACAAGCTTGACCTTCAAGTTATCTTCTCTCATCTTTACCTTTCAATCTCAATATGAATACATCTTGACTTCATAATTTCAAGGTATCATATGTTGAGCTTGTCTCAACATCCTAAACATATTCCTGAAATATTCTTCCAGGTAGCAAAATAATATCTTATCTAGATAACCAATAATATAAATATTAGACTAACCTCATCATGATGACATTCTCAACAAATAATCAACATCCTCATGGTCCATCTCCACATGAATCTTTCTTTATGCATCATAGTGCCCAAGTATCAAACTTGATTACCAAGTTAGAACTTTCTTTTGAAGATTATACTAGATCTTTATCCTTATTCTACATAATCTATAGAAAGTATTAATTATTTATCCATCCTTGAGTAAGTCAAATTATTCCTTTAAACATTACATAATCATATTAATCATATTCCAAGATTCTGTACTTATGAATCTTATTCGAGTGTTACTTTCAATATGCATTCCTATGTTCTTACTCCATCATCTATCTATACATCCAACAATGAGCCTTCAACTTTAACAATTGCATTCCTCCATCACTTAAGAGTATTGTTTCCATATTATATGGAATGCATATTAATCCTTGTCATAGTGCTTCTTCCAGGAACCTTCCAAGATGACGGTTCTAACAAGATCATGACGATCGTCTTTAGCAAAATGATTATCTCTAACATAATATTAGCTAATGCTTAGATGAATATTATGAAAAAGTGGTCCCAATATTTCATTTTTTAAATACTATATGATTCCTATAAATCAACTCAAAGCTACTATCATATGCTTCTATCTATGATGTCATATAAAATAAAAAATCTTCCAGAGTAAAAAACAATCCATGCTACCTAAAAGGAAAATCCAATTTCACAATTAACTTGACAGAGAGGCTGCCTCCTCAATAGTAAAGATCGTTGACATATTCTTTCTTCATCTTCTTCTCAGGTTCTCCCATTTCTTTAGTTATGTGAGTTGCGCATCTTTCCTTTCTTTTGTTTTTATTTTTGTTTGGGCAGTCCCTCTTAAAGTGTTCATATTCATTTCATTCAAAGCATTGAACCTTGAACATATCAGGCTTCTTCTTGGACTTTCCAAACTTTCCCTTCTCCATCTTATTGATTTCATCATTAAAGGCTTGATATTGTTCATCTAATTCAATGTCATTTTTTTCCTTGATCCTAGTTTCTTCCAAAATGCATTAAGCCCACAACTCATCAAAAGGAGTTGAGTCTTTCTTAGAGTATATGCTCATTTCAAAACTGCTCCATTTTTGTGCCAAGTAATTTAGTACACATATGGTCATTTCAGAGTTAGAAATTATCTCCCCAAGCCCCTAAAATTGACCTCTTATTTGAGAGATATTCATTATAAAGGAGGCCATATCCTCATCCTTCGATTTATTTATTTTATATAGCTTATTTATCAAAGACATATTTTTTCTTGATTTACTTATAGAGTACATATTCACTAGCTTTTCATGTGTAGCCTTAGAATTATTCAAATTAGCAATAAATGAAACAAGTTGATCCTTAGTGGACTAAAAAATGATCCTTTATTCCCTTACCCCCCCCCCCCTTCTTATATTTTTCTAGTTCTTGAGCCTTGTATTTGCTAGGTTCAAAAATTTCACTAAGAACATATTCCATTACTTCATGCTCTATAAGTTTCATATCAATCATTTTCTTCCATGCCAGGAAATTCGCAAGCCAGCAGGCTTATTGCTTTCCTTGCAGAAAAACCCATATGATCTATAGATTTAGACATAGATCAATAATATGATACTTAATCATCAATCAAGAATATTCCCTTCTCTATTGATGTCTCCAACTATCTCGAGGCTTTCAATATTTTCAAAGAGAATGAAGAAGAATCACAAAGCCATATAACCATATGCACAACAAATTAACACACAAAAATTAAACTGGCAGAAAAGGCAGAGAGCCATCATGTGGTCTCTCATGCTCATGTAATTCACATTATTCAAAAAATTTAATAATACATTTAAATACATGAGTAAGTGGTCTTAAGATACTATGTCTATCTTAGACTCACTTGGTTGAGACAATTTCTCAACTTACACACTAATTTAGGAGAGCTAGTTGGAGAGAATCTCTCATCCAAACTAGACTCCTTAGTTTGAGGAATTCTCATGATTTTATTTATTTAATTTAATAATTGGATTTATTATTTATTTTTAAGAGAGTGAGGCTAACATTACCTCCCTCAATGATAAATCCAAAATGAGCAAGGAACCATCTTCCAAGTTCTCAAGTTGATCCTCAAAAAACATTTTCCTGAAAAACCGCCAAAGCTATATGTTGAAGAAACTACAATATGAAGAGACCATGAGTCAGCTGCATGATTGATTCATCTATGAATGTCGCTTGACAACTCCATCATGTTCCAAGCCACAAAAGGATCCAATTGTCCTTTTCTTGAAAACAACATCCGGTGTCCACTCACACAATTTGATGAACGCCCACTGGCATATTTGTTGATGATGATCGCCCACTGGAAAATGAAGATGCCCACTGGTTGTTTCACTGATGTTGTCAAGACTTTCAGTCTGACAACCACTTATAAATTTCATTAACATTTTCCCCCCTTTGTTAGCTGAAAGGAGAGGTAATCTTCTCCAAATTATATCTAAACACCCCCCTTGTAGGTGGAGTATTTCACTGGTGTACTCCCCCGTTCAACTGCACGAGAGTACCATCTTCATTTGACTGTTGGCTGCAATATGTGTGAGTAAATCCGATTGTAAAACTTGTACAATCTTCTGGCTATGGATGACCATTCCCAGGGATCAATCCATGAATAATTTATCTTCAATCTGGCTAACTGCATTGGTTGCAACATTTCTCTGATGTATGATTTGACTTGCCACAATGGCGACAAGGATGGAGATCAAAACATTGATTTTCCAGATGAATGGTTCTTTGACAATGGAACATTTCGGTTTGTCTACAACTTGAGTTTGTGTGCATTTTTTTTTGTCTGCAACGTCAGTTTGTGTGCATTGACGTCGGTCTGCAAGTTTCTAAGAACTTGCTGAGGTGATTTTTTCAAGTAATCCGGCACTGACGAACTGAATGGGCTTTGAATAATCAAAGATATGTAAGTTGTCGTTATCTTTGACACATCCTAAGCTACGTCGATTTTGATTATTTTGAATTTCTTCCCATGGCTTGATGATGGGTTTGGAAGAAAGTTGAACTGGAACAACTTCAACACTTGAAGTTGGTTGGATGAATGAAGTCGAATGATCAGTTGTCTCTAGATTGGTCAAAGACTTGGAAGCAACATGCTTCTCTTGAAACTCATTTCTCTGTAGTTGCAACTCCAATTGAAGGAACTCAATCGTTTCATGTGCATGTTGAATATGCACTTGAATGTCAGCAAGAGTGGCTTTGTTGATGTGCACCATGTTTCCCATTGATGATAAAATCAAATTGTTAATAATTTAGGATAGTTGAATGTGTGTCGCCATGTTTATCTTGCTCACTTTGAATTCAGGCTCGCTTATACTGTTGCTAAATGTCGATGCCTTAAACACTTGAGTTTTATAACTTGGTTGCTTGAGCTCTTGATTTCATGCTCGCTTGATGACGATCACTTTGCTTGAATGCTTCACTGACACTTTGTGAATGCTTCA
The DNA here is from genome assembly GCA_031772625.1 of Pinus tabuliformis. Lineage (NCBI taxonomy): Eukaryota > Viridiplantae > Streptophyta > Pinopsida > Pinales > Pinaceae > Pinus > Pinus tabuliformis. The sequence goes on along the minus strand of CM062804.1, from coordinate 1,374,216,609 downwards.
ATCAACTTCACACTGGCTCATTTGTTATAGATGTTGTGATGTGAACTTTCGCACTTGATTTTGACATGCTCACTTTCTTTGCTTGCACTTACTTGATTGATTACTAACACTTTGTTCTTTGTTGAATGTACTCACTGAATGTGTTGATTTTAAAAAAGAAAGGGTGTCGAAGACTGTCGAAAATGCACCCAAGAGACAAATGACAAGTTCAATCTTGATGACTCAGATGAAGATTTACTTGACTTAATGTATTCACCTTAACAAGTCAAATTAGGGTGTCGGTTACAACTAAGAATGCACCTTTACAATTCAACTAAATTTTACTTTGATTACAATTCAACTTGCAAATTATGATTTGCAAGTTACAGTTTTGTATTGAGCTTATTAAAACATAGTGCAAGTGAAATTTCCAAAAAATTATTGTTGAATGGCTGCAAAAAATTGTTGATGTAGATGACAGCTTGATTTGATGTTGATGTAGAAATATCATTGAAAAATTGATTATGTATTGTTGCTTCTTGATTGTTTGCAGTTTTCTTGATTACATAAGCTTGAATAGAATTGATGATGTGCATGCAAGTCGTTCATGTGTTGTATGCTACATGTGTACCATATTAGAAAGATACCACATGAAGGTTCATGTCAAAAACTAGACAAAAAACAAAAACAATATCAAGAATTATGCACCATACAAGTGCTCACAGTGTACCTAAGATCCCCTTATTCAATTTCGGGCAGATCTAGGACACTTCAACTCCACAAAAAAAAAACAATCAGTTGTCACTTATAACTCCGTTTTTTGACATTGTTTAAGCACAAAGCTCTATCTTCAAAGTTAACTTCAATTTCTGTTCAACTTAACTTTCACATCAACCCTCACTTTTCTCACTTGACATTATGACTTCTCAGTTACAATTTTAACTTTGACTTGACTTTGAAATGAACTTAAGCTAACTCAAAGTAAAACATTACTTTGGAGTACAATAATAACATTTCAAATTTCTTTTTTTTTCAACAAGAAAAATGGAGAAACCGACATAGTTCCACATAAAAAAACAACTTATACTAAAAAAAAACCAGTAATTTCAAACTGCCCCTCGCTACCATATCTCCGTGACGCAATGCAAGTACCTTGTTAAATATATATTCCTCGTATTGAACATGAGGAACAACCACTTACCAAATTGCAAAATGAGTGGCAGCTTCAATCTTTGACAAGGACACTCATTCCATGGACACCATGATCTAATGGTGGCTTGGTTGCACAAGGTGTTGCCACTCACTGAGGTCAGCCTTGAAATATGATGACAGGCTTCTAAGGTAGACAGACCCTTAAGAGTGCAACCACAAACTCACTTTTAGCCCTTCTGCCATGTAAAAATACCATTTCGTGGTAGGTTAATGGGACTCCTTGCATGGCCTCACCGAAGAATTCCTACTGAAGTGCAAGCATTGGAATTACCTTCCCTGATCAAGGCTCTGCACATAGAGGGATTCTATGCTCAATGAAATTCCTATTTCTCATGATCTCCGACAGATATTTGCGTTGAACTGATGAATCTTCTCTCATACCCGATATTTTGTGTAGCAAATAACTACTTCCATGATGGTGCTCGGCTCCTTTGGTCCTCACGCTTCTTTCCAATGCCGCTCAAGTCCTCATGTTGTTGTGTCAACTTCAGGGGCATGTGAAAATGGTCCTCCCGCTCACACTGGTTTCTGTTGGGTCTAGCTTTCTTCTGTTCCACAAGCATCACAACACTTACAGGTGAGGAAGCGCTAAAGCCAGGTGTGAATATAAGACTGGATCATATTCACGGGGCCTACTCACCCCTCAAGCCCACCAACTCAAGCCCATGGATACCCTTGGTGTCTTAGATTTTCAAAAGAGACAATGCTCGTTTGAATACAATTAAGGGCAGGTCAAAAAATGGTGGCACTTATTCTCCACAGAGCGATGTTCCTATTCAATCTGGAAATAGTATGGGTTCAACACAATATATTGCAACAGCAGGGATTGGCACACCACCAAAGAAACAGTTGTTGGTAATTGATATAGCCAGCGATATGTCATGGATACAATGCAATAATTGTAGAGACTAGTATTCACAACAAGATCCCATGTTCAATCCCAATACGTCATCTTCTTATAAATGCATACCCTATACTTTGGACGCCTTACTGAATTGAGAAAATACCAATATGATCTGTACCCCTGCAAGGATAACAAGTTATGCGTTTATCAAGTCACTTATGTGGATTTATCATCAAGCATGGGAGATTACACCCATGACACCTTGACTCGGGGTTCCGATTCTTTCCAGGGCTTCGCCTTTGGATGCAGGCATATCAATGAAGGGAGATTTAATGGGACATATGGGCTTTTAGGATTGGGGTGGGCTCCAATTGGCTTTCCTAACTAGACAAGAAGCAAATTTGGTAGCCAATTCTCTTACTGCCTTCCGGATTTCCTATCCTCCAATTCAACGAGCTCGTTCACCATGTTTTGGAATTTGCAAACGATTCTTTTGATGCCTCTTTGTCGACGACTCAACGTTTCAAGCGCCTGATCAATTCCAAATGTCGAGAGAACCAGCGGAGGAGCACTCTGTCTATGAACAGAATTGGAGATGTGTCACGGCAACAATGCAACAAAGTTTCATGATGGCCCTTAGTGCTGCCATGACCAGCATCCTCTAGGCTAATGTGTGGGCTTGGATAACTTCGAATTCGTCACAGATGAGTTTCTATTCATGCCAGAGAGTGAAAAATCATCCTGTGCTCATTTTACAAAAATTCAATTATGAGCTGGCAAGTTCCGATCACACAGGTTGTCGTGTCACAGTTTCTTGTGGCACAGGGAGATTTAATGGGACATATGGGCTTTTAGGATTGGGGTGGTCTCCAATTGGCTTTCCTAACCAGACAAGAAGCAAATTTGGTAGCCAATTCTCTTACTGCCTTCCGGATTTCCTATCCTCCAATTCAACGAGCTCGTTCACCATGTTTTGGAATTTGCAAATGATTCTTTTGATGCCTCTTTGTCGACGACTCAACGTTTCAAGCGCCTGATCAATTCCAAATGTCGAGAGAACCAGCGGAGGAGCACTCTGTCTATGAACAGAATCGGAGATGTGCCACGGCAACAATGCAACAAAGTTTCATGATGGCCCTTAGTGCTGCCATGACCAGCATCCTCTAGGCTAATGTGTGGGCTTGGATAACTTTGAATTCATCACAGATGAGTTGCTATTCATGCCAGAGAGTGAAAAATCATCCTGTGCTCATTTTACAAAAATTCAATTATGAGCTGGCAAGTTCCGATCACACAGGTTGTCGTGTCACAGTTTCTTGTGGCACAGGTTGTCTCGGCCCTACGCAGATCAACTCAATCGTGGTCGACAATCACACCACACCATGGTCACTCAGACAAAACCTTCATCGAATTCAACATTCGATGAGAAATAATGCTCCACCTTCCATGGAAAATTACCACAAATCCATTCAGGCCCTAAGAACTATTATGCTCTGATACCACATGAAGAAGAATCACAAAGCCATATAACCATATGCACAGAAAATTAACACACAAAATTAAACTGGCGAAAAAGGCAGAGAGCCATCATGTGGTCTCTCATGCTCATGTAATTCATATTATTCAAAAAATTTAATAATACATTTAAATACATGAGCAAGTGGTCTTAAGATAGTGCATATATCTTAGACTTACTTGGTTGAGACAATTTCTAAACTTACACATTAATTTAGGAGAGCTAGTTGGAGAGAATCTCTCATCCAAACTAGACTCCTTAGTTTGAGGAATTCTCATGATTTTATTTATTTAATTTAATAATTGGATTTATTATTGGCTTTTAAGAGAGTGAGGCTAACAAAGAATTTAATGATGTCCTAAAAATATGTATTCTAGAATCCTAATAGCTTCAAAGAGTAATGAAAGAGATTCCAAGGTCCTTTGATGCTTCCTTCAAGGATGTCTTCCAATGAGCCTTTAAATATATCTCCTTCCAAGAGAGATCAAAAACATTCTTGTAATATTCCTCTTCATGCTTTCCTTTGATGAGGGCTTGATATTATATTTTCCTTAGCAAACCCTTCTTTTGTCCAAAATATGATCCTTCCAGATGCCTTCTTTTGTTCACCATAGCTTTGATTCCATGTTGGAAAATGAAACGTGGAAGCTATTAATTTTAATTTTCTAAACCTTAATAATTTCTTGTGAACTGTATTTACCTTCTTGTGTTTTATTTATTATATATTCTTCATCAAATAATTATAAAGAACAAAATAATAAAGATAGTGGACACATAAATTAGGCTCCAAACTAGGGAAAAAATATTCTCTTCATATAGAATCTACTTCAAATGAGACAGCAAAGACCCAAACCCTATACCAAGTCCTCCTTAAACACCAATTCAACCCTCAAAAGAGACCTTCCAATTAGATCAAAGTCAAATCAAATCCACCAGAGATAATATCTTCTAGAATTGTACCAATCTCATAATTTCAGCCCTCACAGAAATTGAATTTTGGAGATGCAACTTCATAGCTTCAGAAATTTTAGCCCTTGAAACTTTATCCCCTGCAAAAACATAACAAATTCACATGTGTGAGAAAAAAATAGGTCAAAAACTTTGATTTTTCATTCTTCCAGTTAATGCTTCCTTTCTTCTTGCTTTTCTTGACCTTCTTCCTCAACTTTTCACTTCATATCAAGATCCTTGTTTACAGATCGAATTGTTGAGAAAATGAGGTTGAAGAGATTCTACGTATAGGGTATTTCTAGAGATACCATGTAGGAATTTAGGGTACTTATAGGTTGAAGAGATTCTACTTATAGGGGATTCTACTATATCCTATGTGTTGGAATGAGGCTAATTGTATGCTGCAATCTAAAGGACTCAGTCTTAGTTTTTGGGCCGAAGCAATTAATTGTGCAAATTATATAATCAATCGCACTCCTACTAAGGTTCTAAAGAATATCACTCCAGAAGAAGCTTGGAGTTCCATTAAACCAGATGTAAGTCACTTTCGTGTTTTTGGAAGTGAAGCATGGGTCCATATTCCAGATGAAAAGCATAAAGCTTTAGAACCTAAGAGTGAGAAATGTACTTTTGTTGGATATTCTGAAGATGTAAAAGGTTATAGACTTATTCCATTTAAGTCCAAAAATGTTATCATTAGAAGAGATGTAAAATTTGATGAAAATAAATCGGCCTGCGAGCCTAGATGTAGGCTAGTGTCCTTTTAGTGCTCTGATACCATGTAGGAATTTACAGGGTAAGTTCCTCAGAAAGAACACCAAAAGGACACCGCTCACAACCAGATCACAGATCAATACACCAGTATTTTTGACGTGGTTAAAACCCTCAAAGAGGGAAACAGTCCACGGCCTGCGCCAACGTGGCTACTACAGGCAATTTATTAATCAAAGAATGAAAATTTACATAAGCTTCTCTCATGCACGGATTACCCGAACAATGACCCTCCATGCGCTTTAAATAGAACTCATGGACCAATCGGGTGTCAAGCCACGGATCAAGTGTCGGTAATACCGAGGAGAGAGTGAACCGTCGGATCACTACATATCGTGACCGTCGGATTGTAAGTTATAAAATGTACAACGGTAAAGAAACACACTTTACCTAACTCTACACTAGACCAAGTTGAACTTAACTATATCCTATGTGTCGGAATATCCTAACAAATTCTTAGAGGATTTTATGCCTACCTTAGCTAACAAATTTATAAATTAAGCTTCTAACAACTATCGAGATATCATTTGTCACGATTTTCTATTTGGAAAAGAAAATCGTGAAGTGTAGGAATTTCAAACAATCGAACAATCCTTTGATGATCTGGTTTGGATGAATAGGAGGAAATTGTTAAAGGGATCAATCTCCACCTATCCATATATTTCTTCTCTTAGTTGGCACCTCCAATCCTAGTAAACCTCGAAGTTGGCTACAGAAACATAGACTAGCTACAGAATCATACGAATTCGGTAGCTAATACAAATATTAACTCAATAATAAGGAACATTATTAAATATGAAATATAAGACAGTTAAATACCTTACCATGTCAAAAACCTTGTCGTTTGATTCCTATTGAGTTGATGATGATGGTCAAGTAAAGGAAAAATAGGTAACAGAGAGTGTCAAAATGAAGCAATCATGAGGCTCAGCATTCCCCCACACAGTGGCCATTACATGTCCTCATGCAAAAATTCAAAACTCGGAATCTTTCTCTGTCACTACTCTCTCTCAAATACTTGGGCCAGAACATCCAGGTTTGTCCTTCTTATCTTCTTTCTTGCAACTATCATTCTAGGCTTCTTCATCAAAATCCTACATTTTAGACTCATGAGCTTCCTTTTTAGAGATTCATTCTTTTTCTTTAACTTCTTTTTCTTTTGATATCATAAGCCCATATGTAGAAGAATGTAATCATTCTCATTCCTTTGTATCACATTCTGCATCTTTAATGTCTCATGTTCTTTCTTCATATGTCTATTCAGTGTCTCCATCTCAAAGAAGTCTTGTTTCTGAGTTTTCACGAGTGGAGTTTCTTGTGGACTATTAGACTGGATTTTGTTTTCATTGACTATAGAACAAGATGCCTTTTTTGTAGCTCTCCTCTCTAGTGACTCACTATATATATCCTCTCCAGAGACTCTATGTATTCATGTATTTCTTGTTGTACTAGATCTATTTCTGGTGTTCTTCGGCCTAGGCTATGAATAGGTGAGATGATAGTAGGTGATGGAACTTCGATTTTCTCTTCTTCCTCCAAATTAACAACATCTATAGATTGTTGAGATGGTTTTGGATTAAGTTTAGTGCTTCTTATTATATTTGATGGAAGAGGGTTTTTAGTTTTAACTCTTTTCTTCTATGTTTTAGCTTCTCCTGTTTTCTTGGATGTGATTTCTTCCTTTTTACTCGGTTTCTTTCTTCTAACAGATTGCCTTTTAAGGCTTCCTAAAATTTCTACAATACGAGTCTAATCTCCTGACTATTCTTGTAGTTGTTTTTGAGGTAAGTTTTTAATAGGATTCTCAGATATTCTCTTCCTTCCTTTTTTTCTTTGTTTCTCCTAGGTGACTCTTGATCCTCCTCCTTCAAATTATTTCTAATTAGGAAGCTATCCCAATTATATCCTAGTCTTTCAAGATGAAATTCAATGAGTATTTTTATAAGGCCATGGTGATACATGGTGTTTTCTATGAATTGGATCATTTTCTGAACATTCACAGACATTTTCCTTAATATATTTAACAGAAAATAAAGAATATTGATTTCATTCTCTTCGAGAAATACATCATCAAATGAATGTGGTAAAAGAACAGAAAACCAAATCTTCCTTCATAGGTGACAAATTGTTATGAAACCAGCTCACAAAAAGATAGAAAGGATAGATGAACACCTTAGAAATAAGCCTCTTCGAGGGGGAAACCTCCTTTACATTACACAAATGAAAAATTCTTGGATGATACAAATGAAAAGACTGTTATAGACATTTTTGGGCCCTACAACCCCAAGCATGAAATGTCCATAAATCAAGGGCTCCTAAGTCCCTAAAAGTGTTGTTATAACCCCTAAAAGAACAAGGTCAACGGATTACAGCTTCTCCCAGAAGTTCTCCATGAAAAAATTCTCAGAATTGGTCAAAACAGGATCATTTCAACTGCTCCACTGGCCAAGTGCATTGCATCTCACCTAAATACACTGTGTGGGTGTGTTGCATTTCAAAAATCCCTTCTATGGGGTGTGATGGGCGAGAAATGACAAATGGCAGTGTCATTCCGCGAGGTGGAGAGGCAATGGAAGCTTCCAGAATCTTCTCTTGTGACACTTGCCTCACTAAATTCGACCAAGGATGAGTAAGAGATCATCAATCTCCAAGTGGAAGCAAGAACTATCAGAGGGAAGACACTAATCAAATCATGAGCTGACTCGTCTCCATTACAGATATCTATATATGGATCCCTCATCCCAGAGATCCAGAGGCTGGAATTTTGCATATTGTAAGGAATTGTTGTTGGTTTCTTGAGACAAACATCAGATTGTTGGGTGATCTAAGCTTTGTTTGAGGTGAAGAGGGGCTTTTTAGCTGGGAGGTTGATGCTGGGTTAGAACAACTGGTTGTAACTCCTCTTGGCTCTTTCTTGTTTATCAATAAAAGCTATTCAAGTTTTCCTCCATGCTCTTGTGTCATTGATGCTCGCTACATTTGTATGGTCAATTTACATCTGATCATAGATTGTTTATGATTATAGATCCATGTCTTTGTATAGTGCTATGCTTCTGTGATCTTACAGGTTCTTTGTGAAGCTGGGCGTGTAAGGGAGCAGGTAGCTAAAGACTATCAAAGAAGAGGGGAATCAAACCAGGAGATTAGCGCAAGACAGAGGTTGGTCTTTCTGTTCCTCTCTATTTATAATTGATAAACGAAAAATGAAAGTAGATTTTCTCTGTTTGTTTCTAAGGTAGCTGTCACACCTTAGTGGGATAGAGCAGTTCTATATAGACACTTTTCCCTGTAACAAAATGGTGACTCCGCTGGGGACAAATTAGTTTGTTTTTTAATCATTCCTTGTTGTCTATTTCATAAACTTACAGGTAGTATTCGAACTGCATTTTCCATAACAAATGCAAAGTAGATAAATGCTACTTCAATCCGTCTACTGGATCTGTTTATGATTTAAACAACTGATTCACAAACTATTTGATTGCCCTTGTGATAGCTCTTAGATCCTCCTTAGATCTACCCCTGATTGTTGCATTACTGATTGCTTTTTGCTCGGCCAAAACCCAAGAACTGAACTGCAAACTATGACTCGGAACCCAAACAGAGTCTCGTTTCTGGCCCAGCGCAGGTACTGTTCAGAGGATTTGAACTTCAGCGCACTTCCTGAGTGGAAAAGGTGCACTACATTTCAAATTCTCTGTGTTACAGGTGCGCTGATCAGACTAGGCTCTGTGCAGTTTTGGTTTTTGTGATTCATTCTTTCCTGTTGTATTCCTGAATTTTGCTGCCTGTGATCAGTATATGTCTATTTGAAACCCCTTTTCCTTGTTGTTATTCCGCCTCCTTTGTACAAAAGAACTGTAGATTTTTTTGTGTGTTTTTTGAGTCATTTTCAGTTCTCCTTTGCAAAAGTAGCATAGTCATTGTTGGGTCCCTATAATACTAGTGATTACCCCATTACTATTGTAGTTATACCCCTTATTTATATTTTTGTGCCCCTATTACCCCCATATTGTTATTTATGTGCCCCATAGAATCCCTCTATTGTTATTTTTGTGGCTTTATATTATTATTGTTAGGTCGGCTGGATTATATTGTGACTCCTTAGACTCCTATATATAGAAAGGAGGTTTTGTCATTTGTATCATCCAAGAATTGTTCATTTATGTAATGTAAAGGAGGTTGCCCCCTCGAAGAGGCTGAATTCTAAGGCGTTGATCTTTCTTTTCTATCTTTTCTTGAGCTGGTTTCATAACATTTGGTATCAGAGCTTTGGATTCTAGGGTTTCGCTGCTCCAAACAGGTCATCGTGGAATTTTCGCTATAACGTTTTTTCTGTGACGTTTCAGAAGTCACAAAAAAAACCCATTTGAGAAGAAATCGCGCTGAACCTTGGGTCCAAATTTCAGAGCTTTTCGTGCGATATTGGTTGAGATATGATCTGAGGAAGTTGGTCTTTTTGCAGACTCCTGAATTACATTCAAAACAGGTGACCTGGGGAAAATCGTCATAACTTTCTCTCTGGGGATCGGATTGAAATTTCGTAAGAAGGTACAGAAAGAGGACGGACTGTAGTTTCTTGTATGCGAGTTTCAGATCCAAAGGTTGAAACAGTGACTCGTGGCACGTCGTACAAGTTCGCTCTACTGAACTAGTCTAAAAGCAAGTCACTGTGGGAGATTTCACATAACTCTTCCTTGGAGAATCCAATTTGGGTCAGACTTGTGGCATTGGAAAGAGGACACAGAGGGCTACTACAGGTCACAAATTCAGAACTAGATGATTGGAAAGTACAGAGATACATCAGAGGCAATATCGAGCTCCTACAAAGTGAAAAAAGGTGTGTAGATTTTCTTAAATTTTTGCTTAAGCTTGGTTTGAAAATTTATTTTGAAGGAATTCAAAGGGCATAGTAGAGCATTATTATCGGTAACTGATGCCCCGAGGAAAGAAAATGCAAACACCTAGTAAGGAACCTGAAAGCTCTAGCATGACTCATGAAGAAGAGGAAGAAATGCAACATGATATATCAAAATTACAAGACCAAGTGCAACAAATGTCCCTTGCACAAAAAGGAACAGAATCTAAGATGGATGGTTTAAAGAAAGATGTAGAAGCTAAGATGGATGGTTTCAAGAAAGGTGTAGAAGCTAAGATGGATGTTTAAAGAAAGGCGTAGAAGCTAAGATGATTGACGTGGAAGCTAATATGGATGATTTGAAGATAGATTTGAAGACAGACATGGACGAATTAAAGATAAATATGAATAAGTTGCTACAAGAAATGGTCACTAAGGTGAAAGGGTAGTAAAGGAAACTCATGATGAGAACAAAAGAAATGTTAATCATGATTCCATAGATGCTAATGTTGGATCGAAGAATCACCATATTCCAAAAATCGATATGAGGAAGTTTGATGGCAAGGATCCCGCCACATGGATATTACAGATGGAGCAATTCTTCGATCTCAATAATGTGCAAAACACACAAAAGGTACGTATGGCAACTTTATATTTGGAACCAAATCAGTTTGTATGGTATCAATGGCTTTGTTCTCGTAAACAATTTATCACTTGGGCAATTTTTACGGAAGAATTGATAGCACATTATGAGGATACAAAAAGCAACACTTTTTTTAGCCAATTGATAAGTCTCAAACAAAAGGGTTCAATAATGGAGCACATTGAGGAGTTCCAAAAATTGAACATAAGGGTAAAAGATATTCCAGAGGAGCATAGGATTGATGTGTTCATAGGGTCTTTAAAGGATAATATCCAACATGATGTTCGCCTTTGGGAACCTGATTCATTAGAGAAGGCATTCAGGTTAGCAAGAAAAATGGAAAGCAAAATTATGGCAACCAGGAAGCATACCATTCACAACTATAAAGACGGAAGTGTTGTTGCCCATAGTCTTCCACAACCTACAAGGTTGACACCACAACAATTGGAAGAAAAAAGAGCAAAAGGGCTTTGTTACAATTGTGATAGCAAATACACAAAAGGTCATAAGTGTGCTGAGAAGAAATTATTCTACATAGATTGTGAAGAGGAAGAAGAAAAGGAGCAAGAAAGGTCAAAAGAAGAGGATATATTCCAGGAACAAAGCCTAGATGAAGAACAAATAAATCCGACCATATCTTGTAATGCATTGGCGGGAATTACCACTCCTCAAACCATCAAGATAGAAGGACAAATCAAGAAGAAAAAGGTAATAGTGTTGATTGATTCAGGAAGCACCCACAATTTTATTCATTGTAGGGTAGCAAAAGAATTGAATTGCTTCCTATATCCAGCACCAGAGTGTCAAGTGATGATTGCAAATGGAGGAACAATAAATTGTTCTGGAAAGTGCCATAATATCAAGCTATCCATGGGAGAATATGTATTGACTAGCCCAATGCTTTCCATTCCAATGGGAGGTGTGATGTTGTACTAGGAGTCCAATGGCTACAATCCTTGGGTACAATAGCTTTTAATTTTCAAGAACTTTTCATGAAATTTTCTATGGAAGGAAAGGAAGTTGAATTAAGGGGTATTGCAGGGAAACCAGGAAAGATAATCAGCTCTAATGGCATGACAAAGCTTCTAAAAAAGGAGCAAAGAGGTGTAATTGCACAATTATGTTCGCTAGATGTTTCCACATTGGAATCATCTATTTCTCCAGATCTCCAAAAAGTCCTGGACAATCATTCCAAGGTATTTGAGACTCCCAAAGGTCTCCCACCTATGCGTGATCATGATCATGCTATTCATCTGATTCCAGGAAGTGTTCCTCCAAACATCAGGCCGTACAGATATCCCTATGTCCAAAAAAGTGAAATTGAACGTATGGTTGCAGAAATGCTAGAGGCTGGTATAATTCAACCGAGTCAAAGTTCTTTCTCAGCTCCAGTAGTATTGGTGCACAAGAAGGATGGATCATGGCGCATGTGTCCAGATTATAGGGAGCTCAACAAGCTCACTATTAAAGATAAGTTCCCCATTCCTGTCATTGATGAATTACTGGATGAATTGCATGGATCAATTTACTTCACCAAGTTGGATCTTCGTTCGGGATATCATCAAATCAGAATGAAGATTGAAGACATTCCGAAAACGGCATTTAGAACTCATGAGGGTCATTATGAATTTTTGGTCATGCCTTTTGGCCTTACCAATGCACCTTCAACATTTCAAGGTTTGATGAATTCAATTTTCAAACCATTCCTTAGAAAATTTGTGTTAGTATTTTTTGATGATATACTAATCTACAGCAAGTCTTGGAAGGATCATGTTGAACATGTTGACAAGGTGCTACAACTATTGGAGGAGAAACAATTATATGCAAAAAGATCCAAATGTTTCTTTGGAGTCCAGGAGGTGGAATATTTGGGTCATATTGTATCTCATGAAGGAGTTAAGGTAGACCCTAGCAAAATTAAAGCCATTAAGGAATGGAAAATCCCCACATCCATAAAGCATCTGCGAGGATTTCTTGGGTTGACAGGGTATTATCGCAAGTTTGTTAAGAATTATGGGAGAATAGCAGCACCTCTAACAACATTATTGAAGAAAGATTCATTTTCATGGACTCCGGAAGCAACAAAGGCCTTTGAACATCTTAAAGAGGCAATGTGCCAAGCACCGGTCTTAGCTACACCGGACTTCACAAAAACCTTTATTGTGGAATGTGATGCTTCAGGAAATGGAATTGGTGTTGTTCTAATGCAAGATGAAAGACCCATTGCTTTTGAAAGTCGTCCAATCAAGGGAAAGTTTTTAAGCAAAGCTATTTATGAGAAGGAAATGTTGGCAATACTCCATGCACTTAAGAAATGGCGACCCTACCTAATGGGAAGACACTTCAAGGTAAAAACGGATCATGATAGCCTTAAATACTTTTTAGAACAAAGATTATCCTCTGAAGAGCAACAAAAGTGGGTCACAAAGATGTTGGGTTATGACTTTGAAATCATCTACAAAAAAGGGAAGCAAAATGTGGTGGCAGATGCACTCTCAAGAAAGGATGAGGATGTGGAAGCATTGTTGTGTGCCATTTCTATTATCCAACCAGATTGGATAAACGAAGCAAGGGAGGAATGGAAGAATGACGAAGAAGTGTGGGCACTTATTCGAAAGCTACAACAAGATTCCAGTACTTCTGATACATTTAGCTGGAAAAATGATTCGTTATGGTACAAAGATCGCTTATACCTCTGTAAGAATTCCCAGCTAAAACAAAAGATTCTTATGGAATTGCACACTTCTCCCTTAGGAGGGCACTCAGGATTTTTAAAAACTTACCACAGGGTTAAGAAGGAATTTTTTTGGGATGGCCTTAAATCAGATATTCAAAAGTTTGTGGCGGAATGTTTGGTTTGCCAACAAAATAAAGTTGAAACAATTAAGACACCGGGTCTATTACAACCTTTATCCATTCCAAGCCAACGTTGGGAGGAGGTTTCAATGGATTTTATCACAGGTTTACCCAAGTCTGAGGGAAAGAGTGTCATCATGGTGGTAGTTGACAGACTTACCAAGTATGCACACTTTTGTGCATTATCACATCCATTTAAAGCCAGTACAGTTTCTACTGCATTTATGGAAACAGTTCAAAAGCTACATGGAAACCCAAAGATTATTGTAAGTGACAGAGATCCCATTTTCACTGGAAATTTTTGGACAGAATTATTTTCTTGTCTTGGTACTCAGTTAGCTCATAGCTCATCTTATCATCCTCAATCTGATGGGCAAACTGAGATAGTAAACAAATGTTTGGAAGGATATCTTCGTTGCTTTGTATCTGATAAACAGACACAATGGGTCAAATGGTTGCCTCTGGCTGAATGGTGGTATAACACTTCCTTCCATACAACAACAAAAATGACCCCATTTATGGCACTTTATGGGTATCAACCACCATCCATCACATCATATTTAAGAGAAAATTCTAAGGTTCAGGCAGTGGAACATCACATCGAACATCAACAACAAGTCCTCCAACTCTTAAAGGATAACCTCGTGTTGGCACAAAATAGAATGAAACAACAGGCAGATCAACATCGCAGTGAAAGAAGTTTTGATGTAGGTGATTGGGTATTCCTACGGCTACAACCATATAAGCAAATGTCCCTAAAGCAAGCTAAGAAGGATAATAAATTATCACCAAAGTATTATGGTCCGTACAAGGTGTTGCAAAAGATTGGTACTATGGCATACAAATTGGAGCTTCCTGCAGCTTCTCGATTGCACCCAGTTTTCCATGTTTCATGTTTAAAGAAGGTTATAGGCGACAAGCTCCCAGTTCAAACAATATTGCCAGAACTTGACGAGGAAGGAAAAATTATATTGGAACCGGAAGCAGTCACAGAAACAAGAACTCGACAGCTACGAAATCGATCAATTTCAGAGTATCTTATCAAGTGGAAGAACTTATCCGCTGAAGATTCCACATGGGAGGATGAGAATTTTATGCAGAAGTATCCAGAACTACTCAAGCGTTGAGGACAACACTTTTTTGAAGGAGAGGGGCATGTTGGGTCCCTATAATACTAGTGATTACCCCATTACTATTGTAGTTATACCCCTTATTTATATTGTTGTGCCCCTATTACCCCCATATTGTTATTTATGTGCCCCATAGAATCCCTCTATTGTTATTTTTGTGGCTTTATATTATTATTGTTAGGTCGGCTGGATTATATTGTGACTCCTTAGACTCCTATATATAGAAAGGAGGTTTTTTCATTTGTATCATCCAAGAATTGTTCATTTATGTAATGTAAAGGAGGTTTCCCCCTCGAAGAGGCTGAATTCTAAGGTGTTGATCTTTCTTTTCTATCTTTTCTTGAGCTGGTTTCATAATAGTCGTACTGTTGTCCTTTGATTTGAAACTGTTGTAAGTGTCGATTTCAATCGTAGGAAAGAGTTTGATTGTTGTTGATGGTCGATTATCTTGTTACTATTTCTTTTGGTCTGAATTTGTAATTTTCTAGTGTCAAGAACAAGTATTCATTTCAAAATCGTAAGGTGTTGTGATCGTCTCCATTTTTTATTTCGAAAAGAAACCTGTTGATATTTGTTGCTTGAAAAGAAATTTAGATTTGTGCATCAACTTTCTTTTTAGCATTCATATACTAAGAAAGTCAAAAACAAATACATGCATGTGCATTTGCATATAGACAGTCTGATTGGCTTGATTTAGGAAAGTGAATTTAGAGTGTGCTCTTTGCTCTTTGTGAAAAGATTCTGTCTTTCTTTTCCTTAGTAGCTAGGATTTTCATCGCACAAAGAAGATAAAAAGTTTGTTTATCATCTTAGATTTCATTTTAGGAATTACATCTACATCTCGTGGTGAACCTGAAAGGAAAACTTCATAAACAAGATCAACTTAAAATGAATTCAATGAATCTAACAACGCTTTGGAACTTAACGCACAACATTTAGAATTCTAGGCTAGAGACGTATTCTGGCGTCGAAAAGCCTGGTAACTGTTGTTCTCACTGATGGTTGGGTGATTCCTCCACTTTGAGACGATAAGTGCCAGTACGGACTTGTGCTCCCACGTACCGTCGAGTATATTTTGGGAGACCCCAATAGGCTTAATCCTTTATCCATAGGAAGTCGTGTCTGCTGCCCTATCGATCGCAATGCACTGAACACAGCATTCGAGAAGATTGACTACCATACCGTAAAAAGTATTCTGCAGTTTTGCAATTGGTTTGGTAATCCCTCTACCTAGATTTCCAGAGCAGTCCCTTTCGTTCCTTTTTAGACTCCTTAACAGAAAAGGTCCATCTGAGCACTTGTCACTTCAGGCTCATTAAAAATCGAAGGAGACTAGAGTCATCTTTTGTTTTTTCTCGACTCTTAAAAATTGAAAAAACAAGTTGTGTCAAAGCGTCTAAAATTCATTTAATTTGGAAACATACTTCCCCTTTATTTTTAGTTGATCGAGTAATCCACAATCGTGGAAGAAAGTCAATTGAAACCATGTCATTCGCGGAGGCTTACGAGTCAACTGTCTTTGTCTCCGGAATCGAAGCTAGTACAGACAAAGCGAACTCGTTTAACCGGTTCCAAATCTCCTATTAAAGTTAGAGCAAGTGTTCCAACAACATCAGAGACTCCGGTTACTCCAAACATTTCTGGAATCCCTACCTCTACAAAAGAAGTTCAGCAGCCACAGAAGGACAGTAGTGCTGATCCTAGTCTGAGAGTAAACACTTGCGTTACCGAACCAGTTCCATTTACAACCGGTTCGGAGAGTCTTGCTCTTCAAACATCTATCGCTGTTGATTCCATACCTTCTTCGGCACCAGAATGATTCTACGGACCTGACGGTCTTCCCCTTCCACCTGGTCTTATTACCATAGAAGAGATTGTGGAAGATCCTCCAACTAGTACTCCATCGCAATTTGGAGTCGGGATCACTCTATATCCTTCTTCATCAGAAATTAGTCTACCACCAGCGGAAGCCCCTGTAGAATCGCTAGGTAATCTTTTGGATAGACTAGAAATGTCTGAACAACCGTCAACATCTAGGACTGTGTCGTCTGACACAGCGACGGCAGAACTCCCTGTTATCACTCCAACAATGTTCGCCGGTATACCATCTATCCCGACTAGCTCTCAACCACTAGAAGGAGCCCACTCAGGTTCCATTTCGACATCATGGTCTGTTCCTATTTGCTCATCCGGAATCATATCTGGAAACTCTTATGTTGAGTCTCAACAAATTGATCCATCTGGAGGACAATTTGGGCAGTCCGGCCCTCAAGGGCAAACCATTCCCTTGAGTTCTGGATTACCACCGTATGGGGAGCAGTATACCATTTCACTATCCCCTTCGGCAGGATATCCATACGGGAGTTCACAACAACATTCGGGTTATATTGGAATTACCTCAAGCGGTTGGGTACCAATACTACCTCAACAACCAAGAGTTGTATACTCGATGCAACAATGCTTACCTATGTCAAATATACCAACTACGCCAGCTATTGTGATGGTGTCACAAGTTCAAGCGCTGCCTGTTGTATGCCAACCTCAGGTTTCTCAGGTTGTAATGCAACAGCCCCTTGACCCTGCAACTCAACCACAATCACCGACTGGTGGAATGGCACAAGTTCAGACGGGTACAATTACCCCTCATCTTGGTCAAACTGTTAGTATCGGGCAACAACACATGGCTTCACAACCATGGCTAGTACAATACCAGCAACCGCAATTCCAACAAGTATACCAAGGTTCTGAGCAACAAATCTTTGCAAATAGTGGACAACCGTATATTCAAAACGGTCAAAATCAACCATTTTACAATGGTCATGCCCACCAACCTTACCAAAGTTACCAGCATCAAATGCATTATTCCGGTATGCAAATACCAACTGCTCAGGCAATCCCATCTTATCCTTGGTATGCTTCACCTAACCTGAATCAATAGTTACCCTTCGTGGCAACTTTAGAGTTACCTGATTTAAATCGGTTAACAAACGATCCAATCGCTTACGCCCCTTGGTGGCTAGCGATTCCACATAAACTTCCATCAGACAATCCTAAATTTAATGGAAATCCGGGTGAAGATCCATCGAATCATGTGATGACCTTTCATCTGTGGTGTTCATCAAATACCCTGAATGATGATTCAATAAGGCTTCGCCTTTTTCAGAGGACGTTAACTGGTCCGGCGGCAAAATGGTACATCGAATTGCCTAGAGCTTCATTCGACAACTTCAGTACCTTAGCCACAACCTTTTTAACCCATTTTCAATTACCAATAAGGTATGAAACGGGAATGGAACTCCTTACCAACTTCAAACAGACGATGGCCACTCACATATTTGATCATATACATGAATGGCGATGTCGTCGTAGAATGGTAAAAACGTATGTTCCCGATCAGCTCTTAGCTGAATGGTTTATCAAGTCATTACTACCTTCCATCACGAAAGATGTGGCAAAGGGGGGAGTCGTAACAGAAGAGCAAGTTATCGCTCATGCGCAATATTTGGACTTGATTTACACTCAGTCCAGCACGCTCTACGATAAAATACCTGACGCCCCTAGACTGGAATTCTCAGTTCCTCCTCCTCCTAAATCAAACAATGACTCTCATGCTGGCGATGGCATGATTGGCACAACAGACATGAAATCGACAAAGGCTACATCCAAAAAAGCTCATAATATTTTAGGTCAAAATGAAAAAGATGAACTTCTTGCCTCGGAAGTAAATGTCATATCGACAGATAAAGGCAAAGAAACCAAACAACCAGGGGGCAAAAAGAAAGGCAAAGGGAACAAGAAGAAACAGGAGGACTCATCACCCGAAAAATCTTCTTCAAACCCTCCTGGAGATAGGAAACCAAAAAATCCATGCTTTATATGCGATGAGGATCATTGGACCACAAATTGTCCACACAGAGCTGAGCTTAAGAAATTCTTCAAGAATTCAAAAACCTCTGTAGTGTTAACTGATCTGTTTCCAAATCCAGGAACAAATCTGGTTGAAAGTGGAAATGCTTCCCCGTCTCAAGTGCTAATGTTGTTGGTTTCAAAACAGCAAAATGATGCTTTGATATCGACAAGGAACAAAGATTATGGGAATCCACAGCTGTCGAACAACAAGGATAAAGATCAACCTAGTAGTTCGACAACAACTTCGACAGAAGTTGTGTCGCCCATCATTCCTGAATTAACAATAAAACCACCGAAGGGAGTAGTACACAAGTCGATATTTAATCCCCGCGCTAGAGCGGCACAGCATTATAATATAGTGGAAGATTTGGCCCAATCGCCATCCGCTATGTCAACTCTTGAAGTACTACAAAATTTCCCATCCCAAAAGTAGGCTTTATTATCAGCAATTGGTGGGATAGACCCAAAGGATTCCAATATTGTATCCTTCGATCATGTAAAGGATACGATCCTCAATTACCATCTCAATTAGCTTTCCTTGTTCAAGTGAAAGCCCTCAACAAAACTGTTCATCGAACAATTATTGATGAGGGAGCATCTACATGCATTATGTCGATGAGTTGCTAGAAAACTTTAGGATCTCCAACCTTGTCACGATCTTCGACGACATTAAAAGCATTCGACGAAAGGACATATACCCCATATGGTATTCTAAGTAACTTGAAAGTTGAACTAGGAGGGAAAACAGTAGAAATAGATGTTGAAGTAATCGATGGGAATCTTTATTACAACATCCTACTAGGAAGACCATGGATATATGCTATGGTTGTTGTTGTGTCAACCTATTTTAGGAAGATTGCATTTCCTTTTCAAGGAGGGATTACAATCGTCGATCAACAAAACTTCCTCCCCAATGGTTCTCAAGTTACAGGAAGCATTCCTATGATCCATGGAAGCCCACATTCGCTTCAAAATATCGGAGTAGGCCTACTAAAAGACCCTATATTAATGGGAACTTTCGCCCTTCCACCTCCAATCGATCTGGCAGAAGTAGCGTCGATAGGAGCCTGCAATATGATATCTTCTAAAAAGATCTCAGAAAACGATATCGACATGGATCATGCAATGGTTTTGCTTCCAAGCCCAACAGAAATATTGTAGCAATCAATGTTCCTAGCATGGGAGGCAAACCCAAATCAACGCTCATCAAGCATTTGGATAGATAGGTCTAAAGAATATGGTACCCCTTCAGATCCTTGGTCGCGATTGCATGTCACCGACGAAGGAATTGTCCAATCAATGGTAATTGAAGGGGCACCATGGAATGATTTGCACCATCGTTCCCTTCTTCCAGATTGTGGAGAAGATCCTCCTGATGACCTTTATCATCCTTCAGTTTTCGATTTTCTATCAAATACTGTAAACACGGTGGATTCCGAGTGAAACTTGTCCAACATTGAAGAAACTATCGCCATAAATATCTCGACCAAAACAAATGTTGTAGAGAATATTTATGTTGGCAAATGTTGTTCTCCTTCAGAACTGGAGATATATGATGCTCTTTTTCACGAATTCAAAGATGTCTTTGCTTGGTCATATAATGAAATGCCAGGCATTGACTCGATTATCGTTGAACACGAAATTAAGATGTATCCAAATGTCAAACCAGTACGACAACGGCTACGGCAGGTGCACCCCAAGAAAGCTGCTGCCATTAAGGAAGAAGTTGAGAAACTTCTCCATGCTGGTTTCATCTACCCGGTTCCTCTAACCGATTTGGTATCGAATATTGTCCCTGTTATGGAAAAACAAGGAATGATTAGAGTGTGCGTCAATTATAGGGATGTAAATCAAGCTTGTCCAAAAGACAACTACCCTACACCCTTTATCGACCAGATAATTGACGAATGCACCAGATGCGAAATATTTTCATTCATGGATGGATTCTTTGGGTATAATAAAATAAATATCTGCCCACAGGACCAGTCAAAGACTGCATTTATTTGTTCGTGGGGCACATTCGCATATCAAAAATTACCCTTTGGATTAAAGAACACAGGGGTGACCTTTCAGAGGGCAATGAATTATGCTTTCCATGACATCAAAAACATCGTTCAACCATACCTCGACGACCTTCCGGCTCATTCGCGAAAGCGGACTGATCACCCACAGCATTTAAGAGCAATATTTCTACGTTGCCGACACTACAAGATACGACTCAATCCACACAAATGTGTAGTTTGCGTCAGTTCTGGTCATTTGCTTGGCTTTGTAGTCTCAATGGACGGGATTCGTCTCAACCTAAGTAAGGTCCAGGCAATCATAAATTTGCCTCCACCTTCGAATTTGCTTCAGATTCAGAAACTCCAAGGGAAAGCAAACTTTCTGAGGAGGTTCATTCCAAATTACGCCGAACTTGCTAAAGGTTATACATGTCTTTTGAAAAAAGAAGTACCCTTTGTCTGGGATCAGGTTTCGCAAGCTTCCTTTGATGCTTTAAAAGAATCCCTAATGAAAGCATCATTAATGTACACTCCTGATTATCAAAAATATTTTAACCTGTGTCTAGCTGCAGCAGATACGACCATCGCAATGGTTTTAGTTCAAGAAGACGACGGAATCGAACATCCTATATATTATTTAAGTAAAAACTTAAATGATATAGAAATCAAATATTCTTACGTTGAAAAGCTAGCACTCGTAGTTGTTCAAGCGATACAGAGATTTCGACACTATGTCCTCTTTCGAAAAACTACGATTCTGTCAGATTGCAACCCCATGACTTATATATTGTCGCGACAGTTGCTGGGGGGAAATATTCAAAATGGATAGCAATCCTGCAAGAGTTTGATCTGGAATTTGTAATATCCAAGTCAAAGAAAGCTCTGGTTTTTGCAGAATTATTATGCGATCTCCCATCGTCGTCCAACGATGAAACATCCAATGAAACAATCGTGGACGAAAGTTTGTTTTTGATATCTTCAAGCAATCAGTGGTATGGGGATATAATCATTTATCTCCAAACCCAAAAATATAGGCCAAATACCTCTCACTCTGAACAAAAATGTATTCGATACCAAGCAAAAGACTACATGATTGTCGGTGATACACTTTACCGTCGCAGTATCGATACAGTTCTAAGAAGGTGCCTCACCCATGAGGAAGCCGAAAAAGTCCTGAATGATTGTCATTCGGGCGCGTGTGGGGGGCATCAATCCGGTTATGCTACAACGCAAAAAATCTTATGAGCAAGATACTTCTGGCCAACAATGTTCAAGATTTCATAACCGCAGTCAGAAGTTGGCATGCTTGTCAAATTTTCGATAGCAAGACCAGAAGACCACCCACACCTCTACAGCCAATAGTTGTTGTTGGGCCATTCGCCAAATGGGGCATCAATTTCATGACATGTAACCCCACCTCGACCAGGGGGCATGGGTAGATCATAGTCGCAGTTGACTATTTTACCAAGTGGGCCGAGGCGATGCCTACATTAGATAATACTGGTGAAATAGCTACCCCCTTGTTTTTCAATCATGTAGTCACCAGATTCGGCGTACCACAGGCTATAGTCACAGATCATGGATCGCATTTTCGCAATCACATGATGGTCGAATTAGCTGCCAAACTAGGGTTGTCTCACGACAGCTCTACTCCATATTATCCACAAGCAAATGGACAAGTTGAAGCAATCAACAAGGTCCTAAAACGCATGCTGCAAAGGATGATTGGAGTTCACAAGAGAAGATGGCACCTAATCCTATACTCAGCTTTGTGGGCTTACCGAACATCGGTAAGGAATGCGACCGGGTTTACACCTTTCCAACTGGTATATGGCCTGGAAGGAGTCTTACCAATCCAGTGCGAAATCTCGTCTCTCAAACTCGCAATTGATCTCCTCCCCGGAACTTCAGAAGAAGAAGCTCGTTTCTTGGAATTAATCCAATCGGATGAAACCTACCGTGATGCCGCGTTGGCTAACGAAGCCCATAAGAAACGAGTCAAGGCATAGTTCGACAAAAATGTCAAACCCCATGTCTTCTCAGAAGGTGACTTGGTCTTGCTTTACGACCAAGAATCCGATAAATTGGGAGCAGGTAAATTTAAGTCTTTATGGATGGGCCCCTATATTGTTAAACGGGTGTTAGCAAAAGGAGCCTACGAGTTAATGGATTATGACGGAATTCAACTGGCGCAACCTCGTAACGGGTTGTACCTCAAGCGTTACTATGCGTAATGGTAACCTGTATGCTTTTGTTATGTTTTTGTTTTCGCTAAAGTGTTTATTTTGGTCAAGTAATCCACTTTTTACATTTGTTGCAGATGTAAAACCTATTGGAGTCATGTGTTGGATATGCCGACGGAGCAAGTCGTAGTTCGCGGAACCTATCTTCCGCAGCCTGGGCTATTTTTCATCCAAGCAGCGAGTTAGTAAGTTTCAGAGGGGTATGTATTGGTCAATCAACAAATAACATCGTTGAATATAGCGCGTTGATAGAACTTCTCTCTGATTCCATCACACATGGTATACGCCAACTAATTGTCAGGCTAGACTCACAACTCGTAATACTACAACTCACTGGTATCTATTCTGTCCGAAATCTAGCTATTTATCGCATGTTCCTAAGGGTTAAGATTTTGGAAAGACAATTTGATTTTATTCAATATCAACATATTTCCAAAAACTTAAACACATTAACTGACTCATTGGAAATTATGTGTTAGATAGACATTTGCAACATTTATAAAAAGAAACATACCATCAATGTTTGCATTTGGATCATGTAACTTAACCAAAATAAAACTCTGAAAATCAAAAATATATATAATTGTTTGTGGTTTACACATAATGTTCTGTAACCAAGACAAAATCGGTCAAATGACCAAAAAACTCAAAATGCTAGGGGGCACCCTAGTCTAATGATGCTCGTGATAGCAAGTCACAACCTATGCGATCATGCGTAAAAGACGAGTCCATCATCTTGGCACACCAAAAGTATGCCGCTGCAACCTCAAGGGCAGCTCATCAGTCCTCACATCTGGAATACCAAGAGTGAGGCCCTCAACTTGCTCCTGTAATGCTGTGAGAGTCTCGGCCACATCAAGGTCGCGAAGGATAGCCCTTCCCATAGCCTCTCCTGCTGGGGCGGCAGCTGGCACTCTCAGGCGAGCTACTGGACGAACAGGACCAACATCTGCATGTACACATGAGTTTGATTAAAATCTTGATAGAATAAAGCACAATGACATTATAAATGAAAAACGATAAACAGGAATATGGTCAAAGATTTTACCAATGGCGCCCCACTCTTCGCCATCCGGCAGTACTAAATCTGGATCACCCCGAAAGTCCATGCCAGCATATGGATACTCGGAATAAACCATCTCCTGATGATCAAACCACCTGAAGAAGGTATCAGAAAATGAAATCTGAGATTGACCAGCATGCCTAGACATATGGTCAACCCATCTCTGCATACGTGGTTCAGTAGGTGAAGGTAAATCGAGTGCAATATACTGCGGCTGCATCAGTGGTATCTTCTCCAAGGAAAAGGCGGTCAAAATAGAACCATACCCAAAGTTCTTCAACCTCCCGCTCTTTATCTTGGTCAACTGTTCTTTCATCACAAGAAGTACGGCGTCGCACCAGTTAAACACCTTCGGTTGGAGGCATTCCAAGGCATACTGCATATAAGATCGGTTGGCTACATGAAGAGCCACACCATCAGCCATCCTACCAAAAGTAAAAAGAATAGTCCTGAGGGACCTGTCAGTGACATCACAGGATGATCTTGCCGTCTTTACTCGGCTGAGATCCCTCTCTGCAGTACCGGCGAACATAATCTCTCACAGAGTCACCTCTTCGGGCTGAACCTGATAAAGAGATGGGGGCACCCTACCTCGACAAGCCAGTCAAGAAATAGATGTCTACTACAGTCAAGGGGATAGATTTGCCCCTGATCTGGAAAACCTGGTTGGTAGGATCCCAAGCATCGAGCAGATACTGCAGTAAGTTGATCTGTTGTCTCATGCTAGAAATGCGGAAAAACTTCAGCAAGCCACAGTTCTGCAGTGTGTTTACTGTAACCGGATCATGTAGGGCAAGCATGTCCTCTTCTTCATGTTCACGTTCTCACCATGTAATGGTCATCTTACTCCAAAGATCTCTGAGAACAAACAAGAGAAGAGTTAGATCCTGATTTTGGTAAGAAATAGGCAAAATTTCCATCAAAAACTGTGCACAGAATTCCTTCTCTGCACCCATCGCACCTACAGTAGTGCTCTGGGTGCATTGCATGTCAGATGGCCATTAGACAGGCCAAGATCCAACTCACCTTTCGATACACAGAGGGTGCGTTGAAGGCAGAACGAGTTTTTCAAAACCCAGAGGCTCAGAAAAACCAGGAATCAAGCTCAGAATGTAAAATGGAAAACATGAAATGAAAGAGCTCAGGTTTAGCTCCTACCTGGTCTAGACGGCGCCAAGAATCATCCACAGAATCTCTCGAAATCAGCTGATGAAAATCAAAGGGGAAAAGCACCTCCAAAGCTCCAACAAACCAAAGTTCAAATGAAATGGTAACATGAGAGGTAAAAACACTTTTTCATAACTTTTTACGTAGTTCAAAGTAAAATATTAGTGTTCTAACTCATTTTCAAGCATATATTGTTCATTTCTGACTAGTTTGATGAAGCATTTGAAAATACAGTACAATCTTTGAAAGAACAAAGCTATTTATGGTAAATTCAAAAAAGGGACCATTCAATCGAGCAATGTTACCGCAAGGTTCAAGCTCGTTAAAAAATAAACCTGCATCGAGCAGTTTTAGTACATAGTTCAAGCTCGTTAAAAAATAAACATAAGACATGAGCAAATGTTTCCCCCCGCGTTTAAGCTCGTTAAAAAATGAACTATTCACCGGTAAATGACCATCATGAATGTAGTACTTAAGCCATTAAAGCCTTGGTCGTGTTTGCATCATCACCTCCACTTTTGCATTGGCCGATCATTCACCTCCATTTGATTGTTTACCCATTTTGAGGTATAGCTACGAAGAGTGATCTCACTAGCCATCCTTGTAACACTGTCGCGATTGGAAAATTCCAAACCTTACCTGGAATCAGTTGCTACCCATTTTATCACTCGTTCCTCAAAAGACGAGTCTCCTTTAAGCTCTTTTCAACTGACTCGTAAAATATGAAAAGTGTCGAGCCATTGGCCTCTCTAGCTCGTTAAAGGGACCGGAAATGCTATCTCTCCCCTAGATTTTAATCTTTTTGGACCTGAGAGATTATTACACAAAAAGATCGAGTGCTTCTTTTGTTCGGCTCGTTAAAAGTATCGAAAATTCATCCCTTCTGTATTGTTTTATACTTTTTCGGACTTAAGGGATTAGATGACGAAAAAGGAATTTTGGAGTTACCTTTACGTTCCTTTTCAGACTCTCTAAAATTGAAAAGGATCGAGTTATCTTTGTCGTTAAACTCTTTAAAAGTGTAATAGCGACAAACTTGTTTATAGACGAGAACGAGTTTCACTATCGCTAGGCTCGTTAAAACATAGCGATGGGTTTGCCCGAAGGACAAATTTTAGAACAAGCATATTTATCCTCCCCAAGCTCGAAAAAAATAAAGAGGTACTGGTCAGAAATGACTGGGGAAAATTGGGAAGAAAACTTGAAGAAACTTTGTTGGTAGAAAGTCGCTCTTGAACATGACACTTCCACTCCGTGTCCGAGTCGGGTTGGGTTGTTTCATTCACCGGTCACATCACCATGGTCCCATCATACCATCCACATTTGGGGTTAATGCTACCAATCCATCACATCAGTGTCGCCGATATGTTCAAGAGAAGTCATTCAGAGAATTCACCTATGTCTCACCCACTACCATACATTTATACTCCATTCTTTCATGACTGCCACCCTGAACCTTATATCACCAGATCGTTTTCACCTCCATTAAAATCATTTGCTCTGTTCCGTGTCACTGATGTGGGATTCATTAAGGCCCTCCTGTGACGGATCACTTCTTTTCGACATCAGCTCATTATCCAAGAAGTTGATCTAGGAACACCACATTCAGTACTTTGAAGCTTGCATGCCTCAATGGCAAGTTTCTCACTTCCGGCGATAGGTTTACATCAATGGCCTTCGACCGAAAGATTTTGTGTGGTGTTCGACGCCAAGTCCTTTATTCACACCACGTGAATTATACTGCAGTACCTTGAGGGTCATTATCATTATCGGTGATTCCTCTCGCGCTTGTTAACAATTTACATCATTGGCTGGCAATCAAGCGATGTCTTTCCATGTTCGACTTCAGAACATTTCTCACATGGATCGACTTGTACTTCGAGTGAATATCGAACGAGATTGAAGACCCCGGATCTAGTTTCATCCATCCGAGCTGCGATATATATTCAGGGAAATAAAGACATCAAATGTACATCATTGTCGCAGAGATAATCATCCAATCAAAAGGATGATGGCTCTATCAGAATCATCAGTCTACACTCAGACGATTGTCTGTCTTATGTACATGAAAATGAATTTATAAAGCTGAGCATGGGAATGCCTACCTCAGCTAGATCATGAAAATATTATGAAGATAATGTATTGTATTGTATCTTATTACAGGTCTCCTCCCAACTTGAAAGAACTTCGTATCCTCATAATAAATCATTTCACCCGACATCAAAAGAATAACGACCTCATGCTTTAGGGGGCAACTGTTATAGACATTTTTGGGCCCTACAACCCCAAGCATGAAATGTCCATAAATCAAGGGCTCCTAAGTCCCTAAAAGTGTTGTTCTAACCCCTAAAAGAACAAGGTCAATGGATTACAGCTTCTCCCAGAAGTTCTCCATGAAAAACTGCTCAGAATTGGTCAAAACAGGATCATTTCAACTGCTCCACTGGCAAAGTGCGTTGCATCTCACCTAAATACACTGTGTGGCTGCATTGCATTTCAAAAATCCCTTCTATGGGGTGCGATGGGCGAGAAATGACAAATGGAAATGTCATTCCGCAAGGTGGAGAGGCAATGGAAGCTTCCAGAATCTTCTCCTGTAACACTTGCCTCACTGAATTCGACCAAGGATGAGTAAGAGATCATCAATCTCCAAGCGGAAGCAAGAACTATCATAGGGAAGACACTAATCAAATCATGAGCTAACTCATCTCCATTACAGATATCTATATATGGATCCCTCATCCCAGAGATCCAGAGGCTGGAATTTTGCATATTGTAAGGAATTGTTGTTGGTTTCTTGAGACAAACATCATATTGTTGGGTGATCTAAGCTTTGTTTGAGGTGAAGAGGGGATTTTTAGCTGGGAGGTTGATGTTGGGTCAGCACAACTGGTTGTAACTCCTCTTGGCTCTTTCTTGTTTATCAATAAAAGCTATTCAAGTTTTCCTCCATGCTCTTGTGTCATTGATGCTTGCTACATTTGTATGGTCAATTTACATCTGATCCTAGATTGTTTATGATTATAGATCCATGTCTTTGTATAGTGTTATGCTTCTGTGATCTTACAGGTTCTTTGTGAAGCTGGGCGTGCAAGGGAGCAGGTAGCTAAAGACTATCAAAGAAGAGGGGAATCAAACCAGGAGATTAGGGCAAGATAGAGGTTGGTCTTTCTGTTCCTCTCTATCTATAATTCATAAAGGAAAAATGAAAGTAGCTTTTCTCTGTTTGTTTCTAAGGTAGCTGTCACACCTTAGTGGGATAGAGCAGTTCTATATAGGCACTTTTCCCTGTAACAAAGACCTCCTTTCTATATATAGGAGTCTAAGGCGTCATAATATAATCAAAGCTGACATAACAATAATAATGTAAGGGCACAATAATAACAATAGTGGGCTTGTATGGGGCACAATAATAACAATATGTGGACTACATGGGCACAACAATATAATAACGGGGTTGTACTAATAACAATAAGGGGTTACACTAGTAGTATAGGGACCTAAGATGCCCCTCTCCTTCAAAAAGTGTTGTCCTCAACGCTTGAGTAGTTCTTGATGCTTCTGTATAAATTCTTGTTCTCCCATGTGGAATCTTCAGTGGTAAGTTCTTCCACTTGATGAGATACTCTGAAACTGATCTATTTCATAGCTTTCGATTTCTCGGTTCTATGACTGCTTCAGGTTCCAATATGATTTTTCCTTCCTTGTTAAGTTCTCGCAATATTGTTTGAACTGGGATCTTCTGCAGCTTTTGAATCAGTGGCCACACTTCTTCGTCCTTCTTCCATTCATCCTTTTCTCCGTTTCTCCAATCTATTTGGATAATAGAAATAGCACAAAAAAATGCTTCCACATCCTCATCCTTTCTTAAGAGTGTATTTGCAGCAACATTTTGCTTCCCTTTTTTGTAGATGATTTCAAAGTCATAACCCAACATATTTGTGACCCATTTTTTCTTTTCTTCTAAAGATAATATTTGTTCTAAAAAGTATTTAAGATTATCATGATCAATTTTTACCTTGAAGTGTCTTCCCATTAGGTAAGGTCGCCATTTCTTAAGTGCATGTAATATTGCCAACATTTCGTTCTCATAAATTGTTGGCTTGAGATGTAGCTGTAAAAATACCCAGTCGCCTACATCAAAACTTCTTTCACTCTGATGTTGTTCTACGTGTTGTTGATGCTCAATTTGATCTTTCACTGCTTGAATATTTTTATTCTTTATATGTCCTTCTATCTTGAGAGTTTCAAGAGCGGTAATTTATTTGAATGCATTACAAGATATGGTCGAATTCATTTCTTGATGCTCAATGTGATCTTTCACTTCTTGAACATTTTTCTTCTTGATATGTCCATATATCTTGATAGTTTGAGGAGTGGTATTTCCGGTCAATGCATTACAAGATATGGTTGGATCCATTTCTTCTTTCTTGATGTGATCTTTCACTTCTTGAACCTTTTTCTTTTTGATATGTCCTTCTATCTTGAGAGTTTGAGGAGTGGTAATTCTTGCCAATGCTTTACAAGATATGATCGGATTCATTTCTTCTTTCTCTAGGGGTTGGGTCCTGGAGTGTATCCTCTTCTTTTGATGTTTCTTGATCCTTTTCTTCCTCCTCTTCATAATCTATGTAAAATAATTTCTTCTCAGCATAGTTATGACCTTTAGTGTATTTTTTATCACAATTGTAACAAAGCCCTTTCGCTCTTTTTTCTTCCAATTGTTGTGGTGTCACCCTTGTAGGTTGTGGAAGGCTAGGAGAAACAACACTTCCATCTTTATAGTTGTGAGGGGTAGAATTCCTTTTTGTCATAATTTTTCTTTCCACTTTTCTTGCCAACCTGAATGCCTTCTCCAATGAATTAGGTTCCCAAAGATGAACCTCATGTTGAATTTTATCCTTTAAAGTCCCTATGGAGACATTAATGCTCTACTTCTCTAGAATATAATTTTCCCTTATATTCAATTTTTGAAAGTCCTCAATGTACTCTGCCATTGAACACTTTTGTTTGAGATTTATCAATTGGCTAAAGAAGGTGTTTCTCTTTGTATCCTCATGATGTGTTATCATTTCCCCTGTGAAAATTGATGATGTAATAAGTGGTTTATGAGAACAAAGCCCTTTATACCATAAAAATTGATCCAGTTCTAAATATGAAGATGCAATACCTACATTTTGTAACAGTGGTACACCATGTAGATCAAAATATTTCTCCATCTGTAGTATCCAATTTACCAAATCCTTCCCATCAAACTTCCTCATCTCGCTTTTTCTGGATTTTAGGAGCTCGGTCTTGAAATGATTGTAACTCTGTAATTTCAAATTTCCAAGTTCTAAAATTTTTTCCTATAGTAGCCCTCTGAGTCCTCTTTCTACCCTGAAAGTCGGATCAATATTGGATTATTTAAGGAAGTGTTATGTCAAATCTCCCACGATGACTAGATTATAGACTGGTTCAATAGAGTGAACTTGTACAAAGTTCCATGTGTCACTGTTTTAACCTTAGGACCTAAAACCGATACACAGAAAACTACAGTCCATTCTTTCTCTACAACTTCTAACAAAATTTCAATTTTATGCTCAAAGCGAATGTTATGATGATTTTCCCAATGTCACATGCTTAGCATGTAATTCGAGAGCCTGCAGAAACCCTAAATGTCTCAGATTATATCTCCGAAACTATAGTGAAAAAAGAACTGAAATTCAAACCTGAGCTTCATCATGATTTCAGCTCAAATGGGTTTTAATTTCAGAGTCTGAACCTTCGTAGAATAAATATTATAGCAAAACTTCCACGATGACCTGTTTTATATGAAATTCTAAAGCTTCCAAAAACTCTAACTTCCTCATATCATATCTCCAACAATATGGCGAGACAAGATCTAAAATTTGGACAAGAGGTTCAGACCGATTTCTTCTCAAATGGGTTTTTGTTTTAGCTTCTAAAACTTCATAGCGAAAACGTTATAGAAAAAATTCCATGATGACCTATTTGGAGCAGCAAAACCCTAGAATCCAAAGCTCTGATATCAAATGTTATGAAACCAGCTCACAAAAAGATAGAAAAGATAGATGAACACCTTAGAAATAAGTCTCTTCGAGGGGGCAACCTCCTTTACATTACACAAATGAACAATTCTTGGATGATACAAATGTCAAGACATCCTTTCTATATATAGGAGTCTAAGGGGTCATAATATAATCAAAGCCAACATAACAATAATAATGTAAGGGCGCAATAATAACAATAGTGGGCTTCTATGGGGCACAATAATAACAATATGGGGACTACATGAGCACAAAAATATAATAATGGGGTTGTACTAATAACAATAAGGGGTTACATTAGTAGTATAGGGACCTAACACAAATTTCTGAATTACTAGCAACAAATTTCTTCATTTACCCTTAAGTGTTGTACTTGGAATTCATTTCTTAAAAATAGTGATATCCATACCTGGGTTTTTCAAGGAAGTCTTCCATTCTTCTCCTTCAATGGCTCTGTTCTTAACCCATTTCTCTCCAACTCTTGATAGTTTGGTAGCTTCATCAATAAGAGATTTTGTCACTGCAAACTTGATATCTCCAATTTCAACCTCTACGCCATCAAAATCTCTGAAAAATTATTTGGTTAATTCCATGTTAAAACCATCAAAATTTTCCACAAACTCTAGCCACTGTGCTTTCTGCAACATTTCCTTCACATGTAGATATCCTTCCTTTTGGCTTTGTTTCTACTATGACACCAATGGTTAAGAAGTTTTACCTCATAATTTGCTTCTTGACAGGGTATGAGTCAGGGTTTCGGGATAATGGCTTCGGTGAGAGTATAAACGAGAGCGAGGGGAAAAATAAGTGAAGTGACCATTAGGGTATGAATGGATGTGAGTTGGATGATTTCAAAAATGAATTCAGAATTTGAGATGAGTGTTATGTAATTATGAGGGATGAATGGGTGATTTATGGGTTTTTATTTAATATGACAAAATATTTTCATCTCAATTTCAGCAATTATGGTTTTTGAACTGGCATTATATTGTCCATATAATTCATACACTAATTTTTTGACCCTTATTATTAAATTAAATATTTTCATACCTTTTGAATTGATGATTCTAACATTTGATTGATCCTTTTTTTATTTCCTTCAGATGCTTCTGAGGATGGATTTATCATTTCTTCAATTGATCCAATTAGTAGTCCCTATCAAACACTAGCTAGAGAATTTTGTCAAAGATGCAGATTCTTAGCAATCTGTATCTATTTTGATCTAGAAAGAGAAAGAGGGATAAAAAGAAAATGGGAATGGGGAAGAAAATTTAGGATGCCAAAATTACTTGGTTTTGGCCCTAAATTTTTTGTACAAACATGCCAACAGTGTTGGTTTTCATGTTTATACAAATTTTATTTTTTTATTTATTTTTTATTCATTTTTTATATTATTACTTTTTTTATTTTCATTTTTAGAAAAGAAAAAAAAGGCTTATGAGTCAAGTTGGATGAGAAGGAAAATCCTTCTTAACCAACTGGAAAGAAGTGTTGTCTTACAAATGTTTGATAAACTCCTCCTTTGTCAATGGCTTATGATAGATTCTTAATTGATGACCATTCACAGAAAGGTGGTCCTTTCTTCATCAATAGTTCTAATCCTAATTGCACCATTATCAAAGACTGTTTCAATCTCGTAGGGCCCAAGCCAATGAGTTTGAAATTTCCATTTGGAAATATTTGAACTTTGAATCAAAAAGTAATTCCCAATCTCCTAGTTGGAACTTTCTTTATTTGATATATTTGTCATACCATCTGGATCTTTGTTGTTGAACTAGATTGGTTCTTTGGATTTCATCTTGTCTTATCTCATCAAGTTCATTTAGTTGCTCCATTCTTTGTTTTAGTTCCTTTGAAAGTTCAAGACCCAATTTAATTGTTGTCTTGAAAGTTTTTACTTGAAACTCAATAGGAAAAAGGACTTGCTTCCCCTAAACAAGTTCATAGGGAGTATGCCTTGTAGTGTTTATCCATGTGGTAGGGTATGCCCATAAAGCTTTTGGAAGATTTTCTGCCTAGTATATTTTATGAAGATGCAAAAGTTTTGGTGAGAATTACTTCAATTACTTTATTGGTGGACTCCACTTGTCCATTTGCTTGTCGATGGTATGGAGTGGACTTGTGATGTTTGATTTTGTACTCCTCCATTATCTTCTGTACCAACTTGGATGTGAATTGAGTACCTTGATTTGTTACAATTTCCCTTGGGACACCAAAACCAGTAAATATATCCTTGAAAATAAATAAAACTACAACATTTTCAGTAGCAAAAGGAAGTGTTTTAATGTCTACCCATGTTGTAACATAATCAGTGCAAACAAGAATATACCTTTTCTATCTCGATGATGGATTGATTAGACCAACAAAATCGAGAGCCCATTTTTCAAAAGGCTTAATAAGTATCTGAGGTTGTAGAGGAATTTCATCATAGGGAACAGGTTTCCCCATCCTTTAACAACTATCACATCTCTTGACATACTCAGCATCCTTAAAAAGGGAAGGCCAATAGTATCCTAAGAGAAGGATTTTGTAGGAAGTTCTTTTGTCACTGGAATGTCCTCCACATGGCTCATCATGACAAGCTCTCAATATCTCTGGTACTTTATCTTCTCTAACACACCTTCGAATGATCAGATCTGACCTTATTTTATACAATTATTCATTTATCCATGAATGAGATACACTAATTTGAATTAACTTCCTTTTTTCTCGAGGAGATAAATATGATGGTAACTTCCCTATATCCAATAATTAGCAATATTTGCAAACCAAGGTGATTTAGTAGACACCTCAAAAATATATTCATCAGGTCTTCGACAGGTACATCATTATTATCATTTGGAATTCTAGATAAAAATTCAGCAACTGTATTTTGTTTCCTAGGTCGATCCAAAATAGTGATGTCAAACTCTTGCAACAATAGCAACCATCTTCTAATCCTGCCATTAGTGACAGGTTTATTCATTAAGTACCTAATTGCAGAATGATCTGTATGTACAAAATTTTCGTAGCCAGTAATATATTGTCTGAATTTATTGATGGTATGGACAATAGCTAAAATCTCCTTTTTTGTTACAGTGTAATTTAATTCTGCGGGAGTCAAATTTTTACTGGTGTAATAAATGGCATAAGGAAGTAAATCCTTTTTTCCTAGTACAACTCCTAAATTTGTGTCTGAAGCATCAATTAAAATGTGAAAAGGCAATGTCCATTTTGGTCCTCTAAGAATGGGTGCTTCAGATATTTTCTCCTTTAATGTTTCAAAGGCATTTTGGCAATCAGAATTCCAAATGAATTCACAGTCTTTTGTGAGCAGTTTTAAAAGTGGAGATTAAATTTTTGTAAAGTTTTCTATGAATCTTCTATAGTAACCAGTGAAACCAATAAATCTTCTAACATCTTTTTGACAAGTTGGAATTGATAATTGAGGAATAACTTCTACTTTAGATATGTCCACTCTAATTCCATTTCTTGAAATATGGTGACCTAAAACAATTCCCTCAATAAACATCATAAAACATTTATCATGGCTTAATGAGAGATTTTCCTCTTTACATCTAATTAGAAAATTTTCCAATTTTTTAAGAGCTTTTTCAAAATAATTTCCATAAACTGTAAAATTGTCCATATACACTTCAACGCAATCGTGAATTAGATAAAAAAAATTGCCTAATACTGCTCTTTGGAATGTTGTAGATGTATTACATAACCCAAAAGGAAGTACTCGATAAGCATAAGTTACCCATGGACAAGTAAAGGTAGTTTTATCTTAGTCTTATGGGGCTACTTGGATTTGATTATACCCACTAAAACCATCTAAGAATGAAAATTATTTCTTTCCTCCCAATGTATCTAAAACCTGATCTATGAAAGGAAGTGGAAAGTAATCCTTTAAAGTGGCTTTATTCAATTCCCTATAGTCAATACATACTCTCCACTTTCCATTCCTTTTAGGAACAATTACTAAGGGTGAAACCCACTGACTGTCTAATATTGGATAGATGAAATTGAAATTCAACAGTTTTTGTAGTTCCTCCTTAACAATTTCCCTTATATTTGGATTCATTCTTCTTTGAGGTTGCCGAATTGGTTTGGAATTTTATTCGATGTAAATATGATGTATACAAGTATTAGGATCAATTCCCTTCATCTCAGTATATTCCCTTGCATAAGCAGAGGAATGTTCTTGTAACATCTTTATTAATTATTTATTTTGAAATTCTTCTAAATTACTATTGATATTCAAAGTTTTTCCTTAAAAGATTTCAATTGTAGAATTTCCAAATTTTTCCATAGAATGCAAGGATAGTTGACGAGATGATAAATATTCAATATTGCATTGTTCTTGAAAACTCTAACTAGATTCAAAATATGATGAAGATTCATTATTTTCCATTAAATTCAAAATTTGATCTTCTTCATCTATTTGTGAAGTAGCAAAGATTGGTCTTATATCAATATCATCATCTATCCATTCTTCATTTTCAAATTCTATTGTTGTTTTTGCAGGTGGATACAGTGTGAATTTGTTTCTTGAGCTCCCATTATAAATAGACATATCACCAGATCTACAACTTTTAAAATCATCGGTTGTAGCTAGCCATGGTCTTCCTAGAATCAATGGATGTCCTCATAAGTTATTCTTGGGTGTTAAAATCATAAAATCGACAGGGTATTCCCTAGAATATAAGGATACATATATATCTTCTAATACACCATTAGGTTTGATTACATATCTATATGCCAATTGTAATAGTGTAGGTGTATATTGAAGATTAGAAAGTTTTAATTGATTCATAGTTTGTTTACTCATGATGTTTATAGTTGCTCCTAGATCAACCAATGTATTAAGGATGTCTACACCATTGATGTGTCTTTTCATAATGGGACTTCTTAGATAGAGATATTTCTAAATTGTTGTCTTAGCCATCATGATATCTGTAATTTTTCCAACTAGTTGGACTCTTTTGAATTCTTTTATTTTTCTTCCTGGTCTTTTTATGCTTAATTCCATAATTGACTTTGCAAAATTTGGTATTTCCTTAATGACTTGTAGTAAAGGGATTTTTATGCAAACATTCTTCAATTCATCTAACATTCTTAAGATTGACCTCTCTAAGGCATTTGATCAGGTTAGTTGGCTATACTTAATGATGCTCCTCACTCATTCGGGCTTCCCCCTCTCTTTCATTCAATGGATCATGTGCTGCATTACTAGTGTGTCCTTCAATGTTCTTGTTAATGGTTCAGCCTCCAACTCCTTTCATGCTAAGCGCAGACTCAGATAAGGTTTCCCTCTCTCCCCACTCGTGTTTCTCCTTGTTATTGAAGGTCTGAGTAGATCAATATTACAGGCTAGAAGGGAGGGGCAATTACTGGGTCTCAAGATAACTGATCATTGTACTATATCCCTTCTTTTTGTGGATGATGTGCTCATCTTCCTCAATGGAGGCATTCAGGATTTCTTTGTATTCTATGATATTTTGATGCTCTTCTCAGCAGCTACCAGTATGGAATCTAATAGGCTGAAATCCACTATCTCCTTCTCAGCTTGCTCACCACAAGAAATTCGGATTGCACTTCAAAAAATTCCATTCTTGAGACAACAATTGGAAGATGGGCTCAAATATCTTGGTTTTCGAATCAAACCACATTGTTACAAAATTGCGGACTGGATTTGGCTTGTGGCCAAGGTTGAAAAGAGATTACACAACTGGAACCATAGGTTTTTATCCAGAGCAGGATGATTAGTTCTTATTAAATCAAACCTGGAGGTAACCCCGGTGTATTGGATGTCTTTGGCTTGGATACCCAAAGGAATCCTTTCACGGATACAAAAAATATGTTGCAGATTCCTTTGGAATGGATACAAGGAAGGGAAGCCATTTACTTGGGTGGGATGTTGCAACATTGCACTACCCAAGAAGTGGGGTGGCTAGGGTTTGAAAGACCTACCTTCTTTCACCCATGCTCCTGCTGCCAAGATGGGATGGCTTATAGTTAACTCTCACAACCTCTAGACTCAAGTGGTACACTACAAATACATATGGCCCTTACAGAATATGGAATGGATTCGCCTCCCTACATGGAAAAGAACAGGTATATCTACGATCTGGCAAGTTGTTCTACATACCCTTCCCACTATCAGAAATGGCCTTACATGGTGCATTAGAGTTGGCACATATGTGCGTATTGGCATGGATCCCTGGACTGGTTGTGGAAACATGTACTGACTTCCTCCTGAACTTATTAACTTCCTTAAGAACAGAGGTATTCATATGATTGCCAACATTGTTGATTTGGAGAACACAACCATATTTTCATAAGCATGGAAATCTGTTGTTCATTTGGGTATCCCAATCAATGGCACCAGGCTTGGGTTGGATATATATCTACATTGACTGAATCACATGTTCGCATTATGGAGGGTGATGACGAACTCATTTGAGCTCCAACTGGGCATGGAGAATATACACCTAAAGAGGGATATCCTATTATTCATGCCACACACATGCCACTTGTGCTCATAGATTGGTGGCATGCTCTTTGGAATCTCAAAGCCCCCCCCCCCCCCACACCAAACTGTTTATGTGGAATGTTTTAATGAACAAGACACCTACCAGGGGTAATCTAATGAAAATTTCCTTTTATGGCCCCACTTGGTGTGCTCTATGTTACCAGGCTGAAGAACCAATAATCAAATCTTTCTCCATTGCCCCATAGTGATCAATATATGGGAGAAACTACTTTCTTCATTGACCATTACTATCATATGGCACGTACAAAACACACCGGAGGCTTGGAATCATCGGAGGGAGGGGTACATGAACCAGAAAAACCATTGCCTCCCTCTGCTTATATGCTGGACCATCTGGTTGAATAGAAATGGTATCATCTTTAGAGACAGAGTTACTTGTTGGCCATTGTCTATTGCCTAGATCATCAATGCCTATCATGAAATTCCAGAAGATGACCCCACTCCTCCTACCCGCATTGTGACACCTAACGTCATAAACCAAAATCATTCTTGGGCATATTTTGATGGTGTTGTTGAAGAACAAGGGTGTGAGGGGGGCTATTTTATTGCACAAATCTGATAGTCATGTTTACCGAATCCAAATGGTCTTGGGGATTGGAACTAATAATTTTGTTGAACTCATCACCCTTAGACATTTGCTCCACTTTGCACTAGCACACGATTTCAGACAACTTCAGATATTTGGGGGTTCTAAAATCATCATAAACTGGTTCAATAATACATATGCATGTCATGTGCACTCTCTCAGGAATATATTTGATGAAGCCATGCTTTTAAAATCTCATTTTGATTATATTTCTTGTCAACACATTTACAGGGAATGCAATCAGGTTTCCAACTAGTTATCCAAGGAGGCCACAGCCCAACCCAAGGTGTTATGGCTAACATAAGAGCAGCATGATGCAGATCATTTTCAATACCACTGAACTATATTGATCAATTATATCAACGGGCCAATAGGCCCTAATCTATAGTTTACTTTTTTATTTCTATCAGTACTATGTTTATATATATATATATATATATATATATAGATATATATATATATATATATATATATATATATATATATATATTGTATATATCCTTTTCATGAACAGTCATAGTATACCCCTTGTGGTTAATTTTGTACAAACATATTTTTTTGATGGCTATGGCCCAACTTACTGCATATGCCTTCCAGGCATCTACATGTAATTTTCTCAATTAATAGAAAATTATGATTTTTCCCCGAGGAAAAAAACATGTCATAATCAAGCAATAAAATTTGTTTTTATACCCCTTCTGTTAGTCTCCTATACCAATAGGGTTTCATTATTCATGATTGACAGTGGAAGTGCCAAAAATGTTCATCTTTGATGTTACAAAGGTTCCATATTTTGTGAAAGAAACAGACAGTCAAAAAATGAAAAGAGGGTATGCCTTAAAAGAATAATCAAAAGGCAAGAAAATGAATTGGTCAAAAAGAATAATTGAAATAAACCCCAAAGAAAGACCAGGAAAGTGGCTAACCAAAATGCCACTGCTATCTTGATGGATGGCCCAACAGTTCAAACTAGAGCATGCCATGTTTTAAATTGCTTGTTCTAGACTAGAGAATGAATACCTATCCAAACAGTTCAAGCTTGGCAGATGAGTAGCTACATAGAGAAAGGAAGGAGCCCAACTGCTTAATCTGGGCCCTTGGAAGATATAAGGGTAGATTTAGATAGGAGGGCAGCCAAAAGAAAAGAGAATTATCAGGGTTTGCAAGGCTAAGTGCACCCATCCAAAAGAAGAAAAAATGTTAGCTCTATTAGGCAGGGTAGGCAGTTGGAGGTTCCAAAAGCAAGGTCTGACCACATGATATATTGAAAGTCATGTTTCATCTCATTAATAAGAGAGGGGCAAGAACAATGGTCCATATGGCAAACTATCAAACCATGTCTAACTTCCCTCATTCCCTTCAAAAGGTTTCTTACTAATATCCCCTTGAGGACTTTAGGATCTGCCTAAACAGTCTTCCTTACATTTCTCCCCTGAGAAAGTCAGGTCAAGTTGTGACCTTCTCCTTCAAAAAGAAGCCACATTTCTTGTATAAATCCCTCACTTCATACTTCATCCATTTCTGGTTTCTAAGTTTCAGTTCCCAAGCTCAAATTCTCCCTCACACTTCATCTCACATACCCATATTAACTCCTAAACCTATTATATAGCCCACTAGTTACATCCCCACCCCTATTTTTTACAAAAAACTATATAAAATTTCCAAAAAAATATATTAACTATCCCCCCCTAGCATTATAGCTATGTAACATTGTTATAGACATTTTTGTGCCCTGCAACCCCAAGCATGAAATATCCATAAAACAAGGGCTCCTAAGTCCCTAAAAGTTTTGTTCTAACCCCTAAAGGAACAAGGTCAACAGATTACAGCTTCTCCCAGAAGTTCTCCATGAAAAACTACTCAAAATTGGTCAAAACAGGATCATTGCAGCTGCTCCACTGGCTAGGTGCGTTGCATCTCACCGTAATACGCTGTGAGGGTGCGTTGCATTTCAAAATTCCCTTCTGTAGGGTGCGATGGGCGAGAAATGACAAATGGCAGTGTCATTCCGCGAGGTGGAGAGGCAATGGAAGCTTCCAGAATCTTCTCCTGTGACACTTTCCTCACTGAATTCGACCAAGGATGAGTAAGAGGCCCTCGGTCTCCAAGTGGAAGCAAGAACTATCAGAGAGAAGAAACTAATCAAATCACAAGCTGACTCATCCCCCTTACAGATATCTATATATGGATCCCTCATCCCAGAGATCCAGAGGCTAGAATTTTGCATATTGTAAGGAATTGTTGTTAGTTTCTAGAGACAAACATCAAATTGTTGGGTGATCTAAGCTTTGTTTGAGGTGAATAGGGGCTTCTTTGTTGGGAGGTTGATGCTGGGTCGGAACAACTGGTTGTAACTCCTCCTGGATCTTTTCTTGTTTATCAATAAAAGCTATTTGAGTTTTCCTCCCTGCTTTTGTAGCATTGATGCTTGTTACATTTGTATGGTCAATTTACATTTGATCCTAGATTGTTTATGAATATAGATCCATGTCTTGGTATAGTGCTATGCTTTTGTGATCTTATAGGTACTTTGTGAAGCTGGGCGTGCAAGGGAGCAGGTAGCTGGGGACTATCAAAGAATAGAGGGATCGAATCAAAGGATTAGTGCAAGATAGAGGTTGGTCTTTCTATTCCTCTCTATCTATAATTCATAAAGAAAAAACATAAGTAGCTTTTCTCTGTTTGTTTCTAAGGCAACTGTCACACCTTAGTGGGATAGAGCAGTTCTAAGTAGACACTTTCCCCTGTAACAAAATGGCGACTCCACTGGGGAGCTAATTAGTTTGTTTGTGTATCATTCTTTGTTGTTTGTTTCATAAACTTATAAGTAGCATTCGAACTGCATTTGCCATAAAAATTGCAAAGTAGATAACTGCTACTTCAATCCATCCACTAGATCTATTTATGCTTTAAACAACTGATTCACGGACTATCTGATTGCCCTTGTGATAGCTCTTAGATCCTCTTTAGATCTACCCCTGATTGTTGCATTACTGATTGCTTTTTACTCGGACAAAAACCAAGAACTGAACTGTAAACTGTGACCCGAAACCCGAACAGAGTCTCATTTCTAGCCCAACGCAGGTACTGTTCAGAGATTCTGAATTTCAGCACACTTCCCGAGTGGACAACTTGCGCTGCATTTCAGATTCTCTGTGTTACAGGTGCGCTGATCAGACTAGCTCTGTGCAGTTGTGGCTCCTGTGGATCATCCTTTCCAGTTCTATTCCTCAATTTTGCTGCCTGTGATCAGTATATGTCTATTTGAAACCCCTTTTCCTTGCTATTATTCCACCTCCTTTGTACAAAAGAACTGTAGATGTTTTTTTGTGTTTGTTGAGTCATTTACAGTTTTCCTTTGCAAAAGTAGCATAGTCGTACTGTCGTCCTTTGATTTGAATCTGTCGCAAGTGTCGATTTCGATCGTAGGAGAAAGTTTGATTGATGTTGATGGTCGATTATCCTGTTACTATTGCTTTTGGTCTGAATTTGTAATTTTCTAGTGTCAAAAACAAGTATTCATTTCAAAATCGTAAGGTCTCTATTTTTGATTTCGAAAAGAAGCTTGTTTATATTTGTCGCTTGAAAAGAAATTCAGATTTGTACATCAACTTTATTTTTAGCATCCATATACTAAGAAAGTCGAAAACAAATACATGCATGTGCATTTGCATATAGACAGTCTATTTGGCTTGATTTGGGAAAGTGCATTTAGAGTTTGCTCTTTCCTCTTTGTGAAAAGATTTTGTCTTTCTTTTCCCTAGTAGCTAGGATTTTCATTGCACAAAAGAGATAAAAAGTTTGTTTATCATCTTTAGATTGCATTTTAGGAATTACATCTACATCTTGTGGTGAATCCGAAAGGCAAACTTCATAAGCAAGATCAACTTAAAAATAAATTCAATGAATCTAACAACACTTTGGAACTTAACGCACAACATTTAGAGGTCTAGGCTAGAGACGTATTCCGGCGTCGTAAAGCCTGGTAACTGTTGTTCTCACTGATGGTTGGGTGATCCCTCCACTTTGAGACAATAAGTGCCAGTACGGACTTGTGCTCCCACGTACCGTCGAGTATATTTTGGGATACCCCTATAGGCTTAAATCCTTTATCCATAGGAATCCGTGTCTGCCGCCCTATCAATTGCAATGGACTAAACAGAGCATTCGGGAAGATTGACTACCGTACCGTAAAAAGTATTCTGCAGTTTTGCGATTGGTTTGGTACTCCCTCTACCTAGACTTCCAGAGTAGTCCCTTTTGTTCCTTTTCAGACTCCTTAACGGAAAAGGTCCATCTGAGCACTTGTCACTTCAGGCTCATTAAAAATAGAAGGCGACTAGAGTCATCTTTTGTTTTTTCTTGACTCTTAAAAACTGAAAAAACAAGTTGTGTCAAAGCATCTAAAATTTATTTTAAATGGAATATTCATTACCCCTTTCCTATGTTGATCTTGGGTTGAGAAAATGGAATCCACCAACCAAGGGATTCCCCTTGGAGGAAATCCTAGTCCCTTCTCCTCTTGGGGAGATGTTGGTGCACCCCATATGGCCACATTGTCGCTTCCAGGACTGATAATTAGTTTTCCTGTATGGCTCTTCTCAACCTCTGTCGTTCAGAACACCACAATTCCTGAACAATCGAATCAGCAATTAGACGAGTCCAGAGTTACCCACCAACCTTCTACTTCCTCGAATTCTTCCTCTCCTCCTTCCTCTTCGCTTGATGGGGCTGGTAAAGCCAAAATTCAAGTACCTAAGGAGAAGGAGGAAAAGAAGAAGAAAGAGAAGAAGAAGAAGGATCCGAAAGTGAATGGGGGCAAATGAGTGTCGTCTAACGAAAATCCACACACTGCACCGACCAGGCCTAAATCGCCATGTGTCATTTGCAAAGGAGACCACTATCACAGAGATTTTCCTTGCATCCCTCGGATCTTAAGGGACTGGTCTCCTCGTTTGCAGAACCCGGTGTCGTCAACCTCTGATGATCATGTTGAAAACACACCGTCAACTACTGAAAGTGAAGCCCCGGGACAAAAAGGAAAATATAGATTTCCTTGTAAACTGTGTGAAGGCGATCATGTCATCCACCGTTGTCCCTTCTTAGACGAAGCTAAAAGAGTTTTGGATGATTGTCCGGTTTCACCGTTACGACTTCCTCCTGGATATAAAAAACTCTTGCTGAGTCCGTCACTAGTTGAAAATCCAACTGGCCCGTACAGGTGGTCAGTCGAAGCACCTATCATTGAGGATAAACCATCTGAATCCATGGCAGACGAAAGTCAAAAGGTCGAGGCAGCAGTTGACTTGGTCTTGCCTTCAGAGGTTCCATCTTCAGATGATACAGTCACTGAAGAGAACAAGGATGACACCGTCCAAATTCTGTTCATAATCACAGACTCCAACGAATATGGGGGCAATTTACCTGTTCCTTTACCGCAGGAAGGAAGTTCGTCAGAGTCGTACCCAGCCGTGTATTCGGTCCCACCTCCAAGCAACCTAGTTGTCTCCTTCGACTGGAATCAACGAGGCAGACCCCGTTTACCAGCCAGTATACCATTCCGGATTATTGTTCAAATATATAGAATGGTTATGGCTGGTACCATCATAGATGAGGGGGCTTCTGTGAGTATCCTATCCTCAAATACTTGGAAAGTGCTTGGTTCGCCATCGCTTTTGCCTGAGATGAGAAATCTAACAAGTTTTGATAAAGGAACCAGTCGACCATTAGGGATCCTTCCCAATGTGCCCATAACATTGAGAGGGAAAACCATTCACATGAACGTAATGGTAGTTCAAGGACCCCTGGATTACAATCTACTCCTTGGACGAGACTATATTTATTGCATGGGAGAAATTGTCTCCTCACTCTTTAGAGTAATGTGTTTTCCGCATGAAGGAAGAGTGGTCAATCTCGTGGACCAGCTTTCATTTCTCGTATCACGCATAGCAAATAGTCATATACCATCCCTAAATGGTATTTTCACGCAAGAAATGTCTCAATCCCCAGTCCGTCCACCCGATGAGCGCGAGTGATTCGGGGGGAAATGACTGAAACCCAGGGGGCATGCACCTTGGTATGCTTCGACAGGAAACTTCAGGTATAGGGTAGGTTTCCGCGAGAGAATATGACCTCCATACTCCCGTTCGTGATTGGAAAGGGGAGTTGGACTGGAACAAGATTCTCTTGTCAAAGTTATGTGAGTTGGTGAGCACCGCCACTCACCTTTGTTTATCTCGGTAGACATCGCCGAAGAAATGTTTTGTTTACGTCGTACATAGAACAATCTTTGGTAACCTGTAAGAGGTGGGCCTCTCTTGGTAAAACAAATGTTTTAATGGAATAAAGAAGGGGTAACCTTGAAACTCTGTTTTATACTTGGGGGCATGAAAACCTTTTGGAGTGCAAGCAAAGAGTGATCATTTATCTGTTTTTTGGATTGGTTGTTTCCTAACTTGCATAAA
This sequence comes from Pinus tabuliformis, assembly GCA_031772625.1. Lineage (NCBI taxonomy): Eukaryota > Viridiplantae > Streptophyta > Pinopsida > Pinales > Pinaceae > Pinus > Pinus tabuliformis. The sequence continues at coordinate 1,374,171,829 of CM062804.1, read as the reverse complement.
GAAAGGATGTGGGGCAAAAATCTAAAAGTTTCCATTTTATATGAGACATTCTTATCACACGACTGGAAAGATCGAGCAGTGTTACCGCAAGTTTCAAGCTCGTTAAAAAATAAACCCGCATCGAGCAGTTTTAGCACATAGTTCAAGCTCGTTAAAAAATAAACATAATACATGAGCAAATGTTTCCACCCGCGTTTAAGCTTGTTAAAAAATGAACTATTTCTTGGTAAATAACCATTGTGAATGTAGTACTTCAGTCGTTAAAGCCTTGGTCGTGTTTGCACCATCACCTCCACTTTTTCATTGGCCGATCATTCACCTCCATTTGATTGTTTACCCATTTTGAGGAACAGCTGTGAAGAGTGATTTCACTAGCCATCCTTGTGACACTGCCGTGATTGGAAAATTCCAAACCTTACCTGGAATCAGCTGCTACCCGTTTTATCACTCGTTCCTCAAAAGACGAGTCTCCTTTAAGCTCTTTTCAACTAACTCATAAAATATGAAAATATTTCTGAGCCATTGGCCTCTCCAGCTCGTTAAAGGGACAGGAAGTGCTATCCCTCCTCTAGATTTTAATCTTTTTGGACCTGAAGGATTATTACACAAAAATATCGAGCGCTTGTTTTGTTCGGCTCGTTAAAAGTATCGAAAATCCATCCCTTCTGTATTGTTTTATACTTTTTTGAACTTAAGGGATTAGATGACGAAAAGGAACTTTGGAGTTACCTTTATGTTCCTTTTCAGACTCTCTAAAATTGAAAAGGACCGAGTTATCTTTGTCGTTAAACTCGTTAAAAATATTAATAGCGACAAACTTGTCTATAGACGAGAACAAGTTTCACTATCGCTAGACTCGTTAAAACATAGCGATGGGTTTGCCCGAAGGGAAAATTATAGAACAAGCATATGTTATCCTACTCAAGCTTGACAAAAATAAAGAGGTACTGGTCAGCAATGATTGGGGAAAAATTGGGAAGAAAACTCAAAGAAACTTTGTTGGTAGCAAGTCACTCTTGAACATGACACTTCCACTCCGTGTCCGAGTCGGGTTGGGTTGTTTCATTCACCGGTCACATCACCATGGTCAAGCCATACCATCCACATTTGGGGTTAATTCTACCAATCCATCACATCAGTGTCACTGATATGTTCAAGAGAAGTCATTCAGAGAATTCACCTGTGTCTCACCCACTACCATACATTATACTCCATTCTTTCATGACCGCCACCCTGAACCTTATATCACCAAATCGTTTTCACCTCCATTAAAATCATTTGCTCCGTTCCATGTCATTGATGTGGGATTAATTAAGGCCCTCCTGTGACGGATCACTTCTTGTCGACATCAGCTCATTATCCAAGAAGTTGATCTAGGAACACCCCATTCAGTACTTTGAAGCTTGCATGCCTCAATGGCAAGTTTCTCACTTCTGATGACAGGTTTACATCAATGGCCTTCGACCGAAATATTTTGCGTGGTGTTCGACGCCAAGTCCTTTATTCACACCACGTGAATTGTACTGCAGTAACTTGAGGGTCATTATCATTATCGGTGATTCCTCTCATGCTTGTTAACAGTTTACATCATTAACTGGTAATCAAGTGATGTCTTTCCATGTTCGACTTCAGGACATTTCTCACATGGATCGACTTGTACTTCGAGTGAAGATCGGACGAGATTGAAGACCCCGGATCTAGTTTCATCCATCTAGGTTGCGATATATATTCAGGGAAATAAAGACATTAAATGTACATCATTGCAGCACAGATAACCATCCTATCAAAAGGATGATGGCTCTACCAGAATCATCAGTCTACACTCAGACGATTATCTGTCCTATGTACATGAAAATAAATTTATAAAGCTGAGAATGGGAATGCCCACCTCAGCTAGATCATGAAAATATTATGAAGATAATGTATTGTATTGTATCCTATTACAGGTCTCCTCCCAGCATTGAAAGAACTTCGGATCCTCATAATAAAGCATTTCACCTGACACCAAAAGGTTAACGGCCTCATACTTTAGGGGGCAACTGTTATAGACATTTTTGTGCCCTGCAACCCCAAGCATGAAATGTCCATAAACCAAGGGCTCCTAAGTCCCTAAAAGTGTTGTTCTAACCCCTAAAGGAACAAGGTCAACAGATTACAGCTTCTCCCAGAAGTTCTCCATGAAAAACTACTCAAAATTGGTCAAAACAGGATCATTGGAGCTGCTCCACTGGCTAGGTGCGTTGCATCTCACCCAAATACACTGTGAGGGTGCGTTGCATTTCAAAAGTTCCTTCTGTGGGGTGCGATGGGCGAGAAATGACAAATGGCAGTGTCATTCCGCGAGGTGGAGAGGTAATGGAAGCTTCCAGAATCTTCTCCTGTGACACTTGCCTCACTGAATTCGACCAAGGATGAGTAAGAGGCCCTCAATCTCCAAGTGGAAGCAAGAACTGTCAGAGAGAAGACACTAATCAAATCACAAGCTGACTCATCCCCCTTACAGATATCTATATATGGATCCCTCATCCCAGAGATCCAGAGGCTGGAATTTTGCATATTGTAAGGAATTGTTGTTGGTTTCTAGAGACAAACATCAGATTGTTGGGTGATCTAAGCTTTGTTTGAGGTGAAGAGGGGCTTCTTTGCTGGGAGGTTTATGCTGGGTCGGAACAACTGGTTGTAACTCCTCCTAGATCTTTTCTTGTTTATCAATAAAAGCTATTTTATTTTTCCTCCATGCTTTTGTATCATTGATGCTTGTTACATTTGTATGGTCAATTTACATCTGATCCTAGATTGTTTACGAATATAGATCCATGTCTTTGTATAGTGTTATGCTTCTGTGATCTTACAGGTACTTTGTGAAGTTGGGCATGCAAGGGAGCAGGTAACTGGGGACTATCAAAGAAGAGAGGGATCGAATCAAAGGATTAGCGCAAGACAGACGTTGGTCTTTCTATTCCTCTCTATCTATAATTCATAAAGGAAAAACATAAGTAGCTTTTCTCTGTTTGTTTCTAAGGCAACTGTCACACCTTAGTGTTGTTGGGAAAAGTATCTATTCAGAAAGCCCCTATCCCACTCTAAGGTGTGATATTGCCTTAGCAACAAACAAGGAAAACTACTTGAGTATTCTTCTTTATGAGATGTAAATGAGGAGAAAGGATGTACCTAACCTGTGTCTTTCGCTAGTTTTTTTATCCAATCGCTCCTCTCTTCAATAGCTCCCAGCTCCCTACTCCCTTACCGGCCCAGCTTCACCGAATTCCTGCAAGATCATAAGAGAGATAAACTACACGAAGATATAGATATACATTTATAAAAATCTCAGGATCAGATTAAGATAAACATGCAAATATAACAAAACATCGTTGATACACAGCATGTAGGAGAAACTCAAATAATTTTATTGATATGATAAGAAAGTCCAAGAGGATATACAACCAAGTGAGTCTCGATCCAGCATCTACCTCCCAGCAAAGGAATCCCTTCCTCTCCTCCAACAAAGCATAAATCACCCAATGTACTAATCTCAATCTCAAACCAACAGCAATTCTCTGCAAAGTACAAAATTCCAGCCTCTGGATCTCTGGGATGAGGGATCCATATATAGATGTAAGCAGAGAGGATGAGTCAGCTTATTTTTTGACTTGTGGCTTCTCTCTATCAGTTCTTGCTTCCACTTGGAGACTGAGAGCCTCTTACTCATCACTTGGTCAAATTCAGTGAGGCAAGTGTCATTGGAGAAGATTCTGGAAGCTTCCATGCTCTTCCCACCTCGTTGAATGACTCTGCCACTTGTCATTTCCCACTCAACGCACCTGGGTAGTGCATTCAAGTGCGTTGCAATGCACCTAGCCAGTGTATTTGGGTGCTTTGCAACGCAGGCAGCTAGTGGATCTTCTGAATTGATCTTGATTTGACTAGTTCTAAGTGGTTTTTGGTGGAGAACTTCTGGGAGAAGCTGTCATTGGTTGACCTTGTTCCTTTAGGAGCTGTAACAACACTTTTAGGGACTTTGGATCCCTTGGATTATGGACATTTCATGCTCAAAGCTGTAAGGCACAAAAATGTCTATAACAGTTGCCCCCTAAAGTATGAGGCCGTTTATCGGGTGAAATGCTTTATTAGGAGGATCCGAAGTTCTTTCAATGCTGGGAGGAGACCTGTAATAAGATACAATACAATACATTATTTTTCATATTGTTTTCATGATCTAGCTGAGGTGGGCATTACCATTCTCAGCTTCATAAATTCATTTTTCTGTACATAGAACAGACAATCGTCTGATGGTAGACTGATAATTTTGATGAAATCATCATCCTTTTGGTAGGATGATTATCTGCTGCAATGATGTACATGTCAATGTCTTTATCTTTCCCGAATATATATCGCAGCCCGGATGGATGAAACTAGATCCAGGGTCTTCAAACTCGTTCGATCTTCACTCTAAGTACAAGTCGATCCATGTGAGAGATGTTCTGAAGTCGAACATGGAAAGACATCGCTTGATTACTGGTCAATGAGGTAAACCGTTAACAAGCGCGAGAGGAATCACCGATAATGATAATGACCCTCAAGGTACTGCAGTACAATTCACGTGGTGTGAATAAAGGACTTGGCGTCGAACACCACGCAAAATCTTTCGGACGAAGGTCATTGATGTATACCTGTCGCCAGAAGTGAGAAACTTGCCATTGAGGCATGCAAGCTTCAAAGTACTGAAGGGGGTGTTCCTAGATCAACTTCTTGGATAATGAGCTGATGTCGACAAGAAGCGATCCGTCAAAGGAGGGCCTTAATGTATCCCACATCAGTGACACAGAACGGAGCAAATGATTTTGATGGAGGTGAAAACGATCTGATGATATATGGTTCAAGGTGGCGGTCATGAAAGAATGAAGTATAATGTATGATAGTGGATGGGACACGGTTGACTTCTCTGGGTGACTTCTCTTGAACATATCGGCGACACTTATATGATGGATTGGTAGCATTTACCCCAAAGGTGGATGGTATGGTGAGACCATGGTGATGTGACCGGTGAATGAAACAACCCAACCTGACTCAGGCACGAAGTGGAAGTGTCATGTTCAAGAGCGACTTGCTACCAATAAAGGTTCTTTGAGTTTCTTCCCAATTTTTCCCCAATCATTGCTGACCAGTACCTCTTTATTTTTGTCAAGCTTGAGGAGGATAACATATGCTTTTTCTATAATTTTCCCTTCGGGCAAACCCATCACTATGTTTTAACGAGCCTAGCGATAGTGAAACTCGTTCTCGTCTAAAGGCAAGTTTGTCGCTATTAATCTTTTTAACGAGTCTAACGACAAAGATAACTCGGTCCTTTTAATTTTTAGAGAGTCTAAAAAGGTATGTAAAGTTAACTCTAGAGTTCCTTTTTCGTCATCTAATTCCTTAAGTCCGAAAAAGTATAAAACAATACAGAAGGGATGAATTTTCGATAGTTTTAACGAGCCGAACAAAACAAACGCTCGATCTTTTTGTGCAATAATCCCTCAGGTCCAAAAATATTAAAATATAGAGGAGGGATAGCTCTTCCTGTCGCTTTAACGAGCTGGAAGGCCAAAACTCGGCAATCTTTTCATATTTTACGAGTCAAATGAAAAGAGCTTAAAGAAGACTCGTCTTTTGAGGAACGAGTGATAAAATGGGTAGCAGCTGATTCCAGGTAAGGGTTGGAATTTTCCAAGCACGGCAGTGTCACAAGGATGGCTAGTGAAATCACTCTTCGCAGTTGTTCCTCAAAATGGGTAAACAATCATATGGAGGTGAATGATCGGCCAATGGAAAAGTGGAGGTGACGGTGCAAACACGACCAAGGCTTTAATGGTTGGTAATGTTACATTCACGGTGGTTATTTACCGGAGGATAGTTCATTTTTTAAGGAGCTTAAACGCAGGTTGAAACACTTGCTCGATCTTATGTTTATTTTTTAACGAGCATGAACTATGTGCTAAAACTGCTCGATAAATCCAGTCATATGATAAGAATGTCTCATGTAAGATGCCATTTTTTATGGAGCTTGCGCCTTACAAAGCTATGCCCCGCATCCTTTCGTTATGCAAGTTCGGAAACGACTAATCCTACGAGTTTAAAGGGTTAGACCTACGGGTTTAAAGGGAGGACCTAAAAATTTAAAAAATAAATAGGCGCCCCTTGCTTGCACTCCAAAAGGTTTGCATGCCCCCAGGTATAAAACAGAGTTTCAAGGTTACCTCTACTTCACTTCCGCCAAAACAATTGTTTTACCGAGAGAGGCCTACCTCTTTCAGGCTACCCAAAGATTGTTCTATTTACAATGTAAACAAAACACTTCTGCGGCGATGTCTACCGAGATAAACAAAGGTGAGCGACGATGCCCGCCAACTCACATTACTTTGACAAAAGAATCTTATTCTAGAATAACCCCTATCTCAATCACGGACGGGGTACATACTAGTCATATTCTCCCACGGAAACCTACCTTATACCCAAAGTTTTCCTGCCGAAGAAGACCAGGACGCATGCCCCCTGGGTTCCAGTCATATCCCTCTGAATTACTCGTGCTCATCGGGAGGATGGACCGTGGGTTGAGACATTTCTTGCGTGAAGAGACCATTTAGGGATGGTATATGACTATTTGCGATGCGTGATCCGGGAAATGAAAGCTGGTCTACGAGCTTGACCACTCTTCCTTCGTGCGGAAAACACATTACTCTAAAGAGTGAGGAGACAATGGCTCCCATGCAATAAATATAGTCTCGTCCAAGGAGTAGGTTATAATCCAAGGGTCCTTGAACGACCATCACGTTCATTTGAATAGTCTTCCCTTTCAATGTTATGGGCACATTGCAGAGGATCCCTAAAGGTCGACTGGTTCCTTTATCAAAGCCTGTCAGATTTCTCATTTCAGGCAAAAGCGGTGGCGAACCAAGTGCTTTCCAAGCAATAGAGGAAATGATACTCGCAGATGCCGCCACATCAATGATGGTGCCATCCATGACCATTTTGTATATTTGGACGATAATTCTGAATGGTATGCTTGCTGGCAAATGGGGTCTGCCTAGTTGGTTCCATTCGAAGGAGACAACTAGGTTGCTTGGTGGTGGGACCGAGTAGACGGCCGGGTATCACTCTGACGAACTTCCTTCCTGCGATAAAGGAATGGGTGGATTTCCCCCGTGCTCGTCGGAGTCTGTGTTGATGAAGAGAATTTGGATGGTGTCATCTTTATCCTCTTCAGTGACTGTGTCATTCGAAGATAAATCCTCTGAAGGCAAGACCGGGTCAACTGCCGCCACGACCTTTTGACTTTCGTCGGGTATGGATTCAGCTGGTTCATCTTCAATGACCGGTGCTTCAGCTGACCACTTGAGCGGGCTAGCTGGATTTTCAACTAACGAAGGACTCGGCAAGAGTTTTTTATATCCAGGAGGAAGTCGTAACGGTGAAACCGGACGATCATCCAAAACTCTTTTAGCTTCGTCTAAGAAGGGACAACGATGGATGGCGTGATCGCCTTCGCACAGTTTACAAGGAGATCTAGTTCTCCCTTTTTGTCCTGGGACTTCACTTTCGCTAGTTGACGGTGTGCTTTCAACATGGTTATCAGAGGTTGACGCCACCGGATTGTGCAAACGGGGAGACCAGTCCCTTAGTATCCGAGGGATGCAGGGACAATCTCTGTGAAAGTGGTCTCCCTTGCAAATGACACATGGCGATTTAGGCCTGGTCAGTGCAGTGTGTGTATTTTCATTAGACGACACTCGTTTGCCCCTAGTCGCTTTTGGCTCCTTCTTCTTCTTCTCTTTCTTCTTCTTTTCCTTCTTCTCCTTAGGAACTTGACTTTTGGCTTTGCCTGCCTCATCAAGCGAAGAGGAAGGAGGAGAGGAAGAATTAGAGGAAGTAGAAGGCTGGTGGGTAACTCTGGATTGGTCTAACTGCTGATTCGACTATTCAGGAATAGTGGTGTTCTGAACGACATTGGTTGAGAAGAGCCAGACCGGCAAGCCAATTGTCAGTCCTGGAAGCGACAATGTGGCCATATGGGGCGCACCAACATCTCCCCAAGAGGAGAAGGGACTAGGATTTCCACCAAGGGGAATTCCTTGGTTGGTAGGCTCCATTTTCTCAACCTAAAGATCAACGTAGGAAAAAAGGTATGAATATTCCGTTTAAAATAAATTTTAACGACGCTTGGACACAACTTGCTTTTTCAATTTTAAAGAGTCAAGAAAAAGCAAAAGATGACTCTAGTCTCCTTCGATTTTTAACGAACCTGAAGTGACAAGTGCTCATATGGACCTTTTCCATTAAGGAGTCTGAAAAGGAACAAAGGGACTGCTCTGGAGTTCTAGGTAGAGGGTGTGCCAAACCTTTCGCAAAACCGCAGAATACTTTTTAAGGTACGGGCGGTCAATCTTCCCGAATGCTGTGTTCAGTGCATTGCGATCAGTAGGGCGGCCGACACGGCTTCCTATGGATAAAGGTTTTATGCCTATAGGGTTCTCCCAATATATACTCGACGGTACGTGGGAGCACAATCTGTACTGGCGCTTATCGTCTCTCAGGAGGAATCACCCAACCATCAGTGAGGCCGACAGTAACCAGGTTTTACGACGCCGGAACACGTCTCTAGCCTAGACCTCTATGTTGTGCATTAAGTTACAAAGCGTTTTTAAGTTCATTCAATTTATTTTAGGTTGATCTTTCTTAGAAGTTTGCCTTTTTGGATCACCACGAGATGTAGATACAATTCCTAGATGCAGTCTAAAGATGATAAGCAAGCTTTTATCTCTTTTCAACAATGAAAATCCTAGCTACAAGGGGAAAAGAAAGACACAATCTTTTCTCAAAGAGCATAGAGCACACTATAAATGCACTTTTCCTAAATCAAACCATACAAACTATCATTATGCAAATGCACAAATGCATGTATTTGTTTTCACTTTCTTAATATTGATGCCTAAAAAGAAAGTTGTTGTACAAAATTTGAATTCGATTTCAAGTGAAAACACAAACAAGTTTCTTTTTGAAATCAGAAAGACGATTACGACACCTTATGATTTTGAAGTAAACACTTGTTTCGACACTTAGAAATTCATAAATTCAAACCAAAAGACAAAAGTAAAAGCGCAATCAACTGTCAACAGCAACAAACTTTACTCCTAAGATCAAAACGACACTTATGACATGTCTAGATCTAAGGGCGACAGTATGACTAGTTTACTTTTGTAATGGGAAACTGCAAATGATGTAACAAATACACAAAAACAAATAAATTTTATTTTATACAATTGAGGTGGAATTAAGGCAGAGAAAAGGGGTTTTCAGATAGGTACACACACTAATAACAGGCTGCAAAAAACAGAGATAAAACTGAACACAAGGATGCAAAGAACCACAGCTGCACAGGGCAAAGGCTGATCAGCGCACCTGTTGCACAGAGAAACTGAATTGCAGTGCAGGTAGCCCTCTCGGGACCTGCGCTGAAATGCAGAGTCTCTTCACAGAGCCTGCGCTGAAGCAGAAATGAGAATTGTCTCTGGGTTCTGGGTCACGGTTTGCAGTCTGATCTGAGGTTTTTGGCCGGATAAAAGCTATCAATAAGGTACAATTAGAAGGATGATTTAAAGGAGGACTAAGAGCTATCACAAAGGGCAGTTAGAGCATTTGTGGATCAGCTTGTTCAGATCATAAACAGGCCCAATGAGTGGACTAGAGTGGCAGATCTCTACTTTGCATTTGTAAATGGCAAATGCAGTTCGATTCTCCACTCCTAAGTTTATGAGAAGAACAACAATAGAAACACAAATAAACTAACTAGATACGATCCCCAGTGGAGTCCCCAATTTGTTGTTGGAAAAAGTATCTATTCAGAATGCCCCTATCCCACTCTAAGGTGTGATAGTGCCTTAGCAACAAACAAGGAAAACTACTTGAGTATTCTTCTTTATGAGATGTAAATGAGGAGAAAGGATGTAACTAACCTGTGTCTTTCGCTAGTTTGTTGATCCAATCGCTCCTCTCTTCAATAGCTCCCAGCTCCCTACTCCCTTACCGGCCCAGCTTCACCGAATTCCTGCAAGGTCATAAGAGAGAGAAACTACACAAAGATATAGATATACATTCATAAAAAGCTCAGGATCAGATTAAGCTAAACATGCAAATATAACAAAACATCATTGATACACAGCATGTAGGAGAAACTCAAATAATTTTATTGATATGATAAGAAAGTCCAAGAGGAGATACAACCAAGTGAGTCTCGATCCAGCATCTACCTCCCAGCAAAGGAATCCCTTCCTCTCCTCCAACAAAGCATAAATCACCCAATGTACTAATCTCAATCTCAAACCAACAGCAATTCTCTGCAAAGTACAAAATTCCAGCCTCTGGATCTCTAGGATGAGGGATCCATATATAGATGTAAGCGGAGAGGATGAGTCAGCTTATGTTTTGACTTGTGGCTTCTCTCTGTCAGTTCTTGCTTCCACTTGGAGACTGAGAGCCTCTTACTCATCACTTGGTCGAATTCAGTGAGGCAAGTGTCATTGGAGAAGATTCTGGAAGCTTCCATGGTCTTTCCACCTCGTTGAATGACTCTGCCACTTGTCATTTCCCGCTCAACGCACTTGGGTAGTGCATTCAAGTGCGTTGCAACGCACCTAGCCAATGTATTTGGGTGCTTTGAAACGCAGGCAGCTAGTGGAGCTTCTGAATTGATCCTGATTTGACTAGTTCTGAGTGGTTTTTGGTGGAGAACTTCTGGGAGAAGCTGTCATTGGTTGACCTTCTTCCTTTAGGAGCTGTGTTGTTGGGAAAAGTATCCAATTCGGAATGCCCCTATCCCACTCTAAGAGGTGATAGTGCCTTAGCAACAAACAGGTAAACTTATTCGAGTATTCTTCTTTATGAAATGCAAGTGAGGAAGAAGGATCTAACTAACCTATATCTTCCGCTAGTTTGTCAATCTAGATCACTCCTCTCTTCAGTAGCTCCCAGATTCTTGCTCCTTCACCGGCCCAGCTTCACCAAATTCCTGCAAGATCACAAGAAAGAGAAACTACATAAAGATACAGATATACATTCATAAAAAGCTCAAGATCAGATTAAGCTAAACATGTAAGCATAACAAAACATCATTGGTATACAACATGTAGGAGAAACTCAAATAGTTTATTGATAAAATAATAAAGTCCAAGAGGAGATACAACCAAGTGAGTTCCGATCCAGCATCTACCTCCTAGAAAAAGAATCCCTTCCTCTCCTCCAACAAAGCATAAATCACCCAATGTGCTAATGTCAATCTCAAACCAACAGCAATTCTCTGCAAAGTACAAAATTCCAGCCTCCTGAACCTCTGGGTGAGAGATCCATATATAGATGTGAGCAGAGAGGATGAGTCAACTCATGTTTTGACTTGTGGCTTCTCTCTGTCAGTTCTTGCTTCCACTTGGAGGTTGAGAACCTCTTACTCATCACTAGTCGAATTCATTGAGGCAAGTGTCATTGGAGAAGATTCTGGAAGCTTCCAGGGTCTTTCCACCTCGTTGAATGAACTTGCCATTTGTCATTTCCCGCTCAGCGCACCCTGGTAGTGCTTCTACCTGCGTTGCAGTGCACCTAGCCAGTGTAATCTCTACATTTCAGCGCAGACAGCTAGTGGAGCCTCTGAATTGATCCTAAATTGACTGTTTCTGAGTGGTTTTTGGTGGAGAACTTCTGGGAGAAGTTGTCATTGGTTGACCTTGTTCCTTTAGGGGTAGGAACAACTCATTTAGGGACTTTGGATCCCTTGGATTATGGACATTTCATGCTCAATGCTGTAAGGCACAAAAATGTCTATAACAGTTGCCCCCTAAAGTATGAGGCCGTTTATTGGGTGAAATGCTTTATTAGGAGGATCCGAAGTTCTTTCAATGCTGGGAGGAGACCTGTAATAAGATACAATACAATACATTATTTTTCATACTGCTTTCATGATCTAGCTGAGGCAGGCATTCCCATGCTCAGCTTTATAAATTCATTTTTCTGTACATAGAACAGACAATCGTCTGATGGTAGACTGATAATTTTGATGAAATCATCATCCTTTTGGTAGGATGATTATCTGCTGCAATGATGTACATGTCAATGTCTTTATCTTTCCTGAATATATATCGCAGCCCGGATGGATGAAACTAGATCCAGGGTCTTCAAACTCGTTCGATCTTCACTCTAAGTACAAGTCGATCCATGTGAGAGATGTTCTGAAGTCGAACATGGAAAGACATCGCTTGATTACTGGTCAATGAGGTAAACCGTTAACAAGCGCGAGAGGAATCACCGATAATGATAATGACCCTCAAGGTACTGCAGTACAATTCACGTGGTGTGAATAAAGGACTTGGCGTCAAACACCACGCAAAATCTTTTGGTCGAAGGTCATTGATGTATACCTGTTGCCGGAAGTGAGAAACTTGCCATTGAGGCATGCAAGCTTCAAAGTACTGAAGGGGTTGTTCCTAGATCAACTTCTTGGATAATGAGCTGATGTCGACAAGAAGCGATCCGTCAAAGGAGGGCCTTAATGTATCCCACATCAGTGACATGGAACGGAGCAAATGATTTTAATGGAGGTGAAAACGATCTGATGATATATGGTTCAGGGTGGCGGTCATGAAAGAATGAAGGATAATGTATGGTAGTGGATGGGACACAATTGACTTCTCTGGATGACTTCTCTTGAACATATCGGCGACACTTGTGTGATGGATTGGTAGCATTTACCCCAAAGGTGGATGGTATGGCGAGACCATGGTGATGTGACCGGTGAATGAAACAACCCAACCCGACTCAGGCACGGAGTGGAAGTGTCATGTTCAAGAGCGACTTGCTACCAATAAAGTTCTTTGAGTTTCTTCCCAATTTTTCCCCAGTCATTGCTGACCAGTACCTCTTTATTTTTGTCAAGCTTGAGGAGGATAACATATGCTTGTTCTATAATTTTCCCTTCGGGCAAACCCATCGCTATGTTTTAACGAGCCTAGCGATACTGAAACTCGTTCTCGTCTAAAGACAAGTTTGTCGCTATTTAATTCTTTTAACGAGTCTAATGACAAAGATAACTCAGTCCTTTTCATTTTTAGAGAGTCTAAAAAGGTACGTAAAGTCAACTCCGAAAGTCCTTTTTCGTCATCTAATCCCTTAAGTCCGAAAAAGTATAAAACAATACAGAAGGGATGAGTTTTCGATAGTTTTAACGAGCCGAGCAAAACAAGTGCTTGATCTTTTTGTGCAATAATCCCTCAGGTCCAAAAAGATTAAAATCTAGAGGAGGGATAGCACTTACGGTTGTTTTAACGAGCTGGAAGGCCAAAACTCAGCAATCTTTTCATATTTTACAAGTCAGATGAAAAGAGCTTAAAGAAGACTCGTCTTTTGAGGAACGAGTGATAAAACGGGTTAGCAACTGATTCCAGGTAAGGGTTGGAATTTTCCAAGAACGGCAGTGTCACAAGGATGGCTATTGAAATCACTCTTCGCAGCTGTTCCTCAAAATGGGTAAACAATCATATGGAGGTGAACGATTGGCCAATGGAAAAGTGGAGGTGACGGTGCAAACACGACCAAGGCTTTAATGGCTGATAATGTTACATTCACGGTGGTTATTTACCGGGAGATAGTTCATTTTTTAACGAGCTTAAACGCGGAAAAACACTGCTCAGTCTTATGTTTATTTTTTAATGAGCATGAACTATGTGCTAAAACAGCTCGATAATTCATGGTCTAGTTTAGATTTTTTACCATAAATAGCTTTGCCTTTTCAAAGATAGTACTGTACCCTCAATTGCTGCATCAAACTAGTTAGAAATGAATAACATTTGCTTGAAAATGAGATTAACACATTAATATTTCACTTTGAACTACGTAAAAAGCTATTAAAAAGTGTTTTTACCTCTCATTTTACCATTTCATTTGAACTGGGTTTGTTGGAGCTTTGGGAGGTGCCTCTTCCCCCTTTATTTTCATCAGCTGATTTCGGGAGATTCTGTGGACGATTCTCGATGCCGTCTGGACCAGGTAGGAGCTAAACTTGAGCTCTTTCATTTCATGGTTTCCTTTCGGCATTCTGTGCTTGTTTTCCTGTCTTTCTGAGCCCCTGGGGTTTGATGGGGTCACTCTGCCATCAGCGCACCCAGTTCACTCGAAACCTACGCTGAATGTCAAGTTGTATGAAGGCAGTTTGACCTTCAACGCGGGTGGAACACTGGGCAGGTGCGCTGGGCGCAGAAAAAGAGTTTTGTTGCATAGTTTTTGATGAAATTTTTGCCAGTTTCTCATCAAATCCAGGATCTAACTCCTCTCATGTTTGTTTTTCAGAGATATTGGAGCAAAATGACCCTTACATGGCGAGAACGAGAACATGAAGAAGAGGACATGATTTCCCTACATGATCCTGTCACGGTGAACGCGCTGCGAAACTGTGGCCTGCTGAAGTTCTTCCGTATCTCTAGCATGAGACAGCAGATCTCCCTACTGCAGTATTTGCTCGACGCTTGGGATCCTATCAACCAAGTATTTCAGATTAGGGGCAAATCTATCCCCTTGACCGCAGTAGACATTTACTTCTTGACTGGCTTGTCGAGGCGGGGTGCCCCCATTTCTTTGTCAGGTTCGGCCCGAGGGAGTGACTCTACGAGAGATTATGTCCGCCAATATTGCAGGGAAGGATCTCAGCCGAGTAAAGACGACAAGATCGTTATCTGTGAGGTTGCTGACAGGTCCCTCAGGTCTATCTTGTATACTATTGGTAGGATGGCTGGTAGCACGTCTCTTCACGTAGCCAACAGATCCTATGTGCAGCATGCCTTGGAGTGCCTCCAACCGAAAATATTCAACTGGTGTGATGCAGTACTTCTTCAGATGAAAAGTCAGTTAACCAAGGTAAAGGACGGGAAGCTGAAGAACTTTGGGTTTGGTTCTATTTTGACCGCCTTTGCTTTGGAGAAGATACCACTGATGCAGCCACAGTACATTGCACTCGACTTGCCTTCTCCTACTGAACCACGCATGCAGAGATGGGTTGATCACATGTCTAGGCATGCCGGTCAATCTCAGATTTCTTTCACTGATACCTTCTTCAGGTGGTTCGAGCGTCAGGAGATGGTCTATTCTAAGTATCCATATGTTGGCATGGACTTCCGGGGTGATCCGGATTTGGTACTGTCGGATGGCGAGCAGTGGGGCACTATTGGTAAAATCTTCGACCATATCACTATTTACTATTTTTATTTATAATGTCCTTGTGCTTTATTCTATCAAGACTTTAATCAAACTCATGTGTGCATGCAGATGTTGGTCCTGTTCGTCGAGCAGTTCGCCCGAGAGCGCCAGCCGCTGCCCCAGCAGGGGAGACTGCTGGGAGGGTTATTCTTCGTGACCTTGATGTGGAAGAGATCCTTACAGCTGTGCAGGAGCAGGTTGAGAGCCTTACTCTCGGCATTCCAGATGTGAGGATCGACGAGTTACCTTTACAGTTGCAGTGGCATACTATTGGTGTGCCTAGACGATGGACTCGTCTCTTACGCATGATCGCACAGGCCGTGACGTGCTATCATGAGCATCACTAGACTAGGGTGCCCCCTAGCATTTTTGAGTTTTTGGGTCATGCGACCGATTTTGTCTTGGTTACAGAACATTATATGTAAACCATAAACAGCTTATATATATATATATATATATATATATATATATATATATATATATATATATATATATATATATATATATATATATATATATATTTTGATTTTCAGGGTTTTATTCTGGTTGAGTTATATGATCCATATGTACAACATTGATGATGTGTTTCTTTTTATAAATGTCGCAAATGTCTATCTA
This sequence comes from Pinus tabuliformis, assembly GCA_031772625.1. Classification (NCBI taxonomy): domain Eukaryota; kingdom Viridiplantae; phylum Streptophyta; class Pinopsida; order Pinales; family Pinaceae; genus Pinus; species Pinus tabuliformis. The sequence continues at coordinate 1,374,155,941 of CM062804.1, read as the reverse complement.
ACACATAGTTTGCTAATGAGTCGGTTAATGTGTTTAAGTTTCTGGAAATATGTTGGTATTGAATTAAATCAAACTGTCTTTCCAAAATCTTAACCCTTAGAAACATGCGATAAATGGCTAGATTTCAGACGGAATATATACCATTGAGTTGTAGTATTACGAGTTGTGAGTCTAGCCTGACAATTAGTCGGCGTATACCATGGGTGATGGCATCATAGAGAAGTTCTATCAACGCGCTATACTCAGCGATGTTATTCGTTGATTGCCCAATACATACACCTCTGAAACTTACTAACTCGCCGCTTGGATCAAAAATGGCCCAGGCTGCGGAGGACAGGTTCCGCGAACTACGACTCGCTCCGTCGGCATATCCAACACATGTCTCCAAAAGGTTTGACATCTGAAATAAATGTAAAAAGGTGGATTACTCGACCAAAACAAACACTTTAGCGAAAACAAAATACAACAAAAGCATACTGGTTACTATTTAAGCATAGTAACGCTTGAGGTACAACCCATTACGGGGTTGCGCTAGTGGAATTCCGTCATAATCCATTAACTCGTAGGCTCCTTTCGCTAACACTCGTTTAACAATATAGGGGCCCATCCATAAAGAATTAAATTTACCTGCTCCCAATTTATCGGATTCTTGGTCGTAAAGCAAGACCAAGTCACCTTCTGAGAAGACACAGGGTTTGACATTTTCGTCGAACTGCGCCTTGACTCGTTTCTTATGGGCTTCGTTAGCCAAAGCGGCATCACGACGAGTTTCATCCAATTGGATTAATTCCAAGAAACAGGCCTCTTCTTCTGAAGTTCCGGGGAGGAGGTCAATCGCGAGTTTAAGAGACGAGATTTCGCACCGGATTGGTAAGACTGCTTCCAGACCATATACCAATTGGAAAGGTGTGAACCCGGTTGCATTCCTTACCGATGTTCGGTAGGCCCACAAGGCTGAGTACAGGATTAGGTGCCACCTTCTTTTGTGAACCCTGATCATCCTTTGCAACATACGCTTCAGGACTTTGTTGATCGCTTCAACTTGTCCGTTGGCTTGCGGATAATATGGCGTAGAGCTGTCGTGAGATAGCCCTAGCTTGGCAGCTAATTCAACCATCATGTGATTGCGAAAATGCGATCCATGATCCGTAACTATAGCCTGTGGTACGCCGAATCTGGCGACTACATGATTGAAAAAGAAAAGGGCAGCTGTTTCACCAGTGTTATTTAATGTAGGCATCGCCTCGGCCCATTTGGTAAAATAGTCAACGGTGACTATAATATACCCATGCCCCCCGGTCGAGGTGGGGTTACATGTCATGAAATCGATGCCCCATTTGGCGAAAGGCCCAACAGCAACTATTGGCTGTAACGGTGCGGGTGGTCGTCTGGTTTTGCTATCAAAAATTTGACAAGCATGGCAACTTCTGACTGCCTTTATGCAATCCTTGAACATGGTTGGCTAGAAGTATCCTGCTCGTAAGATTTTTTGTGCTGTAGCATATCCAGATTGATGCCCCCCACACGTGCCTGAATGACACTCATTCAGGGCTTTTTCGGCCTCCTCATGGGTGAGGCACCTTCTCAGAACTGTATCGATACCACGACGGTAAAGCGTATCACCGACGATCATGTAGTCTTTTTCTTGGTATCGTATACGTTTCTGTTCTGAGTGAGAGGTGTCAAGCCTAAACTTCTGGGTTTGGAGATAAATTATTATATCTCCATACCAGTCATTGCTAGTAGATATCAGAAACAAATTCTCGTCCACGATTGATTCTTCGGATGTTTCATCGTTGGACGACGATGGGAGATCGCACAGTAATTCTGCGAAAACTAGAGCTTTCTTTGATTTGGAATTTACAAATTCCAGATCAAACTCTTGAAGGATTGCTATCCATTTTGAATATTTGCCTCCCAGTAACTGTCGCGACAATATATAAGTCATGGGGTTGCAATCCGACAAAATGGTAGTTTTCCGAAAGAGGACTTAGTGTCGAAACCTTTGTATCGCTTGAACAGCCGAAAGCGCTAGTTTTTCAACATAAGAATATTTAATTTCTGTATCATTTAAGTTTCTACTTAAATAATATATAGGGTGTTCGATTCCATCGACTTCTTGAACTAAAACCATTGCGATGGTCGTATCTGCTGCAGCCAGATACAGGTTAAAGTCTCTTTGATAATCGGGTGCGTACATTAATGATGCTTTTATTAAGGATTCCTTTAAAGCATCAAAGGAAGCTTGCGCAACCTGATCCCAGACGAAGGGTACCTCCTTTTTCAAAAGACGTGTATAACCTTTAGCAAGTTCGGTGTAATTTGGAATGAACCTCCTCAGAAAATTTGCTTTCCCTTCGAGTTTCTGAATCTGAAGCAAATTTGAAGGTGGAGGCAAATTGATGATTACTTGGACCTTGCAAGGGTCGAGACGAATCCCATCCTTTGAGATTACAAAGCCAAGTAAACAACTAAAACTGACGCAAAATACACATTTGTGTGGATTGAGTCGTATCTTGTAGTGTCGGCAACGTAGAAATATCGCTCTCAAATGCTTCGGATGATCAGTCCGCTTTCGCGAATGAGCCGGAAGGTCGTCGAGGTATGGTTGAACGATGTTCTTGATGTCATGGAAGGCATAATTCATTGCCCTCTGAAACGTCGCCCCTGCGTTCTTTAAACCAAAGGGTAATTTTCGATATGCGAATGTGCCCCACGGACAAATGAATGCAGTCTTTGACTGGTCCTGTGGGCGGATATTTATTTGATTATACCCGGAAAATCCATCCATGAATGAAAATATTTCGCATCCGGCGCATTCATCAATTATCTGGACGATGAAGGGTGTAGGGTAGTTGTCTTTTGGACAAGCTTGGTTTACATCCCTATAATCGACACACACTCTAATTGTCCCTTGTTTCTTCATAACAGGGACAATATTCGATACCCAATCGGTTAGAGGAACCGGGTAGATAAAACCAGCATGGAGAAGTTTTTCAACTTCTGCCTTAATGGCAGCGGCTTTCTTGGGGTGCACCTGCCTGAGCCGTTGTCTTACTGGTTTGACATCTGGATACATCTTAATTTCGTGTTCAACGATACTCGAGTTGATGCCTGGCATTTCATCATATGACCAAGCAAAGATATCTCTGAACTCGCGAAAAAGAGCGTTATATATTTCCAGTTCTGAAGGAGAACAACCTTTGCCGACATAAATATTCTCTACAACATTTGCTTTAGTCGAGATATTTACGGCTATAGTCTCTTTAGTATTGGATAAGTTTCGCTCGGAGTCCACCGTATTTACAGTATTTGATAAGAATTCAAAAACTGAAGGGCGATAAAGGTCATCTTGAGTATCTTCTTCATAATCTGGAAGAAGGGAATGATGGTGGCAATCATTCCATGGTGCCCCCTCAATCAACATTGATTGTAGAATTCCTTCGTCGGTTCCATGCACTCGCGACCAAGGATCTAAAGGGGTACCATATTCCCCAGACCTATCTACCCAAACGCTTGATGAGCGTTGACTTGGGTTCGCCTCCCATGCCAGAAACATTGATTGCTACAATATTTCTATTGGGCTTGCGGGTAAAACCATTGCATGATCCATGTCGATATCGTCTTCTGAGATCTTCGTAGAAGATATCATATTGCAGGTACCTATCGACGCTACTTCCGCCAAGTCGATTGGAGGTGGAAGAGCGAAAGTTCCCATTAGTATAGGATCTTGTAGTAGGCCTACTCCGATATTCTGAAGTGAATGGGGGCTTCCATGGATCGTGGGAATGCTTCCTGTAACTTGTGAACCATTAGGGAGGAAGTTTTGTTGGTCGACGATCGTAATCCCCCCTTGAAAGGGGAATGCAATCTTTCTAAAATAGGTCGACACAACAGCTGCCATGGCATAGATCCACGGTCTTCCTAGTAGGATGTTGTAATTAAGATTCCCATCGATGACTTCAACATCTATTTCTACTGTTTTTCCCCCTAGTTCAACCTTCAAGTTATTTAGGATACCATACAGGGTATACGTCCTTCCGTCGAATGCTTTTAATGTTGTCGAGGATCGCGACAAGGTTGGAGATCCTAAAGTTTTCCAGCAACTCATCGACATAATACATGTAGATGCCCCCTCATCAATAATTGTTCTGTGAACAATTTTGTTGAGGGCTTTCACTTGGATAAGGAAAGCTAGTTGAGCTGGTGACTGAGGATCGTATCCTTTGTGGTCAAAGGATACAAGATTGGAATCCTTAGGATCAACCCCACCAATGGCTGATAACAAAGCCTGCCGTTGGGATGGGCAATTTTGTAGTACTTCAAGAGTCGACATAGCGGATGGCGATTGGGCCAAATCTTCCGCTATTTTATAATGCTGCGCTGCTCTGGCGCGAGGATTAAATGTCGACTTGTGTACTACTCCCTTTGGCGGTTTTATTGTTAATTCAGGAATGATGGGTGGTACAACTTCTGTCGAAGTTGTTGTCGAACTGCTTGGTTGATCTTTTTCCTTGTCGTTCGATAGCTGCAGATTCTCGTAATCTTTGTTCCTTGTTGAAATCAAAGCATCATTTTGTTGCTTGGAAATTGACAACATAAGTACTTGCGACGGGGAAGCATTTCCACTATCAACCAGATTTGTACCTGGATTTGGAAACGGATCAGTTAACACAGCTGAGGTTTGCGAACTCTTAAAGAATTTCTTAAGCTCAGCTTTGTATGGACATTCTCTCGTCCAATGATCCTCATCACATATCTGACATGGATATTTTTGTTTCCTATTTCCAGGAGGGTTTGAAGAATTTTTTTAAGGAGATGACTCTCCTTGTTTCTTCTTCTTCCCTTTGTTTTGTTTCTTCTTGCTTCCTGGTTGTTTGGTTTCTTTGCCCTTATCTGCTGATACGGCATTTACTTCCGAAGCAAGAATTTCGTCTTTTGCATTTTGATCCGAAATCTTACGGGCCTTCTTGGAGTTGGCCTTTGTTGATTTCGCGTTTGTCGTGCCAATGATGCCATCACCAGCATGAGAGTCATTGTTTGATTTAGGAGGAGGAATTGAGAATTCCGGTCTAGGGGCGTCAGGTATTTTGTCGTAGAGCGTGCCAGACTGAGTATAGAGTAAGTCTAGATATTGCGCACGAGCAATAACTTGCTCTTCCGTTACGACTCCCCCCTTTGCCACATCTTCCGTTATAGCAGGAAGTAACGACTTGATAAACCATTCAGCTAATAGCTGATCGGGAGCGTACGTTTTTACCATCCTACGATGACATCGCCCCTCATGTATATGATCAGATATGTGAGTGCCTGTTGTCTGTTTGAAGTTGGTCAAGATTTCCGTTCCCGTTTCATACCTTATTGGTAATTGAAAACAGGTTAAGAAAGTCGCGGCTAAGGTGCTAAAATTGTCGAACGAAGCTCTAGGCAATTTAATATACCATTTTGCCGCTGGACCCGTTAACGTCCTCTGAAAAAGGCAAAGCCTTCGAATCATCGTTTAAGGTGTTTGATGAACACCATAGATGAAATGTCATCACGTGATTCGATGGGTCCTCACCTGGATTTCCATTAAATTTAGGAATGTCTCAAGGAAGTTTGTGAGGAATCGCTGGCCACCAAGGGGCATAAGCAATTGGATCGTTCATTAACCAGTGTAAATCGGGTAACTCTAAAGTTGCCACGAATGGTAACTGTTGATTCAGATTAGGTGAAGCGTACCCAGGATACGATGGAATTGCCTGAGCAGTTGGCCTTTGCATACCAGCATAATGTAATTGATGCTGGTATGATTGATACGGTTGGTGGACATGACCACCGTAAAGTGGTTTATTTTGACCGTTTTGAATGTACGTTTGTCCACTGTTCGCAAAGATCTGCTGCTCAGAACCTTGGTATACTTGTTGGAATTGTGGTTATTGATATTGCACCAGCCATGGTTGCGAAGCCATGTTCTGTTGCGCTATACTAACCGTTGGACCAAGGTGTGGGGTAATTGTACCCGTTTGGACCTATGTCGCCCCACCAGTTGGCGATTGTGGTTGAGTCACATGGTCAAGGGGCTGTTGCATTACAACCTGAGAAATCTGAGGTTGACATACAACAGGCAATGTTTGAACCTGCGACACGGTCACAATAGCTGGTGTAGTCGGGATGTTCGACATAGGTACACATTGTTGCGTAGAATACACAACCCTTGGTTGTTGAGGTAGCATAGGTACCCAACCACTTGATGTAACTCCAGTATAACCTGAATACTGTTGTGAACTCCCGTATGGATATCCTCCCGGAGGGGGTAATGAAAGGGCATACTGCCCCCCATACGGTGGCAATCCGGAACTCAAGGGGATTGTCTGCCCTTGGGGACTGGATTGCCCAAATTGACCTCCAAATGGATCAATTTGGCGAGTCTCAACATAAGAGTTGCCGGATATTATTCCGGAGGAACAAACAGGAACGGACCACACTGTCGAAATAGTCCCTGGGTGGACTCCTTCTAGCGGTTGTGAGCTAGTCGGGACAGATGGTATGCCGGCAAACATTGTCAGAGTGACGGCAGGGAGTTCTGCTGTCGCTGTGTCATTCGACACAGTCCTGGATGTTGACGGTTGTTCAGACATTTTGAGTCTATGCAAAAGATTACCTAGCGATTCTACAGGAACTTCCACTGGTGGTAGACTAACTTCTGATGTCGAAGGAAATAGAGTGACCCCGACTCCAAAATGTGTTGGAGTACTCGCTTGCGGATCTTCTACAATTTCCTCTATCACAATTAAACTAGGTGGAAGGGGAAGACCATCAGGTCCATAAAATATTTCTGGTGCCGAAGAAGGGGTTGAATCAACAGCGACAGATGTTTGAGGAACAAGACTCTCTGAACCGGTTACAAATGGAACTGGTTCAGTAACACAAGTGTTTGCTCTCAAACTAGGATCAGTATCACTGTCCCTCTGTGGTTGTTGAACTTCTTCTGTAGAGGCAGGGTTTCCAGAAATGTTTGGAGTAACCGGAGTCTCAGATGCTGTTGGAACACTTGTTCTAACTTTGATAGGAGATTTTGAACCGGTTAAACGAGTTTGCTTTGTCCGTACTGTTTTCGATTCCGGAGACAAAGACGGTTGACTCGTAAGCCTCCGCGAACGATGGGGTTTCAATTGACTTTCTTCCACGATTGCAGATTACTCGATCAACCAAAATACAAAAGGGAAAAATGTGTTTCCGAATTAAATGAATTTTTAGACGCTTTAGACACAACTTGCTTTTTCACTTTTAAAGAGTCGAGAAAAAGCTAAAGATGACTCTAGTCTCCTTCGATGTTTTAACGAGCCTGAAGTGACAAATGCTCGGATGGACTTTTTCCGTTATAGAGTCTGAAAAAGGCCAAAAGGAACTTCTCTGGAGTTCTAGGTAGAGGGTGTGCCAAACTTTTCACAAAACCGCAGAATACTTTTTAAGGTACGGGCGGTCAATCTTCCCGAATGCTGTGTTCAGTGCATTGCGATCAGTAGGGCAGCTGACACGGTTTCCTAAGGATAAAGGCTTTATTCCTATAGGGGTCTCCCAATATATACTCGACGGTACGTGGGAGCACAATCCGTACTAGCGCTATCGTCCCTCAGGAGGAATCACCCAACCATCAGCGAGATCGATAGTCACCAGGTTTTACGACGCCGGAACACGTCTCTAGCCTAGACCTCTATGTTGTGCGTTATGTTACAAAGCATTGTTAAGTTCATTCAATTTATTTTAGGTTGATCTTTCTTAGAAGTTTTCCTTTTTGGATCACCACGAGATGTATGATACAATTCCTAAATGCAGTCTAAAGATGATAAGCAAGCTTTTATATCTTTTCAACAATGAAAATCCTAGCTACAAGGGGAAAAGGAAGATACAACTTTTCTCAAAGAGCATAGAGCACACTGTAATGCACTTTTCCCTAAATCAAAGCATGCAAACTATCAAAATGCAAATGCACAAATGCATGTATTTGTTTTCGCTTTCTTAATATTGATGCCTAAAAAGAAAGCTGTTGTACAAATTTGAATTCGATTTCAAGTGAAAACATAAACAAGTTCCTTTTTCAAAATCAAAAAGACGATTACGACACCTTATGATTTACTTGTTTCGACACTAGAAATGAATAAATTCAAACCAAACAACAAAAGTAAAAGCTCAATCAACTGTGAACAGCAAACAAACTCACTCCTAAGATCAAAATGATACTTATGACAGGTCTAGATCTAAGGGCGATAGTATGACTAGTTTACTTTTGTAATGGGAAACTGCAAATGATGTAACAAATACAAAAAGAACAAATACAGTTTCTTTATACAACTGAGGCAGAATTGAGGCAAAGAAAAGGGGTTTAAGATAGGTACACTGACTGATAACAGGCTACAAAAAACAGAGATAAAACTGAGCAAAAGGAAGCAGGGAACCACAGCTACACAAGGCAAAGACTGATCAGCGCACTCCCAACACGGAGGTTTTGACATTCAGCGCAGGTAGCCTTCATGGTACCTACATTGAAATGTAGAACCTCTTCACAGAGTCTGCGCTGAAGCAGAAACGAGAGTTGTTTCTGGGTTCTGGGTTCCGGTTTGCAGTTAAATCAACAGTTTTTTGCCAGATCAAAGCTATCAATTAGGTACAATTAGGAGGATGATTTATAAGAGGACTAAGATCTATCACAAAGGGCTGTTAGCACTTGTGGATCAGTTTGTTTAGATCATAAAAATAGGCCCAATGAGTGGACTAGAGAGGCAGATCTCTACTTTGCACTTGAAAATGGCAAGTGCATTTCGATTCGGCACTCCTGAGTTTATGAGAAGAACAACAATAGAAACACAAATAAACTAACAAGATACTCTCCCCAACGGAGTCGCCAATTTGTTGTTGGGAAAAGTATCCAATTCGGAATGCCCCTATCCCACTCTAAGAGGTGATAGTGCCTTAGCAACAAACAGGTAAACTTATTCGAGTATTCTTCTTTATGAAATGCAAGTGAGGAAGAAGGATCTAACTAACCTGTATCTTCCGCTAGTTTGTCGATCCAAATCACTCCTCTCTTCAGTAGCTCCTAGCTTCTTGCTCCTTCACCGGCCCAGCTTCACCAAATTCCTGCAAGATCACAAGAAAGAGAAACTACACAAAGATACAGATATACATTCATAAAAAGCTCAAGATCATATTAAGCTAAACATGTAAGCATAACAAAACATCATTGGTATACAACATGTAGGAGAAACTCAAATAGTTTATTGATAAGATAATAAAGTCCAAGAGGAGATACAACCAAGTGAGTTCCGATCCAGCATCTACCTCCCAGCAAAAGAATCCCTTCCTCTCCTCCAACAAAGCATAAATCACCCAATGTGCTAATTTCAATCTCAAACCAACAGCAATTCTCTGCAAAGTACAAAATTCCAGCCTCCTGAACCTCTGGGTGAGAGATCCATATATAGATGTGAGCAGAGAGGATGAGTCAGCTCATGTTTTGACTTGTGGCTTCTCTCTGTCAGTCCTTGCTTCCACTTGGAGGTTGAGAACCTCTTACTCATCACTAGTCGAATTCATTGAGGCAAGTGTCATTGGAGAAGATTCTGGAAGCTTCCAGGGTCTTTCCACCTCGTTGAATGAACTTGCCATTTGTCATTTCCCACTCAGCGCACCCTGGTAGTGCTTCTACCTGCGTTGCAGTGCACCTAGCCAGTGTAATCTCTGCATTTCAGCAAAGACAGCTAGTGGAGCCTCTGAATTGATCCTGAATTGACTGTTTCTGAGTGGTTTTTGGTGGAGAACGTCTGGGAGAAGCTGTCATTGGTTGACCTTGTTCCTTTAGGGGTAGGAACAACTCATTTAGGGACTTTGGATCCCTTGGATTATGGACATTTCATGCTCAATGTTGTAAGGCACAAAAATGTCTATAACAAGCTGTAACAACACTTTTAGGGACTTTGGATCCCTTGGATTATGGACATTTCATGCTCAAAGTTGTAAGGCACAAAAATGTCTATAACACTTAGTGGGATAGAGCAGTTCTGAGTAGACACTTTTCACTGTAACAAACATGGTTATGGGAGACATTAGTCCATCTGGGGCTATAATCAACCCTTCTGCGTCCTTATCCCGGAATTAGTCTAACCCCTGGTTAGGATTAATAGCCTATACTTAAACCCCCACTCACCTAAACCCTTGAAAATTACCCCGCGGTCAGAACCCAATCTGAAATGTTTAAATGTTTTTTATTAAAAATTATGGTGCAATAACCCGCATTGATCCTACCCCCAAAAACCCACCCGAACTAAAGTTTCAAACCCGCGGCTGCAAAATATTATTTAAATTATAAGCAGGTCCCGCTCCGAACTTGCACGCCGCGTCGGAGGCCCCGCCAGCCGTCGATCTCCCACCGTGCCTAATCCAACGATGGGCGGGTGTTTTGAGCCGCCAACATGCCGGGCTTTAACGTCTGGGGGATGGGCGGTTTTGCCGATGCACCCCTGCCATGTATCAACAGCCCGGGGTGTTTGGAGGCCTCCCACCCGAAACCGCTTCTGCTGAAAGGCGGTGCGGGGAAACCACAAACCACCGTCCAGAAAACCACCCTCCGCCCATTACGTCAGCAGTCCCGCCACTGTGACGTCATACCTGGTCCCCCGCCGTTGCCCCACGTCGCCCGCCACGATGTCCTTCCACGCCCACGCTGTGCCATCGTGTCCCGCCACGCTGTCCTCCCAGTCAGCATCCACGTCACCCGTCCGTACTCGGGGTCCGTTGATGACGTCATGCTGATGTCATCACGGGAAAGCACCAAAAGCGCGTATGCGCCAAATTTTTCATTAAAAACGCTGAAACTGACAGTTTTCGATCATTTTCATTGTAAAATTTCGGCTGCGTTGTTCTGTTGTTCACTCTCAACTGCCTCCAGATTTCAAATTTCATCACTTTGGACACCGCCACCTGCAAATTCGACATCAATCTTCGCCCTTCAATCAACTCGACCACCCTCGGTGCTAGCTAATCTAGGTATTTCCCAAATTCGACCTGTTTGCCCATGTTCTTCCCATTCTCTGCAATTTTTTCTGCTAAAATTGCCTACAAAACTCCTAAATTTAATGGTGTTGTCCTGTGAATGTTGGCCTAAATAATCTAAGGCACCCCCTGTTCAAGAGAGCCACGCACTGTTCATAATTTCAATGTGACAGAATCATTTTCCGGCTTGAATTTTCGATTTAGTCTCACACCTACCCGGCATTGTTCCCTTTTGTCGTGTTGCACTTCAAGCTCCCAGTGCATTAAGCTGTAATCCCTTTCTCCTCTGCTTTTGCCCTCACTGTCTCTAAATTCAGGGAGTTTGCCAAAGGAAACTAAAGCTCAAATCAAACTCTGCAAATTTTCCTTTCAATACAGCAGCAAAATATTGAAGACTTTGGCCTCAGCTAGACTCATTCTGCTACTCCTCTGCAAAACCTCACAAGCTATCATCCTCAGCCTGTTATACTCAAAAACTTCATTCTAAAGATAACACCTGAAATTTTTGTAATGGCTACACCATCAGCTCTTAGTGTCACTCCTATGAATCCACCAAACAAGGAGCTCGAAGCCATGCCTCTTGCTGATAGAGATTACCTTATCCAAGATCTTGTTGGTGAAAGAAACCACTTGCATACCTTCTGCCAGTTGAGAAACAGTTATCTAAGTAACAATGACATGTATGGTATATGGGAGTCTAATTTGCCTTATTATTTCCTCCCATCTGTTAATATTTTTCTAGACATCATCCGCTTATGTGTTGAGAACTATGATCCAACTCAGAGAACTATTAAGTCTCCATCTGGGAGCATACTTTTCCACATTAATCTTGACTCCATCAAACAAATTCTCAATTTCAAGCAGACTCAGATGTTGTTTCCCTTCTCCATGAACTATTTGTTGGATGCGGGCTCCAAACTCTCCAGTGCTGACATTGAAAAGATCACCAAGACATTCATGAGGACAGCCCGCCAGCCTACAGGGCCACCTCCTTTCTTATATGTCCATTTCAATGAGGTAGACAAGCTCCTAGTTGATATGATCTCTTATGTGCTAGGCTTCAAAACTAGTGAGCACATTGATGAAACAGTTTTGGTATTATTAGCTGCATATAGTCCAGGCCAGCCCCCTGCTTACAAGTATAACTTTGCCAAGTTTATAGCCAATAAAATACATGACCAGCTATTGAAAGTGGATAGAGAGGGAGTGTTTAAATATTCATCATATATCTACCACTTATTCATGTATTACCAGTCTGAAATCTTCCAATGCCCCATCAAGAAATTGGATTCTAGGGGTGAAAAGAGGTTTGTCATCTTCTATTCATCGGTCTTTCATGAAGTTCAAAACTCTCCATATTCTTACTGTGAGTTTGTTGACCAATTTGTATACCCAGTCTCTTGCCTCCTAATGAGATCCCCTCCTCCCAGATTGTCATTTGAGATTCAGAAGACCTTGCAACTGTCCAAGAGCTATAAAATAGGTGATTGGTACCTATATCAAAACCATACTGTCATCAGAATCTATGGTTGTGAGATCTGTCCTTACAGGCTTCCAAGGTATGTACCAATGAGATTGTTCGCCTTGGAATACTATAGGCAACTCATTAGTTCTGACCTCACCCACTTTCATAGTGCCAAAAAGAAAGCCCACCTCAAATTCAAAGACCATCTAGGCCCCTTCATCATGAACAAGAAAGAAGGTTGGCAAGATGTTGATCTAATTCTCAGGGACAAATATAAACTAAAGAGGAGCTTCTGGTGGGTCCCTTATGACCCGGAAGGTTTTATCAGTGCCAGAAGAGTTAAATACAGGCTACTAGGTTATGACCACTGTAAATATCCAAAAATTGAGTAGTAAGCCAACCAAGATGAGTGGTTGCAAGGTACATTAGTTGAGGAATTAACTCAAGAGGAAATAATGGAGAAAAATGTCAAGGATTTAGAAAAAACTCTTGACTTGGATTCTGTGCAGCAGGTAACATTCAAGCTGCCACATCAAATTGGAGAAGGCACATCCACAACTGCAGCCACACCAGCTGCCCATGGACCATCTACATCAGCAACAGGTACAGCAAAGGGCAAGGGGATAATGGGTGCAGAAAAAGAAGTGGTCACAGAGTAGTCTGCCTCTTCAATAGCCTCCAAAACAAACAGAAACACCAACAGTGCCTGCCTTGCAGACTCCTGCACATGAGGAAGGAGGCAGAAAATGAGACCGAGATGAGTCCACACCTGCTAGTGGGTCCACTCAGCAACCCGAAGCCAAGAGGCAAAAGATTGGTTCTCCAATTGTGGAGGAAATCAGTGAAGAAATCCTTGGAAGCCCAAGGAAAGATAGAGAAGACAGTCAACAAACGGCTACAAGCTCTTTTCAACAAGAGCAGGATAGACAACATGGCATGGAGGTGTCCTCTTCCACTTAGCAAAGCAAGAACCCATCTAGCATCAAGGCCACCTTTAAATAAGTTAAGGCACAAAATGAGCTGCTAAGAGTGCAGTTATATGACCAATTTCTCATGGCAACACCGCCCAAACAAGAAATATTGATGGCAGCATATGACATCAAAGAGGAAAAGGTGATCCTCATCCATTTTAAACCTAAGGTACAGCAGCCTCATTCAGCTGCAAATTATGTCAGAACGAAGTTGGAGGATATGGAAAAAGACATTCACCCCATGGATCAAATAGAATTGCATAAGAAAACAGGGGAAATGGTCTATGCCACATTGGTAGACAAGGCCACAATGGCCCATGAGTTAAAGGAATCTCTAAGGAACACTAATACTCAGCTTGATTTAGAAAGAATGTCCTCCATAGCCAAAGATAACAGAATCAAAACATTGGAGGATATTATTGTGGACTTATGACATGATCCTAAGGATCCTAAGGGTGTGAGGGCCCTTATGAAGAAGAAGGATGATGATATTGCTGCATTGAAAAAGAGATTGAGATTGCTCCCTACTGAGCACCCTCAAACGAAGGAATTACAGAAAGAGAAAGAAGTTGAGGATCAATTGGATTTGATGATGAAACTGAACCAAAGAGTAATTGATTTGGAAGGGGAGTTGGAGAGAGAACTGCAAGACAAACAGGGAGAGTCAACCTCCCAGCCTCCTCAAACTGCCCCAACTATTGTAGCAACTACAGAAGCAGCAATGACCCCTCCAAAGGCTACAACAACTTCAAATGTTGCAACGGCAACAACAATAGTCCCTGAGTCTAGCATAAGCATGGATGCTTTGACCAAAGCTATCAAGGAGCTGGAGCTGCAGGAAACAGAGATTAAACAAGCCAAAGAAAAATTGGCTAAGCTGGAAATAGAATATGATAAGTCCAAAATGGTAGCTGAGCAGACCAAAGAGATTAAGGCCCTGAAAGACAGAATAAAGGCCTTGGAAAAGGAACTGAATTTAGAAAAGACTCTTGCTGAGATAAACAAAATTTTATGGACCTGGATTGACCACTCTATCACCAAACAGTGGAAATCAATCAAAACAGTGCATGAGCAGATTGAGTTAACAGGCCAAGCTCAAATTGAAAGCCAAAAGGCCAGAGCAGCACTAGGGAATATGCCTGAGCAGGCCAGCAGAATGATACATTTCCTCAACGCTCACACCAAGGAGGAGTTGGAAGCCTTAGACATTAGCAGAAAAACAGATACTGTCCTAACAGCCAAAAAGGTGCTGACCCTCAAAAATTTTGTGCAGAATTTGGAGAGAAAATGTCAAGAAATGCAGGCTGAGGTTGATGACTACAAGCTTAAAATGGGTGCATTACAAGGCAAAGGATTACCAAGCCTATTGACCGTTGCTGGAAGACTGCTCACCCGTGAGCAATATGCCACTAGAATGACCAATTTCATTGCAAATCAGATCATAGCATCCACCAGCACTTCAGAAGAAGTAGGACCTCCATCAGGGCAGAGCCTCTATGACAAGCTGGAAATTTTATTTTACATTGAGCATGAAATTAATCACCTGTTTGAGGTCCCACCAAATTTTTACAGGTACACAGAGGCAGATGAAACTCTAATAAAAATTCGAAGATACCAACTGCCTTAAGAAGATTGGTGGCAAGCAATGCTGCAAATTTTGCCCCAATGATCTCAGTTCGGTCTCTTCTAATCAGTCTCAGGTCAACAAAAGGTAATGCATCATGAAGACAACAGGCAGAGCGAGTGATAGTAATGACTCAGTAAAATACTGGGACAACAAGCCAAAGAAGGAAAACACGCAGATTTTGGACAATGCAGCTCCAGCCGACTCAATTTGTCACAAAATTCAAAACTTTCTGATAAGATGGACAGCTAATGCACTAAATAGTTACTACAGCATTTACTCTCTCAGTTGTAATCCCTCAGGGGTTGGCATAGAATTTATGAGCCATTAACTCATCAGCTAGATATTTTGTATCTAATTTTTGTATGTATACCTCCCCACACAACGTATTTGGGGTTGGTGATTTTCTCTCTGAGACACTGTTTTGCATATTTTCAGACTATCTAATACAAATGGCTGGAAAAGTTCATGATCTCTGCATTGTTTGATGTCAAAGTGATGATTTGCGTTCTGCTACAGAATTCCTGTGTTGTTTGATGGAACAATAAGTTATCCTAAACTATGTTTTGTCTTTCTATGTTTGCTTAACTCAGATATATGTTTCATTAGCTTAGCAATAGAGAAAAAGAATAGTACAGGAATTGTTTGAATACACCCTATGCTCAATCTCTGTTGTTAAAAATGTTTTCTTTAGAACTAATCGTAAACATGAATTCTTAATTGCTCATGTTTGTATTTGTTCTATCATTATGAATGTTGTTCAAGAATTCTTAAATGCTCCTAAAATATGTTCCCACTATTCCCCCTATCAGTTTAGTGAAAAATCCTTAGTTGCCTTTCACTCCCTGATCTCATCCCAGCATATGACAGATTTGAAAAATTGTTCCATAGATGCTTGTCTGGCTCTGTAGCATAACCTTTTCCTCAAAAAGACACTTCCAGCAGTTCACCATCATCGACTCCATGCGCAATGGCCTAGATCATTCTGCAAAAACATACCTTTTCTGACTGAAATCATCATCCCAACAAATTCAAAACAAAATCCTGTGCACCATAACTAGCCTAAAATTACACCAAAACAAAGCTAAATTAGAAAGAGAGAGCCCTCTCTGGTTGCAGGTAGGCTAGGACCTGTGGCGAAAAGATTGCTTAGTGGTTACCTCGGCCGTATTCCCTTTGGAGTCTAAGGGAACAACCTGAGTGTTAACATAATTGGCGACTCCACTGGGGACAGAACGAATTTTTCAACTGTTGTCTACTTTTAAAAACTATAGATGAAGCCTGAATGTCAGCCAGGAAGCCTTTGAAACTGTTCTTGCTTTGCATTTACAGGAGTAAATAAAAGTTGCTTCAGTCAAACTTCATGCTAGTTTTAGACTCTAGATAGTTGTTCCAAAATTTGAGCAGTCCCTTGTTAGTTCTAAAAACATTCCCAAAAATACCAAAAACAAATTTGGAAGTTGGCTCCTAAAAAGAAAACTAGGTATACTAGGTCAAATCCTGACCCAAATCCTCCAGCTGTTTTTGACAATCCTAATTTAATTCCTAAGGTTCTTAGGAAGCAAGAGGAACAAGAAGATACTGTTGATTCCAACCCTGAGGCAATTCAGCAAAGTAATATCCCAACCCCTGCTAAACCATCATTTCGTCCTCACATAACCCCTTCTTCTCCCTCTTACTCATCCACCTCTCAAAACACATTCTTCACACCTTCATCCACGGTAAAAACTACCATTGTTGTCCCTATTGTTCCAGTTGTCCCCTCCCTTCCTGTATTCCCGTTGATCCTTGTAAATATGGCGAATCGTTATGCCCCTCTGCAGCTATCTGGCAATCCTGGGGCTATGCCTCAGGACTACCAAAGTAAGATCACTTATTTTGATGGTACCAGCACATATACTGCCTTACAGCATGCCAAGAAAATGCAAGACTACTTTGAAAATTATGAAATAGACGATGATGATGTGAGAATGAAAATTTTTGTCCAAAGCTTAACAGGTGAAGTAAGAACTTGGTTCAAAGCACTTGCTGCAAATTCCATAGCCGATTCAGGTGCTCTTTATCAATCCTTCCTGAACAGATGGGAAAAGAAAAAAGACCCACTACATATTTTATCTGAGTATGACACCATAAGGAGAGGCCCACAAGAAACTATCCTAGATTATTGTGCCAGATTCAACAATGTTTATAATGCCATCCCTCAAAACCTTAGACCTCCACTTCATTTAGCCTCAATCAAATTCCCTGATGGATTTGATTCTGATATGGCATATCAACTAAGGGAAAGAGCCCCTGCAACCTTGGCAGACATGCAAAACATAGCTGTCAGTGTAGAGGCAAACCTTATTGTTAAAAGAAATTGGGCAAGAGCTGAAAGAAGAACCACTTTTAAGGAAGAACCCTCAGCATTTGAACAAAAGCTAGATGCAATCATCAAAGGCATGGATAGACTTGGGGACAGGGTAGAAACCATAGAAAGAAAATCATCATGGGAAGGTCAACCAAGTACTGCTAGAAACACAAATTTTAGAAAGAATCAAAATCCAAATGTTGGACGGGTTGATCCCGACCAGCACATTAGACCCCCTTTTCAAGAAAATTATGCTAAGGCCTCAACATCTAGTGAACCTACCGAGGATCCTCACATCAACCTAATGGGTCTAGACAGCGAACATCAGGTCTTTCTAACACAAGAAGATCAAGAGGCCTATAATTGCAATCAATTTCAAACCAAATCGGGAGAGTCTTTTGAATTTATGGAAGGCTATGATGCAACGGTTTATGAGGTACATAAACAGTATAAACTAAGGAGTAGAACCATAGATGTGCCTGAACCTTTCAAACCAAAGTACAATAAACAGCCAAAAAAGACTAAGGATAAAACTATTCTTCCAGAATTCCCTGATAAAACAGACCTGCATCCAAGAGAAGTCACTCTGGAGGATATATCAGATGCACAGCCCTCTGGAAACCAGCCATCCCCATCCCACCCCTCAAAAGCAAGTTCAAACAGCATCCCTGAAAATAAATCTAGGACTGATTTCATTCAAAATCATACCAATCATGAAGAAAGGATTACTGAAAATCCAGCTGAAAAGGAAAAACCTGTTGCACTTAATGCCAAGACTCAAATGGAAAAGCCCTTTAACTTAGAAACAGAAATAAGTAAGCTAAAGATAGTTGTCCCTCTTTCTGAATTGGCCAAACATCAAGTGTATAGACAGTAGATTAATAGGTCACTCCAAATATCAGACAATAAGGATGCTGTGAATGTTCTAGATGATCAACCCGAGTTACTGTTTGGTCCTGAGGTTAACGGAAAGACAGCCAATGGAGGGGTTCCACCCTTCTATGTCAGTTTAAACATTCATGACAAGGTATTACACAACGCAATGTTTGATTTCGGGGCCTCACACAACTTAATGCCCAAATCTGTAATGGAAAAACTAGACCTAGATATCACAAGACCTTACAAAGATCTATTCTCATTTGATTCAAGCCAAGTCAGGTGCTTAGGCTTAATTAAAGATCTGTGTGTCTCCCTGGTCCAATACCCAACCAAAACGATTTTGATGTGGTGGTAGCTGACATTCCACCTAAGTACGGTATGCTCTTGTCCAGATCTTGGGGGGCCAAACTCCAAGGATCTTTGCAACTAGACATGTCCTACGCCACCATTTCAGTCTTTGGATAGCCAAAGAGATTATACCGTGAAACATTAATGAAATATGTGGTGAGTAGTTAGGAGAAGCCCCAAAACTTCCCTATCTATTCAATACATTCCGACATGGATTCATTCATTTTGTATAATGCTGACATGTGTACCAAAGCTTATCCCAAACTATTAGTGGCAGCACAGACAGAGGGATTGAATGAACAATTTGCCTCTCAAGACCAAAAGACTTTTGATATAATTGATACAACAAAGGAGAATGATACATCAAATGACTGGCAAGAAACCAATCTGCCCATGACCCAACCTTCTAAGAGTCTCAATACAAACCTTGACCATGAAACCCTATGGTATTTAGAATTTGATGGCTCTGTAAACAAGTTGGGAGCTGGGGCAGGAGTCTGGATTCACAATATGCAGAATGACCAGGCTGAAGGTCATGCATATAGGTTAAACTTTCGATGCACAAACAATATGGCTGAGTATGAAGCCCTTTTGTTAGGTCTCAAACTCATAAAAAATTTAGGTGCAACCAAAGTTTCAATCTTAGGAGATTCAGATCTGATCATACAACAGATGAAAGGAAACTTTATCATAAATGATCTAAGGTTAAGAGCTTATAAGGGAGCAGCTATTCAAGTACTTGAAACCTTCTCAAAATCTCAGCTAACTTAAACTTCCAGAAAGCTCAATTTACATGCTCATAGCTTGGCAATCTTTGCCAGCACTTGCAAGCTACCTTTCAAACCCAATCACAGTTTCACTGCTGAAATCAAACATAGGCCTGCAGTCTTGGATAACATAAAGAATTGGCAAGTCTTTGAGAGTGACACACAGATAAATAACTTCCTTACTCTAAAAGAAGAATTTTCCGGCATTAACATTGATACTAGCACTATGGATGATCAACAACAGGCATACACAATCAAGCAGAATATATCAGCTGAAACAGCTACTCTGGTTTTGCACCCTACTACCTTTAGTAACAAAAATGTACAGGAGCTAAAGCAAACAGACTTGGATGAAATAGCTGAGACTGAAGCCGAAGTAATTGATCTAAAAGACAATTTTCTGCCCATAGGTTTAACCCCTTTGGAGGATTTGTTTGATTCAAATGATATCTCAAGGAAACCAAAGATGCAACCACTAAATGCTGAAATTGAAGACTGTAACATTGGAACTGCAGAAAATCCCAAAATGGTAAAGTTATCCAAGGCATTACCAGTTGATCAGAAGTTGAAATACATTGAATTGTTCAAAGAGTTTCAGGATATCTTTGCCTAGAGTTATGAGGACCTCAAGTCCTATGATACCTCAGTCATCTAGCACACTATACCTTTGAAAGAAAACCAAAAGCCTTTTAAACAAAAGCTTAGAAGAGTGAATCCAGTCCTCCTTCCCCTCATTGAAAAAGAAGTTAAATGTATGTATGAAGTAAGGATAATTGCTCCAATCAGGTTCTCAAAGTGGATTTCAAACCTAGTACCTACTAGAAAAATTACGGGAGAGATTAGACTGTGTGTTGACCTAAGGAATTTGAACAAAGTCTCTCTCAAAGACCATTACCCCTTACCAAAAATGGATCATATCCTACAAAGGGTAGTGGGAGCCTCTAGGATCTCATTATTAGATGGATTGTCTGGATTCAATCAGATTTTAGTACACCTAGATGATCAAGACAAAACTGCTTTTACAACACCTTGGGGAACTTTTAAATATGTCAAAATGCCTTTTGGGCTTAAGAATGCAGGGGCCACATTCCAAAGAGCAATGGATATAGCCTTTGCCAAAGAAATCCATGATTTTATAATGGTCTACCTGGATGATCTTACTGCCATTTTAAAATCAGATCAGGAACACTTAGAACATTTGAGGCAGGTTTTCTTAATTTGTAGAAAATATGGCATATCTTTGAATCCAAAGAAATCAATATTTGGCCTAGAGGAAGGTAAGCTCCTAGGGCATATAAT
Source organism: Pinus tabuliformis (assembly GCA_031772625.1). Lineage (NCBI taxonomy): Eukaryota > Viridiplantae > Streptophyta > Pinopsida > Pinales > Pinaceae > Pinus > Pinus tabuliformis. The sequence goes on along the minus strand of CM062804.1, from coordinate 1,374,135,207 downwards.
CTCAAAAGATGGTATTAGGATCGATCCGGACAGAATTCAAGCTATCCCCTAAGTGCCTCATCCGAGAAACATCAAAGAATTGCAAGGCTTTTTAGGAAAGATCAACTTCTTGAGAAGATTGATTCCTAATTTGGCCGAGCTCATAAGACTGTTAAACAATATGTTGAAGAAGGATTCTAAGGTCATGTTGGATACCTATACCAATAGGATTCATATTTCATGATTGGCAAGAGAAAGTCCAAATATGCTCTGCTTTGATATCACAAAGATCCCATATTTCCTAGAGAACAAGAGGTGTGTAAAATGTTTCAATGTTGATGACCTTATTTCAATTTTGATGGATGATCCAACAGTTTAATCTGGGTCATGCCATGTTTTCAATTTTCTGCTATAGACTAGAGAAAGAAGTCTGTCCAAACTGCTTAATCTTGGCAGACAACTAGTTCAGGTAGAGAAGAAAAGGCTCCCAACAGCTTAATCTGGGACCTTGGAAGAGATAAGGGTAGAAGTAGATAGAAAAGGCAATAGAAAAAGCAAAAGAAAAAGCCGAAGAAAAGAAAAGGCAAGTAAGGGTTTGCAAGTCCAAATGCACCCTCCAAGAAGAAAAAATGCTAGGCAGGTAGCTGGGTAGGTAGTTGGGGTTGCAGAAAGGTTATCCCTATCATTGCAAGAATGGTGATGGTGGGCATCAAAGCAAAAGATACAGCAGGAAGCATGACTAATTTCCCTCATTCCCCTCCAATTTCATTTCTAACATTCCCCCATCAGCTTAGATTCATGGAAAAGACTAAGGTTTCATGGTGGTTCTTAATCTTTAGAAGCCACATTTCTTGTCTAAAGATCTTTTCATTTTGATCTACTCTTAAAACCAAGTTTATTTCACATAAACTTAATGGTTTCCCCCTCCACTTACCCTCTACTCCATGCTAACACTAACCCTATTATATAAATCCCTTATATCACCTTTTTCCCTAATATTACTAACACCAAGGTGTATAAACCCCAAAATCTTATAAATACCCACCCCCTTGGCATTATAGCCAATAAAGTCTCGAGTCAGGGATCAAATGACACCAGGTCATGTTGATGAACCTATGCCAACTACCCCTTCCCCTTCATGAGCTAATTCCTCTATTTTAACCCCTTTTGCACATAAAAAACCCCTAAAAGGCCTAAATTCCCACCTTCACCCGCTTCAAAGAGCAAAAAACATGAGAAACCCACTTTCTGCTATATAACCAAGGTTAGCGCATGCAAATTGTTTTTTTGAAATACATTGGAAATTCGTTCAAAACATGTTTATATGCCTCCGCCCGTTTCCGTATACACTGGCCATCTCACCTCCCCGATGACCGTTAGATCAGGCCCTCCAGATCCGACGGCCTTGATCGTGTCGGAGTCCTTCCGACGTCCGCGGGTTATGCGTACTATCTCCCTGTCACGTCAGACATCCGACCACCGTCCGATTATCCGCTGCAGATCCAACGGCCGCCATGACGTCGGAGCTCATCCAATGCCCGAAACTTACCTCCCGACGGCCGTATTTTGAGTACGTCACTCCGCTGCCACGCGCCCTCACCACAATGCGTCGGAGGTACAACTGACAAATACCGCCCCCGTACCGGAAGCGGTGCGATACGAAACCACTGCCGGTTTCCGGTTTCCTCATCCCGCTCGCTTACGCCCTCGCCGCGTCAGCAACCTGTCAGCGCTCCGTCACCCAGGTACGCTGTCTCGTCATTCCCTTGTCCTGCCATTGGTCCACCTGTCCTGCCATCTCACTGCCCCTGTGGACCAACCAGACCCCGCCACGTCACCCGATGACGTCAGCATGACGTCATCCGACCTTGACCCCACCAATGACGTCATGCTGACGTCATCGCAAAAAGGCGCCAAAGTATTAAAAATCTATATTATGGCCAAAAATCGCGTTTTTACGTTCTTTTTCACTCATTCGTCGTTATTTCTGCCTCATGCGCTCGCGTCCAAGTTTGCTGTCAACCTGCTAAATCGACCAGGAGACCTCCGGAGTACGAGTTCAACCTGCATATACGACCTTTTGCTCACTATTTTACCAGGTATTCTTCATCGTTTGTCCTCTGTGCGCCTGCAATTCTCTGTAACTCACTCTGAAAGTTTAAAGAAAGTTAAAACTTAGAAATTCACCAGTGAATTCCTCGGCAGAGCCTTAAATTTCCAACTACCACCTCGAAAAACACCAGCCGAGCTTTGTTCTACCTACATTCTGTTGAAAAACTAGGTTCTGTCTGCGCAATCGCGGCAGGCTCGGTTAAACCAAATTTCACCATTGAGAGAGACAAGGAAAAGCCAAACATTGGTCCTAGTTGCTATAAATAGTATTTAAACTGCTGTAGACTCTGCATTCACCCTTTTCCTCAGACATTTTCATTCTTTGCAAAGAGAACTCTGGTTGTGTTACTCTGCATAGTAACACAGTCCTTGAAGAAACAGAAATCCTAAAGGAGAACAATGGACCCCCCTGTAGCTCCTATAGCCCTCAATGTAGCTCCCCTGAATGCCCCTAATAGAACATTGGACACAAGAGCATTAGCAGACTTGGACTACAAGATATCAGAGGAAATGTTGAGCAAAAGCAGGTTCCATTTACAAATCCTAAATGAAATAAAGATCAAACATGAGAGGGGGACAGACATCTTGGGAATTTGGGATTCATTTCTCCCAATATTCAAGCTTCCTCAGGTTAATCAATTCCCTGAGTTTGTCCACTTAGTTGCTGACTACTATGATGCATCCCAGAGGGCAGTGCTGGACTCTTCAGGCTCAATTCTGTTCCTCATTACCCCTGAAGCCATCAGGGAGATGCTGCAGTTCAAGACAGATCAAAAGCTGGTCCCTCTATCATTAGCTGATTTAATAGTACAGGGAGCCAGGATAACAGAGGCACAAATCACAAAGCTTAATCAGATTTTCATCAAAGCTGATACTGTGCAAACTCCTCCCATCAATTTTGCCTACCTTAACCAGTTGGGCTTAGACCTTGCAGACATGATCAGTCCCATCTTGGGATATGATTCAGTGGAGTATGTGGATGAAACTGTTCTACAAATGATGCTTATGTTTTCCCCAGGAAAGAAACCAATCTACTATGATTATGCCACATACATATCAGATAAGATGCATGAGCAGTTGATGAATCTGTCCAGAAAAAGGGTATTTAAATACACCTCTTACCTATATCATCTGCTCCTATACTTCCAGCATGATAAGTTCTCCTTCCCAAAGAAGAGAGTAGATGCACAGGGCAATCTGAGATCAGTAGTGTATTGGACATCCGTTTTTCACATAGTAAGCTGTTCTCCATACACCTACTGCGAATTTATTGATCTTTTCATCCATCCAGCCTTGACTCTACTGTTGGGTTCACCTCCTCCCAGATTGACAGACGAAATGCAAAGACTCCTGCATTTATCAAAAGCATACAGTGTTGGGGATTGGTATTTCTACCAACACTACACCGTTATCAGACTATATGGGTGTGAGTTGCCCCCATTTAAACTACCTAAATTTGTGCCTATGAGGCTACTTGCCTTGGAATACTTCAGGCAGTTTGGTTATGTGGATATGCTCCACTTTTCAGGAAAAGGTAAGAAGGCACAGTTAAAAGTCAGAAATCAACTTGGCCATTTCCTTCTCAATGAAAGGGATGAAGGGTGGAGAGAGGCAGATAGAATGCTTGCGGGCCTTGGTCTCAAATATAGCCTCATATGGAAACCCTATGACCCCAACAACTTCATTACAATGAGGAGGCTCAAATACAAATTATCTGCCTATGGTCATTATAGCCTTCCTCACTTAGAAAAATATGCCAACCAAAGCAAGTGGAGAAGAGGAACTTTAGAAGAAAATGTGACCCAAGAAGAGCTTAATCAAAGAGCTCTAAGAAACCTTAAGAAGATGGCTGACCTTGAGTTTTATTCACAGGTCCCTTCACTGCCAGGCACACAAATTGGAGCAGCAGCGTCTTCTTCAACTGCCCAACATCAAGCTACAAGAACTGGTGAAAACATCTCAGAAAAGGGCAAAGGCAAAGAGATGGAGCAGGAACAGCAACAAAAACAACAGCAGCAAGCAGAAGGGCTGCAGCAAGGGCAACAAGAAGAACCAGAACAGCAAGAGCAACAACATCAAGAAGAACAAAGGCAGGAGCAATCTGCCCAGCAAAAGGAAACAGTGGAGACTCCTCAGACCACTGAAAAACGGTGCCTACAAGACAAGACACTACCTTTGATGCCTCGGTCCTCCAAACCCCTCAAAAGCAGGATACATTTGTCTTTAGAAAAAGGGACAGAGAAACTCCCCTGACATCCTCTATAGACCAGGGAGAGAAAAGGCAGAGACTCAATGATTTTCCAGAGGAGGATATAGCAATAAGAGAAGCATTGGGCATGGGCCCACCCAGCAGAGAAACATCAGCAAGTTCCTTCCAGCAGGAACAGGACAGGACCATGGGAGGGGAGGTCAGCTCCTCCAGCCAGCAGAAAGAAGGACAAGTAAGCATCAAGCAGCAATTTATAGACATCAAGAGGAGGAGTGATCCTATCAAGGTACAACTGTACAATCACCTGCTGAACATGGCTCCTTCCAATCAGCAAAGACTTATGTCTGCTTTTGATGTAAGTGAAGGCAAATTGATAATGAGTCACTTTATGCCTACAGCACTCCAGCCACAATCCACTGCTGACTATCTTAGGACCAACCTAGAGGTCCTTGCCAAAGACATACACCCTATGGACAAAATTGAGCTGCATAAGCAAACTGGCGAAATGGTGTATGCTTCATTGGCCGACAAGACTTTGGATAACTACAAACTAACCAGCAGTCTGAATGCCACAGCTTCCCAGCTAGAATTGGAGAGGGCCTCTTCTCAGGCCAAAGACAACAGAATAAGAGCCCTGGAGGAAATCATTGTAGAAATTGGGCACAATCCCAATGACATCAAAGGGATACAAGAGATCCTGAAACTTAGAGATGCTGACATGGCTGCACTAAGAAAGAAGATCAAAATTCCAGCCACTATCCATCCACAGACTGATGAGGTAGCAAAGCAAAGGTATGAGCAGGATTCTACTGCCCTACTAGTTTCCATTTACAAAGAGCTTGTGAAGGCACAAGAAAAATTGGGGCAATATGAAGCTACACAAGCACCTCTGCAAGCACCATCAAAACAAGCACAAGAAGGGCAGACATCTCAGCCCCCTCCTCAAGTCATCAATCTTGAGGAGACTGTTCCTACTACTGTGCCTCCACCTCAACAGGCTGAACAAACAGCCACATCTACTTCAGCAGCACCCATCAGCACAGATCAGAGCCTAGATATGCAGAAGCTAAAGAATGAAATACAAATTTTGGAAGCCCAGATGACAGAGCTGAATGAAACTAAGGAAAAGCTGGCCAAGGTAAATGAAAGGCATGATAAGACAAAAAGAGAAGTGGGAGAAAAGGCCAAGGAAATCAAAGCTCTTAAAGACAGGATCAAGGAGCTTGAGAATGAGCTCAAGCTAGATAAAATCATATCTGAGATCAGAGCAATGATATGGTCCAATATTGGTAAATCCATCAACAACCAATGGCCATATATCGAGACAATCCATGAGCAACTAGAGCTCATCCCAAAGGCACAGAAGGAAATCCGAACATCAAGGGCCTTATTAGGAAATATGCCTGAAGTTGCTACAAGAATGATCAATGTGCTTAACCACAAAACAAGTTCTCAGTTAGCCACCATTGGAATCACAAATAGAACTGAGACTATTCAAATGATCAAGAGGGTTCTTACTCTTAGAAGTCTAGTGCAGACATTGGACAGGAGAACCCAGGATATGCAGACAGAGGTAAATAAGTTCATGGAGAAATTTCAGGTGTTGCAGAGTAGAGGACTCCCTAGCTTACTGAACAGCGGAGGGAAATTATTCACCCATGAACAGTATGCTAAAAGAGTAAATGTTTTTGCCTCAGCACAGGTCAATGAGAAGGCCAGCACTTCAGAAGACACAGGGCCTATTACAGGACAGATTTTCTATAGTAAGATAGAAAATCTACTTTTTATAATGAATGAAATTAATCACTTGTTTGATGTAGCCCCAACTTTTTTCAAATATACAGAAGCTGAAGAGACAATGGAGGCCATCCTCAGGCATCAGCTCCCTACACAGGAATGGTGGACAGATGCAATTCAGAGAATTTTGTAAACAGTAAGTCATTCACCAACTTCTGTTTTTTCTACAAATTATGATGAAAAGAACAGTCAACAAAGTCAGCAGGCATCATAAAATCAAAGCTGAGCCAACTCAGCGGATGTAGCGGCCAACAAAGCAGAAAAGGGAACCACAGCTGGCAAACCCGAGAATGCACTGCGCAGCCAAAAGTAAATGCGTATCTCCAGAATTAACACAGAGTAATGCAACCGACTCAGTGACTCTTAAAAGTCAAAACAATGCTCTGACAGACATAAAGGGCATTTACGCTGCATTTAACATTGTAATAACTCCTTGCCTACTTTCTGAACATTACTGAAGATATTTTTCTCTCTCAGATGACTCAATGCCTGAGATATTTTGTATACACCTTTCTATAAAATCCCCTTCGCATAAGATTGCAAGGGTTGTTGTTGATTTCTCCTGAAGAAGTTCTTATGCTGTAATCCTTTTCAGAAGTTAATAGAGCAAAGCAATGGAATTTCTTGGATTTCTGAGGTGTTGGATGCGTTCTGGTGGCTGTTGATAACTACTGGATCCCTGTGTATTTCATCATACAATAAGTCTCTGTATCTCTCTCTGTTAATTAGCTGTTTTTGTTAAAATCCATATATGTTATCTGTTTTCAATACTAAGCAACAAGGAAAAAGAATAGCTTTCAGGATTTATTCACTGAGTAACCTGAGTTCAATCTACGTTGCTTATCAATGTTTTCTTCAGCTGTAATCTAGTTAAGTGTAATTCTTAAATGCTGCACTTTCTGGAATACATCTATCACAGTGACCTTTGTCACAGGAATTCAAAGTTTTGCTCCTGTGCAGTGTGCTCACTTTCACCCACCAGCTCAATAGGAAATTCTTAATTGCTTTCTGTTGAATCAACGTACATCACCATTTGATCTAGTTTGTCTGTTTAAAATACACAATAGGCCCTGCAGTTAGAACAACACCAAACCAGCATATCAGATCATTTCACAACTCCAGACTCCATTGCCCAATGGTATTATACTATCTAAACACTGCCTCATAAGACCTGAAAGAAATCCTTCAACCAAACACAAAACAAAACCTGAGCATAATAGCTAGCCTAAAACACCATCATAACAGAGACAAATCATAAAGAGAGAGCCCTCTCTGGTTGCAGTTAGGCTAGGAACTGTAACCCAAAGATTGGTTAGTGGTTACCCTGGCCGTATTCCCTTGGGAGTCATAGGGAACAACCTGGGTGTTAACAGGTCAAATGGACCATGGAAGCTAAACAGGCCTTTGAGGATATCAAAAGAGCATTGACAAACACACAAGTCCTAACAAGTCCTAGGTTTGATAGAGATTTCATCATTTTTTATTTTGCACCTGAGCATACAATTGCTGTAGTCCTATTACAAAAAGATGACCAGGGCTGTAAAAAACCCATTGCATTTTTTAGCAAAGCCCTTAGAGATGCTCCCTTAAAATATCAGATTATGTAAAAGCAAGCCTATGCATTGGTAAAGGCCATCAAAGACTTTAGAATCTATATTTTATACTCTCATGTAATTGCCTATGTCCCAAATGCAGTGGTTAAGGACATTTTAACCCAAGAAGGAATTGAAGGCAAAAGGGGCAAATGGATTACCAATATCTTAGAATATGACATTGAAATCAAGCCTACCAACTAATAAAAGGACAAGATCTAGCCAAGCTAATGACTGAAACCAATTTCCAAGCCCTTGACATTAATGACCTGGACAACGAAGAGGAGATGGCGACTCTGTTGGCATTTTGGCACAGGTATGGCGCTATGGTACAGGTGTTGTCCTTGATGGCAACTCACTTTGGTGACAGATCTCAGTTCAGGTGCTTAGAATGAAGGAAATCTTGTATACGCAGGTATAGCTTGCAGAAGATGCGTATACACGCGGTTTATACATTTCTAAGTTGCGTATGCGTATACACGCACTTTTCTGCACATAAAAGCGCGTACATGGTGGGAAACTTATTTTTGGACCGTGGTTGTTAGTCCTTGGAATTTGAACCTATGGTTGTGGACCATGGTATCTCGTCAGAAGAGTTGACCCCAGGTTTTGGGCCCTTGGTATTGGTTTATTATGGTTTTGGACCGTGGTATTGTGGAAGACCTAAAAATATAAAAGAGGAAGGAGATCATGTGACAAATCACCATCTGAATTATTGAATATCTGATATTGTGCTAGATCTGGAATACGTGTGATCGGGTTATGGTGCAAATCTAGATCTGAAAAAGGAGGAACCTAAGCACAAGAAAGATAAGGGCTATTGACGGATCAAAATCTCAAGGCTTGAACATTAGTATCTCTGTATAATTTTGATCTATTATATGTGGCGCTCTCTTGATCTATAAATCTGGGTTAACTAATGTTTGAATGCTTAAAAGAATAAATTATCCCTTATAGATCTGTACACAGGTTCAGTGAATTGAAGGTGCGTATACACGCTTTTTCTGTGAATGAAAGAAGCATATACGCAGGTTGGTCGTGATACAAAAGCGTATACACACAGGTTGCTGAACAGTGAAGTAGCGTATATATCTTGATTTATGTTCTAGTTGCTACAGAGTTTTGGGTTCATAATTGGTGTTTGATTACTGTTACTGTGTTCTGGGTACAGTTGTCAGAGAAGTGCTTATTTGTTTCAGCTTTTGAATGGTGAAAAGGAGTTTGGGTTATGCAGAAATTATTAATGTTTGATTGATGTTACTTGTGGATCCAGTCTGAAAATTAATGAAACGAGGTCCCTGAAAGCAAAGAGAAGGTTGCAGCCTTCTGCAGGTAGGAGCCTGCGTACTAGTATCTCAAGCTAGTACAAGAACTAAGGGGGTCGGAGCTCCCCTCCAGGAAAGCTGGAAAACGAGAGATAGTTGTAGCTCTCTGCAGGTTGCAGCCTGCGTACTGGTAAAGTCTGCTCCAGTACAAGACATTGTAAAGAGAAGTTTCTAATTAACAAGAAGATAGAGACAAATTGCAGCAGGGGGTTTTCACCCACATTGGGTTTCCTCCTTACATCTTGTGTTCTTGTGTGTGACTATCTTCTGCTCTGTTTATGGTACTGTTTATGTGCATCTGAATCACAGATTAATAACTGACATCTGAAAGATAATTCAAATTATAAGTCTGCTTGATATACGCAGGTTTCTTTATCTGTAGTTGCGTATATACGCGGTTTTTTATTAACTGAAGTAGCGTATATCATCTGGAATTTAGAAAGGAAATATTTGGCTTGATAATACTGATTCACCCCCCCCCTCTCAGTATTATTTCCAACAATTGGTATCAGAGCAGGTCCTTCTGAAACAACTTGATCGCTTGAAGGAAGATCTTTCATCATGAGCAACTATGAGAGGGAAGCATCAATCAGGCCACCAGTTTTTGATGGGACAAACTTCGTATATTGGAAGGTAAGAGTTACTGCCTATCTTCAATCTTTGGGAACAGAAGTCTGGGATATCATAGATACAGGATATACTTTTCCTGCAGCAACTCCTACAGATTCGGCTGAGAAGAAGAAATATGAAACAAATGCAAAGGCAGTCAATACTCTATTGGGATGTCTGTCACAATCTGAATTTTTCAAAGTTATGCAGTATAAATCCGCAAAAGAAATATGGGACAAGATTGTTCTGAGCTATGAAGGAGATGATCAGGTAAAAAGAGCAAAACTTCAAACCCTCAGGATTCAGTATGAAAATCTCAAGATGTATAATGATGAAAGTGTGGCTAACTATTTTCTTCGTGTGGATGAGATTGTTAATTGCATGAAAAATTTGGGTGAAGAAATAAAAGAGACTGTTGTTGTTGAAAAAGTTCTAAGATCTTTGTCACCTAGGTTTGAATCTAAAGTTTCTGCTATAGAAGAAAAGGAGAATCTACAACATCTTAAAATGTCACAACTACATGGAATTCTAACTGCTTATGAAATGAGGAAAGGAGGTCCAATGACAGGAGAGAAGTTGCCTTCAAGGCTTCAGGCAAAGGAGAGTACTATGAATCAGGACATGGGTCAGAAGAAGAAGAAGAATCAAATTTTGTCAAAAATCTTCAAAGGGGTGCTGGACGATTCCGAGGTAAGTTACCTTTCAAGTGCTTTGCTTGTGGAAGAGTAGGTCACTATGCTGCCAAGTGTCCTCATAAAGATAAGATTGACAAAGGAAAGGAACCTGTTAGATGGAACAAGAAACAGAATCCAAATAAGAAAAGCTATTACACTCATGAAGATAGTGATGGACTCTCAAATAGTGACGAAGATGAACGAGGTAATGAGTATAAACTTTTAATGGCTTTTGAAGATGATGAGTACATGGATGTTATAGATGTAGAGGGTTTTTATAATGAAATGTATGATCTCAAAGTTTTCTTAGAAGAGAAAAGTGCAATTATTGATTCTCTACAATGTCAACTGGCTGAAAGGGAAAAACATCTTGAAAAATTGGAATGTGAAATTGTTTGTCTTAGAAAGGAGATTGAGAAAACAAAAGCTATTAAGCTTAAATTTGTTAAAGGATCTGAAACTCTGGATGAGATTATCAATATGCAGTGTTCTCCACTAATCAAGACAGGTCTGGGATATAATGGAGAAACATCTCAAGCATCCACATCCAAAAGTTATCTTGATGCAGCAAGGAGGAGCGAGCAAGGGCCTAATAGAAATTATCAGGTAAATCAGGGACAGTTTACCTCAAGAACAAACAAAGACTATCAAGAAAATCGGGGGAAAGCTACCTTAAGGACAAATAGAAGCTACAATCAGCCATAGGTAAAATCTTCTCAATTTTCCTCAATAATGGATGTCAGTAGAAACTACAATCGGTTGGATGATAGATTTGATAAGCGCGGGAGTTTTTTCAATGGCCAATGTTTCTCTTGCCATAATTTTGGTCACAAAGCAGCTCAAGGTGTTGCCTATAAAACAATCATGACTAGAGAAGTCCAAAAACAAAGGAATATGACTGGGATCACGAAAAGGACCTATAACAACTTTTCGGCCCTTGAAAATGAAGTTGAATGTTCTATTTGTAATAACTTTGGTCATGAAGATTCTGAATGTAGGAGCAAGTTTTCGAAGACAACTCAGAAGGAACAAACCTCAAGTGCCAGAACATGGAGAATGAAGGAACCACAACTAGAAAGATGTGGGATAGCTTTTTATGTAGAAGGACAGGAAAATCTATGGTATATCGACAGAGGATGTTCGAAGCATATGACAGGGGATAAAGAAAAACTTGAATCATATACTGCATTAGAAAAAGGGAAGAAGGTTTCTTTTGGAAATGATTCCCCTGCAGCCATAAAACGAAAAGGTACTGCTCAGTTGAAAGAAAAGGTCAAAGCTGGAAATGTGTTATATGTTGATGGATTGAAGCATAATCTTCTGAGTGTCAGTCAGATGTGTGGTCAAGGAACCGAGGTAATATTTAGATCAAATGGATGTCGGGTTCGCGATCTTGATACAGGTGAAACAGTGATCAAAGGTAGAAGGACTCCAAATAATCTATACATATTTGAAGAAGGACAACAACAATGTTATTTGAGCAAGGATGATGAAAACTGGTTATGGCACTGGAGGTTGGGGCATCTAAGCTTTTCACAAATAAGGAAAGCATGCAAATACCAGGCAGTTCATGGTCTTCCAGATATCAAAATTCCAGACAACACCATATGCAAATCATGTCAGTTTGGTAAGCAAACCAGAACTAACTTTCCTGAGAAGGAAGGATCAGCTAGCAGGCCTCTTGAGCTAGTTCATACAGATGTATGTGGTCCATCTAGGAAAAGGTCACCTCGAGGAGAAGAATACTTTATATTATTCATTGATGACTTTTCCAGGATGGTTTGGATAGGATTGATGAAGCACAAAGATGAAGCGTTCGAAAAATTCAAATCTTTCAAAGCATTGGTTGAAAATGAATCAGATTGCAAAATTAAATGCCTCAGGTCTGATAGAGGTGGGGATTTTACCTCAAATGAGTTTTTCGATTTCTGTGAAGAACATGGAATAAGAAGGGAATTCTCTACAGCTAGGACTCCTCAACAAAATGGATTAGTAGAAAGAATGAACAGAAAGGTTCAACAAATGGCTCGTGCTATGCTTGATGAGTCTGGAACTCCCGCAACCTTCTGGGGTGAAGCGGCTTATGCTGCGGTGGTTATTCTCAACAAAACAAATGTCCGGGTAAATAGCACTCAAACTCCTCATGAGATTTGGTATGGTGAGACTCCCTCGGTAAAACATTTCAAAATTTTTGGAAGCAAATGCTACATTAAGAATAATGATGAACATCTTGGCAAGTTTGAACCTAGAGCTGATGAAGGAATTCTTCTTGGTTATTCTCCCCACAGCAAAGCATATATATGTTACAATAAAAGACTTGGAAGAATTGTTGACAGCATTGATGTTGTGGTTGATGAAAAAGGAAACGTTCCTAGGCAAGTAAATTATGAAAATATAGAAGAAGATGAAGACTACCCTCCAAATCAAACTGATGATGAAGAAGAACTTCAAGAGGCACCAGTGGAACAAATAAGGATAGAAGAGAAGACTCCATCCAGGTATGTGCAGAAGAATCATCCAGAATCTCAGATTTTGGGGCAGAAAGAAGCAGGTGTACAAACTAGAAGAACAATTGCAGAAGCGTCAAGCTATTTGGCATTGCTCTCCTCCACTAAACCACAAAATGTAAAAGAGGCGTGCAAAGATGAATGTTGGGTCAAGGCAATGGATGAAGAACTTGAGCAGATCGAAAAGAACAACACTTGGGAGTTGGTTCCTAGACCAAAAGATAAGAATGTCATAGGAACAAAATGGATCTTCAAGAACAAGTTGAATGAAAATGGGGAAGTTATTAGAAACAAGGCCAGGCTTGTTTACAAAGGGTATGCTCAACAGGAAGGAATAGACTTTGAAGAAACTTTTTCTCCTGTAGCTAGACTTGAGGCCATCAGAATGTTCCTTGCCCTCTCTAGCTTTCAAAAATTCAAAGTATTTCAAATGGACGTGAAGTCAGCCTTTTTGAATGGGGACTTAGAAGAAGAAGTGTACATTGAGCAACCAGATGGCTTTATCCTTGGAAATGATCCAAATCTTGTATGCAGACTTAAAAAGGCTCTCTATGGGCTTAAACAAGCTCCAAGGGCTTGGTACTATCAGTTGGACAAATACCTTCATCAACAAGGTTTTTCAAAAGGATCAGTAGATAGCAATCTCTATATAAAAATTGAAAATAACAAATTGCTAATACTTGTTGTGTATGTAGATGATATTATCTTTGGAAGCAATGAAGAAGCTATGAGTCAAAGCTTTGCCTTGATGATGCAGAAAGAATTCGAAATGTCCTTGCTTGGAGAACTGACATACTTTCTTGGATTGCAAATCCAACAAAATGAAGGCAGTATCTTCTTGTCTCAAACCAAGTACCTCAAGCAGATTCTGAAGAAGTATGGCATGGAAGATTCTAAACCTGTATGTACCCCCATGATTACAGGATGCACCCTCAGTACAAATGATGAATCAGCAACAGTGCATCAACCAACCTATAGATCCATGATTGGGAGTTTGCTTTATTTGACAAGTACCTGACCAGATATTATGCATGCAGTGGGAATAGTTGGAAGGTTTCAATCCAACCCAAAGGAAACTCATCTTCAGGCAGTCAAGAGAATATTCAAGTACCTTCAAGGAACTCAAAACTATGGCTTATGGTATCCTAGAGATATAGATCTCACTCTTCATGCTTACACAGATGCAGATTGGGCCGGAAGCGTGGATGACAGGAAGAGCACAAGTGGCGGTGCATTCTTTATGGGTTCCAGATTAGTATCTTGGTTCAGCAAGAAACAGAGTTCGATTGCTTTATCTACAGCTAAAACGGAATATGTGGCTGCTGCATCTTGTTGCACACAACTCCTTTGGATGATGCAAACCTTGCAGGATTTTCAAATCACTTGTACTCCACCTGTCTCTATCTTATGTGATAATACAAGTGCAATAAGCATTTCAAAGAACCCAGTGATGCATTCAAAGACCAAGCACATACCGATCAAGTATCACTTTCTCCGGGAACAAGTGTTGGAACGAAAGGTCAAATTGGAGTATGTTCCTTCTAAGGAACAAGTTGCTGATATACTCACCAAACCACTGCCCAGGGAAACTTTTGAATATCTCAGACAGAAGCTGGGAATCGTTGATGCTTCATCCTGCTGTTGAAGCTTGTCTATTCCAAAGAAAAGTTGGTGTACGCGAGTTGGATAAGGGGTATCCGAGTACATACGCCGATTTATGCAGGTGCAGTCGCGTATATGGAGTTCTGAAGTAAATCAACAAGGGCAAACTCTAGTTGGAGAGAGTCTGAGATGGGTCTGTCAGAGACCATCAGGCACAGGTTCAGGGGGAGCAGATAATCTTCTAATAATGCATTGTTGGCATTACCTTAGAAGCTCTTGGTTCTAGTACTCAAGTTGTTTTTTATTCAGGTGGATCAGCTGCAGAAAGAAGATCAGAAGGAGAACATGATTGTTGATATGTACAGTGATTGACAGATGTTGTTGATAGTAGTTATTGATGATTTGCATAGTCTTGATATTTCATCTCTATGTCATATATCTCTTTTGTGGTATCTCTTTCATGGTGTCAAGGTCATGTAACGGCCTATATTGGTTTCCCCACTATGCCTGGGATGAAGATGAAATGTTTGGTTGTCATGTGTAAATTTCTGATGTATCCCCACTTGGTTGGGTGGATGATCCCCACTTGGTTGGGTAATGGTTGTATGTATTGAGTATTTTGGTGCTAGGAAGGTCTTTTATGATGTATAAGTCATGGTTCTTCTTGAAGAACATCTTTTTCAGATCTTGCCTACTGTCAGGGGGAGCATGTTCGGCTCAGCAGAGCAGAGATATCAGCATGTACTCAGGGGGAGCACAACCCTTTTCCCTTGATGACAAAGGGGGAGAAGAACTTTGAGGATCTTAGGGTTGCCATCAAGTCCAAAGGGGGAGATTGTTGGAATTTTGGCATAGGTATGGCGCTATGGTACAGGTGTTGTCCTTGATGGCAACTCACTTTGGTGACAGATCTCAGTTCAGGTGCTTAGAATGAAGGAAATCTTGTATACGCAGGTACAGCTTGCAGAAGACGCGTATACACGCGGTTTATACATTTCGAAGTCGCGTATGCGTATACACGCACTTTTATGCACATAAAAGCGCGTACATGGTGGGAAACTTATTTTTGGACCGTGGTTGTTAGTCCTTGGAATTTGAACCTATGGTTGTGGACCATGGTATCTCGTCAGAAGAGTTGACCCCAGGTTTTGGGCCCTTGGTATTGGTTTATTATGGTTTTGGACCGTGGTATTGTGGAAGGCCTAAAACTATAAAAGAGGAAGGAGATCATGTGGAAAATCACCATCTGAATTATTGAATATCTGATATTGTGCTAGATCTGGAATACATGTGATCGGGTTATGGTGCAGATCTAGATCTGAAAAAGGAGGAACCTAAGCACAAGAAGGATAAGGGCTATTGACGGATCAAAATCTCAAGGCTTGAACATTGGTATCTCTGTATAATTTTGATCTATTATATGTGGCGCTCTCTTGATCTATAAATCTGGGTTAACTAATGTCTGAATGCTTAAAAGAATAAATTATCGCTTATAGATCTGTACGCAGTTTGAGTGAATTGAAGGTGCGTATACACGCTTTTTCTGTGAATGAAAGAAGCGTATACACAGGTTGGTTGTGATACAGAAGCATATACATGCAGGTTGCTAAACAGTGAAGTAGCGTATATATCTTGATTTATGTTCTAGCTGCTACAGAGTTTTGGGTTCAGAATTGGTGTTTGATTACAGTTACTGTGTTCTGGGTACAGTTGTCAGAGAAGTTCTTATTTGTTTCAGCTTTTGAATGGTGAAAAGGAGTTTGGGTTATGCATAAATTCTTAATGTTTGATTGATGTTACTTGTGGATCCAGTCTGAAAATTAATGAAACGAGGTCCCTGAAAGCAAAGAGAAGGTTGTAGCCTTCTGCAGATAGGAGCCTGTGTACTAGTATCTCAAGCTAGTACAAGAACTAAGGGTGTTGGAACTCCCTTCCAGGAAAGATGGAAAACGAGAGATAGTTGTAGCTCTCTGCAGGTTGCAGCCTGCGTACTGGTAAAGTCTGCTCCAGTACAAGACATTGTAAAGAGAAGTTTCTAATTAACAAGAAGATAGAGACGAATTGCAGCAGGGGGTTTTCACCCACATTGGGTTTCCTCCTTACATCTTGTGTTCTTGTGTGTGACTGTCTTCTGCTCTATTTCTGGTACTGTTTATGTGCATCTGAATCACAGATTAATAACTGACATCTGAAAGATAATTCAAATTATAAGTCTTCTTGATATACGCGGGTTTCTTTATCTGTAGTTGCATATATACGCGGTTTCTTATTAACTGAACTAGCGTATATCATTTGGAATTTAGAAAGGAAATATTTGGCTTGATAATACTGATTCACCCCCCCCTCTCAGTATTATTTCCAACAGACTCCACAGATCAACCAAGACTTTTTGCAATTTCCCTGGTATGCTGATATATGTTTTGTATTGTTAAACCTGCAAACTCCTCCAGGGTTGTCCAGAACCAAGAAAAGATTCTTGAAAATGAAAGCATCAAGGTTTTGTATCATAGACAATGTTTTATTTTGGAGGAATCATGAAGGAATTTTACTTAATTGCCTAACATTGGATGAAACTAACAATGTTCTCAGGGAATTTCATGCAGGTGACTGTGGAGGATGCTTATACTGGAAATCCACAGCTGATAAAATCCTAAGGGATGGATTTTATTGGCCTTCCTTGTTTACTGATGTGAGAAAATTTGTAATGTCTTGCCACAAATGCCAAATTTTTGAATGCAAAAGAAAGTTGTTTCCTTTACCACTCAAACCTATTTCAACTGAGAGACCATTCCAGCAGTGGGGTTTAGACTTCATTGGTGAAATCCACCCTTCATCCTCTGGCCAGCATAGGTGGATTTTGGCTGCTACAGACTATTTTACCAAATGGATAGAAGCCATCCCTTGTAGGCAAGCCAATGACTCCATCATTATACAATTTCTAGAAACCAACATCTTGTCTAGGTTTGGTTGTCCGGATAAAATCATTACAGATAATGTTGCTGCTTTCAAGTCCAAAAAAATGATCAACTTTTGCCATAAATATCACATGAACTTGGGCCATTCCACTGCCTATTATCCTCAAGGCAATGGCCTAGCTGAGTCTTCCAACAAAAGTCTTATCAACATCATCAAGAAGGTCTTCGAGGAGAACAAAAATAATTGGCATAAGAAGCTGGTAAATGCACTATGGGCAGACAGATTAACCACCAAGAGATCCATTGGCACAAGCCCATATGAACTGGTTTATGGAATGGAAGCAAGATTTCCTTCATCTTTGGGGGTTCCTGTAATCAAGTTGCTGCAAGAGATACAAGCTGAGCCAAATGACATTCAAAGAAGGGTCAATCAGACAATTCACCTACAACAAACAAGAGAGGAAGTCTTTCAGAGAACCCAAATACTGCAAGATAAGCTCAAAATAATATTTGACAAAAGAGCCAAAGTTGAAGACTTCTTCATAGGAAGTAAGGTGTTGAGATGGGATTCCAGGAGAGAGGACAAAGGAAAACATGGCAAGTTTGATTTCTTTTGGAAGGGACCTTATGTCATTTATGTTGTACAAGGTAATAACACCTATTTTTTGAAAAGTTTGGATGGCTCAAACACTGAGGAAGGCCCAGTCAATGGGAGGATGCTCAAACATTATTTTGACCCCCTTTGATGAAACACTACATAGCCACATATTGTACATAAATATTTGTATTTTCAGTATTTTCATTTACAGTGGATAGACAGAGGTCCAAATGAAGAAGATTTTGAGGAGGACCAAGGTACTGCACCATTTTTTGATATATGTTTTGATCCTATCATTGGAAAGCAAGAGAAAACACTTGGGAACTATCAAGGTGATGAGGAATACTCAGAGAAACAAGCAAAAACAAAGTTGTAATTTCACAGCAAATCAACTTAAAGGGTATTTTATACAAGTTTTTAGGATTCAGATCGATGGTCTCTAACAAAAGGAAAATTCAGACTGCAGCAAGAATGGAAAAATAAGGTGATCTGACCTGTTGTTCTTGGCTTTTCATCTGGAAAAGCCATCCACAAGTGGAGCCACTGTTAGTCTCCTATACCAATAGGGTTTCATTTTTCATGATTGACAGTGGAAGTGCCAAAAATGTTCATCTTTGATGTTACAAAGGTTCCATATTTTGTGAAAGAAACAGACAGTTAAAAAATGAAAAGAGGGTATGCCTTAAAAGAATAATCAAAAGGCAAGAAAATGAATTGGTCAGAAAGAATAATTGAAATAAACCCCAAAGAAAGACCAGGAAAGTGGCTAACCAAAATGCCACTGCTATCCTGATGGATGGCCCAACAGTTCAAACTGGACCATGCCATGTTTTAAATTGCTTGTTCTAGACTAGAGAATGAATACCTGTCCAAACAGTTCAAGCTTGGCAGATGAGTAGCTACATAGAGAAATGAAGGAGCCCAACTGCTTAATCTAGGCCCTTGGAAGATATAAGGGTAGATTTAGATGGGAGGGCAGCCAAAAGAAAAGAGGATTATCAGGGTTTGCAAGGCTAAGTGCACCCATTCAGAAGAAGAAAAGATGTTAGGTCTATTAGGTAGGGTAGGCAGTTGGAGGTTGCAAAAGCAAGGTCTGACCACATGATATATTGAAAGTCATGTCTCATCTCATTAATAAGAGAGGGGCAAGAACAATGGTCCATATGGCAAACTATCAAACCATGTCTAACTTCCCTCATTCCCTTCAAAAGGTTTCTTACTAATATCCCCTTGAGGACTTTAGGTTCTACCTAAATAGTCTTCCTTACATTTCTCCCCTGAGAAAGTCAGGTCAAGTTGTGACCTTCTCCTTCAAAAAGAAGCCACATTTCTTGTATAAAGCCCTCACTTCATACTTCATCCATTTTTGGTTTCTAAGTTTCAGTTCTCAAGCTCAAATTATCCCTCACACTTCATCTCACATACCCATATTAACTCCTAACCCTATTATATAGCCCCCTAGTTACATCCCCACCCCTATTTTTTACAAAAAACTATATAAAATTCCCAAAAAAATATATTAACTATCCCCCCCCTAGCATTATAGCTAAGTAACATGGTTATGGGAGACATTAGCCCATCTGGGGCTATAATCAACCCTTCTGCGTCCTTATCCTGGAATTAGTCTAACCTCTAGTTAAGATTAATAGCCTATACTTAAACCCCCACTCACCTAAACCCTTGAAAATCACCCCACGGTCAAAACCCAATCTGAAATGTTTAAATGTTTTTTATTAAAAATTATGGCACAATAACCCGCATTGATCATACCCCCCAAAACCCACCCAAACTAAAGTTTCAAACTTGCAGCCGCAAAATATTATTTAAATTACAGGCGGGACCCGCTCCGAACTTGCATGTCGTGTCGGAGGCCCCACCAGCCGTCGATCTCCCACCACGCCCAATCCAACGATGGGCGGGTGTTTTGAGCCGCCAACATGCCGGGCTTTAACGTCTGGGGGACAGGCGGTTTTTCCGCCGTACCCCCGCCACGTGTCAACAGCCCGGGATGTTCGGAGGCCTCCCCCCCGAAACCGCTTCTGCTCAAAGGCGGTGCGGGCAAACCACAAAACACCGTCCAGAAACCACCCTCCACCCATTACGTCAGCAGTCCCGTCACCGTGACGTCATACCTGGTCCCCCGCCGCCACCCCACGTTACCCGCCACGCTGTCCTTCCGCGCCCACGCTGTGCCACCGTGTCCCGCCACGTTGTCCTCCCAGTCAGCATCCACGTCACCCGTCCGTACCCAGGGCCCGCTGATGACGTCATGCTGACGTCATCACGGGAAAGCGCCAAAAGCGCGTATGCGCCAAATTTTTCGTTAAAAACGCCGAAAGTGACCGTTTTCGGTCATTTTCATTGTAAAATTGCGACTGCACTATTCTGTTGTTCACTCTCAATTGCCTCCAGATTTCAAATTTCATCACTTTGGACGCCGCCACCTGCAAAGTCGACGTCAATCTTCGCCCTTCAATCAACTCGACCACCCTCGGCGCTAGCTAATCCAGGTATTTGCCAAATTCGACCTGATTTCCCGTGTTCTTCCCATTCTCTGCAATTTTTTTCCGCTAAAATTGCCTACAAAACTCCTAAATTTAATGGTGTTGTCCTGTGAATGGTGGCCTAAATAATCTAAGGCACCCCTTGTTCAAGAGAGCCACGCACTGTTCATAAATTCACTGTGACAGAATCATTTTCCGACTTGAATTTTCGATTTAGTCTCACACCTACCCGGCATTGTTCCCTTTTGTCGTGTTGCGTTCAAGCTCCCAGTGCATTATGTTGTAATCCCTTTCTCCTCTGCTTTTGCCCTCACTGTCTCTAAATTCAAGGATTTTGCCAAAGGAAACTAAAGCTCAAATCAAACTCTGCAAATTGTCCTTTCAATATAGCAGCAAAATATTGAAGACTTTGGCCTCAGCTAGAATCATTCTGCTACTCCTCTGCAAAACCTCACAAGATATCATCCTCAGCCTGTTATACTCAAAAACTTCATTCTAAAGATAACACCTGAAAGTTTTGTAATGGCTACACCATCAGCTCTTAGTGTCACTCCTATGAATCCACCAAGCAAGGAGCTCGAAGCCATGCCTCTTGCTGATAGACATTACCTTATCCAAGATCTTGTTGGTGACAGAAACCACTTGCAGACCTTCTGCCAGTTGAGAAACAGTTATCTAAGTAACAATGACATGTATGGTATATGGGAGTCTAATCTGCCTTATTATTTCCTCCCATCTGTTAATATTTTTCCAGAGATCCTCCTCTTATGTGCTGAGAACTATGATCCAACTCAGAGAACTGTTAAGTCTCCATCTGGGAGCATACTTTTCCACATTAATCCTGACTCCGTCAACCAAATGCTCAATTTCAAGCAGACTCAGTTGTTGTTTTCCTTCTCCATGAACTATTTGCTGGATGCAGGCTCCAAACTCTCCAGTGCTGACATTGAAAAGATCACCAAGACATTCATGAGGGCAGACCGCCAGCCTACAAGGCCACCTCCTTTCTTATATGTGCATTTCAATGAGGTAGGCAAGCTCCTAGTTGATATGATCTCTTATGTGCTGGGCTTCAAAACCAGTGAGCACATTGATGAAACAATGTTGGTATTATTAGCTGCATATAGTCCAGGCCAGCCCCCTACTTACAAGTATAACTTTTCCAAGTTTATAGCCAATAAAATATAGGACCAGCTATTGAAAGTGGATAGAGAGGGAGTATTTAAATATTCATCATATATCTACCACTTATTCATGTATTACCAGTCTGAAATCTTCCAATGCCCCATCAAGAAATTAGATTCTAGGGGTGAAAAGAGGTTTGTCATCTTCTGTTCATCGGTCTTTCATGAAGTTCAAAACTCTCCATATTCTTACTGTGAGTTTGTTGACCAATATGTATACCCAGTCTCTTGCCTCCTAATGAGATCCCCTCCTCCCAGATTGTCATTTGAGATTCAGAAGACCTTTCAGCTGTCCAAGAGCTATAAAATAGGTGATTGGTACCTATATCAAAACCATAATGTCATCAGAATCTATGGCTGTGAGCTCTGTCCTTACAGGCTTCCAAGGTATGTACCAATGAGATTGTTCGCCTTGGAATACTATAGGCAACTCATTAGTTCTGACCTCACCCACTTTCATAGTGCCAAAAAGAAAGCCCACCTCAAATTCAAAGACCATCTAGGCCCCTTCATCATGAACAAGAAAGAAGGTTGGCAAGATGCTGATCTAATTCTCAGGGACAAATATAAACTAAAGAGGAGCTTCTGGAGGGTCCCTTATGACCCGGAAGGTTTTATCAGTGCCAGAAGAGTTAAATACAGGCTGCTAGGTTATGACCACTATAAATATCGAAAAATTGAGCAATAAGCCAACCAAGATGAGTGGTTGCAAGGTACATTAGTTGAGGAATTAACTCAAGAGGAAATAATGGAGAAAAATGTCAAGGATTTAGAAAAAACTCTTGACTTGGATTCTGTGCAGCAGGTAACATTCAAGCTGCCACATCAAATTGGAGAAGGCACATCCACTACTGCAGCCACACCAGCCGCCCAGGGACCATCTACATCAGCAACAGGTATAGCAAAGGGCAAGGGAATAATGGGTGCAGAAAATGAAGTGGTCACAGAGCAGCCTACCTCTTCAATAGGGCAACATCAAGAACAGGCTCCTCCACAAAAAATAGAAACACCAAAAGTGCATGCCTTGCAGAATCCTGCACATGAGGAAAGAGGCAGAAAACGAGACTGAGATGAGTCCACACCTGCTAGTGGATCCACTCAGCAACCCGAAGCCAAGAGGCAAAAGGTTGATTCTCCAATTGTGGAGGAAATCAGTGAAGAAATCCTTGGAAGCCCAAGGAAAGATAGAGAAGACAGTCAACAAACGGCTACAAGCTCTTTTCAACAAGAGCAAGAAAGACAGCATGGCATGGAGGTGTCCTCTTCCACTTAGAAAATCAAGAACCCATCTAGCATCAAGGCCACCTTTAAAGAAATTAAGGCACAAAATGAGCTGCTAAGAGTGCAGTTATATGACCAATTTCTCAAGGCAACACCAGCCAAACAAGAAATATTGATGGCAGCATATGACATCAAAGATGAAAAGATGATCCTCAACCATTTTAAACCTAAGGTACAGCAGCCTCATTCGGCTGCAGATTATGTCAGAGCGAAGTTGGAGGTTATGGCAAAAGACATTCACCCCATGGATCAAATAGAACTGCATAAGCAAATAGGGGAAATGGTCTATGCCACATTGGTAGACAAGGCCACAATGGCCCATGAGTTAAAGGAATCTCTAAGGAACACTAATACTTAGCTTGATTTAGAAAGAATGTCCTCCATAGCCAAAGACAATAGAATCAAAACATTGGAGGACATTATTGTGGACTTAGGACATGATCCTAAGGATCCTAAGGGTGTGAGGGCCCTTATGAAGAAGAAGGATGATGATATTGCTGCATTGAAAAAGAGATTGAGATTGCTCCCTACTGAGCACCCTCAAACGGGAGAATTGCAGAAAGAGAAAGAAGCTGAGGATCAATTGGATTTGATGATGAAACTGAACCGAAGAGTAATTGATTTGGAAGGGGAGTTGGAGAGCTCACTGCAAGACAAACAGGGAGAGTTAACCTCCCAGCCTCCTCAAACTGCCCCAACTACTGCAGCAACTACATAAGCAGCAGTGACCCCTCCAACGGCTATAACAACTTTAGATGCTGCAGCGGAAACAACAACAGTCCCTGAGTCTAGCATAAGCATGGATGATTTGACCAAAGCTGTCAAGGAGCTGGAGCTGCAGGCAACAGAGATTAAACAAGCCAAAGAAAAATTGGCTGAGCTGGAAACAAAATATGATAAGTCCAAAATGACAGTAGTTGAGCAGACCAGAGAGATTAAGGCCCTGAAAGATAGAATAAAGGCCTTGGAAAAGGAACTGAATTTAGAAAAGACTCTTGCTGAGATAAAGAAAATTTTATGGACCCGGATTGACCACTCTATCACCAAACAGTGGAAATCAAACAAAACAGTGCATGAGCAGATTGAGTTAATAGGCCAAGCTCAAATTGAAAGCCAAAAGGCCAGAGCAGCACTAGGGAATATGCCTGAGCAGGCCAGCAGAATGATACATTTCCTCAACATTCACACCAACGAGGAGTTGGCAACCTTATACATCAGCAGCAGAACAGATACTGTCCTAACAGCCAAAAAGGTGCTGACCCTCAGAAATTTTGTGCAGAATTTGGAGAGAAAATGTCAAGAAATGCAGGCTGAGGTTGATGACTACAAGCTTAGAATGGGTGCATTACAAGGCAAAGGATTACCAAGCCTATTGACCGGTGCTGGAACACTGCTCACCCGTGAGAAATATGTCACTAGAATGACCAATTTCATTGCAAATCAGATCACAGCATCCACCAACACTTCAGAAGAAGCAGGACCTCCATCAGGGCAGAGCCTCTATGACAAGCTGGAAAAATTATTTTACATTGAGCATGAAATTAATCACTTGTTTGAGGTCCCACCAAATTTTTACAGGTACACAGAGGCAGATGAAACTCTAATAAAAATACGAAGACACCAGCTGCCTAAAGAAGATTGGTGGCAAGCAATGCTGCAAATTTTGCCCCAATGATCTCAGTTCGGTCTCTTCTAATCAGTCTCAGGTCAACAATCGTTAATGCAGCATGAAGAGAATAGGCAGAGTGGGTGAGAGTAATGACTCAGCAAAATACTGGGACAGCAAGCCAAAGAAGGAAAACAAGCATATTTTCGACAGCGCACTCCAGCCGACTCAATTGGTCACAAAAGTCAAAACTTTTTGACAAGATGGATAGCTAATGCACTAAATAGTTACTACAGCATTTACTCTCTCAGCTGTAATCCCTCAGGGGTTGGCATAGAATTTATGAGCCATTAACTCATCAGCTAGATATTTTGTATCTAATTTTTGTATATATACCTCCCCACACAACGTATTTGGGGTTGGTGATTTTCTCTCTGAGACACTGTTTTGTATATTTTCAGACTATCTAATACAAATGGCTGGAAAAGTTCATGATCTATGCATTGTTTGATGTCAAAGTGATGATCTGCGTTCTGCTACAGAATTCTTGTGTTGTTTGATGGAACAATAAGTTATCCTAAACTATGTTTTGTCTTTCTATGTTTGCTTAACTCAAATATATGTTTCATTAGCTTAGCAATAGAGAAAAAGAATAGTACAGGAATTGTTTGAATACACCCTATGCTCAATCTCTGTTGTTAAAAATGTTTTCTTCATAACTAATCGTAAACATGAATTCTTAACTGCTCATGTTTGTATCTGTTCTATCATTATGAATGTTGTTCAGGAATTCTTAAATGCTCCTAAAATATGTTCCCACTATTCCCCCTATCATTTTAGTGAAATATCCTTAGTTGCCTTTCACTCCCTGATCTCATCCCAGCATATTATAGATTTGAAAAATTGTTCCATAGATGCTTGTCTGGCTCTGTAGCATAACCTTTTCCTCAAAAAGACACTTCCAGCAGTTCACCATCATCGACTCCATGCCCAATGTCCTAGATCATTCTACAAAAACATACCTGTTCTGACTGAAATCATCATCCCAACAAATTCAAAACAAAATCCTGTGCACCATAACTAGCCTAAAATTACACCAAAAAAAAGCTAAATCAGAAAGAGAGAGCCCTCTCTGATTGCAGGTAGGCTAGGACGTGTGGCTGAAAGATTGGTTAGTGGTTACCTCGGCCGTATTCCCTTTGGAGTCTAAGGGAACAACCTGAGTGTTAACACCTTCATCAATTTTTAATCTCTCAGGAAAAGGTGGTTTTGAAATAGATACTGAAGGTTGTTCCATAATAGGATTTGAGTTATTTGAATGTGTTGGAGTAACTTGTTTTTGAGTTTTTTCTTTTTCAATTTATCAAAATGAAAAAGATGTAGGAATTTACAAGGTAAGTTCCTCAGATAGAACACCAAAGGGCAATGCTCACAAACAAATCACAGATAAATACACCAGTATTCTTAACGTGGTTAAAACCCTCAAAGATGGAAACAATCCATGGCCTAAGCCAATGAGGCCACTTCATGCAATTTATTAATAAAAGAAATAAAATTTACATAAGATTCTCTCATGAATGGTCACCCTACAAATGACCCTCCACATTCTTTAAATAGAGATCATGGACCAATCGGGTGTTAAGCCACGGATCAAATGTTGGTAATACCGAGGAGAGAATGAACCATCGTATCACTTCATGTCTATAACATACTGTGACCGTCATATTGTAAGTTACAAAAGTACATAGTTAAGAAACACACTTTACCTAACTCTACACTAGACCAAGTTATACTTAATTATTTCCTATGTGTTGGAATATCCTAACATCCCCCCTTAAGAACAACTTGGGATAGGATTGAAGGATGTGCAAATATGACACAATAGGAGAAGGAAGGAGGCATTAGAGCCTATCCCCCCTTAGTGACAACTTCTTGAACTTCAACCATAAATGAAAGTTTAGTAAACTTCGCCTCTGTGAGAGCCTTTGTGAAGATGTCTGCAACTTGATCATCGGTTGAACAATATTGCACTTCAAGAACATGGTCATGAATGAGATTTTTGATGAAGTGCATGTATAGTTCAATGTTTTTTCTGCACTGATTTTGGACTGGATCTTTGCATAGTTGAATGGAACTTTGATTATCACACCAAAGTGTAGTCGGATGCTGCTGTTGAAAGCCAAACTCTGATAGGGTCTGACGAAGCCAAGAGGCTTCCTTACTAGATTCTACAGTGCCACGATACTCTATTTCTGCTGAAGAAAGAGAAATGGCACTTTGTTTCTTGCAAGCCCATGTAATAGATCCAGAAGAAAGAGTAAATACATAACCTGTAGTAGACCTCTGATCATCAGGGTCACCAACCCAATCATAATCAGTGAAACCAACCAATAGAGGAGATGCTTCTTCACTGTAATGAATCCCAAACTGAACTGTACCTCGAACATAACGAAGTATTATTTTAGCTACTTTCTAATGACTTTCATGTGGTTTTTGCATAAACCGAGCAATAATGCCAACAAAAAAGGAAAGGTTCGAATAGGTATGGGTCAGATACAAAAATTTTCCTACAAGCTGATAGTATAAGGTAGCATCAACTTCAGGGGAAGTACAAGTGACTGAAATTTTGGCTCCAAACTGAAAGGGAGAAGGGGTTGGCTTACAGTCTTCCATGTGAAAGTGGCGTAGAAGATCACAAGCATACTTGGAATGGGAAAGAGAAATACCTTCCTTGGATTGCAAGACTTGAAGACCAAGAAAATAATGCAAGTGTCCTAAGTCTATCATTTCCAAATGATTTTTAAGGTTGGACTTCACATGGTTTATATGGTTGGGATCACTACCAGTAAGGATAAGATCATCAACATAAAGAATAAGAATGATAAGAGACTTACCCACTTTCTTGGTGTAGATAGTATTGTCAGAATGAGAACTAGAAAAGCCAGTATCTAAAAGAAAGCTATCCATTTCGGCATACCAAGCTTGAGGGGCTTGCTTGAGACCATAAAGGGATTTCTTAAGCCGACATACAAGGTTGAATTTTGTTTGTATAATGCTAGGAGGTTGTTCCATATATATTTCTTCATGCAAGTCCCCATGCAAAAAGGAAGATTTAACATCCATCTTATGGACTTCCCATTTGAAAGAGGCAGCAAGGGAAAGAACAAGGTGGATAAAGTTCATTTTGGAAACAGGGGAGTAGGTTTCAGTATAGTCCATGCCTTCAACTTGTGAAAAACCCTTAGCAACAAGACAAGCTTTATGTTTATCAACTTTTCCATCTGGTCTGAACTTGTTTCTGTAAACCCATTTGCATATAACAAGTTTTCATCCTTTTAGAAGAGGAACAAGATCCCATGAAATATTATTTGCCAATAATGAACGATATTCTTCATTCATAGTTGCATCCCAATCTGGATGGCTTGAAGCTTCTGCAAAGTTGTCAGTATCATAATTCATTGAAGCTTGATCCAGTAAAGAAGAGGCTCTATCGAGCTGAGAACGTGTACGTCGTTGATCTATAGCATCACCTACAAGAGCACCTACTACATCCCGAGTAGCACGGACCCATTTTGGAAGTTGAGGAGCTAAAGGAGGATCAAGAGAAGGTGGGGGAGGATTGTCATCCTCGTTGTCATCATCTGAAGAAGAAATATTTTTATAAGGAAGGGATAGAGAGAGGTGGCACATCCGCTGAACTAGGCTAATAGGCCGATATATTTTCAACAAACTTTGCATCTCTTCTAATGATAACATTTTTGGGCTTAAGTGGAATAAGTCTATATCCTTGACACCTTCAGAATATCCAACAAAAATACATTTTTCACTCTTAGGTTCTAAGGTTTTATGTTTCTCATCGGGAATATGGGCCCATGCTTCACTTTCAAAAACACGAAAGTGACTTACATTTGGTTTAATTGAGCTCCATGCTTCTTCTAGAGTGATATTCTTTAAAACCTTAGTAGGAGTGTGATTTACTATGTAATTTGCACAGTTAATTGCTTCTGCCCAAAAATTAAGACTAACTCCTTTAGATTGAAGCGTACAATTAGCCATTTCTTTTAAGGTGTGATTCTTCCTTTCAGTTACACCATTTTGTTGTGGAGTGTATGGAACAGTATGTTGCATTTGAATTCCATGCTAAGTGCAAAAGTTGATGAATTTGTTGTTAACATATTCTCCGCCATTATCAGAACTTAACTTAAGAATTTGATGTCCAAATTGTTTCTCAACAAAGGCCTTAAAGGCCAAGAACATTTTAAATAACTCACTCTTTAGTTTTAAGAAGTATACCCAAGTGCATCTAGAGAAATCATCAATGAAAGTTAAGAAATATTTGTAGCCAGAGAATGAAACAACTGGAATTGGACCACATGAATCACTATGCATAAGCTATTAAAGGGTTGAGGCATGCCAAGAGGCACGTTTTTCAAAAACTATCCCGATGATGTTTTCTGAGTACACATCTGGAACAAAAACCATCTTTGCAAGATACCATAGGAAGACCTGTCACCATATTTTCTTTACATAGATTTTGAAGAGAGCGATAGTTTAAGTGACCAAATTACTCATGCCAAAGTTTGCTCACTTCATCATTATGAGAGTCAAATACCAAGGGAAGAGTTGATGACACAAAGTTGTTAAACTTATACAACCTTGTAGAATCATCAGCAATGCCAGTAGCTAAAATCTGTCTAGGATCTCTTAGGTCCTTAATTACAACATCGTAAGGTGAAAATTCAACGGTTTTACCTTCACCTGAATGAGTTATCTGATATATAGATAGAAGGTTGCAGGATAAGGTTGGAACACATAATACATCATTAAATTGATCATTGTCTAGATGAACAATTCTAGTCCCTACAATACTAAGAGATTTATCATCACCAACATATATATTTTTGGTGCTATAATCATCTTAAGAAGAAAACATGGCTTTGTTTTTTCCATGTGATAAGAAGCTCCATAATCAATCAGCCACTCAAGAGAATGAGAAAAAGAAGATACATTTAGTGCATAACCAGACCGAGATGCTTGACAACCAGATGCAAAAAGTAATATTCCTAAAGATGAAGTTGAAGTTGAAGAGTGCTCCAAATGGATGTTATGCTTCTTCATTGCTACTTCCAAGGATTACATCTTCTTAAATCATTTGGATTCTAAGTGGCCATCTCAATTACAAAAGTTGCAATGTCTATCAATCTTCTTCCCTTTGTTTTTATTTTCCTTATCATTTTGTTGAACTGATTTTTCATTTTGAGACTGAAATTACTTAGGACCCTTGTTTGGTTTAGGACCATTCTTTTTAGGATATTGTTTCTTAGGATTCTTTGAATTTGGTTGTTGTTGGGGGGCTACGGCTTTCTTAGAAGAGTTTCGAAGATTAAGAAGGCCAAGATGTAAGAGTTGTTCTTGTTCTCTTATTAAAGAATCACAAAAGGCATCAAAAGAGGGGGACTTGTAGTCTTATCCTTGAGAAATAAAGGCTTCTCTAGCATAATGGAAGGTGGAAACAAACACAGAGTAGGTTGGTCCCAATTTATTAAGAATGGAATAGATAAAGCTACCATCTTCTTTCTTAACCTTAACACCTTCCAAGAGAAGTCTAAGGGTCTTGAACTTGGATAAAAAATCTTCGATGGAAGAAAAATTATTGGGGTCCAATGTAAGAAACTCATTTTCAAGTTGATGGGCTCTAATTTCATTTTTAATTCCAAAAACTTTAGTGAGTTGTTTCATTGCTTCATTAGGGGTATCAAGTTCTACGATATTAAATCTAAGGTCTAGAGAAATAGACATCTCTATCAACCCACATGCTTGATCTTTCCTATTTTCCCATTTGGCTACCTTTTCTTCATCTTTAGGTTTAGTTTCTTGGCCTGAGGCTATTCTATAAAGACCTTTACTTCTAAGTAAATCCACAATGTAGGACCACCATTGGAAGTAGTTAGTGTTGTCAAGAATAACTTGGCATGGACTTTCCATTTTAACAAAAGCTGAAGTTTTGGATGCTAAAACTAAATGTTCCAATGGAAATATCTCGAAAAATTAGGCCGATTAAAAAAAAAAACAGCTCTGAAAACGGCTTTTGGATGAAGAAGTTATGGCTTTTTGAAGAAAAGTTGTTGAAGATGTCGACGAAGTGCATGAATGTGCGGAAGTGAATGATAATGTTATATTTAAAAAAAAAATTGCCACCACAATCTCCCCCCCCCCCCCCCCCCCCCCCCCCGCCCCCGCTTTCCAAACTTAACCTAATTAGCTCACTTAAAAAAAATATGTGACCCACTTTTATAAATAAGTGAAAGTTACTTTTACAATGGTACTTTATGAGCTACCCACTAAATTGTAACTTAAATAAAAGATAAAGATATTTTAGAATTATAAGTGACTCACTTTTTATAATGAGTGAGAATACTTTTACATAAAGTAACTTTAAAACATAAGTTACATGTGTTTTTTGAAAAAGTAACTCAAAAAAAAGAAAGACTTGAACTCAAGACCTCTATTCTCATAAAGTAACTTTGGACCAAGTGAGCTAGTTTAAAAAGTTAGTAATTTTTGGAAAAGGAGTTTTTTATCATCATCATCATCATCATCACTGAAGCTTTGGAGTTCGTGCCTACTTGAAAAAACTCTTTTTGCATACAAAACAAAAACCACACATCCCAACACGGATATACAAAAAAACCAAACTTTATGGCTTGAAGTTAGCTTTCGTGGAAACTGAATATTTTCCACAATGTTTCTGATCTTTTGAGATCACACTAAAGGTGTTGGGTGTGGAGCTTGATTATCTTCTTTATTCAAATGTATCACCGCATTGGACCCCAGTTCATCATGTGGCGGCAACACCGTCCGTAAAATGTTTGCCGCCAAGGGGGTCCAGGGGGGCGAAGCTAAAAGTAGATGTAAAAGTGTCTTGTAAAATGTTGTAATTTCGTAATCAATATGGGTCATTCACTAGGAGTAGATCTGACAGTAGAAGTTATGTCTAATTTAGGGCTTTTTACCCTAAAGGCAGCCCCTCATTATATGTGAGGGAATTGTATTGCATCTATGTAGATCTGTATTCTGAGTTAGGAAGAGAGAGGTGATTGAGAGCGAAGAGGGAATTACAACGGATCTGTTATAGGTTATATTTCTTCATTTTGCTGGATAATATAAAAGGAAGGAATGGTTGTTTCTCTATGGTCGTAGCCCAAAATTGGGTGAACCACGTATATTTGTGTCTCTCTTGTGTTATGTGTTTTCTATGTTTATATTTCTGCAATATATTTTATGTGTTCCATTTCTCTATAATATATAATTTTATAACAACTGGTATCAGAGCCGAAGGTCTATTTGGCTAAAAAACTGGTAGGAGAGAAGGGTTCCTGGTTCGAGTGGGAGCAATGGCAGAAGATGGTAGGTTTAAGGTCGAAAAATTTAATGGCCAAAACTATCACCTGTGGAATATGCAGATGGAAGATTATCTATATCAGATAGATCTATACCTACCATTTAGCGGAAAGTCAAAGAAGTCGACGAGTATGACAGACACAGAATGGGATATTCTTGACATAAAGGCACTTGGAACAATACGGGTGTGCTTAGCGGCATCGGTAGCGTTTAATATTTCAAAGAAAACGAAAACAGAGGGTTTAATGTCGACATTGGCTAAATTATAAGAAAAACCCTCGGTCTCAAATAAGGTATTTCTTATGAAGCATTTATTTAATATGAAGATGTCAGAAGGTGGATCTGTTGCTGATCATTTAAATGAATTTAATACAGTTACCAGTCAGTTAAGTTTTGTAGGGATAACTTTTGATGATGAAGTTAGGGCTCTGTTATTTCTGTGCTCGTTGCCAAAAAGTTGGAATGGTTTAGTTATGGCCGTTAGTAACTCCGTCTCTAGATCTAGTACTTTAAATTTTGATGATGTTGTTGGTGCAATCCTTAGCGAGGAAATGTGACAAAAAAGCTCCGGTGAGACATCAAATAATGCTTTGACTATAGAGACTAGGGGAAGAAAAATGGAAAGAGGAAAGAGCCCAAGATGTCGTAGTAAGTCAAGGAAAGACAAATCCAAGTCTAGATCAGGGATAGTGTGCTAGAAATGCGGGAAGAAAGGACACCTGAAGAAAGACTACAAGTCTCGAAAGGGAAAAGAAGGAGACACGCAGCAAGAAAACAATCATGAAGTAAATGTGACAGGTGATGCGTTGCAAGATGCTTTGATTCTTTCATTAGAAAATATTATTGATGCCTGGGTGGTAGATTTAGGGGCCTCATTCCATGCCACACCTGATAGGAAACATTTTCATGATTATGTTCAAGGAAATTTTGGACAGGTTCAATTGGGTGATGATAAACCGTGTAAAATCATTGGAATGGATATAGTTTTCATAAAACAACAGAATGAAAATCAATGGCTATTGAAGGAGGTAAGGCATGTTCTAGATCTAAAGAAAAATATGATTTCAATAGGGTAGTTGGGAGGTGAAGGTTGTGTAACTACTTTTACAGATAAAACCTAGAAGGTCACTAAAGGAGCCCTGGTAATAGAAAAAGGAGAAAAGGTTGGTACATTGTATTTATGCAATGATATTCCTAATTATGTTAATGATTTAACCTCTACAAGAGAAGATACGACATTGTGGCATCATAGGCTTGGGCACATGAGTGAGAAGTGGATGCATATTCTTCACTCAAGAAATTTGTTGTCAAGTTTGAAGCATGATGATTTAAAATTATGTGAGAATTGTGTTTATGGAAAATAGAAGAGAGTCAGATTCCTCAAGGTTGGGAAAGAAAAGAAGAGTGAAAAATTAGAGCTTGTGCATACATATGTATGGGGACTTGCTTAGGTATCATTTCTTGGTAGCCCTCATTATTCTGTTACCTTTATTGATGATGCAACCAGAAAAACCTGGATTTATTGTATTCGAAATAATTCTGATGTATTTGATACTTTCAAGAAATGGAAAGCTTTGGTTGAAAATGAGACAGGGAAAAAGGTTGAAGTGTCTCAGATTAGACAATGGAGGTGAATATTGCAAAAAAGAGTTTGATAGGTATTGTTCAAAGAATGGAATTTTCAGAGAGAAGACAGTTCCAGGAACACCACAAGAAAATTGTGTGTCAAAAAGGATGAACAGAACAAGCATGGAGTGTGCAAGGTGCATGAGATTGCATGCAAGATTGCCTTTACAAATTTGGGCAGATTCTGTAGATAGTGTTGTTTATCTAATAAACAGAGGGCTTTCAAGTTCCTTGGATGTTGGTATTCCAAAGGAAGCATGGACAGGTAAAAAGGTAAACTAATCATTTTTAAAGACTTTTGGTTGTGAAGCCTTTGTCCACATTACTAAAGAAAATAGAACAAAGCTTGAGAGAAAATCAAATAAATGTATCTTTATTGGATATGGTGTTAATGATTTTGGTTATCAATTTTATGATTATGAAAAACACAAAATCATTAGGAGCAGAGATGTCATATTCAATGGAAAGGTTTTGTATAAGGATCAAATGTAGGAAAAGAAACAGGAAAAAGAAAACAGAGAATACACAGTTCTTGATGAGATCACAGAAAAATTGAAGGTGCCTGAAAATCATAATGATCAACATCCAGAACAACAACAACAAGCACCTCAAATGCCTGAAAGTGGTGTTAGAAGATCTACCAGGATAAGTAGACCTCCTGAACGATACTCTCCTTCATTATATTATATATTGTTCATTGATTCTGGTGAACTAGAATGTTATGAAGAAGTAGTGCAGGTAGAAACTAGGAAGAAGTGGGGGCAAGCCATGAAAGAAGAGATGGACTCCCTAGCACGTAACCAGACTTGGGACTTACTCAGGTTTCATGCAGGTAAAACAACATTGCAAAATAAATGGGTTTATAGGTTGAAGAAAGAAGATGGAAGTAGAAAAAGGTATAAAGATAGACTTGTGGTGAAGGGGTTTGCACAAAAAAAGGGTATAGACTTTGATGAGATATTTTCCCTGTTGTTAAAATGACTTATCATAACTATTTTAAGTCTAGTAGCAGCTGAAGGTTTGCATCTTGAGCAGTTAGATGTAAAGATAGCCTTTCTCCATGGCGATTTGGAGGAAGAGATGTATATGCAGCAGCCACAAGGACATGAGGTAAAAGGGAAGGAGAAACTAGTGTGCAGGTTGAAGAAGAGATTGTATGGCTTAAAAAAGGCTCTAAGGCAGTGGTATCTAAAATTTGACAGGTTTATGTCTAAACAAGGTCATACTAGATGTCACTATGATCATTTTTTTTATCTCAATAGGCAAAATGATGGCAGCTATATTATATTGTTATTGTATGTGGATGGCATGCTTGTTGTAGGTTCTAACATGCAGGAAATAAATGTTCTCAAAAGAATATTGGCGAACTCACTTGCAATGAAGGATTTGGGTGCTGCAAAAAAAATCCTTGGTATGAGAATAACTAGAGACAGAAAGAATCGAAAATTAACATTGTCTCAAAGTGAATACATAGAAAAGGTATTGAAAAGATTTAATATGAAAAATGAAAAACTGGTTAGTATACCTTTGGCTAGCAATTTCAAACTAAGTAAGGAAATGTGTCCCAAGGCTCAAGAATAAATGGATTATATGTCTAAAGTTCCATACGCATTAGCAGTTAGAAGCTTAATGTATGCAATGCTCTGCACAAGGCCTAATATTGAACATGCAGTGGGAGTTGTAAGCAAGTACATGAAAAATCGAAGAAAAGAACATTGGATGGCTGTGAAGTGGATTCTCAGGTATTTGAGAGGTACCACAAATAAATTATTATGCTTTTGTGGTTCAAACATTGCTCTACGGGGATATGTTGATGCAAATATGGCGCATGATATAGATAATAGGAGGAGAAAAATAGGGTATGTGTTTACTATATGTGGAACAGCTGTTAATTGGGTTTCAAAACTACAAAGTGTTGTACCCTCAACAATGGAAGTAGAGTATTTTGTTGCTACAAAGGCTAGTAAAGAAATGATTTGGTTACAAAGGTTTCTAGATGAATTGGGTAAGAAGCAGGAGTTGGGCAGGTTATACAGTGATAACCAGAGTGCCATACATATTGCAAAGAACTCTGCATCTCATTCCAAGACTGAACATATACAGCACAAGTACCATTCATACGGTCAGCATTCGGAGATGGACAGTTGAAGCTAGAAAAGACACACACTAGCTAGAATCCTGCAGATATGTTAACAAAAGTTGTAATCAGGGAGAAACTAAGATTCTGCTCAGTTTCAATTAGTCTTCAAGTATGATGAAGAAGATGAAAAACATCTAGGTCCAAAGTGGAGTCATTTTCCAACAAATGAAGAAGTGGTGGAGTTGTTATAATCAGTGTCCAAGTGGGATATTGTTGGGTATGGAGCCTAATTATCTTCTTTATGCAGAGGTATCGCCGCATTGGACCCCAGTTCGTAATGTGGCAGAAACGCCGCCAATAAAATGTGTGCCTCCAGGGGGGTCTAGGGGGGCAACAATGATTATTTGGAGCCCCCCCTAGCGATGGATTGGGGGCAGCGCCCCTGAAGCTAAAAACATATGTAAAATTGCCTTGTAAAATGTTATAATTTCATAATCAATATGGGTCGTTCATTAGGCGAATATCTGATGGTAGAATTTATGTTTAATTTAGGGTTTTTTCCCTAGAAGGCAACCCCTCACTATATATGAGGGAATTGTATTGTGTCTATGTAGATTTGTATTCTGAGTGAGGAAGAGAGAGGATATTGAGAGAGAAAAGGGAATTACAGCGGATCTGTTGTAAGTTGTATCTCTTCATTTTGCTCGATAATATAAAAGGAAGGACTGGCTATTTCTCCATGGATGTAGCACAAAATTGGGTGAACCATGTATATTTGTGTCTCTCTTGTTTTATGTGTTTTCTCTGTTTATATTTCTGCAATATATTTTATGTGTTCCATTGCTCTATAATATATAATTTTCTAACAAAAGGCACGGCAGAAAAGAGCATAGAGTCACGGGGCAAAGAGCATACGAAAAAATGAAAGGTATAGATCCGGTAATAAAAAAACAAACAGATAAATAAACTAAAATAAACAAAGAGATAAATAACTAAAACTACAAATAAAGACTATATACCTCCAGCTCTTAAAAATGACATAGCTAGGGTTGCTAGAAACCTTTTTCCGTGAAATGAAAGGGGGTCCTCACTAGAACAGATGCTCCTAACACAATAGAGCAATCCTCTCAACCTGAAAGTGGTTAGAAATAGTAGATCTAGGAAACGACAGTTGGATGCAGTTGTACCAGCTTCTGATTTGGATCACCAAAAGATGCAGCCCTCAAATAGCTCTGATACCGTATAGGAATTTACAGGATAAGTTCCTCAAATATAACACCAAAGGACACCGCTCACAAATAGATCACAGATCAATACACCAGTTTTCTTGACATGGTTAAAACCCTCAAAGATGGAAACAGTCCACGGCCTGCCACTTCAGGAAATTCATTAATAAAAGAAAGAAAATTTACATAAGCTTCTCTCATGAATGGTCACCCTACAAATGACCCTCCATGCTCTTTAAATAGAGATCATGGACTAATCAGGTGTTAAGCCACGAATCAAGTGTCAATAATACTGAGGAGAGAATGAACCATCGGATCAATTAATGTCTAGAGCATATCATGACCATTAGATTGTAAGTTACAAAAGTACATAGTAAATAAACATACTTTACCTAACTCTACACTAGACCACGTTATACTTAACTATTTCCTATGTGTCATAATATCCTAACAAAAGACAAATACTTCTATTTACACTTCCCCGACAATGATGTCAAAATGTTTGTCAATTTAATTTTCTTAAATTGTTACATGAATTATCGACCAGAGTTGGTAAACTTGTGAAGTGCTAGTGCACTATATATGTTAGAAGTCCTTTTTATTAAATCACATTATTAATGTACATGATCGAGTTATTGAAAATATCTTCTAAGGATGTTTTTAATTCCTATCTTACTCTTCAAAGAAAATGGATTTAACACTTAAATATTCCTACTCCTTTATAATGAAATCAAAATTCTTTTCACACTTGCAAAATGAAACTTAAAGAAAACTACACTATCTTATTAAGAAAATTTAACTAATATATTGCAACATAAATTTAATCTAAACGTAGACTTATTCATCTCACATTTTAACAATCCTTTGAATAAAAACTAAAAAGAAATTAACTTCTATTCAAAATCAAAACCACACATCTATCATTATCAATCACTCATACTCTGAAATTAAAGGTTCTGAAATGAGACTACAACGAAATCACTCATACTCTGAAATTGAATGCCTTGAAATGAAACTATAAAGAAATCACACATGCTTTCAAATGAAATACTGTAAAATGAAATTATAAAGAAATCTATCAAGCTCTGAAATGAAACACTCTGAAATCATAAAGAAATCTATGAAAATTTATTACACTACCATTCGCATCATTATAAATCAACTTGAAACAGGAACAATTAGTTAAATATTTCTATCGCTATCTTATTGAAATCAGGACTGCAAAATGATTCTAAAACATATGAATAACCGCAACAAATGATAAAGAAAAGATATGAAAATGCAAAACCTTCATTGTTTGCAGGGGCCCTCCACAAACAAGTGGTCATAGAACATCAATCGAACAGTCAACTACGCATCAAAAATTCAAATGACTTTCTTCATTAAATAAGTTTTAAAACATTACTATCACATACATAAAAATTAATTTCATGTTCATGTTTGACATGGTATTGTAAAAGCCTGTGTCGATAATTGTTCGAGGCTTTTATGCCTACCTTAGCTAACAGAGTTCTAAATTAATCTTCTAACAACTATCGATATATCGTTTCTCATGATTTTCTATTTGGAAAAGAAAATCGTGAAGCGTAGGAATTTTGGACTCTCACTCGCTTATTCAGAAACCAAGTTGACTAAGCCCTTTAGCCATGCAATTGAACAATCCTTTTGATGATCTAGTTTGGATGAATAGGTGGAAATAGGAAGGGATCAATCTCACCTGTCCATATCTTTCTTCTCTTAGCTGGCACCTCTGATCCTGGTAAACCTTAGAGTTGGCTATAGAAACATAGATTAGCTGTAGAATCGTTTGAATTTGGTAGCTAATACAAATATTAACTCAATAATAAGGAACATTATTAAATATGAAAGATAAGACAATAAAATACCTGACCATGTCAAAAACCTTGTAGTTTGATGCCTATTGAGTTGATGATGATGGATAAGGAAAGGAAAAATAGGTAAGGGAGAGTGTCAAAATGAAGAAATCATGAGGCTCAACACTAGAATAGACAAAAATGATATGCTAATAAGAATAGGTTAAACAGGGAATTTAAAGTTGGTGATCATTTCTTCTTGAAAGTGAAGGAAAACAAAATTTCATTAAAGATGGGTAGTTGTACAAAGTTGGTAGCCAAATAGTGTGGACCATTTGAGACTATGAATAACATTGGTTTGGTTTCATATAGGATTGCATTACTAGCATCCATGCATATCCGTAATGTGTTTCATATTTCAATAGTTAAAATGTATGTTCCTAATGCTAATCATGTAATTGGTTGTAATATGATTCAGGTGGTTCATGAGGGATACTTTCAAGTCTAACCAATAAGAATTTTGGATAAGAAGGTCAAGGTTCTTTAGAATTGGCTCATCGTCTTGGTAAAGATGCAATGGACCCATTTCAGTCTTGAAGATGCTACATGGGAACATGAAGATGTAATGATGAAAGAGCACCCTCGTCCTTTTGGATAATTTTATCATATGTATGTATGTATATATATATATAAAATGTAGTGAGGACATTGCATAAATAAGGGGGAGGGGAATGTAACAACCCTACTCAACCCCTAGATTTTAAATAGTGTATACATGTGAAACTTAGGTTGGTGGGTTAAAACATTTTAACTAAGCTAGTGAGCTGAGATTTTCTTTTGGGGGTGGTGCACCCATGTGGATCTGTATTCTTACATTTTGGTGCCAGTGTGCCCTTGTGTATATATTTTTATATGTTTGAGGCTATAAAACCTAATTTTGTAAGTTTGTTAAGTTATGAATAAGTTAATAAACACATTTTGGATACATACCAAATCAGACAAAAAGAATATAGGGGACCACGACTCCAGAAACTATAAAAGGGGGAAATATGATTTAATAATTTTAAAAAATATCACACACATATAATCAAAGTCCATTGAGTGACTTAATCAAGTGCCAAATTTCATAAAAATTTCATGCACATAAAAGAAAAGAGGATAGTATCATGTGTGGGTTAGTCAAAGTGGATACCTAACGTGGCAGCAGGAACTCCTAGATCCCCAGTACTGAGAACATCCTTGTTTGACTAATTTGGATTCCTTGGAGGTGTTGGAATAGCCCTAGGGACTATAGGTTCAAAGAATGGTGTGCAACACGTGGGTGCTAGCTGATGGGGGATGTGAACCTAGACAATTTGTTTCCCCATGTAATCGACGCCTGAGCGTGGGGTTGACCCAGTATTGAGGGAAAAAGAGCAGAGTGGTATATGGATGGGAAGAATGTCAAAGGTCTATATCTAGTTGGTTGTTTATCAAATAAGTATTTTTGTAACATTTAATTAATTATGCTACAATTACTTATGTATATTTTATGGGCTATGTATGAATTTCAATTGTTGTGCATGAATTATAAATTGTTATGTGTAAAAATTAAATAACTAAGTAGTAATAATCCTATATACAAGCAAATTGCATTAGAGTGCATTTAAAAATTCATACCACCATGTACGAAATCAAATAAAAGGAGAAATACCCAAGTGACAGGGTACAATAGTAATAGGCACAAAAATATTCATCAGTCGATGGCTGGAGACAATGTTGGAGTAACAAAAATGGAAAAACAATCATTAACCCAATTTACAAAGATTCATTGGGAATGATATACCTAGTAGATGACTAAAATTATCGAGTAGTGGGTCAGCAATGTTACAGGTAGACACGAAAATGAGTTGGAGATGTTACAAAAACAAAGCAAGAATAGTGGTATATGTACTAACTATGTTTGTGCACTTTGTGGCGAGTATGGCCATTATACCCATAATTTCCCTCAAATCCATGAATTAAAATGCATGCATGAGGCTATAAATAACCATAACATTTAAGTTTGAGGGAACCAACAACCGGTCATGCTAGAGAACCCCTCCCCAAATCAAGGAACCATACCCACTCAACATGAAGTTGGGACACTACAATACCAAAATTCTACAAGGGGGCCCTTATATCATAATAATTGAGATATTTACATGAACGCAATAGAAATCCTACTGTAGACTCATCATTGATAATATGGTTCTCCTCCATAACCTAATTTTCCATCAACAAAGGTAATTCCATTTACTACTACACCACCCTTAACAATCCTATGAGTTCCCATAGATACAGTTTCTAAGTTGACTAAAGGACCATTACAACGTACATCGCATAATGTGAAGGTTGAACATAGTTATGGTATTGTCGATAACCTAACACAATCCCCTTCTAACATGTCAGCATTGGAAGTTCTTACAACTTTTCCAAATCAGAGGAAAGCCTTAATTTTTTCATTAGGTATTATCTGTTATACCCATGCCCAACCTCGATAATGTAAATATATGTATGGATGATATTTAGGTTTGCTGAGATGAATTTTATTTTAGGGGTATGTGTGCCCTTGTATATATGTGTACATATATTTTTGGGCCAGTGTTCCTATGGATATATTCCTTTAGAGGCTATGAGGCCAAAGAGCCTGGAAATGCATAATCTAAATATTGTACATATATTAATAAATAGGATGGATATATACCAAATCCACATAAAAGAGTATGTGGGGTGCTCAACTCTAGAAAAGAGGGCAACAATATCAACGTGTTTATTTTGTTGGAAGAGGCACTAAGGCCTATGTGGCTTTAGAGGGTGCCACATGGAAAAATAAAGCCATGCATACATCAAGTAAGTGCATTTTCCTCGAAAGGCATTCATTTATTAGTTATTGGATGTTATGGAGTTCATTATATTTTGGTGAGTCTATGTGGCTATGATTTATGGCTACGGAGTGGAATTAATGGATTCACTATGGTAGCCCTAGAGTTCGATGTGGACTCATTTTAGTGACCAGTAAGTGAGCCCTGTTCT
This sequence comes from Pinus tabuliformis, assembly GCA_031772625.1. NCBI lineage: Eukaryota > Viridiplantae > Streptophyta > Pinopsida > Pinales > Pinaceae > Pinus > Pinus tabuliformis. Next base: position 1,374,093,512 of record CM062804.1, on the reverse strand, counting down.
TAGGTTCAATAACTAACTCGAAGTTATTTTTGGTTTGGCCCTAGAGAGTACCTAGAGCCTGGAGAGAAAAAAGAGCTCCTAGATCCATAGAGCTAATACCATCCCTAAACAATTGTACAACTGAGGGCCTGCTAGGTGCGAAGAAGGGGTGCACCACTTGGGTGCAAGATAATGGGGGGCATGAACCTGTAGGTTGGAGGATGAGGTTGTTTGGGTTGGTACCTTGGCTCAGTATTAGTTTTGTATGTGTGAAAATTAGTGTCACCATTTCCCATGGAGTTGAGGACCTAGCTCGAGGGTGACCCACGGTTAAGAGTTAATGAAACACATGGTCTATGGCTAGGTGGAACGTGCAAGAACTACAACCAATCAAACTTCTATTATAGATAGGTGTTCATGCGTTTTTTGTCCTAATTTATGTTTATGTACCATGTTAATTTATAAACCCTAGTGTTGGATCTATTATGTGATTGTGTATTTTTTTATTCCATTGTGCATAATTAATATGAAAAATAATGAATGATGGTTAATAAGTGTAATGCATGTTTACTAGGCATTGCTTAGAATGCACATGTAGAAAGGCATTACACTTTGCACAGGTTAATGTTGGTACAGGTAAAATCATAGTAGCATTAGAATAAGCATGTAATTTGGTAATTCAAGACTATCACTAAGGGCCACTGGGAATAACACACCTAGTTGGTAGGTTAAATTAGCCATTTATGAGTTCTCTTTGTTACAAGGAAGCAGATAGGGGGCCAAAGCATGCTAATTTTTGTATCAGAGCATCGAAAATTCCACTGAAATTTTGTAATTATTGCCATGGCTATGAGTGGCATCTCTTGGATGGGGGATAGGGACGTTACATGGTGGTATCAAAGCTAGGTTACAACTTTGGACTTGCTTGGACCGAAAGTGAACACAGGGAAAATTTACAGGTTGTGTATATATTGTTTGTCAAATTCTCATGTTAGGTCTCGATAATACTAGTGTAGCCCCTTATTGTAACTGTTAGTGTATCCCCCTTATTGTTATTTGTGTGCCCATGTAGCCACCATATTTTTATTATTGTTCCCAATAGAAGCCCACTATTGTTATTTGTGTTCCCTTGCATTATTATTATTATGTAGGCTCTAATTATGTTGTGACCCCTTAAACTCCTATATATAAAAAGGAGGTCTTTTCATTTTTATCATTCAATAATTGTTCATTTATTTTATGTAAAGGATGTGTCCCCCTCGAAGAGGCTATTTATCAAGTCGTTTCTTCGATTTTATGAGTTGGTTACATAACATTTGGTATTAGAGCTTTGGATTATAGGGTTTCACTGATTCAAATAGGTCATCTTGGTATTTTTTTCTATAATTTCTACGACACTTCAGAAGCTAAAATTTAAACCACGAGGAGTCGAAACCTTGGTGAAATTCATGTAAAAATTTCAGATCTTTGTTCTCTATATTTTCTAATATATGGCCAGACAAATTAAGGTTTTTGCAGGATCCATAATTCAATATCAAACAAGTGATGTAGGTAAAATCATCATAACTTTCACTCTTAGTATCGGATTTGAATTTCATAAAAATTAACTGAAATTTTACAGACTGAAGTTTTTCTTGTATCCTTTTCAAGGTCGAAGGTTGAAACAATGACATGTGGCATTCTATACAAGTTCACTCTACCGCATTAGTCTATAATCAGGTCATCATGGGATATTGGGCATAAATTTTTATTGAAGACTCTAATCTTGGTTAGACTTGTCGAGTTGGAAAGAATACTTAGAGGGATGACATAGGAATAAATTTCAAACCTTGAAGATTTGAAATTACAAAGATACAACAATTTCAATAGAGAGCTCCTAAAAAGAAATAAAAAGGTGTGTATTTTTTTAAAATTTGCATAACTTTTGTTTGAAAAATCAATTTGAAGTGATTGAGAGAGAATAATAAAGCATAGATATCATTGTTTGATTTTGAAATTCTGCTAAAGAAAAAAATGGACACACCTAGTAAGCAACCAAAAAGATCTACTATGACGCATGAAGAAGAGGAAGACATGCAACGTGAACTAGAAGTAACCAAAAATGAACTAGAAGTTAAGATGGATAGTATAGAAGCAAAAATGAAAGGCAAAATCGAATATTTGAAGAATGGTTTAAAAGAAGACATGGAAGGTTTGAAAGAAGGTTTGGAAAAGTTGTTAGAAGAAACACTTCCTAGTGGTGACAAGGTACTCCATAAAAATCAGGATGAGGACAAAAGTAATATGAAATATGATTTTAGAGACTCCAACATTGGGTTTAAGACCCACCACATTCCAAAGGTAAATATGAGGAAGTTTGATGGAAATGATCTAGTAACATGAATACTACAGATGCAGTAATTCTTTGATCTACATGATGTTCCGCACACACAAAATGTACGCATTGAATCTTTATATTTAGAACAAAATCAGTTTGTGTGGTATAGATGGATTTGTTCTCGTAAATCAATTATCACTTGGACAATTTTTGCAGAAAAATTGGTATCACATTATGAGGATACAAAGAGAAAAATATTCTTTAGCCAATTGATAAATCTCAAACAAAATGGTTCAATGGAAAATCACATTGAGGACTTCCAAATATTGAATATCAAGGTAAATGATATTATAGAGGAACATAAGATTTATTTCTTTATATGGAATTTAAAGGATAACATCTAACATGAGGTTCACCTTTGGGAACTTGATTCATTGGAGAAGGAAATAAAGGTGGCAATAAAAGTTGAAAGAAAAATTATGGCAACAAGGAAGTATTCCACTCACAACTATAAAGATGGAAGTGTTGCTACTCCTAGCCTCCCACCACCTACAAGGTTGACACCACAACAACTGGAAGAAAAAGAGAAAAAGGGATTTGTTATAATTGTGATATAAAATACACAAAGGGTCATAAGTGTGTTGAGAAGAAATTATTTTACATAGATTGTGAAGAGGAGGAAGAAAAGGAGCTAGAAACATCAAAAGAAGGAGATATAGACTACGAACCAACCCCAAACAAAGAAGAAATGAATCTGACCATATCTTGTAATGCATTGGCAGGAATTACCACTCCTAAAACTCTTAATATAGAAGGATTTATCAAGAAGAAAAAGGTAATAGTGTTAATCGATTTTGGTAGTACCCACAATTTTATTCATTGTAAGATAGCCAAGGAATTGAATTGCTTTATATATCCAACACCAGAGTGTCAAGTGATGGTTCCAAATGGAGGAACTATAAATTTCTCAGGTAAGTGTCATAATATCGATTTAACCATGGGGGAATATGTATTGAATATTCCAATTCTTTCCATTCGAATGGGTGGTGTTGATGTTGTATTAAGAGTCCAATGGTTACAATATTTGGGGATAATAGCTTTTAATTTTCAATAACTTTTCTTGAAATTTTCATGGGAAGAAAAGGAAATTGAATTAAGGGGAATCGCAGGTAAAATGGGAAAGATAATCATCTCTAATGGCATGACAAATATTTTGAAGAAAGAACAACGTGGCATAATTACATAATTATGCTCACTAGATGTTCAAACATTAAAATCATCGATCTCTCCATATATCCAAAGAATCTTGGACAATCATTCCAAATTATTTGAGACTCCCAAAGGCCTCCCACCTATTCATGATTATGATCATGCTATTTTCTTGATTCCAGGAAGCATTCCTCCAAACATCACACCTTACAGATATCCATATGCCCAAAAGAGTGAAATTGAACGTATGGTTGCAAAAATGTTACACAATAAGGATGGATCATGGCACATGTGTCTGGATTATAGGGAGCTAAACAAGCTCACTATTAAATATAAATTTCCCATCCTTGTTTTTGATGAATTATTGGATGAATTACATAGAGAATCTTACTTCACCAAGCTAGATCTTCGTTTAGGATATCATCAAATTAGAATGAAGACTGAAGATATTCTGAAGATAAATTTAGAACTCATGAAGGTCATTATGATTTTTTGGTCACGCATTTTGGCCTTACTAATGCACCTTCCACATTTCAAGTTTTGATGAATTCCATTTTCAAAACCTTCCTTAGAAAATGTGTGTTAGTATTTATTGATTATATACTAATCTACAACAAGTCTTGGAAGGATCATATTCAACATGTTGACAAGGAGCTCAAACTATTGGAGGAGAAACAATTGTATGCAAAAATGTCCAAATGTTTCTTTTGGTTGCAGGAGGTGGAATGTTTGGGTCATATTGTATCTCATGAGGGTGTGAAGGTAGATCCTAACAAACTTAAAGCCATCAAGGAATGGAAAATTCCCAAAACCCTAAAGCATATTTAAGGATTTCTCAGGTTGATAGGGTAATCAAAATTTTGTTAAGAATTGTGGGGAAATAGCCACACCTCTAACAACATTACTGAAGAAAGATGCATTTTTGGACTCCAGAAGTAAAAAAATCCTTTGAACATCTTAAAGAGGAAATGTTCCAAGCTCCAGTTTTAGCCACTCTGGACTTAATAAAAACGTTTATGGTGGAATTTGATGCCTTAGGAAATGAATTGGTGTTGTTTTAATGCAAGAAGGAAGACATGTTTATTTTGAAAATCATCCAATCAAGGGAAAGTATTTACACAAACCTATTTATCAAAAGGAAATTTTGGCAATACTACACGCCCTGAAGCGATGGCACCCTAACCTAATGGGAAGACACTTAAAGGTAAAAACAGATCATGATAGTCTTAAATACTTTTTGGAAAAAATATTATCTTCAGAAAAGAAGAAAAAATGGGTCACTAAGATGTTTGGTTATGACTTTGAAATCATCTACGGAAAAGGGAAGAAAAATGTTGTTGCAGATGCACTCTCACGAAGGGATGGGGATGTGGAAGCATTTCTCTATGACATTTCGATTATCCAACTTGATTGGATAACTAAAACAAGGGACGAATGGAAGAATGATGAGGAGGTGTGGAAACTCATTGAAAAGTTGCAACAAGATCCCAATAAATTGGATATTTTTATCAGGAAAAATGATTCAATATGGTACAAAGGTCACTTATATCTATGTAAGATTTCCCAAATCAAACAAAGGATTCTTTTGGAATTGCACACCTCTCGTTTAGGAGGGCACTTCGAATTTTTAAAAGCATACCACAAGGTCAAGAAGGAATTTTTTTGGGATGACCTTAAATTTGATATTTAAAATTTTGTGGTAGAATGTTTGGTTTTCCGACAAAATAAAGTTGAAACAATTAATACCCCCAATATGTTACAACCTTTAGCCATTCCAAGTCAACGTTGGGAGGAGGTATCAATGGATTTTATCAATGGTTTACCCAAGTATGAAGGAAAGAGTGTCATCATGGTGGCAGTTGATAGATTTACCAAGTATGCACACTTTTGTGCATCATCCCATCCTTTTAAATCCAATATATTTTCTACTAAATTATGGAAAATTTTCAAAATCTACATTGAAATCCAAAGATTATTGTACATAACAGAGATCCCATTTTCACTAGAATTTTTTGGACATAATTACTTTCTTGTCTTGGTACTCAATTAACTCATAGCTCATCTTATCATCCTTAATCTGACGGGCAAACTAAGATAGTGAAAAAATGTTTGCAAGTATATCTTTGTTGCTTTGTATCTGATAAACAACTACAATAGGTCAATTGGTTACCCCTAGCTGAATGGTGGTATAACACTTCCTTCCATATTGTAGCAAGAATGACCCCATTTATGGAATTTTATGGATATCATCCACCATCCATCACATCATCTTTAAGAGAAAATTATCAGGTTCAATCAGTGGAAGATCACGTAGAGAATCAACAAAAAGTTCTCCAACTCTAGAAAGGATAACCTCACTCAGGCGTAGAATCAAATCAAACAACAGGTATATCATCATCACAACAAAAGAATTTTTTATGTAGGTGACTGCGTATTTTTACGGCTACAACCATACAAACAAATATCCCTCAAGCAAGCTAAGAAGGATAATAAATTATCACGCAAGTACTATGGTCCTTACAAGGTGTTAAAAGAATTGGTACTATGGCATACAAATTGGAGCTTCCTGCATCTTCCCAAGTACCCCAAGTTTTCCATGTTTCATGCTTAAATAAGGTCAATGGTTAAAAGTTTCCAATTCAAACAATATTGCTAGAACTTGAGAAGGAAGGAAAAATCATATTGGATCCTAAAGTATTCATGGAAACAAGAACTTGACATCTACAGAATTGATCAATTTCAGAGTATCTCATTAAGTGGAAGAACTTACCAGCTGAAAATTCCACATGGGAAGATGAGAATTTTATACAGAAGAATCCAAAACTACTCAATCATTGAGGACAACATATTTTGAAGGGGAGGAGCATGTTACATCTATATAATAATAATGTAGACTCTTATTGTTATTGTTAGTGTAGCCGCCTTATTGTCATTGTTGTGCCCATGTAACCCCCTTATTGTTATTGTTGTACCCCATAGAATCCCACTATTTTTATTGTTGTGCCCTTACATTATTATTGTTATGTAGGCTCTGATTATATTCTGACCCATTAGACTCCTATATATACAAAGGAGGTATTGTCATTTGTATAATCAAATAAATTTTCATTTATGTGATGTAAAGGAAGTTTCTCCCTCGAAGAGGCTATTTCTCTAGTCATTGATCTATCTTTTCTTCTATTTTGTGAGTTGGTTTCATAACATCCCGAGGGTGGAAATAGTTAAATCACTTGATTCAAAGTGATATTTGTAGGAGTTCCATGTGAACAAGGATTAAATCGAGTTACAGGGTTGGAAATTGAAGATCGATGAGTGAATTTTGGCATTAAAATGCTAAAATTGCATGAATGGAAGTTGCAAGAAGACAAGTGAAGATTCCATCGAAACATTGTGTATTTCCTCATTACTTCACTGTGAAAATCTTTGTTAAAAGCAGAGTTCTAATAGAAAAAAATAAATAAATAAATAAATACATGTACATGTGTGTGTGTGTGTAAAATTTATGTTGACATCAACAAAGAGGTAGATGGATCACGTGTCAAGTTGATGTCAACATGACGTAGCAGCTAACCTAGCATGGTGACGTCAACTTTTAAGTAGCAGTCCCATGTGTTGGGACAGGAGGCAAGATCTCAATCATTAGTCGAGATTAATTTGGGCCATATATCTCATCGAATGTGAGGCATTGGAATAACCCCCACACATGTTGTAATCCAAAGTGAGATCTAGGTTGTCCTATCAAAGTGATTATGGCCATTAGATCTCATTGGATGTGGGAAGTGGGGTTAACCCCCCCACATGTTGGCATCTGATATGCATAGAGGCTTCACTAGGAGAGTAATACCATACCACGTGCATTCATATTGGGGGATATATATAGAGGAAAACATGACATAATATATTGAGCATATAATAGGGGTAAAGGGTTTTAATATTGGCAAGAATAGAAAATAGAGATCAAAGTTAATGAAAAAATATAAAGGGGCATGAAAAATGTTAATGAAAAAATGGATACCTATAATATCTAGTGAGAGTAGGTTTTTTTAAATTGGGAAGATGTATTGGGTTCGTATTGGTAAGGGTTTATATAATATGAATTTTAGATATATTTTATAATATGTTGTAAAATTAAGGGCATTGTTTAATATGCAACAAACACATGTGATATGTCAAAGGTTCATTAAGTGAAGCCCCCATGCCGATATGAAGTGTAGGTCATCCAATCAAACAGACCTAGACCATTAGATCCCATTTGGCATGGAGGGTGCCATTAACTATCAAATAGGTTGAGGCCCAATATGAGATATAGGCCATCGATCAAGTTTAATTTGGGTTGTTATATCAAGAAAGGCAGATGGGCCACCATAGAGTTGGAAAAGGGGAGTAAATGCCATGCCTAGTTTTGGCCACTTAGCCTTCACCACGTGGAAGGCCAATGTGAAGTGAAAAAGGCCAAATTAGGTCCCAACATACAAAGGAGAATAAGAAATGGGTGTCAGATGTTTAGAGAAATACTTGGTAGTTCATGTCCAAAATGAATTAAGGGAATGGACTTTGTACGACAAGTTACTATTGAACGAAGGAAGAGAAAAAAGGATCTTGTATACCAGAAGATAGTTACAAATGATTACAAGTGATATCATATGCAATAATATAGTTACAAAATGATGTTACTAACAATTTCGACTATTTCAAGGGTGTAAAAGTAAACGAAATTTTTTCTAGATCTTCCAAAATTCTACCAATTTTATGGTCATTTACTTGCATCCATTTTTTAGGGCCTAAATGATGGTTTTAGGTGACACTCTTGTAAGGTAGTTATTATATCATTAGTATAGATAACTGGGGATTGGGGTGCAAGGAGAAGGAGCTTGGAGGGACATTTCTAACGGTATACTACATTTACAAAATGGAGTTAATATATAGGAGTTATGACTGAAACAGTATGGAGAATAAATTAAGGTAAAATGGAGCTTTAAAAGGGCACAACTCGATAATTAGAGCTAATATTGAGGAACATGATCAGTCAATGGAAATCTATGGGAACTGTAGAATCCTCACATGGAGTTAGATTTGAAATTTTAGTACATGATTGCTCCGAAAAGTGAAATTAGAGTGTTGTGATAAAATAGGAAGAATTAGGCAAGTGAACCAAATTTCACAAGGCCATAAATTTGGCTCAAAATACAAAATTGAGAAAATAATAGTCAAACTAAAGTTATTGAAGAGGAGAACACATTGACAGACCTAGACTTCTAAAATTCGGCAAGAATTTAGTCAGAATTATTCTAAGAAACCTACACGTAATAAACAGGAAAATTGCATAATGGGAACTAGATGTGAATAAGATTCCCAAGGACCTTATAGTGAGGAAGAATAGGTTAGTCCTATGAATATCAGCATGAGAAATGATTTTATAGAATTAAATTGTCATGGAATGGACAAACCAAAGGGCATAGATTTGGAAGAAACTATGAGGAGCCTAAAAAGGGAAGTGATCAACTATAAAGTGGATAAAGAAATTTAACTGATGGGAGAACAACAATAGATTAATACACATATTTTACAAAGCTTGAACAAACTCCAGATGAAATTAGACTTGTATTCTCATTCTAGGAATTGAAATGAATATAACTCACAGGTTAAAGGAAGAGGTGTTGGGAATTCAAGGCATTCTGGGATTGCCTCCTAACAGCATTATCCCACATCAAGAAGGTCGACTAAGAGAGATTATGCTACCTCAAAGTCAGGTAGTAGCCCAATTATATCACTATTAAGGAATCTAGGGAAAAGGTTTGACCAAGATAATTTACAAGGAGAAATCAGGAAAATTAAGCCACCCAATTTTAATGGAGAGCACAAGAAAGGAGAGGAGGTTGAGACATGGTTATTGGAAATGAGGAAGTACCTGCAATTATACAATTACTCCGCTAATTTGGAAGCCATAATTACCATCTACCATTTGAAAGGAAAGGAAAACTTATGGTGGGAACAACTCAAGAAAGTAAAACATTTGGATGAGAGGAAGATCTCATAGAGGCAATTCAATAAGTACTTCCAAAGGAAATATTTATCTGACAACTATTATGAAAGGAAAATGCAAGAATTCTTTGAGCTCAAGCTGTGGAATATGACCATAGAAGAATATACTCAAAATTTCATTGAATTACTTAGGTATGTGAATTTTATCAAGACTAAAAAAGTGAATATACAAATATATCCTAGTGGGTTACCATCTTTCTATGGTGATATGCTTAAATTTGATGAGCCTGAAAAAATTGAGGAAGTCATGAGGAAGGTAAATTAGTTATATGATCAGGGTAAAAAAATTTGGTCCTCCAAAGGACTTTGGATAATATGAAAAGAAATATAATGGATTTAAGGAAGAAGGGGTTTAAAACCTCATTCTTCAAAAATAATTATTACGCAAATTATCCATCACCGCCATCTTCTAATGAGCTAGCAAGGGATGAACTGTAAATAAGAAACCAAGGGTTTATCCCATTAAATGTTGGGGATATGAAGGAGAGAATGTGTATAGGGAATATCCTCATAAATAAGTAAATATGAGGGTTATGCATAACATTCAAGTGATTGATGCAGTGGAGGATGTAGGAAAAATCATGCCCAGGATCTATTCAACACTCGACAATAGGTTGGTTGCACATCAGGTGCACATGATTGAGATAGAAGGTAATACCAATAACCATATTATCACTATTTTAATTGATTTAGGGGATATGCATAGATATATTGATTTGAAGTTGGTTAAAAGGTTTAATTTAAAGAAAACTAAGCATAGAAAACCATGGTTAGTTCAGTGGGATATAGTGGAAAAAGGGAAAATAATTGAATTGGTAAAAGAGTGTCCCGTAAATCTGAATGGGTTGGGTACACATGCAAAATTAAATGTAATTCCATTAGGATCATATGATTTTCTAGAAGTCATGGATTGGTTGGAGAGGCATCATCTAGTATTGGACTGCTATATAAACTATTTATTTGTCTTGATGGAAAAGGGAAACAAGGGCAAGTCTAGGGAATTCTATTATCGATATCTATCAGAGAGATATAGGCCATCTAGCTAAAAATAAATTTTAGGAAAGGATATCAAATATATGTGGCTCACTTAGAAGAAACAAGTGGAGGTCATCAACCAATCCTGGAGGACAATCCAATGCTTAAACAAACTAAAGATACATTTGTTGAGATTCCAATATTATCTCCAAGAAGGGATATAGAATTTTTTATCAACTTGTTGCCTAGATATGCCCCAATATCCAAAAAACCATACAAAATGAGTACATCAAAGCTTAAAGAGTTGCAAATGTAGCTCCAGGAACTTTTGAAGAAAGGATATCTCTACCCAAGGTGTGCTAGTTCTTTTTGTTAATAACAAGGATTACACAATGTGCATAGATTTGTAGCAGTTGACTAAGTCCTAGTTAAAAATAAATATACCTTTCCAAAGATAGATGACTTATTTGACCAGCTCAAGGAAGCAATGATTTTTTTTTAAATTGACCTGAGACTAGGCTATCACCAGCTGCGAATTAAGGAGAAATATATTATCAAGACAACATTTTTGAGCTCATTACGGTCATTATGAGTTTGTAGTTGTATGTTTTGGATTATCAAATGCACCGGGATAATTTTCAAGAATTATTTGGGTAAGTTTGTTATTGTATTTCTATAAGATACTTTGGTTTATTCTAAGTTTGTAGAATAACATGAACAACATTTGAGAATGGTTCTACAAGTACTTAGGGAGCATCAATTGTATGCTAAGATGAGTAAATGCTCATTTTACAAAGGAAAATACAATATTTGGGTCACATTATCTGAGAGGAAGGAATATCTATCGACCTAAAAAAAAGACTAATACCATCAGGGAATAGCTAGCACTGAAGAATGTTTCAAAGGTTAGGTCATTTATGGGCCTAGCTAGCTAACATAGAAGATTTATTAGGGGATTTTCAAAAATATCCCATCCTATTCTTTATAAAAGAAAAGTATGAAGTTTGAATAGACTCATGAATTTGAATATGCCTTTCAACATTTAAAGGCTTTGATAACCATCACACCCATATTAAAAATATAAGATTTGAATGAAGACTTTCTTGTGTCAGAAGTGCATGTAAGGAAGGATAGGATGGAGTACTCATGACTAAGATAGTGACCTTCCATTTACTAGCTTAGTGGCCTAAGGTAGTGGCATTCCATGTTAAGTGGCTACTACATAGGGATATGTGGTGTTGATCTATAACTTTATCAATCTCTTCATAAGGAAATGTAGGATATTGATAGGTCCTTTTAGTATAGATTATCCTTTATGATACAATAATGAAGGGCTTTAAGCTTTAGAGTTTGGGATTGTCGTTTGTTTAAATTATCATGGGATTAGTGATTTCAAAGGAAATAAACAATATTGAAATACCATGATGATTTGGTGCATTTGGAAAGAACATAGATACTTTCTTCATTCTTTTAATAATTATAGTGACCATTATGTGATTGGTTTTTGGAAAATACTTCAAAACACAAATTTTCTTGAAAGGAATTTATTCCCAATAATTTGAAATTATAATCACTCAATAATTTATATAAACCATAGCCATTTACTAGCTTAGTCAGCTTAATATGTAGATCAAATTCCTAGATTTTAGCAATCCATTTACCCTTACTACCATTAGTGTCTTACTATGTGAGAATCTCCTTAATAGTGGGGTGGGGTACATGTATGATAAATTTAGAGAGGATTACATAAATCCAAAATTATTTAAAGTCCTTAACTATAGTGAAGGATTGTTTTTCCAATAATTGATACTTAATCTCGAAATCTCTTAAGGCCTTGATAAAGAAAGCTATTGGTTTTTCAAATCCTTGTTCATTTTTATGCAGCAATACTGCAACAATTGTATAAACAGAGGAAAAAGAAAAGAGTATAAACTCCTTGTTAAAATAATGGCTTACTATCCCATGGGGTTTGGATTGATGGTGAATGGGTGAATTGTTACCGAACTCCTTGCAAAAAGGTCACTGGTTCAAATCCATGTGGGTGTTAGCCTACAATAAAATAAAACGAAAAAACAATGCTTATTAGATCTAGAGCTCTTCCCGAAGAATATTTGATTTGGTTAAAGTCACCCTTAGATGACTCTAACCATTTGATTTTGACTTCATTCTTTTGAATGTTAGTTACATCTTTTACTAACTCAACAAAGTTAGGGATAAGCCTTGTTAAGATATTATTCCTTAGAAAGGATTGGACCTTATTTTTATGCCTAGGCAAGGAGATGTGTTGGATAGCTTGGATTTCATTGGGATTGATGTTTATTCATTTCTTCAAGATAACATGGCCAAGAAGTTTTCCTCCAATCATGGAAAATTAGGACTTCTTTGGATTTAAAGATAAGCCATATATTTTACAATTTTCAAACACATGTTCTAAATGCTTCAAGTGATTTTCCTCAATATTTTAGTAAATAGTCATGTCATCCAAAATAGGTTACCCTGAATTTTTCCTTCTCTTCTATGAATGTGATGTTCATAGATCATTGGAAGGTAACCCCAACATTCATCAAACCAAAAGGAATCCTTCCGTACATAAAGGTTCCCCTTGGGGTGGTGAATGTTGATTTGTGCCTATCATTTTTGGTTAACATAAATTCAATTGTAGCCAAAGAAACCATTAGGCATAGAAATTCTCATGGAACCAACTACCTGTTGTATGAGCAAAATTTTAGGCAATAGATAGTTATCTTTCAAGGAAGCTCTATTTAGGTTTCTAAAATATACACATAAATGTATTTGCGCTATTTTCTTTTTAACGGGGACTAAATTCTCCACCCATTCAGAATAATGGAGAGAGATATGATTTTAGCATCCAAAAAACCATTAATTCCTTTTCAATTAGAGGTAGTAATATGGGAGTGACCTATATTAAAATATGTCTAAATGGTTTCACTTATTATTTCAAAGGTATCTTATGTAAGATAATATGGGTGTTGTAAGTTTTAAGTTTATCATAGCTACATGAAATAAAATCCCTATATCATTGAAATAGGCATACATATTTCCCACGGTATCCTAAGGATAAGGTTCTACATAATTTGACCATTCCATGGTCATGGTATGTATTACTATTTATCTCTTCCACATCAACTTCCATTGGCTTTATAATGTGTTTTCTCACTACATCGTTATGATCAAATAGTTTCTTGAAGGTAACTAATCCCCTAAGGATAGAATTTTTTTTTAGTTGACTTATATCATGCTTGCTTATAGTATTTACAAAATTAGGTATATTTAAGGCTAAACTATTTTAGGTACAATTTTTAATATTTACATGTTCTAGTGGATTGAGTGGATCCTCAAATTCTTTGTCTATGTAGGAATTTGAAAACTCATTTCCAAATTCTAAAACATTCTTAATTGATGCATTGACTTCAAAAACATGTCAGTTTTTTATGTTATTAGGAATTGAAGGTCTATAAAGAAATTGAGTTTCATAATTCAAGGAAAAGAAGCTAGGTGCTTTAAAAATAGAGGAAGATATTGCCATAAAATCATCTAATTGATTTTTATTCCTTGGTATGAGGGTGAAGTTTGCAGTCATAAAGAAATTATAAGATCACGTAATTTGTTCACATAAGCTCTCATCCTTTGAAATTTGGTTTGGCATTTATTCCACGCATAATTGATTATTAATATACAAAAATATTCTACAATTTAACCTTCTCATTGCTTCTAGTCCTAGTGCTAACGCCTAATATTCAACTATGTTGTTAGTAGTTTCAAACTCCAATTTGTAGGAAAATGTATAGTTTTCTTCATTGGGAGAAATGAAGACTCTACCTTCTCTGGCACCCCCTTTAGGAGAATATCAATCAAAGAAAATATCCAATACTTGATTTTCTAGTATTTCACGGTCTTCACGTTACCCAGGGGGAGTAGGCTCAACGAAAATTATATATATCTATATATATATATATATATATATATATATATATATATATATATATATATATAATACATATATATAAAATACCTATATCCTCCTCATCGTTATAGATTGGAAAATTTTGTGAATTTTTTGAATCACTTATCATATAAGCATTCTTGATTTCTATATACAACCTACGATTTTCTCCTCCAAATACAAGCATAGTGGCATATGACATATCTAGTTGTAAGGACTTTTCAATCTCTCCCCACCCCCCAACAAAGATCATGATAGAAATATTCCATATGTTGATGGAACATCATCCATTCCAACATCCATAACAAGTTTCTTCGTGAGGATTTGGGTCAAGGAGACCACTAGGTTCTTAAGAATTTCCATGCACTTAACTCTTTTAGAGTCAAACAAATATATATGTTTATATGTCCAGGTGATCTCTAACCCCAACTTTTCATTATGACTTTTGGAATTTGGTTATGCGAGGCCCTCAAGTATAGCATATAGTTATGTATTAGTAGATCATGGATGTTTGAACTTATATATAAGGGGGAATTGATTCATCCTACAAGTTGATGTTATCACTATTAAATATAGACAAGGTATATACAAATTTGTGAATTTCAGTTCTAAAACTAGGGATCTTAACTAGTTTTTCCAAAGGAATAGGAAATTTTATTTCATTTACTTCATTATATACATTAAAATAACTTGTGGGGATGGATCATCAATGACTGGATCCTTTTATGGAGTGGCTTTGTCTGTTGTCGTTTCATGTTGATCCTTTTCTTCATTTTTGGTTAACGAACTTTGGGGGGGCTTTTGTTTGTTTGTTTGAGGTCTAATATCATATTAAATATGTTTTAGTTTAGCCTATAAGGCATCCACAAACTATCTATATTGCAACATACAAGTATATTGCTCGATAAAAATCCCCTACTCAAAATAATATTGATAATAATAAAAAGTAAGATGAGAGGAGGAATTGTTTTCTTCCAACCAATTTAGATTTAAATTGTCTTATGGATCCTCTACATTAATTACTTCTTCCTCCTCTTCCATTCCTTGATTAGACTAGTTCTTATAAGAGGTTATGTGGGTGAATAATAAATTCTCCTACTAAAATTTGGATTAAAAGGTCATTTAGGTGGGATTGTATTTCTGAAGAACGGATTTCTCTAAACAAGGTTCTAAATGTTAGGCTTAGTGGCTAATTCTAAGCATGTGATTTTGTTTGATAACACTCTAATTAGTTTGGAAATTTCATCAATTTTGTTATCTTGGGAATGTGAGGAGGAAGGCTAAGTCACAGTTTCTTAATTTTTCTTTTATCAGTGTGCTCGACATTTTCCTTCGATTTCCAAATGGCGTTAAGGTTTCCTTTAATATCTAAGTCATAATTTTTTCCCTGCTTTAATTTTATGAACCTTCTCTCTCTTAACATAAGAGCGAAATCAAGATTGAAAGCAGTGGCATATGTTACCTTGGAAGATTTTGAGGAAGGTTTGATAGGAAGGGGGATGTGATTTATAGTTTATTGAATCGTTTATTAAATTCAAGGACTATTTCATTTTCCTTTCATTTTGAGGCCAAGAATTTGGTTAAGTGATACTAATGATCCTTTTTCTCATCCTAATTATTCTTAAAGGTAATTTCTACAACAAGCCAGTTAAAAATAGAACCCTGGGGCGAGTTTCTAAACCACTTCCTAGCACTGCCCTCTACACTTTGAACACAAATTTTCAAATAAATGTCTTCATTGTCTATCACTAGGTTATGAGTACAGACTTAGAAAGCCGCTAGGTGATCCTTTGTTAAGATGTCATTTTTCCCATTGATCTTTGGGAAAAAAAATTAGATAATTTTCAAGAATTTCTTGTAATTTTTATGGCAATACCAAAGGACCACACACACAGAGTACCCAAGAAGATGGTGGATTAAGACATGGAGATTTTCCACCTCCTCCCTAGCTCCTCCTACAACTCCTACCATACCAAGGTTTTGTCTCAAGTGTAAGTATTTTATGTTAAGGTGAAATTTGATGGAGGAACAAGAAGGTAGTTCAAAGAAAACTCATGATTGAGTCCTATAGGTACATTTTTTAATTTTTATGCTTAATTTGCTTCTATATCTATTTGTAACTTGGTCTATGGAGGTTATAAGTGTTCTGTAGTTGACCTGATATACCTAGATAGGTGCTCTTTGCTTCATTTTTTTTGTCAAGTGGATGTAGAAGCCTCACATGGTGTTAATTTACTTTTGGAAAATTCGCATTGATTTTCCAAAATAGTTTGCATCGACTTTGCCTTGCCTTGGGTTTTACCATTAGACTTGGATATCCTTCCATAAAATTACTACTAACATGTAGGTAGATGTTGCATGAAATGAGGATGAAGTAGGTATATTTTTCAGAAGTGAAATATTGAAAGCATCATTTTAAAAAAATCCCCAGCGTCCCAAAAGTTGTATTTTCCTAGGGTAATTTTTACCCTAACTTTAGCTAGGGCTTCCAATCAAAACAATAATATAAATCATTCATCCATGTAATATATGAATATAAGGGTCATTCAATAGTAATAGTATGCATGAATAATCTAAGGATTGTCAATAGCAACATAATTCTTCTCAAATCCAAAAAGAATAGGGTTGACTTCTCGATGAACAATATACATATTCAACCAAGAATTCAAAAATCACATTATTTTAATTTTTTGTTACTGGTTTAACTAACAACTAACAATCCACTTACGTCTTATCCTTATACCAATCACTTGACTCTGTTAATATTGAACAGTCCTACATTGTTGTTCAAATCCTTGATTTGATATGAGTAAGGCCCCAAATTGATGGTTATGAAGCCCTAACCATGGTTTTGAAACTACCTTTATTTAGCAGCAGACTCTTCCCAAGTTTACACAGAGAACCCTTATGCATATCATATATGTTAGTCATTGAAAACTTGACCATTGGGACTCGTTTGACCTCAAACCGGCACAAGGGAAAAAAGCCCTAGAGTTATATCAGGAATTTCTTCCTTAGATGGTCGTAGCCCTAAGAACTTGGACATTGCATCAGACTGACTTTGTTGCTTAAATAGTGGGTAAGATTCCCTTGGTTAACTCTTCAATAACTTGATTTACCTCTATGTTGGATCTGGTCACCTTATTGTGGCTATCCGTAATCTAATGAAAATCAAGTATAAGCAGTTGTAGACCTCAAACTTAGCTCAAATCCCCAGTTAAAGATGTGATGTATGGTTCTCAAATAAACCATAGGTCAACTCCTATGTCAGAATAATTGCCTCCTTTCTATCCTCAAGGGGGATCTCGGTACCTTGAGAATGACCCCTAACCAATCCACTAATAACACAAAAGAGCATAAAATGTAGTTCCACTCTTACTATCCTTGAACAAGATACGGACCAAATCCTTCAACTGAACAGAGAATGTCTCAAAGTACCAACATTAGACCAAAACTACTTCCAAAGAAATGTGTTTTTCTAAAACAATAAAAATGTGGTGTCTAAGTAGGGTGGTATCAACTCCATTGAAACTAGACAAAATGATTATATAAGGTGGGATCACCTCCATCGAAGCCAATAAAGAATAAGGGGTTAAACCCTTAGAGCCTTAGCTCCAAAAAAAAAGAGATATAAAATCCAAATTGATGATGCCAAAATGATTTCGTCTCTACTCTATATATAGATTTCCTCATGTGGTTTCTCAAATGTGAGGGGTTGTAAGTGTCACCCCC
The DNA here is from genome assembly GCA_031772625.1 of Pinus tabuliformis. Lineage (NCBI taxonomy): Eukaryota > Viridiplantae > Streptophyta > Pinopsida > Pinales > Pinaceae > Pinus > Pinus tabuliformis. Next base: position 1,374,075,294 of record CM062804.1, on the reverse strand, counting down.
AATTTGGACCCTTTTTTCCCTAGCCGGCCCAAGATTTACCCAATGTTTCCCTAAACATTGGATGATTAGGTTTTCCCTCTTTATCAAGACTATAGCCTACAGTGTTGGATATGTTATTTTGTCCTTTTGTAGGCAATTAATTCATAGGGGACATTACAGTCCCCCCTTCCTGGCATTCCTTGTCCTTAAGCAATGGCATGTTTAGGTGTTGCATTGTTAGATTTTGTAGCTTGAACAGATGTTCTAGTATTAAGAGGTGCCATTAAGGCTAGAAACACAGGGTAGTTAATTATCTCCAAGCCCATATAATTTTTCCAAAAGGAAATATCTTAATTAAGCCAATTAATGTTTTTTTAATTATTTCTTAAGTCTAATTTATGGAAAGTGAATAATTAATTGATATAATTAAGATAAGATATGTTTTTAGATAATGAATCCATACAGGTGAGGATAATTTTAGTTAGTGGAGGAATGACATGTTATAGATTTATGAATCCAATGTTTCAGACTACCAAGTGAGTCCATCATCAGGAATGCATCAATAGATTTAAGAAGATATTAATGATGTATCCAGGAGCTAATATTGAGATTATATATATGGATTGTGAAAAGGAATAATGTAAGAGATTTAGTCGACCAAAATCTAAATAATTTGGTAATATATTGAAAAATTGGAAATTTAAAAACGATTCTAAGATTTAATAAAATTTCATAACTATTCATTTATTAATCTAAGATTAAGAACACTTATAAGAAAATTTTACATTCCAATCATAATTTGTTAATTACAATCTTATAAGTATTATATGAATTTAAATTAAAGAGGGTAATAAATCTTTCATATTTCAAACAAACAAAAAAACTAGAATTTACATATTCAATTAGATTATAGTGAAATAACTAATTAAATCCCTAATGTTGCAAATTCAATATAAGACACCAATATTAATTCTCAGGATTAAGTAAATTTCAAAACTAGTCATTTATTAATCTAAGATCAAGAATACTTATAGCAAAAAAATTTACATTCTAATCATATTTTATTAATAATAATCTTATAAGTAATTTTAGGAATTTAATTTAAAGCTTTATTAATTCAAAATTAAATCATTACTAATTAACAATAGAATTTATATATACAAGTAGATTATAATGAATTAATTAATTAAATATTAAAAAATAAAAAATAAAAAATAAAAACTCAAAATAAAAATAAAAATAAAAAACTAATTAACACTAGAATTTACATATTCAAATAGATTATAGTGAATTAACCAATTAAATCCCTAATGTTGAAAATTCAATATAAGACATCAATATTAGTTCTCAGGATTAATTAAATTTCAAAACTAGTTATTTATTAATCTAAGATCAAGAAATCTTAGGATAAAAAATCTACATTATAATCATATTTTATTGATAATAATCTTATAAATGATTTAGGAATTTAATTTAAAGCTTTCTTAATTCAAAATTAAATCATTACTAGTTAACAATAGAATTTATATATACAAATAGATTATAATTAATTAATTAATTAAATCCCTAATGTTTTAAATTTCCATTTTTTCAATATTTTACCAAATTATTTGGATTTTGGCCAACTAAATATCTTACATTATTCCTTTTCATAATCCATATATATACTCTCAATATCAGCTCCTAGATACATCATTAATATCTTCTTAAATCTATTGACGCATCCTTGATGATGGACTCATCTTGGTAGTCTAAAACGTTGGATTCATAAAATTCTATAACAGGTCATTTCTCCATTACCTATAAGATATGTTTTCCTCTAGAATATTGTAAGAAGTTTCTAAGATGATCTTATTCATCGATTGGATCAAGTGAAATTCTAATTGTGGTGACTCATTTGTGAATGAGAGATTGTAAAGGGAAGTGATGGGTATCATTAGAGATATATCAAGTGAGTGAATTTTCAGAGAGACAAAGGGATGGTTTCAGCAGTAGTGATTGAGGGAAAATTATTTGGAGATTTTTTCTATCAGTGTTTCTACAAGGTGCCGATTTTTTCCCAATGAGGTTGTGAGCTTCAGGAGGAGGCTAAATTGATTAATAAATTCACAGGAGGATTCTGAGATTATTTTCCAGAACATAGTGCAAGTCTTCTAGAGGCTAGATCAAATTTCCCAGAGGGAGTGTGGGTTCACCAGAGACTAGTGCGAGTTTGTTGAAGGAAATTTTAATTTTATAGAAGGCAGATCAAGTTTCCAAAGGGTATTGCGAATTTGTCAGGAGATAGTTAGGGAAATTTTAGGAAAAAAAAATTGCAAACGGACTATTTTTTGGACATTTTCAGAAGAAAAAAAAAATGTCAATTTGGTTAAAAAGTCACCTCCCTTTACATAGATATGATTAAATGGATGATATTCACCAAAAATTTACCAATTTTAATAGTAAATTACATGTTTTATATTGAATATTTGCCTACATTCTAAGTGTATGAAATTTTAAACTAGAATAATTGCTTACAATACTATATATAGGAAAAATATTAAATCCTTAAAGATTCCCTAGAGATAGTGCAAACCCCTTAGGAAGAGCCAGTGTGAATTTATAGAGGGTTGTGCATGTTGTTGGAGGCAGTGTAAATTATAGAAAAGGGAAGCCATGGGGTTTTCCATATTATTAGAAGTGAAGAAAGTATTTTGTGAGAGCTCAGATTGTAGGAATTTACAGGGTAAGTTCCTCAGACAGAACATCAAAAGGACACCGCTCACAAACAAATCACAAATCAATACACCAGTATTGTTGATGTCGTTAAAACCCTCAAAGAGGGAAACAGTCCACAGCCTGAGCCAACGTGGTCACTTCAGGAAATTTATTAATAAAAGAATGAAAAATTATATAAGCTTATGTCATGAACGGTTGCCCTACAAATGACCCTCCATGCTCTTTAAATAGATATCATGGACCAATCGGGTGTTAATCCACGGATCAAGTGTCGGTAATACCGAGGAGAGAATGAACCATCGAATCACTACATATCGTGACCATCGGATTGTAAGTTACAAAAGTACATAGCAAAGAAACACACTTTACCTCACTCTACACTAGACCAAGTTATACTTAACTATTTCTTATGTGTCAGAATATCCTAACATCCCCCCTTAAGAACAACTTGGGATAGGATTGAAGGATGTACAAATATGACACAATAGGAGAAGGAAGGAGGCATTAGAGCCTATCCCCCCTTAGTGACAACTTCCTGAACTTCGTGAATGAGCTTTCTGATGAAGTGCATGTGTAGTTCAATGTGTTTCTTGCGGTGATGTTGGACTAGGTATTTGCATAGTTGAATGGCACTTTGATTATCACAGCAAAGTGTAGTCAGATGTTGCTATTGAAATCCAAACTCTGAAAGGATCTGACGAAGCCACGGGGCTTCCTTACTAGCTTCTACAGCACCATGATACTCTGCTTCTGCTGAAGAAAGAGAAATGGCACTTTGTAAATTCCTACATGGTATCGGAGCACCAAAGGACACCGCTCACAAACAGATCATAGATCAATACACTAGTATTGTTGACGTCGTTAAAACCCTCAAAGAGGGAAACAGTCCATGCCCTGAGCCAATGCGCCACTTCAGGAAATTTTTTAATAAAAGAATGAAAATTTACATAAGCTTCTCTCATGAACGATTACCCTACAAATAACCCTCCATGCTCTTTAAATGGAGATCATGGACCAATTGGTGTTAAGCCACGGATCAAGTGTCGGTAATACCAAGGAGAGAATGAACCATAAGATCACTACATATCGCGACCATCGGATTGTAAGTTACAAAAGTACATAGTAAAGAAACACACTTTACCTAACTCTACACTAGACTAAGTTATACTTAACTATTTCCTATGTGTCGAAATATCCTAACACAGATAGTGTCAGACAAGTAGTTGTAATGTTTCAATAACAATTTATTTGTGGAAGATTAACAATAAAGCCCTCAAATTTGAAACTGGGTTTCTCCACATTAGGGTTTTTCTAGGGACTTTTTTCCAAAATATTGGTGTATATTGTGTAATCGGTTTCTCATGTATTTTTCATTTTAGTTTATTTTTTATTGGTGTTTATTATGTTATTATTTGTTACTTCCAGAAAAATAATTAATTTTCCATAAATAAGTAAATTATATAACTAATTGGTTAATAGCACCATCTGGGTAGCTAGAAATTTCACATGGTATCAGAGCAGTGAAGTGTTGAGGGTATTTGTGATTTGATCACAAAGGTTTCATGGGAGAGATAAAAGGATTCGCATAGCTTATTTTTCTCTAGATCTATTCATATTTATTAGGGTTTAGTGTTCGATGGTTTCATAAATGGTTTCACAGTTTAAGGGATCGAGATCAAATTTTACTATTGTTGGAGGAGAATGGACTGTAGTAATATGATATGGAAGTTGTTGTTATATTGACAAACGTGATGTAATTAGCAGCCTACTGTAAGAAGGATGTCAAGGCTAGGTGTATTATCCAAGATGGGGTCAAAGATCACATTGTTCCACATATTGTAGAATTGGAGATAGCCAAGAAGATGTGTTGTTCCAAAATGATACTGTAAACATTTAGTTTATGCTCAGAGATATGCTAAGAATCACCAAGATGAATAAAGGTGAAGAAAGAGTTAGTATGCTCACTAAGATCAAACTTTTCAAGGATGAATTAACATTTATCAAAGAGAATATAGATGATGAAAAACGTCTGAGAACTTCCTTAAATGGGTTCTTGAAGTAGTAAAACATGTTTGTCCTAGTGATTAACATAGATAGGACCTACCTGACTGGTATTTTTTGTGGAGATATTTTACTCAAAAGGAGATTAGGTTAATCCTTTTTAGTGGCAGCAACAATAGAACTCAGAAACATGAGGATGATGAGAATGTTGCTTTAGCATGAAAGGGCAAAGCCAAGAAGGGCTCAAACAAAGGGCATAAATCCAAGGGAGAGAAGAAAAAGGACTTGAGTAAAATCAAGTTTTTTGGATGCGGTCATTTGATGTCCAAATGGGAAGAAGGGTAAGAAGAAGAAGAAGAAGAATAAGGAAACAATAAATTCAATGGATGTTGACAAGCTATCTTCTAGACTAGAATATGAGTTTGTTATCATAGCTTATTTATCTAGCTTGACCACCATAGGAGTCTAATATATTGACAGTGGGGCGCCATGTCATGTGACAGGGGTTAGAAAATATTTATATAGATACCAAGCAGAGGATATAGGCTTCCAGAATCAAATGGGTAATGATTCCAAGTGTACTACAGTTGGGAGAGGAGTAGTTACCTTTTAGAGGGAGTCAGGAAAGGTACTCATGTTACAAATGTCCTGCATGTGCCAAGTTTAGGGACGAATCTGATTTCAATTTCTTCTCTTTAGGAAAATGGATATGATGTTTAATTTTGAGAGTAGAAGGTGTACATAAAATACCAGGATTGGAAGTCATTCAAGCAAATTTGAGTAAGAAGCAACAAGTTGTATAGGTTGCAGTTAGACACTTGAAAGGCACTAGTGAGTAACAACAGTAACAAAGATATCAGTGAATTATGGCATATGAGGATAGGACATATCCATCATGGATCACTTAATTTTCTCATAGATACCATGACAGGAGTTCCAAAAGTAAGCATGGAACATGACGATGTGTGCAAATGGTGTATAATTGGTAAGTTCAAAAAGGCAACATTTCCAAGGAGTGATGGTAGAGCTAAGGCGAGTACTAGACTTGATACATTCTGATATTGTGGCCCATTTCCCACAAAGTATGTCAGAGGTTACGAGTATTTTGTTACATCTATTAATGACTTCTTTGGGAAGATCTGCATTTACTTCTTGAAGACAGGGGATGAAGTCTTCAGTCGCTTCCAAGAGTTTAAGGCTCTTGTGGAGAACTAGACAGGGGGGAAGATAAAGGTTCATTGGATAGATAATGGAGGCAAGTACATCAAGAAATCCTTCAATGATTTCTATGTGAAGGAGGGCATCAAGAGAGAATGGAAATCTTTGTACAACCTGTAGCGAAATGGGGTTATAGAAAGAAAGAAGGAGATAATGTATGGGGTAATAAGGGAAATGATATATGACTAGAACATGTCTAGATATCTATGGGCAGAGGCATGTAACACACTAGTGTACATTCAAAATAGGGTCCCACACAAGGTGGTTGGAAAGATGAGACCTAAGGAGGCATTTACAGGGAAGAAGCCAGAAGGTAGACATTTCATGGTTTTTGGCAATATCTATTATTGTCACATTCTAAATGAGAAACACGCCAAGTTAGATTCGACTACAAAATAGAGATATTTTGTTGGTTACAACAAAATGTCCAAGGCATAAAGGATATACATACCGATTAATAAGAATATTATCATGGGATGGGATATCAATTTCCAAGAGGAGAAAGCCTTCAGAAGATATCATGAGTTGCCAATAGTTGATCAGAGTCAGCGAAAAAAATCTCCAAGGAATGAATAGGGATTTCAGACTCAGGGCACAAGTACAAGTATAGTGACTAATAAAATCACAGGTACAAGTGCAATGGAGAGTTCACAACAGGTGGAGAAGCAACAACAGGATCAGGAACTTGAGGCTTCACCCACCATAAGTGGGAGAAGGAATTGTGAGGTACTTTAGACACTAAGATATGTGCAGGAGTTTGTGGGAGCTCCTAGATTGAGCTCCAGGGACAACAGACTGACAGAGAGATATTTAAGATATAAGGTGTTCATGAGTGAGCTCATTGACAGTGAGCCTTTTAGCTATCAAGAGGCTTCACAACACCATGAATGGTAGGATGCAATGGTGGAGGAGTACAACCCCATAATTCAGAATATTGTTTGGGAGGTGGTTCCTAAACGATTGGACAAGATAATGGTTGGGTCCCATTGGATATACAAGATCAAGCACATTGTTGATGGTAGTGTATAAAAATAGAAAGCAAGTTCTATGGCCAAGGGATTCTCTAAGAAAGAGGGAATAGATTATGAGGATATTTTTTCTCTAGTGACCAAATATACTTCCATGAAGGTCATGATCTCACTTGCAACAAAGATGTGATGGTAGATACATTAGATGGATGTCAAGACAATTTTTCTAAATGAGGTGATAGAAAAGGAGGTGTACATAGAAAGATAAGAGGAATTTTAGACACATGGTAGGGACGCCCATGTATGCAGATTGAAGGGAGTGTTATATATACTCAAGCAAGCTCCCATAGCATGGTATTGTTAGATCGACAATTAGTTACATCAGATGGAATTTGTGAAAGTGAGGAAGATCCAAACCTCTACTATCCCATGGTTGGACATGAGTCTCTCATCTCGTGTTATATGTGGGTGATCTATTTTTGACTGGGTCACTAGGTCTCATAGAGGATTACAAGATGGATCTGGCAGCTAAGTTTTTGATGAAGGATTTGGGGCTAATGCATTATTTTCTAGGTCTAGAGGTGTTATAGATAGATGGGGAGATATTCCTTGGTCAACGGAGATATATTATGGAGATCTTGAGGAAATTCGGGATGTTGGATGGAAAAGCCATGTCTACACCTATGATTACCAATTGGAAGAAGATTTATGCATCTAAGAAGGAAGTAATGTACCCCACCTTGTATAGATAACTTATTGGCTCTCTCATGTATATAGTCAACACAAGGCTAGACATTTTATTTGCAATCAATACTCTTAGTCAATTTATGGTTGAACTTAAAGGGGTGCCTTGGATATTAGTGATGCATGTGTTGTGGTATCTATGAGGTATAGTCAATTATAGGTTGAGATATACTCGAGGTGATGGTGTTAGGTTGATGGGATATATAGAGGCAGACTAGGCAGGTAGTGCAATAGACTGGAAAAGAACCTCAGGGTGTTGCTTCATCATTGGATCAAGGGTTGTCTCTTGGTACAATGGGAATCTGTTGACAGTGTTGGAACCACCAACATGTCAAGGAGATCTCCCCGGTAAGAAGTCCCAATTAGACCTTACACCTTTTGGTGTAGGAGTCCTAGTAATGGGTCAAGGTAATTCCTTGACTGTGATGTCATACAGAGGCAAGTAGGATAACTCTGTCAGCATTAGACCTTACACCTTTTGGTGTAGGAGTACGAGTAGTGGGTCATAAGGTAATTCCTTAACTGTGATGTCGTACAGAGGCAAGTAGGATAACTCTGTCAGCTGAAAGGGTGTGACTAATGCAGTGAGTCAAGGAAGGTGTATGAGATGTTCCAACACTTTGAAGGGGAAAGGAGATGGAGGTGAGTTCTAGGTTGAATGGGATCAGTCCCAACTCGGCTAGGAACACACAACACAAAGGACATGCACAGCTTCTGGCGGAGTAGTCCACTCGGATGCGGCAGTCACATCATACAAGGTAAGATAACACGTACAACACTTACAGATCAGTCTGAGATGAGTGTGATGGTTGTTATAGCAAGGTTCAAGTGAAAGGTTTGTCTGATGTCTGAAAGAGTAGTTGACATGGATGGTGATAGCATTAAAAACATATGCAACACATTAACAACAAGATTCATATAATTGCATGTGAATCAGTTCATACACAATTATGTAAGTTAAACAACACATGTCATTAAAGCAACTGGAGCAGTCCAACTACAATAACAACATATGCATGAAAATGTGTTGCCTCTTATTATATAAAGAAGTGTAAGTCACAATCATGCAATACATCCATGTAAACCTGCTAACCCCAACAACAGAATGTTACAGCCACATCTACCTGCTCCTCCAAAGAGATGTATTAACTTCATGTAGTGGAGAAGCCAAGGCGCATTATAATATTGTCCAAGGCTTCTTCAATATAGTCTTAGTAGAAGCTTGGCTGACCAAAACCCCTTACAATGATTTATGAGGGGCTATTTGTAGCAAAGGGTGGGGTGACCCTTGACATTCCCCTTTATGACAGTTCAACTACCCTCATGACTCTTCACCTACTCTATGACTATTACGTCCAGTCGTTGACACTTGACTTACACTTGACATGACTCAACATTACAGTGCACATGTATTCATGTGAGACAACATGGCTTGATCAAGCCTTGCAAAACATCACTAACACTCGGTCTACAGTGATGAGACCAACTCTTTGATGTGCTTGTGATAGTGAAGGTGGTGATTTGATGCCAAGCTTGGTCGTCTGTGATGGTGAAGTGGTGAGTTGATGCCAAGCTTGGTCATCTGTGATGGTGTTCATGCACCTCATGGTGACATCTTGCTGAAGCGAACTCTTCCCTCTGTTGCAACCAGTGCATTGGTTTGGTCCCTTCGTCCAACTCATCTGCTAACTTGTGCATGGTCTTCTTAGGTACGTTGAACCAGAAACACACTGATGCATAGTGTCCATGTTGATCTTCAAGTGTGTGCTAGTGGTCATGCGCACCATCTTGTTGAAGTACATGTTCAGCCCTGGTTGGAATTGCTTCTTGTCTTTGACTTGGTGAGTGTGTTGAATGGGTTGGATTCCATGTGTGCACTCAACAACATGCATGTTGTTGAATCCCTTGTATGTAATCAACAACACTGCTCACCATGTCTTCTCTGTGTCAACTACTGGGATGGATCCTTAACTTGTATGGGTGCAGTTTCATCCGTGAGCGCATGTTGTGCCCACTGTTGTTCCTATTCTTTCTACAACTCATTCATCTGTCTATGTAGCTTCATGTTCTTCCTAAGTTGCTTCTTCAGCACATGCAACTCCTTCTTTGTTCCATCTTCTGCCTTCGCGCGATCTTCATTTTGCGCCATCACTTCATAGACTAAGTCTCCAAAGTTTCTTTCATTATCAGTGGATCTACTTGATCTTGCAACTTTGCTCCGCGTGTATGTTGTCAACAACCTTCCTCTTGCATTCGCTGCATTCAATATGATGCCTTCAGCTCCTGTTCATGATGTTGCTCACTATGATGTTGTTGCTTGATGTCCTTGTCCATGAACAACTTGATGTCTTCACGAGTAGGCAAGCTCATAAACACTTGATCGACTGCGTCCCCAATCGTGCTTTGAATGGTGTCTTTGTCTCTTCTCTCATGGAAGCCATTGTACCTGTACTGCTGAGAGGTAGATGAACACCCATGATACCTGGAGACATGGAAACACTCATAGCAAGCAATCTATCAGTTGAAAACCAAAATGAACATGAGAAATGACTTTCAACATACCTGGTGAATGATCATGAAGGTTGCGCAATTTCAGTCGGGAAGTCAGGAGACCGACTGCTAAGACTACACAAGGCATAGTCTGGGTTGTTGGGAGACTAGCTAACTGTTGGAACTACGCAATGAACAGTCCATTCTGGCTACTACCTGTTGAGATTGCGCAATGCGAAATTCTAGTTGGGAAGGACCACTGGCCTGGGGACAGATTTGTGCAATTTCCTGGGCCATGCAGACACTATCCTCCAGAAATGTGCAAAATAGTCCCAGAGGCTAGTGTTGGGCAAGAATGTACAAATCCAGAGAGGAAGGTTAGCCTTCCCTCCCCAGATTGCGCAATGCAGTCTTGGTGAAGGTAGAGTTCAGGCCAAGGTTGGTCTAACTCACCGATGGACGACTGAAAGAAAATAAGACAGTAAATGCATGGCAACACTAAGTGGTAGCAAAAGTAATTTACAGTGCATGCAAAACATGAATGAAAGATTCAGAAAACAGATCAACATGCATGTGGGTGAGGCAATTCGTCGGTTGGGCAAACGTCCATGCAAAATAGTTTCATGCATGCAACAACATTGAGATAGCAACAAAAACTGAAATAGAGCTAAGAAAATCTAGTATATATGTAAATGATAGAAAGCGTTTAAAGAAATCAAGTAAACAGTACTCCCACAAGAGAAAACACAAAATGTGACAGAAATGCAGCACAAGGCCTGGGAAGTGATCTTACCCCAAAGCAGTTGATCTGAATGTGCCGAATACTCCTAGGTGTGATGTGGTATGTCAAAGATACAAGGTTGATGGGAGGAATGAGCTCTGCAATGTCCGGTTGATGAGTTTTAATAACATCGAGATTGTGACGTGCATGCCACAAATCTAGGGGAAGTGACACTTGGTGGGAGGTTTTTGAAATGATCCTTGCATGTAACCTCCAACTATTAAATATAGATCCCTGAAACAAGGGATGCCTTTGCATGTTGCCTTGGGAGAAGCAGTCCATGCATGCAAGTCAGTTTTGCTCATTCCTGGAGGGAACTAGTCAACTTAGCTGCACATGTGAGAGATTGCTCAACTGTTGGAGAAAAACGCACATTTCTGGCTAGGAGCTGGGCTGGCTTTCATGGATATTTGCGCAATTTTTGGGTAGAGCAGTTGATTGTTGTCTAGATTTGTGCAAATCCTGGGCTAAATAGCCTTCTGCTGGGAAGATTTGTGCAAATCCTCCTAGGAGGGTTGGCTGGCAGGATTGCATAATCCTGGAGTCCAACAGGTTGTCAAAGAAGATTGCGCAATTTCTAGAGGGAAGGCTAGTTGTCCTCCAGAAATGCGCAATTTTCAAGTGGAATTTTCTCAACCTATAGCTGGACCAAGTCCAGGTGAGTAGCCTATGAAGGGAAAATATCAAATTGTGATCGACAGGCTGTCTTTGAGCAAGAAAGACACTGAATCTTAAGGACTTGACGAAGCAAGGAATGTTGTTGTGAAGGTTGGTAGGGAGGCTCCAAAACAAGCTAAAGAAAAAATTTGGAGGGTGGTTGTAGCCGCTACAACACTTGGCGACACACTGGTAGAACTCCAGCTCTTTGAATGGACCTTGTTCGTGAAAAGAAAGTCCAACACCTCCGTAAGTATTGTTTAGCTCTCAGCTCATCTTGGCTTCACACTAGATTGATTGTAAGATGTAGCATCTACCAGAATCTTGGTCGATTGACACACATTCCAAGCCAAGGCAACACATTTGTTTCAATTGGGGTTGAGGGGTATATAGGTGCACAAGTAGTATAGTCGACAGAGTCTAAGTTTCATCTCTGGTGTTGCTCCACTGCCAGTAGGCCTAGACAATACCTCGGTGGAGTCACATAGGAACGCCAAGCATGGCTCTGCTACCAGCGAGCCTGGTTTTTACACCGACAGAGTTACTTGCATCAACTCCCTATGTAGGAAGCCTTTCTCTTCTTTTGCCTTATTCATCATTCATTTTGAATTTTTTGCCATTTCATTTTTTTCATTTTTCACTGTGCATAACACTTATTAATTTCAGAGGCAAAAGAGGGATCTCGACTTATTGAGAGCAGAAGAGGTTGTTCCAGCAGAGAAGTAGTTTATTGCATCTTTGATGTGCCTATTAAGGTTTTTCTCCTCACCTTAATCTACTTGACTGAGCTGACAAGGATTAACCCAAAAGAAATCAACTAGAGAAGGTGACACTAGTTAGCGCGCAAGCGTTGTTTTTTCATCAAGGTTCAGTTTGAACAGTACATATTTTCCTTCGATGTATCATGGACTAAGAGTAACAAGCTCATCATACAGAGGCAAGATGACAGATAACCAAGTAGTCATAGTTGTACAATCCCTCTTGTACTTTAGCCAACTCATTTCATGAGTCACACATGGTTTCATGCAAACTAACCTACGAATGAAATGAGCAAACGAAATAATCAATCAACAAAGAAAAGCAAGAGCAAAAGCAAAAATGAAAGCGAAGCAAGTAAACAAACAAGAAAACAAAGAATGTAAGCAAACAATCATGTAAGAAAACAACTGAAAGCAAACACTACTACTACTCCTACACTAATGGTGCATGGCCCTGATCACATGAAGTGATATTTCCAATGCAGCCACATGCACATTGGTAGACCCATGTTGGTGAAGGCTTGGTCCGCAAGTAACCTAGTTGTGTGGACCAGCAAACAAGAAAGCTATAACAATGAAGACAACCACACTTCATGTTTCAAAGTGCCCACGGAACATAAGTGAGTGCATGTGCATGACAGGTAGTCTATGGACTTATCGTGGTGTTTTGTGGCACTTCATGCAAGTTTGAAGAAAAATCACACTCTTGACTATGACATGCAAGCAAACGACAGAAACAAAGATAACTTGAGTCACGCATGAGTGCTTGCAATGTAAGACTCCCCCAATGCATAAGAAATGGGATCGTGTAGTTCGAGTGGAGGAAGTAAAATCTGAGTGCTAGATTGATCTTGAGTGCATACAGATGAGTGATGAGGAGACTTGAGTGTTTGAAAAATTTCCTAATCAAAAGTGAAACCAACCTCAGGACAGCAAGGGCCTGACATAACCATCAGTTCAGGCTGAAGTGCCTCGATGATCTGTGGGGTTTTGACTTCGTTGACAGATGGAGCTTTGTAGACCAGTGGCTTAGATGAATTAAAAATGAGTGATTCAACATCATGATCGTATGATGAGGTGAAGAGATCAAGACAACCAAGATCAGAAAATTCATGATGTTGGTCGATATCCTCATGATTTGATGAATCATACAGAAGGGTAGATGAGAAGGAAGGATGTTCAACCGCTGCATTTCTGGAAAGAGCAAATGAAAGATCAAGTGGATTTTCAATGAATTATTGTTCCTCTCCATTGTTTGATGATGGGCTAACATACGATGTGTCCTGCGAAAGATCAACAATGGGTGCATCCATGGATGAAGACACACATGCAAAATCATGGATGGCAGGTTCACCAATGATGTTAGGAAAGAATGGAGGGGGCTCAGACAGAAGGGAGTCATCCTTCGCCAAGTGTTGATGCTCAAGATCCCAATCATACTCTTCATGAATGACAGTGCATGTTCTTTTTGCAGCACCAACTCCGTAAGTGGGTTGTTCCTCATTCACAACAAGTGAAGAGACCGGAATGGATGAACACAAAACAGCGTCATCCAAAGGAACACCTGGTTGCGAAGACGGAGGTCCAAAAAAGGGAATGCATATGAGAACTCGAAGCACTTCTTGGGCCGTTAATATGTCATTATTATTATCACTTTTGAATGCTTATTCCACCCATTTCTACCATTCTTCATCACGTCATTTATCATCATTTATCATATAATTCTATTTTACAATGATTTATGCTCTTATGAATGAATATTATTTATTCTTCTTTATTTCTAATAAATTGATGATTATGCATGATTTTATCAATGATAGTTTTTGTAAATTGGTTGTAACACTATTCACCATTTTTAGCCTCCAATACAATTTCCAGATTGAAGATTTGATCATTAAATATTCCAACTCAGAAATTCGTTGGAATAATAAGTGACAGTTTTGCAGTTGAGATTCTGAGCAAATGAAGAAGAATCTGGAAATTCTGGAACATGGGTTTTGTCCAAAACAGACCAAATTAAATTTATTAAAGAATGGTTTGCCAAAATTCGACTTGTATTGAGAGAAATGTAGGGTTCTTTGAGCACGATCTTCTCAGATTTGCCGTGTGGCCATTTCCCAAATCTCAACTGCAAAGCCAAATTCGCCTTGCTCTTGTTGAAAGATGAATGGAAATATATTTTCTTGTTGATCAATTGGTTGGAAACAATCCAATTTTGTAATATAAATCATGTTGTAGTATTCTTTGTTGTAACTTATCTCTCATCTCTTTCTATTTAAATGAAAATAGAGGTCAGAGATGGGGATGGACAAATGATAGAGAATTGAGGATTCAGAATTGGAAATTCAAGAATGATGATAGGATAGGATAGAATAGGAGGAAAAGGAGATTGTTGCATTACCATTGTAATTCTCAAAGCTTCAGCTGCTGTAATGATTTCACAGTTTGATAATGAATAAATAAAAGGGTTGTCGTTCATTCTTCTCATCTAAAGTAGCCCAGCAACATCCGCTGGCGGCTAAGGGCCCAGCCTCCGGTGGAGTATGTTGTTGTTGTATTATATCTTTCCAATTTCCGCCATGTGATGGTTTGATTTAATTCCTATTTCTTTGAATCGTATTGCCTTGCAGTTTCATGTTTTTGCAACGAGCTGTTATAATATTTTATGAAATTGTTTTATTGCACAAGTTGAGATTGAATCGTGTGGCTGTTCTTTTCCAGCATAACAGAGATTATTATCCTTTTCTACTTATATTGTTATGTTGTTCATTTCAATTGTAAGGCTTCGTTGTTCATTTCAGACTTTGATATTCATTATAGACTGTTGGTTATTCGATTCCTTTAATTACAGTTTGTTGTCCATTTACTTTGTTGTTCATTTCTGTTGGTTAATTGCAAGAGTTTTCTTTTAAAGAGTTTTCCTAATTTACTTTCAATAGCAGCTTTAGTTCAATTTCTATTTCCTTTTGATTGTTTTAAGCAGGGCTGTCAACTGTAGAGAACATTGGTTACTGCTTCCTCATTCTCAGATTGATTGTCTTGTTCTAGTTGATTTCAATTGTATCAATCTCTAGAGGAATGAGTTATTGCTACTGTATCCTTGATTAATGGTTGTTCGAGAGAATGATTTAATTACAGATCATTTGAGTTTCTTGCTATTCTAATTAGATTTTATTTCAAGCATTCATTTACTTTTGTATTTTACACACTACACTGCAAAACATTACTCTTGAGTAAATAGTCACCTCAGACTGAGTACACTCTTGAAATAAAAAGTCATCCCTGGGTTGACAATTAATGTGAAGATGATTAGGAGTTAAAAAGACACCTTTTTATGGCTCGACATTTTGGCGCCGTTGCCGGGGAGAGTGTAGCCATTTTTAAAAGAGTAGTGTGCATCTGATGGGTGCCTGTTAGGAAAGAGTTGGGTATTAAAAATAGAAGGTAAGAACCTGCATACAGAGCATGTAGAAGCCCTATTCCCCTGCCCACTTTCCAACAGATCTGTTAAAGAACTTAGGGTAGAAATAAATGTTTGAATTTTTGTGTGAATGATTAAAAAAAAATAGAAACTTTGAAAAACAAATCTCATGATTTCGCTTAAGTGGTGATGTAAGCACCACCCATTTCACTAACCAATTGACAGGAACATTTGAAGAAGGAACTTCAAAGAAACCATGAAGAACATCTTCTGTTATGGTAAGAAATGACTCACATTTCTACTTTTGAATTTCCTATCAAAGATCTAGGAGTGACACAAATGCACATAATTCCCCCATCTTCTCTACCAAATTTTCATGGTTTAGCAAATGAAGATCCAGATACATTCTTATTTGAGTTCGAAATACTTTGTAGAGGATATGATTATTGTACTAATGATCAAAGGTTGAAAGTGTTTCCTCTTACTCTAAAAGGAGCAGCTCTCCGATGGTTCATGAGCCTAGGTGGGAACTGCATCCAAACATGGGAGGACATGAAGAACATATTCGTGAATAAGTATCAACACTATTGCAAGACCAATGAAGATATTTTCAATATGATACAAGGGGAAGATGAAAGCTTGGAGGACTATGTAGATCGATTTCAATATAACCTTCAAAAATCAAAACATAAGCATTTGGAAAAAGAGATCTTAAAAAAACTCTTTCTTCAAGGAATCAAAGATGAATTTATAGAACTCTTAAATCTGATAGGAAAAGGTGATGTTTTTCAGTTATCATATGATGATGTTTGTGAGTTGTGCATAAGGTATTCAAGAGGAATCTCCAAGGCTAGTAAGAATTCTAGAGATGTTTGTTCTTTCTTTTCCAAATTTGCTACAAGAATAGGAGACATAAGAGCTGAAATCAATGTTTTATTTGAAAATTTTAAAGTTGATTTTATTAGCTCTCTAAATGCAAAATTTGATGTTTTGTAGGTTCATAAAAATCAAGAAATTGATGAAGTGTTTTGCCCTCATTACCAAAAAGAGAATTCCATAGATAAAAGTTCTTTCTTATCTAGGATGGAAGTAGCATATCAAAGAGATGAGGAAGCTGCAACAAGGTCAAAAGCATGGAAATCATGGCCTACAGGTATGGTTCAAAACATTTCTTCTCCACTTTCTTACTTGCATAATCCATTATGGAATACTAATGTGTTGGGGCAGCCATGTCAATCTCAATATAACCACCACCAATCTTGTCTACAAGTTTGGCATGGTTCACCTTATGATTGCATGACTACTCTCCCTCATCTTGTAGCACAAACATATTCTCCATATTTTTCACCAGCTCTTCCACAACATCTTGCTTGCATACCAAATTCATCCACTCAACCTAATCAACCACATCATCACAATGCTCCATTCCTTACACATTTTCCTACTCAAATAATTCCACACCCTCACCACAATAAACCAGTACAACATGCTTACAATGTTGAACTGCAAAATTTACCCACCCTTCCCACCCATTCTATCTCACATGCACCATTTGAAAAAACTTACAATGAGATTAAGAATGTTTCAAATTCCAAAATTGTAGAAGCTATGGAAGAAAATGAGTTTTCTTTTAGTATGCATCAACAAGTCATTTTAAAAGCTCAAGAAGTTCATGATATGATGGCTATGGGAAATCAAGAAAGTAACGGATACATTGAAGATTGGTTTCACTCCATCATTTGTTTGCAACATCACTCCATACTTCAACAATTTTTGACAACATCGTTTCAAGGGAAGTTGGCTTCGCATACCCTAATATTCATTAATATGCATTTTTCAAATTTGGGTATGTGCATACTAGAGGCCTTATTTCTAAAATGGTTCCACTGGAAATACTCTTATACATAAACATATTCAATTCTCAAAGAATAGTATGATAGTGGAGAAAATAAAATAAATAAATAAATAAAACAAACACATTTTTTATTTTTGTAAAAATAGTTGTTTCCTTGTTGCAATACGTCGTGAATTCAACATCAGTGATAATTTTTTAACTCATTTGTGTATGTAGATGAATCATAATGGAAATAATAAGTTCTACAAACACTCATTTTCATTTTTATCACCAATTTGAAAAAAATGCTTGAATATCATTTTTTTGGCTTGTGGGCTTGATGAACTTTCTAGAGAAACAGTCGGGACAGTCAGGTTTTGAGGGACCAAAAGAGAATATTTTTAAAACATATTTCTAACCTACGTATCCCTTGATATATACTTTCCAACCCAATTTGAATCACTCAATTTGGACTTGAAATGAAAAATTTAGAAACAAAACATTGACGGGGTGTCTAGCGGGCAACTCAGGAACAGATTTGGGATAGTCAGTTTTTGGAGGCCTATGTGTTTGAATTTTTAAAACCTATTACTATGGTAGATTACACTATGAGTCTAGTTTACAAGGCAATTGGAATCACTCATTTTTGATATCGTATGGGGAAGTTATGATCAAAATATTGACTGTCTATCGTAAATCAGCACCCTTAAAACTATGTCTTTCCGGTTGTTCCTTACAGTATTTGACCTATAAATTCTTCTTGTCTTCAAAACCTATTTTTATTGGAAACAAATAAATGAATCTACTTTAATTTTCAATTTGAATCATTCGAATCCAACATCAAATGAAAAATTTATGCTTGAAATATCAACTGTTGGTCTAAGCTGGGTAATCGAAAATGACTCTATTATGCAGGTTGTTCTAAGCACATTTGACATATCATAGCATTGAATTTTTAAAATATGTTACTACTGGAGATAACTCTTTGAATTAGCTCTCATTTTTCTTTGGAATCACTCAAATCGTACGAAAAACAAAGAAGTTATGATTGAAACACTGTTGGTTAGCATGATTGGCCACTGCTCTCCCGCAGGTAATAAATTAATTTTACTTTGTCCATGGATTTGTTCTACAGAGTAACTACTTGTTAGTTTTTTGCATAATTCTTGGATTAGGGGAGCCCGCGCACCTCTCTTTCTCCATGATTTAATGTTTTCTTGCAAGTAGACACTCGTTTTTTGCAGGTCTTGGGAAAATAAAGAAGGTCAATTTATGGACGAGTGATTTTTGAAAGAAATTTTATGAAACAAAGGAATTTCATCTAACTCATTACCCAACGGATTCGTAATAGAAGAAATGAAGAATTGATTTCAATTTGAAGATTCATGTCTTATCACTGCTGCCAAAACATTTTTCAAAGAGATCATTTTTTTACATAATATCATAATTGTTTTAATTTAATTGATTTATTTACATATTGTTTTTAAATAAAATGTTGTTTCTTTTCTGATCTCTCTTATATTTTGTGTTTCAGGTGCTTCATTCAAACTGTAACCCATCCTCAGCATTAATACAGTGAATAGCTAATTCATTCTTTGCGTGCTTGCATTTTTTTATGTTGTTCCTTTTTCAAGAGGAACAACATTGTTGTTTTGTTGTTCCTTTTCTGAACAGACAACATTTGTGTGCACTTTGTTGTTTCTGTTGTTCCTTTTCCAAAGGGACAGCGTTTTCGTTTTGTCGTTCCTTTTTCAAAATAACAACACCTTTTTTGTCAACTGTTCCTTTCTCATGATTCATTTTTCTGTTCCTTTTCCATGGTTCATTTTGTTGTTCCTTTTTCACATTTTGTTGTTCCTTTTCGAACGGAATAACACTTCTGCACTTTCACTTTTTGATGTTCCTTTCCGAATGGAACAGCACTTCTGCACTTTCACTTGTTGCTCTTCCTTTCCAAATGGAACAACACTTCTACAACTTTCACGTTTTGTTGTTCCTTTCCGAATGGAACAGCACTTCTGCACTTTCATTTTTTGTTGTTGCTTTCTGAATGGAACAGCACTTCTGCACTTTCACATTTTGTTGTTCCCTTCCGAATGGAACAACACTTCTGCACTTTCACTGGTTTTTGTTCCTTTCCAAATGGAACAACACTTCTGCACTTTCATGTTTTGTTGTTCTTTTCCGAATGGAACAGCACTTCTGCACTTTCACTTTTTGTTGTTCCTTTCCGAATAGAATAGCACTTCTGCACTCTCACATTTTTGCTGTTCCTTTCCGAAGGAACAACACTTTCACATTTTTGCTGTTCCTTTTCAAAGGAACAACATTTTTGCATTTCTTGTTGTTTTTCTTAGGGAACAACACTTTTTCGTGTGTATTTTTGCTTTTTGGTGTGCATTTCCTTTGCTGTTCCCTACAAAGAACAACATTTTTTTGAGTATTTTTGTTGTTCCTTCAAAGAAACAACACTTTGGGAGTATTTTCGAGAACAACCCTTCTTTCCTCTTGTAGGATTATTCCTAATTCATCTCAACCACATTTTACTAATTCTCTTTTATGGCATGAAGTACACTATTTTTATGAGGACGAGAATTATGGATTTTATTGAAGCTAGTTAATATCATTCACGTTATGATCTTTAACAGGACAGCTCCTCGATGATAGATTCTTTTCAAAATGGACACAATTATTTATATACTACTTTACTGCATTTTTTTCTGTTGTACATGATATTGATTGATCATTTTAATACCATGCTGGTTCCACCCTTCCTGGTTATAATCTTCTCTATCTGTAATAAATGAGATTATGGGTATATTTTTTTTCTATTGACATGTTCAACTTCTTCCACCATCCCTACTCTTAAGGAGTGCTGAGCCTCCCTCTTTTTATCATAAAAATCTGTAATAACAACAAAATTTTGTTGGCAGATGGAGGATAGGGGGTCTCATTACGAGCCAGCCTACCACATTCATAAGGTTGTAACAAAGTGACATTCCCATTATGGCCACCACACCAGGGTTATGATCTATTGGATAACCAAATTATCCTTGGAACAGGAGGTCTCATCACGAGCCGGACTGATCACTTTTGCTACATCCCAGTGAATGGCAGTATGGTTACCTGGTTACCACACCAGCACACTGATCTCTTCTGTAGAACAGCACTGTAACTCTCCATTTATAAATTGAGGATCCTGGCTCATATGGGTTAAAAAGAAACCCTGCTGAGGCTATGGACGCCTGCTGGCAACAAAGGCTCTACTTAAGGTATTGAAGTTATATATTATCGTCAATTGTTACTATAATACCCTTTTCTTATTCTTTTTTTTTATCAAAGAAGTTATTTCCTTAGTTTTCCCTATTTTGAACCTTTATGCATGAGAAATTGTTTTATGATCAATCACGTCATTTTTCAGCTAGAATACCGTCAACAAAGCATATTTTTGGCATATTGTTGTCCTTTTTCTCTTTTTCATAACTTATCATCAATCCAAAATGTCCTATCTCTTATTCATAACTATCTTTACACACTCTGCTCTCATTATAACCATAAGTCTCGTTGTCCTATCATTGATATATGTAATCTTCTTCATTCACTGTCGTATTGTTCATTCCTTTGCCTTGTCATTAGCATAACACCTTTCATAGGCTTTATGGTCATGAAATCCCTTTCCAATTAGAGGGGGAATGTATGCATTATGGGATAGCATGCGATATGATTACTGCACTCTGCCATAACTTGTTGATTTGACAACATATCAGTATTGCATGTATACAAAAGTTTTTTTGATTAAAATTTTTGCATGCATCTTATTTGTTGCTATTCAAACCTAACACTGTGGATTCAAGAACATTGTATGCAAAATAGTGCTTTGTTTACAAGAGAACAACAAGTATGGGCAGAACTCTATTCATAGGATGACCGCACTATTGCAACTAACAGAAGAGGCTCGAGCAACTCGCGAACGTGAACAATTCTTCAAACATGATGTGCTTGCCTAGATTCCACCTTCTGCATCAATTTCAGCACCAACTTTACCTACATCAGCTTCAACAAATGCCAGTCCATACATGTCATTCTACATTTTTTCCTTTTGGAGGTAAAACTTAAGGTAAAATAGCATAATTTTCTGATTTATTATGAATTTAGGAGAATTTCATGAAAATCTATTTTGAGCATTATTTATTATCATTCATTCCACATCTTTACCACTTCCCATTTTTCAGCGGCATATCCTCTTTCAGTTTTGGGGGAATATTTCTTTCATTCATTTCTTTCTTATGACCATGTCATTACTATTCTTTATCATCCATTGCTATTCTTATTCATTCTCAACACCTCCCTTATTCCATGTTGTTTTACACCAAGCATAGAATTCAACAGATGATAGCAACCACCTAAATTTGTTTTCTAGCATCGCATGAGGGCATGCTAATTCTTCAGAGAGGGGGAGGAATTGCTACGCATGATGGATGTTTTCTACTTTCTTTCTCATATAAAGCATATAATTTTAGTGCAGAAATTGATTTCCATATATTTTTAAAACTATGAACTCAATTTTTGTGATCTCTGGAAAACACAGACGTATCGTTAAAATATACAAACCCAGACACTTTCAAGTAATATTGGTTCATAAAATTTCAGAAATCATGCACTATCACCTATAGCCATTTTGTTTATATCTCATGATCCGTGCATCAAAATGATCTAATTTTTTGGATCATAGAAGCATTAATATAGTAGAAATCTACTTGCACAATTTCAACAAAATCTGGTTTGTAGTTTTTGGGAAAATGGTTAATGAAGGTTGTTGTCACTTATATCATATTTTGTTGCAACTTCATATGCACATAACTTGAACGTCAATGTAAAAATTGTTATGCCTTCATCAAGATTACTAAAAATTGAATATTCATTAATTAAGGAAGCATTCATTTGTTCTATCCATTTCATGAGTTGGGATGAACAAATTTTTATTGCTTGGTTAACACATGGGTTTTGTCTTTGGGTTGCATGAAGACATGCAATATATTTAGTTTTTGTTGCATGAGGACATGCAACATATTGAGTGTGGGGGTATGTTGGGCTATTAATATGCCATTATTATTATCACTTTTGAACGCTTATTCCACCCATTTCTACCATTCTTCATCACGTCATTTATCATAATTTATCATATAATTCTATTTTACAATGATTTATGCTCTTATGAATGAATATTATTTATTCTCCTTTATTTCTAATAAATTGATGATTATGCATGATTTTATCAATGATAGATTAGTAAATTGGTTGTAACACTATTCACCATTTTTAGCCTCCAATATAATTTCCAGATTGAATATTTGATCATTAAATATTCCAACTCAGAAATTCGCTGGAATAATAAGCGACAGTGTTACGGTTGAGATTCTTAGCAAATGAAGAAGAATCTGGAAATTCTGAAACATGGGTTTTGTCTATAACGGACCAAATTAACTTTGTTAATGAACGTTTTTCCAAAATTCGACTTGTATTGAGAGAAACGCAGGGTTATTTGAACACAATTTTCTCAGATTTGCTCTGTGGTCGTTTCCCAAATCTCAGCTGCAAAGCCAAATTTGCCTTGCTCTTGTTGAAAGATGAATGGAAATATATTTCTTGTTGATCAATTGGTTGGAAACAATCCAATTTTTTAATAGAAATCATGTTGTATTATCTTTGTTGTAACTTCTCTCTCATCTCTCTCTATTTAAATGAAAACAGAGATCAGAGATGGGGATGGAAAAATGATGGAGAATTGAGGATTCAGAATTGAAAATTCAAGAATGATGATGGGATAGAATAGAATAGGAGGAAAAGGACATTGTTGCATTACCATTGCAATTCTCAAAGCTTCAGCTGCTGTAATGATTTCACAATTTGATGATGAATAAATAAAAGGGTTGTCGTTCATTCTTCTTATCTGAAGTAGCCCAGCAGCATCCGCTGTCGGCTAAGGGCCCAGCCTCCGGTGGAGTATGTTGTTGTTGTATTATATCTTTCCAATTTCCACTGTGTGATGGTTTGATTTAATTCCTATTTCTTTGAATCGTATTGCCTTGCAGTTTCGTGTTTTTGCAACGAGCTGTTGAGATTGAATCGCGTCGTTGTTCTTTTCCAGCATAACAGAGATTATTATCCTTTTCTACTTATATTGTTATGTTGTTCATTTCAATTGTAAGGCTTCGATGTTCATTTCAGACTTTGATATTCATTATAGGCTGTTGGTTATTCGATTCCTTTAATTACAATTTGTTGTCCATTTACTTTGTTGTTCATTTCTGTTGGTTAATTGCCAGAGTTTGCTTTTAAATAGTTTTCCTAATTTGATTTCAATAGCAGCTTTAGTTCAATTTCTATTTCCTTTTGATTGTTTTAAGCAGGGCTGTCAACTGTAGAGAACATTGGTTACTACTTCCTCGTTCTTAGATTGATTGTCTTGTTCTAGTTGATTTCAATTGTATCAATCTCTAGAGGAATGAGTTATTGTTACTGTATCCTCGATTGATGGTTGTTTGAGTGAATGATTTAATTACAGAGAATTTGAGTTTCTTGTTGTTCTAATTAGATTTTATTTCAAGCATTCATTTACTTTTGTATTTTACGCACTATACTGCAAAACATTACTCTTGAGTAAATAGCCGCCTCAGACTGAGTACAATCTTGAAATAAAAAGTCATCCCTGGGTTGAAAATTAATGTGAAGATAATTAGGAGTTAAAAAGACACCCTTTTATCGCTCAACAGCACTCACAACCAAATCTGTGCAAAAATTGAGTGGAGTTATGTTGGGAGAGTGTGAAGGTTGAAGAGGTGTACAAGCATGATCCTCAACATCACTAGGCAATGGTGGAACTGTTGAATGAGAGGGAGGCGGACAGTTAGTTGAGACAGTGCCTGCTCCCACATGGGTTTGCGTAGTTCCATCAATGAAGAAGGTTGAGCGGGGCTTGATCTCAAGCTTTCTCTTGGGATGGGCAGATTTCTTAAGACAATACTCGAATCGGTCCCAGAGATAGGCAAACTTAATCTGGCTCCTCGGAGCTTGAAATTGTAAGTCGTGGAAGCGCTGCCAAAAATCAATAACAGATTCATGCAGAGCCCTCCATTGTTGTAACAGTTTCCAGTCAAGATGGTTTGGATCAAAATGATATAACATGTCCTCAATAAGATCACAAAAGTGCTCAAACGAATGCACAGTGTCAACTAGTAGGCTGAGCACCCAACGAAATGGAGATTCATGAAGTGTGAATGGAAGCAGCAAGCCAGTATGTTTGTCAGCAAACTCCTCTTCCTCGTGACTCATGGAAAGAAAGTTATATAAGTGCTCAAGCTAGGCCACTTCGCCTTCACCATAATACATCTAAGTGGACAAGAGATTGAAAAGCTTCCCCGAGATGGAGACATCTTCACGATTCGAAAAACACCTTGGGGGAAGATGAATGCAAGACTCCATAAAAGATATGTAGAGGTTAAAATCTAGATGAGAGGACACTGCTTGTCATCAGGCCCTCCTTCTAGTGCCAGAAATCTTGACGGTTCTGGACCCACTAACATGTCAAGGGGATATCCCCTGTAAGAATTACCAATTAGACCTTAGACCGTTTGGTGCAGGAGTCCCAGTAGTGGGTCATAAGGTAATACCTTGACCGCGATGTCGCATAAAGGAAAGCAGGATAACTCTGTTAGCAGCAAGGGTGTGACTGATGCAGTGAGTCAAGGAAGGTGTATGAGAGGTTCCAACACTTCGAAGGGGAAAGGAGGTGGAGGTGAGTTCCAGGTTGAAAGGGATCAGTCCCAACTCGGCTAGGAACACACAACGCAAAGGACATGCACAGCTTCTGGTGGAGCAGTCCACTCAGATGTGATAGTCACATCATACAAGGTAAGATAACGCGTACAACACTCACGGATCAATCTGAAACGAGTGTGACGGCTGTTATGGAAAGGTTCAAGTGAAAGGTTTGTCTGATGTTCGAAAGAGCAGTTGACACAGACGGTGGTAGCATTAACAACATATTCAACACATTAACAACAAGATTCATATAATTTCATGTGAATCAGTTCATACATAAGTACTTAAGTTAAACAACACATATCATTAAAGCAACCGGAGCAGTCCAACTATAATAACAACATATGCATGAAAATGTGTTGGCTCTTATTATATAAATAAGGGTAAGTCACAACCATACAATACATCCATGTAAACCTACTAGCCCCAATAGTGGAACATTACAGCCACATCCGCGTGCTCCTCCAAAGAGATTTACTAGCTCTATGCAGTGGAGAAGCCAAGGCATGTTACAATATTGTCCAAGCCTTCTTCAAGATAGTCTTAGTAGAAGCTTGGCTGACCAAAAGCCCTTACAATGAGTTATGAGGGACTATTTATAGCAAAGGGTGGGGTGACCCTTGACATTCCCCTTTCTGACAATTCAACTACCCTCATGACTCTTCACCTACTCTATGATTGTTACTTCCAACCATTGACACTTGACTTACACTTGACATGATTAAACATTACAATGCACATGTACTCATGTGAGACAGCATGGCTTGAGAAAGCCTTGCAAGAAATCACTGACACTCGGTTCGTTGTGATGAGACCAACTCTTTCACATGCTTGTGATGGTAAAGGTGGTGAGCTGATGCCAAGCTTGGTTGTCCATGATGGTGTGCATGCACCTCATGGTGACATCTTGCTGAAGCGAACTCTTTCCTCCATTACAACCAATGCATTGGTTTGGCCCCTTCATCCAACTCGTCTGCTAACATGTGCATGGTCTTCTTGGGTACGATTGAACCGGAAACACACTGATGCATAGTTTCTGCACTAACCTTCAAGTGTGTGCTAGTGGTCCTGCACATCAGCTTGTCGAAGTACATGTTTAGCCCTAGTTGGACTTGCTTCTTGTCTTCGCCTTGGTGAGTGTGTTGAATGGATTGGATTTCATGTGTCTTCTCAATGACATGCATGCTTTTGAATCCCTTGCATGCGATCAAAAACACTACTCACCATGTCTACTCTGTGTTAGCTACTGCGATGGATCCTTAACTTGTACGGGCGTAGTTTCATCCGTGAGTGCATGTTGCACCCACTGTTGTTCCCGTTCCTACTACAACGCATTCGTTTGTCTATGCAGCTTCATGTTATTCCTGAGTTGCTGCTTCAGCACTTACAACTCCTTCTTTGTTCCATCTTCTACCTTCGTACAATCTTAATGTCGCGCCGTCACTTCATAGCATGAGTCTCTAAAGTTGCTTTCATTATGAATGGATCTACTTGATCATGCAAGTTTCCTCCGCTTCTATGTTGTCAACAACCTTCCTCTTGCCTTCATTACATTCATTACATTCGTTGTGTTCCCTACATTCGGTATGCTACCTTCAGCTGCTATTCATGATGCTGCTTGTTGTGATGTTGCTGCTTGATGTCCTTGTCCACGAACAACTTGATGTCTTCGCAAGTAGGCAAGCTCATAGACACTTGATCGACTACATCCCCAAGCGTGCTCTGAACAGTGTCTTCATCTCTGCTCTCCTGGAAGCCATTGTACATGTACTGATGAGAGGCAGATGAACACCTATGATACCTGGAGACATGGAAACACTCATAGCAAGCAATCTGTCAGTCGAAAACCAAAATGAACATGAGAATTGACTTGCAATGTACCTGGGTGAATGATCATGAAGGTTGCACAATTTTGGCTGGGAGGTCGGAAGACCGACTGCCAAGACTGCATAAGGCACAGTCTGGGCTGTTGGGAGACTAGATGACTATTGGAACTGCACAATGCATAGGCCAGTCTGGTTGTTTCCTGCTGGGATTGTGCAATGTGCAATTCTAGCTTGGAAGCGATGTTGGCTTAGAGACAAAATTGAGCAATTTATTGGGCCAAGCAACCACTGTCCTCCAGAAATATGAAAAATAATCCTGGAGGCCAGTGTTGGGCAAGAATGCCCAAATACAGAGAGGAAGGTGAGCCTCCCCTCCCCAAATTACGCAATGTAGCCTTGCTGAAGACAGAGTCCGAACCAAGGTTGGCCCAACTCGCCAAGGGGCAACTGATAGAAAATAAGACAGTAAATGCATGGAGACACTAAGTGGTAGTACAAGTGATTGACAGTGCATGCAAAATATGAATGAAAGATTCAGAAAATAGATCAACATTCATGTGGGTGAGGCAGTTCGCCAGTTGGGTGAACATTCATGCAAAACAATTTCATGCATGCGACGGTAGTGAGATAGAAACGAAAACTGAAATAGAGCTAGGACAAGCTAGTATATATGTAAATGATAGCAAGCGTTCAAAGAAATCAAACAAACAATACTCCATAAGAAAAAACACAAAAAGTGACAGAAATGCAGCACAATGCATGGGAAGTGAGCTTACCCCAAAGCAGCTGAGCTGAATGTGTTGGCTGCTCCTAGATGTGATGTGGGATGTTAAGCTACAAGGTTGATTTGAGGAATGATCTCTGCAGTGTCAAGTTGATGAGTTTTGATAACATCAAGGTTGTGACACGCATGCCACAAATCTAGGGGAAGCGACACTTGGTTGAGGGTTTCTGAAATGATCCTTGTATGTAACCTCCAACTACTAAACATAGATCCTTCAAACAAGGGATGCTTTTTCATGCTGCCTTGGGAGAAGTAACTCATGCATGCAAGTCAGTTTTTCTCGGTCCTGGAGGGAACCTATCAACTCAGTTGTACATGCGAGAGACTGCTCGACTTCTGGAGAAAAATGCACATTTATGGCTAGGATCTGGGCTGGCTTCCCAAGAGATTTGTGTAATTTATGGGTAGAGCAGCTGACTGCTGCCAAAATCTGCACAAATCCTGGGCTGAATAGCCTGCTGCTGGGAAAATTTGCGTAAATCCTCCTGGGAGGATTGGCTGGCAAGATTGCACAATCCTGGAGTCCAGCAAGTTGCCATAGAGGATTGTGTAATTTCTGGAGCGAAGGTTGGTTTCCCTCCAGAAATGTGCAATTTTCAAGGGGAAGTTGCTCAGCCTGTAGCTAGACCAAGACCAGGTGAGAAACCTTTCAAGTGAAAAGATCAAACTTTGATCGATAGGCTGCCTTTGGGCAAGAAAGACACTGAAGCTTGAGGACTTGATGAAGCAAGGAAAGTTGTTGTGAAGGTTGGTAGGGAGGCTCCAAAACAGGCTAAGGCAAAATTTTGGAGGGTAGTTGTAGCCACTACAACATAATCATAAATCAGTTGTGTGAAGTTTTGCAAAAGTATAATAAATGGCATCGAGCATGGCTACATATGAGGCCATATGGCTTCAGAAGAAGCTAGTGGCACTATTTTGTTAGAGAATGGAGTTGGCGAGTGTTTACTATGATAATCAAGTTACATCAATCTATTTGAGAATCCAATGTTTCATGATAGGTGAAAATCACATTGACATTAGATACCATTTCATCATGACTATGTATAGTGTGCATCAATTATAGTATGTTTCCATAGATCAAAAGTTTGTAGATATTCTAATGAAGGCCTTGGGTAAAGTAAAATTTGTTTTCTTTAGGGATAAGTTATGCGTAGTGGAGAACACCTTCCTCGTTAAAAGGGAGTGTTATTTTTTGTAGATCATACAAGTGTTCTAGTCTTAAGAAGTGTCATTGAGGCTAGAAATACAAAGGAGTTAATTATCTCCAAACCCATGTAATTTCTCCTATGGGAAATATCTTAATTAAGAAAATTAGTGATTTCCTAAGTCTAATTTAGGGAAAGTGAATAATTAATTGATATTACCTAAGATAATATCAATTTTCCTCTAAAAGCTTGTAGAAAGTTTCTAAGATGATCTTAACCATCAAATTGATCAAGTGAACTTCGAATCATGGACATTCATTTGTGAAATAAGGTATTATAAATAGAATAAATGTTCAACATCGGATATGTATCAAAGATATATGGAATGGGTGAATTTCTAGAGAGACACCAAGAGGGTTTCAACAACAGTGATTGAAGAAAATTATCTGAAGATTTTTGTTATCAATATTTTGTACATGAGGCTGAGTTTTTTCCCGATAAGGCCATGAGCTTCAAGAGGATGCTGAATTGATTAGTAAATTTAGAGGAGGAGGTTGAGATTATTTTCCAAAAGGCAGTGTAAGTCTTCCAGATCCCAGATCGAATTTCCTATAGGGGTGCAAGTTCACTAGAGACTGGTACGAGTTTGTTGAAGGCCATTTTAATTTTCCAAGAGTCAAATCAAGTTTCCAAAGGGCAATGTGATTTTTCTAGGAGACAGTGTGAATCCCTCAGGAAGAGCCAATGTGGATAGCCATGGACTAGTGCGTGTTGCTACAGGGAGTGCAAATTGCAAAAATGGAAGCCGCGGGGTTTTCTAGATTAGTAGAAGTGAAGAAAATATTTTCTAGAGCTTAGCTAGTGTTAGGAAAGACGTTGTATTTCTTAGAAGTAGTTTATTTGTTGAAGATTAATAACAAAGCTCTCAAATCTGAAAATTGGTTTTCCCACATTGCGATTTTACTAGGGACTTTTGTTACCGGGAAAAGTGTCTATTTAGAACTGATCTATCCCACTAAGGTGTGACAACTTCCTTAGAAACAAACAGAGAAAAACTACTTTTGTATTTCCTTTATGAATTATAGATAGAGAGGAATAGAAAGAACCAACCTGTGTCTTGCGCTAATCCTTTGATCCAATCCCTCTCTTCTTTGATAGTCTCCAGCTACATGCTCCCTTACTTGTCCAGCTTCACAAAGTACCTGTAAGATCACAGAAGAAGAGCACTATACAAAGACATGGATCTATATTCATAAACAACTTAGGATCAGATTTAAGTTAACCATACAAAATGTAACAAGCATCAATGATACAAAAGCATGGAGGAAAACTCAAATAGTTTTTATTGATAAACAAGAAAAGATCCGGGAGGAGTTACAACCAGTGGTTCCGACCCAGCATCAACCTCCCAGCAAAGAAGCCCCTCTTCACCTCAAACAAAGCATAAATCACCCAACAATCTGATGTTTATCTCTAGAAACCAACAGCAATTCCTTACAATATGCAAAATTCCAGCCTCTGGATCTCTGGGATGAGGGATCCATATATAGATATCTATAAGGAAGATGAGTCAGCTTGTGATTTGATTAGTGCCTTCTCTCTGTCAGTTCTTGCTTCCACTTGGAGACTGAAGGCCTCTTACTCATCCTTGGTCGAATTCAGTGAGGCAAGTGTCACAGGAGAAGATTCTGGAAGCTTCCATTGTCTTTCCACCTCGCGGAATGATACTGCCATTTGTCATTTCTCGCCCATCACACCCCACAGAAGGGACTTTTGAAATGAAACGCACCCTCACAGTGTATTTAGGTGCAATGCAATGCACCTAGCCAGTGGAGCAGCTGAAATGATCCTGTTTTGACCAATTCTGAGCAGTTTCTAGTGGAGAACTTCTGGGAGAAGCCGTAATCTATTGACCTTGTTCCTTTAGGGGTTAGAAAAACACTTTTAGGGACTTAGGAGCCCTTGGTTTATGGACATTTCATTCTTGGAGTTGTAGGGCACAAAAATGTCTATAACAGTTGCCCCCTAAAGTATGAGGTCGTTAACCTTTTGGTGTCAGGTGAAATGCTTTATTATGAGGATCCGAAGTTCTTTCAATGCTGGGAGGAGACCCGTAATAAGATACAATACAATACATTATCTTCATACTGTTTTCATGATCTAGCTAAGGTGGGCATTCCCATGCTCAGCTTTATAAATTCATTTCCATGTACATAGGACAGACAATCGTCTGAGTGTAAACTGATGATTCTAGTAGAGTCATCATCCTTTTGAGTGGATGATTATCTGTGCAGCAATGATGTACATTTAATGTCTTTATTTCCCTGAATATATATCGCAACCCAGATGGATGAAACTAGATCTGGGGTCTTCAATCTCGTCCGATCTTCACTCGAAGTACAAGTCGATCCATGTGAGAAATGTTCTGAAGTCGAACATGGAAATACATCGCTTGATTACCAGTCAATGATGTAAACCGTTAACAAGCGTGAGAGGAATCACCGATAATGATAATGATCCTCAAGGTACTACAGTACAATTCACGTGGTGTGAATAAAGGACTTGGCATCGAACACCAAGCAAAATCTTTCGGTCGAAGGCCATTGATGTAAACCTGTCGCCGGAAGTGAGAAACTTGCCATTGAGGCATGCAAGCTTCAAAGTACTGAATGGGGTGCTCCTAGATCAACTTCTTGGATAATGAGCTGATGTCGACAAGAATTGATCTGTCACCGGAGGGCCTTAATGAATCCCACATCAATGACACGGAATGGAGCAAATGATTTTGATGGAGGTGAAAATGATCTGGTGATATAAGGTTCAAGGCGGCGGTCATGAAAGAATGGAGTATAATGTATGGTAGTGGGTGAGACACAGGTGACTTCTCTGGATGACTTCTCTTGAACATATTGGCGACACTGATTTGATGGATTGGTAGCATTAACCCCAAATTTGGATGGTATGGTGTGACCATGGCGATGTGATCGGTGAAAGAAACAACCCAACCCGACTCGGACACGGAGTGGAAGTGTCATGTTCAAGAGCGACGTGCTACCAACAAAGTTTCTTTGAGTTTTCTTCCCAATTTTCCCCAGTCATTGCTGACCAGTACCTCTTTATTTTTGTCAAGCTTGAGGAGGATAACATATGCTTGTTCTATAATTTTCCCTTCGGGCAAACCCATCGCTATGTTTTAACGAGCCTAGCGATAGTGAAACTCGCTCTCGTCTATAGACAAGTTTGTCCCTATTAATCTTTTTAACAAGTTTAACGACAAAGATAACTCGGTCCTTTTCAATTTTAGAGAGTCTAAAAAGGAACATAAAGGTAACTCCAAAATTCCCTTTTCGTCATCTAATCCCTTAAGTCTGAAAAAGTATAAAACAATACAGAATGGATGAATTTTCGATAGTTTTAACGAGCCGAACAAAACAAGCGCTCGATCTTTTTGTGTAATAATTCCTCAGGTCCAAAAAGATTAAAATCTAGAGGAGGGATAGCACTTCCTGTCCCTTTAACGAGCTGGAAAGGCCAAGGACTCGGCAATATTTTCATATTTTACGAGTCAGTTGAAAAGATCTTAAAGGAGAATCGTCTTTTGAGGAATGAGTGATAAAACGGGTAGCAGCTGATTCCAGGTAAGGTTTGGAATTTTCCAATCACGGCAGTGTCACAAGGATGGCTAGTGAAATCACTCTTCGCAGCTGTTCCTCAAAATGGGTAAACAATCAAATGGAGGTGAATGATCGGCCAATGAAAAGTGGAGGTGACGGTGCAAACACGACCAAGGCTTTAATGGCTGAAGTACTACATTCACGATGGTTATTTACCGGGGAATAGTTCATTTTTTAATGAGCTTAAACGTGGGTGGAAACATTTGCTCATGTCTTATGTTTATTTTTTAACGAGCTTGAACTATGTGCTAAAACTGCTCGATTAATCCAGTCGTATGATAAGAATGTCTCATATAAAAATGGCAACTTTTAGAGTTTTGCCCCACATCCTTTCTTTATGCAAGTTAGGAAACGACCAATCCTACGGGTTTAAAGGGTTAGAGGTCCTAAAAATTTAAAAAAATAAATAGTCGCTCTTCGCTTGCATTCCAAAAGGTTTGCATGCCCCCAGGTATAAAACAGAGTTTCAAGGTTACCCCTTCTTTAGTCCGTTAAAACATTTGTTTTACCGAGAGAGGCCTACCTCTTACAGGTTACCCAAAGATTGTTCTATTCACAGTGCAAACAAAACACTTCTTCGGCGATGTCTACCGAGATAAACAAAGGTGAGCGGCGGTGCTCGCCAACTCACATAACTTTGACAAGAGAATCTTGTTCCAGTCCAACTCCCTCTTCCAATCACGGACGGGAGTACGAAGGTCATATTCTCTCGCGGAAACCTACCCTATACCCGAAGTTTTCCTGCCGAAGCAGGCCAGGGTGCATGCCCCCTGGGTTTTAGTCATATCCCTCTGAATCACTCGCGCTCATCGGGAGGACGGACTGGATATTGAGACATTTCTTGCGTGAAAAGACCATTCAGGGATGGTATATGACTATTTGCTCTGTATGATCCGGGAAATGAAAGCTGGTCCACGAGCTTGACGACTCTTCCTTCGTGCGGAAAACACATTACTCTAAAGAGTGACGAGACAATTGCTCCCATGCAATAAATATAGTCTCGTCCAAGGAGTAGATTGTAATCCAGGGGTCCTTGAACTACCATTACGTTCATGTGAACTGTTTTCCCTCTCAATGTTATGGGCACATCGGGAAGGATCCCTAACGGTCGACAGGTTCCTTTATCAAAGCCTGTCAAATTTCTCATCTCAGGCAAAAGCGATGGCGAACCAAGCGCTTTCCAAGCAGTTGAGGAAAGGATACTCACAGAAGCCCCCTCATCTATGATGGTACCAGCCATAACCATTCTATATATTTGAACAATAATTCGGAATGGTACACTAGCTGGTAAACGGGGTCTGCCTAGTTGATTCCAGTCGAAGGAGACAACTAGGTTGCTTGGAGGTGGGACCGCATAGATGGCCGGGTACGACTCTGATGAACTTCCTTCCTACGGTAAAGGAACGGGTAAATTGTCCCCATGTTCGTTGGAGTCTGTGCTTATGAAAAGAATTTGGACGGTGTCATCCTTGTTCTCTTCAGTGATTGTATCATCTGAAGATGGAACCTCTGAAGGCAAGACCGGGTCAACTGCCGCCTCAACCTTTTGACTTTCTTCTGGTGTGGATTTAGATGGTTCATCTTCAATGACAGATGCTTCGACCGCCCACCTAAGCAGGTTAGCCAGATTTTCAACTAGTGACGGACTCGGCAAGAGTTTTTTATATCCAGGAGGAAGTCGTAACGGTGAAACCGGACGATCATCGAAAACTCTTTTAGCTTCGTCTAAGAAGGGACAACGATGGACGGCATGATCGCCTTCGCACAGTTTACAAGGAAATCTACATTTCCCTTTTTGTCCTGGGGCTTCACTTTCACTAGTTGACGGTGTGTTTTCAACATGATCATCAGAGGTTGACGACACCGAGTTGTGCAAACGAGGAGACCAGTCCCTTAAGATCCGAGGGATGCAAGGGCAATCTCTGTGAAAGTGGTCTCCTTTGCAAATGACACATGGCGATTTAGGCCTGGTCAGTGCAGTGTGTGGATTTTCGTTAGACGACACTCATTTGCCCCCATTCGCTTTTGGCTCCTTCTTCTTCTTCTCTTTCTTCTTCTTTTCCTTCTTCTCCTTAGGAACTTGACTTTTGGCTTTACCAGCCCCATCAAGTGAAGAGGAAGGAGGAGAGGAAGAATTAGAGGAAGTAGAAGGCTGGTGGGAAACTCTGGACTCGTCTAATTGCTGATTCGATTGTTCAGGAATAGTGGTGTTCTGAACGATAGAGGTTGAGAAGAGCCATACAGGCAAACCAATTGTCAGTCCTGGAAGCGACAATGTGGCCATATGGGGTGCACCAACATCTCCCCAAGAGGAGAAGGGACTAGGATTTCCTCCAAGGGGAATTCCTTGGTTTGTTGACTCCATTTTCTCAACCCAAGATCAACGTAGGAAAGGGGTAATGAATATTCCATTTAAAATAAATTTTTATACGCTTTGACACAACTTGTTTTTTCAATTTTTAAGAGTCGAGAAAAAACAAAAGATGACTCTAGTCTCCTTCGATTTTTAATGAGCCTGAAGTGACAAGTGCTCAGATGGACCTTTTCCGTTAAGGAGTCTGAAAAGGAATGAAAGGGACTACTCTGGAAGTCTAGGTAGAGGGAGTACCAAACCAATCGCAAAACTGCAGAATACTTTTTACGGTACGGCAGTCAATCTTCCCGAATGCTGTGTTCAGTGCATTGTGATCGATAGGGCGGCAGACACAGCTTCCTATGGATAAAGGATTTAAGCCTATAGGGGTCTCCCAAAATATATTCGACGGTACGTGGGAGCACAAGTCCGTAGTGGCACTTATCATCTCAAACTGGAGGAATCACCCAACCATCAGTGAGGACAACAGTTACCAGGCTTTACGACGCCGGAATACGTCTCTAGCATAGACCTCTAAATGTTGTGCGTTAAGTTCCAAAGCGTTGTTAGATTCATTGAATTTATTTTAAGTTGATATTGCTTATGAAGTTTTCCTTTTGGGTTCACCACGAGATGTAGATGTAATTCCTAAAATGCAATCTAAAGATGATAAACAAACTTTTATCTCTTTTGTGCAATGAAAATCCTAGCTACAAGGGGAAAAGAAAGACACAATCTTTTCACAAAGAGCAAAGAGCACACTGTAAATGCACTTTCCTAAATCAAGCCAAACAGACTGTCTATATGCAAATGCACATGCATGTATTTGTTTTCGACTTTCTTAGTATTGATGCTAAAAAGAAAGTTGATGTAAAAATCTGAATTTCTTTTCACGCGACAAATATAAACAAGCTCTTTTTCGAAATCAAAAACATAGATGATTACGACACCTTACGATTTTGAAATGAACACTTGTTCTTGACACTAGAAAATCACAAATTCAGACCAAAGGCAATAGTAACAGTATAATCGACCATCAATAGCAATCAAACTTTCTCCTATGATCGAAATCGACACTTGCGACAAATCCAAATCAAAGGACGACAGTACGACTATTCTACTTTTGCAATGGAAAACTGTAAACGACTCAACAAACACACAAAAACATCTACAGTTCTTTTGTACAAAGGAGGCAGAATAACAGCAAGGAAAAGAGGTTTCAAACAGACATATACTGATCACAGGCAGCAAAATTCAGGGATAGAACTGGAAAGAATGAAGCACAAGAACCACAGCTGCACAGAGCTAGTCTGATTAGCGCACCTGTAACACAGAGAATCTGAAATGCAGTGCAGGTTTCCCCTTCGGGAAGTGCGCTGAAATTCAAAATCTCTTAACAGTACCTGCGCTAGGCCAAAAACGAGACTATGTCCGGGTTCCGGGTCACAGTTTGCAGTTCAGTCCTTGGTTTTTGGCCGAGTAAAAAGCAATCAGTAATGCAACAATCAGGGGTAGATCTAAGGAGGGTCTAAGAGCTATCACTAGGGCAATCAGATAGTTTGTGAATCAGTTGTTTAAATCATAAACAGATCCAGTGAATGGATTGAAGCAGCAGTTATCTACTTTGCATTTGTTATGGCAAATGCAGTTCGAAAGCTACTTATAAGCTTATGAAACAAACAACAAAGAGATACACAAACAAACTAATTAGACATTCCCCAGCGGAGTCGCCATTTTGTTACCGGGAAAAGTGTCTATTTAGAACTGCTCTATCCCACTAAGGTGTGACAGCTGCCTTAGAAACAAACAGAGAAAAACTACTTTTGTATTTCCTTTATGAATTATAGATAGAGAGGAATAGAAAGAACCAACCTGTGTCTTGCGCTAATCCTTTGATCCAATCCCTCTCTTCTTTGATAGTCTCCAGCTACCCGCTCCCTTACTTGTCCAGCTTCACAAAGTACCTGTAAGATCACAGAAGAAGAGCACTATACAAAGACATGGATCTATATTCATAAACAACTTAGGATCAGATTTAAGTTAACCATACAAAATGTAACAAGCATCAATGATACAAAAGCATGGAGGAAAACTCAAATAGTTTTTATTGATAAACAAGAAAAGATTCGGGAGGATTTACAACCAGTGGTTCCGACCCAGCATCAACCTCCCAGCAAAGAAGCCCCTCTTCACCTCAAACAAAGCATAAATCACCCAACAATCTGATGTTTATCTCTAGAAACCAACAGCAATTCCTTACAATATGCAAAATTCCAGCCTCTGGATCTCTAGGATGAGGGATCCATATATAGATATCTGTAAGGAGGATGAGTCAGCTTGTGATTTGATCAATGTCTTCTCTCTGTCAGTTCTTGCTTCCACTTGGAGACTGAAGGCCTCTTACTCATCCTTGGTCTAATTTAGTGAGGCAAGTGTCACAGGAGAAGATTCTGGAAGCTTCCATTTTCTCTCCACCTCGCGGAATGATACTGCCATTTGTCATTTCTCGCCCATCGCACCCCACAGAAGGGACTTTTGAAATGCAATGCGCCCTCACAGTGTATTTAGGTGCAATGCAACGCACCTAGCCAGTGGAGCAGCTGAAATGATCCTGTTTTGACCAATTCTGAGCAGTTTCTGGTGGAGAACTTCTGGGAGAAGATGTAATCTATTGACCTTGTTCCTTTAGGGGTTAGAACAACACTTTTAGGGACTTAGGAGCCCTTGGTTTATGGACATTTCATGCTTGGAGTTGTAGGGCACAAAAATGTCTATAACAACTTTTGTCCAAATATCAGTGTATATTATGTGATTGGTTTCTCATCTATTTTATGTTGCGGTTTATTTTGTGATTGGTGGTTTTTATGTTATTATTTATTACTTCCACGAAAATAATTAATATGTTGTAAATAAGTAACATGAAATAATTAAATGGTTAATAGCACCATCTGGGTAGCCAAAAATTTCACATGATTGATTTCATCTTCAAATTTTAAGAATGAAGGACTCCCTTCCGACCTTAATGTTGTCATATTAACACCCCAGCCAAAAGTTTCGCATGATTAATTTCCTCTTCAAATTTTAAGAATGAAAGTCTTCCTTCCAACCTTATTGTTGTCATATTAACACCCCCTTTTACTTCTTGCAACCCTATAATCATACTATTAGTTGAATATTTCATTATGCAATAATTATTGCTCTCAAATCCCAATTTATAGGTGAATAATGTAGAATTGTGTGTTATTACCAAAATACAGTTCACTTTAGAAGAAACGACTTCTCCTAGTATAGAAACACCATTCCATAGTTCCAACAATAACTTGCAGACAGTTGACCCCTTTGTTGGAGGTAATATGTTCATAGCAGTTTCCATAATCTACCCTTGTTCTTTTGTTTCCTTCACCTTTCTTAAAGGTGGCCGATTTTCATTCTTGTTTTCTTCACATAATTTCATCCTTATATAAGTGAAAACCCAATCAATATTTAGAGGATCAACCGAAATCTTCCAAGAAATTGAGTAGGTACATTGTACTATAATATTATGATGATTGAATCAAGATAAAAATATTTTGGCAACCTGTAATAGTCATGACATCCATCCAACCCTGAAATAAACTAATAAACACTTCCAACTCTTCCCTTATTATAACCTTAAGACATTTTATAGTGCAAAGGAATGTAGCAACATTGTAGGTATTAAGTGCAACAAATATTTCATAAT
This sequence comes from Pinus tabuliformis, assembly GCA_031772625.1. Classification (NCBI taxonomy): domain Eukaryota; kingdom Viridiplantae; phylum Streptophyta; class Pinopsida; order Pinales; family Pinaceae; genus Pinus; species Pinus tabuliformis. The sequence goes on along the minus strand of CM062804.1, from coordinate 1,374,036,398 downwards.
ATAATTTGGTACTTAACTCAAATGCAAGAAATCCCCTTGGAACATTAGGAGGGCCAACTTCATAGTCCTGTGATTTAGCAAACCTTGGTACCAAACACTTCCCATGCTTTTTTCATTGCTTCTAGCAGGAAATATGGCTTGTGATCCCTTATTTTATAAGGTTGTCATCAACTTTAGGGCAATTTTCTATTGCAATTTTTTTTCTTTATGGCCTTTATCATTATTTGTTAACCTACTCTACACCATATTTGTGCAATCCCTGATTTGATAATGAAGCTCCAATGTGACTTCAGCTGGTCTGTCATGTGTAATTCTAATGAGATTTTCCTTAAGTGTAGATTCAAGGACAAAATATATATTGTCTTCATATAATATGATTTCATATTCTACCTTGTACTTATCATCGTAGATGATTTTTTCCAATAATTCGCAAGGAGACCTATTTATGGAGTACTCAAAGGAGGGCTCTCCAATCTCTCAAGAATGTGCACGTGTCATGTTCAACATTCTCTTTGCATCCCAACTCATAAGATTGTAATTTGTTACTTGATGATCTGTGGCCTATACTTGTACATGGTTCCATGAAAATAACTTCGCCCTACTTTGGTATTACCTCCATTTGCTTAGTTGTTACAACTTGGGGGCCACCATTGGTCATGCCTCATAGTACTACCTTGCGACCATTTGGGTCTCAAAATTCCATTTCCATTGCTTAGCAATTCATTACGAATCTCCCTAGTGATTACAACCATTGTATTCCCAACACCACATTAGTATCTACCAATTCTATCACATAAAAATCATCTGTAAGTGTGTACTTACCTAATTTTATGCTCAAACGTGGAACTACCTATTTGCGTGTCATATGATACCCATCAACTGCCCTCATATCAAAGCCTTCAAATACTTGGGAAGGGATGCCTCTCCTTACCACCACGACTACATAAATGAAGTTTTATGTTTCTCCACCATCAATCAATGCTATGATTTGTTTCCCTCATATAACACCCTTGATTTTGAAGGTTTCATATTCAAGGACTCATGAGAGAGTGGCAATAGTATCTCCTTCAATTCTCAAACATAGCTTCCTAGCCTCTTCCCAGGATGTTTCTTCTTTGGAATGTTAGGCTCCTTGCTTGATTCGTATGTTGTATCACTCTCATTGTTGCTATCAGGCAGTACTTAAATGTAGTAAATATTTCCCTTTCCCAAATATCAGTGACCAGGTTCCCATGGCTCTTTGAAAGTAAAAAGAAAAAAATTCTTCTAAGCTTGTTTCGAGCTTCTTCATTCAATTGATCCTTCTTGCTTTTTTCCTTCTCATGTGTCTTCTTGTTCTTGCCCATCGAAGGGATTTGTGTATGGGTGGAGTCTTCACTTTTGGTGCTTCACCTCCCATATATTGAGTCTTGGTGATAGCCTCTTGTAGGGTAATGAGCCCGAAGGCCTTGATCAAGCCATGTAGGGGTTCAACTAGACTTTCTAAAAAGAGCACGACCAACCTCTGCTTCGAGATATCTATCACCATGATCATTGTCCATTCAAATTTTATGATGAAAGTCTCTAGTTTTCTAGACTGTTTTTGTGTCGACTCTCTAAAATGTATCTCAGGATCCTTTCGAACAAAACATTATATAAATATTGGTTGAATTCAATATAAGGTGTTATACTGGAGTGCCCCAAGGTGACCAATCCATAGTATCACCAATCATGTGCCTCCCCTTCCAAGGGTAGTGTGTAAAATTGGATAACATCTACTTCCGGCATGGTATTTAGCCAAAAGTAGGTGTCCAACTTTTTTACCCAAGGCTTAGCTAAACTCTTGGTTGATCCATCAAATTAGGGAATGGGAAACTTCCCCACCTTGTGCATTAAAACCCAATTCTATTGTGCCTAGGGATTGCTCCCATACTTATTATTATTGTATTCATTGAATGTCTTGTGCGCTAAGACATCTTCTCCCAGAGCTACATATTCTTGGAAATATTTTGTAAAGTCATTCTGTTCAATTATCCCTTGTTTTGTTGTCGCCTAATTTTCAAAAAATTAAGTAATATTCTACGATTACTTCTATTGGTTGGACTTGCATCGGATTGTGTAAAAAGAACTAGGATTGTGGTTCCTACTCCCCTTAGCACCAGCCCTATTACCCACATTAGCAATATTGTTGCAGGCGTTGTTTATATTTCTCAAATCTTGGGTAATCAGTTGTGTCATCTACTGTTGTCCCTAGGAAAATCATTATTATCCTTGCACTAAAAAATTAGTTATTTCTGTGTACCCATGAATGGGCACATGGAAGAGAATATTAATATCATGTCCTCCTTGTTCTTCCCTATCCCCAGGAAGCATACAAGGCTCATACACTCACAAGCTGGAAGGATGCACAACTTTGATACTAATGTATTGTCCTAAGGTAATTTACCTTAATTCTAGTTGGGGTTTCCAAACAAAACAACAACAAAATTCATTCATCCATACAACAGTGGGCATTCATCCATGTAATACACGAATATAAGGATCATTAAATAGTACCAATATGCATGAATAACATAAGGATTGTCAACAATAATATAATTCTTCTCAAATCCACAAATAATAGGAATGACTTCCTCATGAACAATATATGTATCCAACTAAGAATTCACCAAATTGTTTAATCAATATTCAACAGTCACACTATTCTAATTATGTTACTAGTTTAACTAATAACTAACCAACCAGCCACAACTTATCCTTATCCTGATCACTTGAGTCTAGTAGTACTAACCAGTCCTACATTTTTCCAATCCTTGATTTGATGTGAAGAAGGTCTACAATGACAGTTATGAATCCCTAACTAGGCTTTTGAAACTACCTTTTTTCAGCTTCAGACACTTCCCAAGTCGACGTAGAGAACCCTTCCACCTATCTTGTCTGTTAGAAACTAAAAACTTGACCACTGGGACTTGTTTAAACTTAGATTGAAAGAAGTGAATAAAGCCTTAAAGTTGTCTCAAGTATTCCCTCCTTAGATTTTCGCAACCCTGAGAACTTGGACATTACCTGTGGGTAAGATGCCCTTGCTTAACTCTTTAATTGCTTGAGTTACCTTTGTGTAGGCTCTGATCACCCTACTATGGCTATCTGCAATCTAATGAAAGTTGAGTATAAGCAGTTGCAAACCTCATACTTAGCTCAGATCCCTTAATGAATATGTGATATCTAGTTCTCAAATAAACCATATGTCAACTCCTATGTCAAAACGATTCCCTCCTTGTTTTCCTCAAAAGGTGATATTGGTACCTTGAGAATGGTCCCTGACCAATCCACCAAGAACACAAAAGAGGATAAACCATAGATCCACTCTTATTGTCCTTGAACAAGATACAGACTAAATCCTTCAGTTGAGAGAATGTCTTAATGTTCCAACATCAAAATAGAACTACTTCCAAAGAAATATTTTGTGCCAGAACAAGACAAATGTGGTGTTTAGGTAGGGTGTGATCAACTCCACCAAAACTATAGAAGATTATTAGATAGGATGGGATCACATTCATCGAATCTAATCAAGAAGGGTTTAAACCCTCAGAGCCTCAACTTAAGAAAATAGAGATATAAAATCTAACTTGATGATGCCAAAATGATTCCAACTCTCATCTATTTATAGATTCCCTCATGGGGTTTCTCAAATGTGAGGATGTAGAGCTATAAAAAGGGTCTCTTTCACCTCTAATTACCTCACATTAATATGTCAATCCGGGAACGTTTTGTTATTTCAAAGAGTGTCTCAGTCTGAGGCTATCATTTGTCAGAGTAATGCCAGTAGTACAGTGTTCAGAAATACAAGAGTAAATGGATGATTGTCTACAGCTTAACCACTTCAAAAGATTAAATCACACATTCAAAAGACTAAGAAACTTATCAATCAAGGGTTCGGTAGTAATAACCCATCCCTTTGGAAACTGATGGAAAAGAAAATCAGAGAACAGATCGTGGATCTGGGGGCCGAACAGTAGATGCCAATGCTCACTACAGCCTAAGATCGTTCTTCACACCAACACCAATAAATGGAACGGAAGATAAGAAATGGAACAACAATTAAGAAATCAAACAGCAAATCTGAAATGGAACAGCAAATCCGAAATGAAACAGCAGCTAAGAAATAGAACAGCAACTAGTCTCACAAGCAGTAACAATCTTAGTCTATCAGATCAAATGCATTAATCGTAATCTACAGGAATCAAACAGCGATCTTTCACTCTTAAGAATAACACACACCAATGGAACAGCACTGATTACTGATAAATTATGGAATAGCGCTTGAAAACCATATACACACACAGCACACTTAAATAGTAATTTGATCCAAGTATCGATCTCAGTTAGAAAGAATACGACTGCAACTCAAAATAGAACAGCATTGTTCATAAATCCAATAGTCGCAAAGAACATAACTTCCAAAATGAATTTCGTAACGTTAATGAACAAGTATACAGCACAAAGGCTCTGTAATGGAACAATAACAGTATTCTGTAAAGACTAGCAGTATTAGATCAACTCCTAAAAGAACAGCAATATGATGTAGAGTCAATACAATCGTTCTGTCTGTAGAAGCCTTAATGAGTTAATCATAACAGAGCATGTGATGTAAACTTATAAAACACATCAGATTACCAAATGACGTCGATAAGAAAACCACGCATAAACCAAACGTAATAATACAGGAGCAAGTGTCCTCCAGGGTCGGGCCCTTAGCCTCCAGGGGTACACCGCTTGAAGTTATTCCAGACTCAGAGATGAAATAGTAACCAAGTTTGTATTAATGCATAGAACAGAATTACAATAAACCAGTTCTTAGCGAGACTCGATGATCAAAGTTTTGATCTTAAAGGAAATTACATAAAAGCATAACCATTTCTAACTCTCTCCCGAGCTAACAGTGCTGCCCCTTTTATAAGGGTGACGGCGGAGATATCTAAGTGCAGAAATAGATAAAACAGTGATCCCTCAGGATCAAGGATCCTGAGGGATTCGCCAAACCGTTAGTCCTCAGTCATTTCTTTTCTCTCCTGCGCTGAGCTGATATCTCCACCTCCTTTCCCACACTGATTCGTTTTTATTTTCTTTGCCTTGTTTGCATTCGATCTCCTGTCAAAGGGACAGTGGTTAACCCATCCTTGTCCTTTCCTTTGGAACGGCAACTTCTCATTTTTCCTCCTTTCTGCATAAGGAAATGACAATTTTCAGCATTTTCGTCTTGCATATTAATCTCACATGGTCTATTATAATTCTTTATCATTTTCCTAGTTCATGATGCAAAAGTTTTGTAATTTCTAATGAAAAGATATGAAATAACCATCAAAAGCATACCTTAGATTTCAAGCTACTGTGGAAGTTTTTTGTAGCATGATCCGGATTACCCACAGTTTCTAGTTCATTGAACATCGGAAGAATGAACTAGAAACTGTGGGTAATCCGGATCATGCTACAAAAAAAATACCTTCTTTAGTACTCCACACACCCCCCTGCTTACCCTGTTTCATGCCCTCATGAAAACATTGTAGTCGAGATGTAAGGTAGTGAGAGAATAGGTTGGAGATGGAATCTCATGTGGAGGCCTACAGCCATGATGCGTAACTAGGTATTCAAAGAAATGGCCTGTCTGACCCTCAGGCATCTCATACAGGGCTTGGTATCCGGGTGCAGGGTGCCAAATAATTGGACTCTAGAACCTATATCCTAACCAGGATGGCCCTGCCCTCAAAACGATTTCGCCATAGAGGTGCAACCAATTGGCAGCTAATTTAAAATTCTCATACTTAAACGGTTCCCTGAGCTAGATATTCGGATTAGAGATTTGATACCGAAATTTAGCTGCATCAATGGCAAGGTATTTGATAGATAAAAAGTGTTCTAATCCATGTCGAATGAGTGCCTCATGCATGGTTCCTAATGCTTCAATTACACCTGGAGTCTTCATGAGGTTTCTATGTGCTTTCCACAACTGTACTGGGTCCCTAGGCTCATCCCTTACCCACAAATCTAATATGTTTTCTTACCTTTGGAAAGTATTACAGGCTTTAAGTCATTTAATTTGATTAACCCCAAATGAAATGAATGCCTGCAATTGGATATCCCCAAAAAAAGGGCCAGGGTTCAGCTCGGTCTCCTGGTCTAATACAAGGTTATGTAAATATAACTCACACAGTAGTCTCTAGACTTTTACCCCGTAGTGCTTACAGCAGTCTATAAAATCATTGACAGTGTTAATTTGTATGGGAGCACCTGCTTTAACAGCCTTTATTTTTAATTGCAATTACCGTTCCAGTAAAAACAAGTCATAATTCTTAGCAGGGGATCTACATGCTAAGACGTCATTGTATAAAGAACACAAGGTATCCATCTGCTTGATAACTATATCTAACCTACGAGTTACCTTCACAAGTTTCTCTTGTTCCCTTCGCCACCCTTCAAAGGACTGACTTTCGGATAGATTGACATTCCTAAGCTACTACTGTAGCTCTTCATACTTTTCGCGAGGGACCGTTTTCAATCTAAGATTTTTTGCTTCTTGATGAGCTTGCTTCAAACCCTTTCGTAGGGTTACTGTCTTTGGATCTCTTCTCCATGCGGCAGTGGAGGCCGGGAGTTTTACCTGAACTTTCCTATTGCGTTGCTTTGAGTTCATAACCCTTATCACTCCCGAAGTGGGGCCTCCATCTGAATTTCCTTATCATGGGTCATCATCTCATCCATTTCTATCTTAACGTGGATATCAGTCCATTGTTGTTCCTTTTCAATTGGAACAGCAATCTGTTTCTCAGCATCATTTGGAACAGCAACCTGGTTTTCGATAGGGTTTTGAATAGCAAGATGGATTCTGGTCCTCCGCCCCTTTGCCTTGAGGGGTTTTTCTGGAGTAGTCACATTTTTCCTTCCCGAAGTCCTTTTTACCCTTTGCCTTACTTTTAGAATCCTAATATGCTGGTGGAGTTGGACTATTATATTCAATAATCTCTGTTGTTCCTTTCACAATTCTTTAATTTCCAAAAATTCCTTAGAAGGAACAGCAGGTTGTTCACTGCGGCCTGGACTGTGACTAATTCCCAGATTTTCCCTTTGGGGTGTTTCTTCATTGTTCTGCTCTGGTTGTTCTAGGGCAAGAACCCTCACTGGTTCTGTCATTTCTTGGGCGACTTCTCTTTCTGCCCCTGTTTCCTCCGCAATTTCTTCTGGTGTCTTATGGTTAGGAACGGATTGTTCCTGTTCAGCATCTCTTGTCATATTTTCATCATGAACAGGCACATTTTCTTCTTCTTCCTCCTTTGCATGTGATTCTTCAGGTGCATTTTCCTCCTGGGGTTTCTTTTCGGCATGGAGGTCTGATGGACTGGAAGATTGGCCATATTCACCCATATTGACCAAAACTTCGACCAATTCATCTTCTCCCACTGGGTCCTGCAATGGGCTACCTTCCTACTGTTCCATTTCCTCCTCCTGCTTGGATTGCTCGGCTTCTTCTTCTTTATCTTCTTCAGTTTCAGTTTCTTTTTCTCCTTCTTCTTTAGATTGTTCGGCTTCTTCTTCGTTTTCTTCTTCCTCTTCAGATTGCTCGGCCTCTTCTTCTTTTTCTTCTTGCACTCCTTTTTCATCGTCCTCCCCTTCTGGCCGTGAGGGTTGATCATCTTCAATTTCTACCGACTGGCTGGTGTTTTCTTGGGGCTTCTCCAGCCTCCCTCGTAGTCATGCTAGCCGGACCAATTTCCTGCGTTTTTCTGGCCGTTCGGGTGTACTGGTGGCATGTTTACGCTTTGCCAATTCCCTGCGTTTTTCTAGACACTCGGGTGTACTGGTGGCATGTTTACGCTTTGCCAATTCCCTATGTTTTTTTGGACGCTCGGGTGTACTGGTGGCATGTTTACGTTTTGGGGATGGTGCGGTCAATCCCCCATTTATCATGGCAATTAGCTCTTCCCAACTACTCTGCTGCTGGGTGAGGCTATGGCTGACAATTAACCGAATCAACCCATGATGACTAACAACTGACTCTACATGTTGTGCCTTTTTTATGCTCTGTGCAACGTCATGAAGTAACGAATTTAGAAATGCAGGTAAATTTACAGAGCATTTTTGTTTTAGTACAGCTAAGAGTTTAAGATGTCATGGTCTTATCACGTCTTTTCTGCCTTCACGGGTGATGTAGCTTTGAATGGTCTTTGCCAATTCTGCCCACGGCTCTCCTAGTGTTGCTGGCAGAACTCCCTTTCCTCTAATTACCAGGCTCTGGCCTTCGTCCTGGAAGATTTCTATAACTTTCTGCAATCTTTCCTTTTTTAACGTCCATACAGGTCCAGTGGCTAGTAGTCCCGAGACTTATGCAAGCGGTTGAGATAAGTCATCCACCCTGCTCTTGCTAGGATTTCTCGGGCAACGGCAGAGACTGTTAACACCTACGGTTCTCTCCGAATCGATCTTCCTCCCATGGTTTCACTGTAAACTCTTAATGGAATGGCAGTTGTTCGTGCTGTTGAAACACAGAGAGGCTGACAGACGCAAGACTTGTTCAAAATCTAATGCTGCAGAGTATACAATAGAAATGGCTTATGAACAGCAAGTCATGCAGAAAAAATAAAAATAGTATGCCATTGAGCCGTGCCATACCCTAGTACACAACTTCCCGAATAGTGGGCTGACACGTAACCCAGGGAATGATGAGGTTAACCTCCCCCCCGCAATGTGATAGGTTGTCCCAGCCGTCAAATAAAGGAGCAGCACCCGCTCTGAAGCAGAGTCATAAAGGAACAGTGTATGGCAATATGCCATGTTTACAAAAGCAGCAAATTACCAAAATCGAGGCGTAGAGTTGGATCGCTTAATACGTAAGAAGCTGTTGTGATATGATGCAAGGCTGGGAGGATAGGACATTTGTCGTACATTCCAAGTCTCATGTGGTCATTGTCAACTGCTCTACCATGATTGGTGATAATATATTTACATGCGTTATATGATTCGGGAAATAATATATGATTAATTACTAAGGTATAAGAAACAGAAGGGTGCTAGTAACTTACCTATTGGTGTAAATAATGTGACTTCAATACCATTAACAGTGCTCTGCTGCCGACAGGTGTCCATAACCTTGGCAGAGTTGTTTATTTCACCCATGGAACCATTATCCTTTTTGTATGCTTAGGAAATGTTGTATGATGTCAAAATGTAGGCCATTATGCTGGCTTGGTGACCAGTTAACCATAATTCCATTCACGAGAAAGGAGCGAAAAGTGGGCAGGTCGGCTCGTGATGAGACCTCCTGTTCCAAGGTTTGTTTATTTGATATACCTTCTGGACCATATCCCTGGTGTGGTGGCCATAGTGGGAATGCCTCTTCGCTTTCATCCTCATGATCATGGTAGGCTGGCTCTTGATGAGACCCCCTATCCTGCATTTGACAACTTATAAGTCATGTTTGCTCTTTTTCCTTTGTTTTTCATAAAGTACTTTCCCTTATTTATACACAAAGGGTGGTTCAACACTCCTTAAGAGTAGGAATGGTGGAAGAAGTCTTAAAATCTCAATAGGAAGATATAAACCCTTTGCTCTTATTCCTAAATAATAATCAGATAGGATTAAAAGGGATCATCATGATAAAGATAACCAATCAGAGCAGAATTAGTAGAACAATGACAACAAAAGATGATAAATAAGTGTGTCCTTCCTTCTATCCTCTTACCAATTCAGAGCAATTTCTTAGAAAGATAGCGATTTATGATTGACTGATTCCAGTATGTTGTGATTTTGTATCCATTGAATAAGTGCATAGCTGTATTCTAAAATACTTAAAGGAATGGGAGCAATAAGCATCCTCAATTTAGAACAGCAAAGGAACAAGCTGTTTCTCAAGGAGAGCAAAAGCATGAAAGGGACAACAGAAGAGCACAAAAGTTGTTCCTTTGGAAAAGGAACAGCAGAAAATGCAAATGTCGTTCCTTTGGAAAAGGAACAACAAAGATCGAAAGTGTTATTCCTTTGGAAAAGGAACAACAGAACACACAGGTGTTGTTCCTTTGGAAAAGGAACAGCAGAAATCGAAAACGTTGTTCCTTTGGAAAAGGAACAGCAGAACATACCAATGCGGTTCCTTTGAAAAAGGAACAGCAGAAATCAAAAAAGAAGAAACACACAGAAATGTTGTTCCTTTGAAAAAGGAACAGCAGAAATCGAAAATGTTGTTCCTTTGGAAAAGGAACAGCAAAACAAGAAAAAATGTTGTTCCTTTGGAAAAGGAACAGCAGAAATCGATGTACCAAAAGAATGTAAGAAAAAATCAATGGCTCCTCATAGACAACATGGAAAGAGGATGGTGTGCACTACAGGTGTCCGCGAGGGTTTCGGTTAGGGTTTCAGAAAGCCCTCCCACAACCGCCTGAAGCCTAACCGCGCACCTGATCTGCCTGTTACCTGGCCCGGCTTTTCAGGCCCCAACTGTCGTTTTCAAAATGACCTCGGATACTGTCGGTGATGTTATGGAAACGGAGGAGGAGGTTGACTATTCTGAAGATCCGCTTCCTTCACAGGTAATTTTTGGTCGCCCTAATTTCATTTCGTCTTCAGCTGGCCCTAGCCATTCACCGCTTCCATCGCCGCATCCCTCTCCGGTGGTTACTCTCCCGGATCCCCACCCCTCTCGTCTGCCTGAAGGTTCCTCCCCTCACGAGCCCCCTGGCTTGGAACTCCCTCCACTGTCACCAAGGACTCTCCGTTTCCTGTCGACTGTCATCCCCCCATCGCCATCCTTTGACCCGCACCCTCCGTCCACTTCGTTCCTAGCTGCAACTTCTTCTGGACTGCCCCCTCTGTCGGCGGCTGGGCCTTCGGCTCCCCTCCACTCACCCTCGAGTTGTTTTTAGACCCCTGCAGTCAGGGTCAGCTCATCGAAGGCGACTCCCCTGGAATGCTCCCTGGATCCATTGGCAAACCACCCTTCAGCTCCGCGTTCGAGAAAGAAAAGAACCAAGTGCGTCAAAGAAACCTCCAGGGACATTTCTATTCGGTTTGGAGAGACATCAGCTATTGGGGAGGCAGCCAAAATGGCGAACACCATTCTCGTAGGGCATGTTCAAGGGCGTGCATATTCGATGACCCGGCTCACCCTTTGGGTGAAGGAGATTTGGGGAGGGGTTCTTAAAGAACTTCCTGAGGTGCAAGTTCTGCCCTGAGGCTGGTTCGCCCTTCATTTCACTAAGGAGAATTACACGGACATGGTATTAGCTAGGTACTGGCACATTGAGATGGTGCCAATGCTGTTAAAAATATGGAGCCCCCTCTTTGATCCTGAATGAGAACAGATAGGGGCTGGGCCATTGTGGGTTCGTCTGCCTGGGCTCCCCCTCCAGTACTGGAGCGAAGAAGTCTTCATTCACATCGGGAACGCCCTGGGATCATACCTCGACCATGACCGTACCTTTGTGGAATCCAGGAACAGAACGCTTGCTCACATCCTCGTTCATCTGGACACTCGTGAAGGCTTGGAGGAAAAGATTACACTTCACTGGGGCAGATTCACGCGGGTTCAGATTCTGGACTATGAAGGGGTGCCATTCAGATGTCGACGCTGTCATAGGGTGGGTCATATATTCAAGGATTGCCCTCTCAACAAGAAACAAGATGAAGCCCCTGTGCCATCAACCATACCCTCGAGGACTATATCTCCGGCCGCTCAGCGCACTCCGGCATTGGGCACCCCCACCAGCATACCTCATCAGGCACCTGGAGCAGCTCACTGCACTGTATCAACGCCGGTCACCAGATCTCGGGCAGCCTCAGCAGCTACATCCGCTCCGGGTACATCCCTCTTCCCTCCTTTGTCTTTTTACTCTACTGTTCCTTCTTTTCACTCTCCCTCATTGTCTGCTGCATTCTGCACATTGCCCTCCTCCCCAGTAATTGCACCTTCCGCACCCTCATCTCATAAGCTCCCCTCGCCATCTTCCTCTCCCTCATCATCCCGGGGATCAAAACATAACTATAACCTTCGCCCTCGTGCCCACATCCTGGGTTCACATCTGAAAATTGCTAGATTGGGCATCACATCATCAGGGTCGACCCCTTTGTCTGCTCGAGGGAGAAAATCACATCTATCTAAAGCTATCAGGAGAGCGGAAGCTGAGGTTGCCACTGGGCGACAATCCACAATTGTTGGGGTTCTTAGAGCAATGAACACCCCTGGCAATCTTCCTCCATGAAGTGCCTTTCCTTCAATTGCAGAGGCCTGGCTAGTGCCTCCAAGAAACTAGCCCTGCACAGACTAATTGAATCATCTCCTGTTGACATTATCCTCCTCCAGGAAACCCTTGGCCCTACCGACTCCATATCTGCCTCTCTATCCTCCATCACCCCAGGATGGCAATACTCGACGATGGACTCCACGGGTAGATCAGGGGGCCTTGTGATTGGTTTCAACCCTGCAGCTATCAGGGCTCAAGGTACATTGGGGGGGACCTGGATTCATGGGACTAGACCTCTTCTCGGCTGATCTGGGTATCAATCTCAGGGTTATCAACATATATGGACCCTGTCATCAAAGAGAATCCTTCTGGAATCACCTTCTGAGTTTATCTATCCTCTCAGCTGAGAATACCATCCTAGGGGGTGACCTAAATTTTTCCCTGGGATATAGCGAATCTTGGGGGTCTATGGCACAGATTGACTCGATCACCGGATTTATGACCGACCTCCTGGAACGTCATGACCTGATCGATGTTCCCATGAATAAACCACTCCCCACCTAGAGAAACAGAAGAATTGGAGAAGCTGCCCTGGCATGCAGACTAGATAGATTCATTATGAAAGCTACTCTATTTCAACAGCTTCATCATTACAAACAATGGGTTGGTACCGGAGGAATATCTGATCACTATCCTATCTACCTGGAGATTTCGGGGCCAAAAAAAAAAACCAAAAGCCCCCTTCAAGTTCAACCACGGCTGGTTACAGGACCCCTCCTACATCAAGTTGGTTAAGGACTTCTGGATACACAATCCGATTGACAGAACAGACTCACTGGCAAAAGGCTTCTGCATGAATCTATCGCAGCTCAAACATCATACTATCGAATGGGCCAGAGAAAAAAACCAAAAGGAGAATTCAGCTCTTATGCACATAGAATCCGAACTATCCTCACTTTCAGATGAAAGAGGATTGGGCTTTACCTCAGCTGAAGACAAAGCCCACCTGGTGGAACTTGAAAATCAGAAGCAAAAAATCTTAAGGGAGCGAGAAGAATCTATTCGACTTCGCAGTAGAGCAACATGGCTAAAAGCCGGAGATGACAATACCCGCTTCTTTCACAATTATGCAAAAGGCAGGAAGGTAAAAAATACCATATGGAGCCTCCCTCTGCCAGATGGTGGTGTAGCAGACACTTTCTCCAAGCTCTCACAGCTGGGATCAACCCACTTCAGGAACCTCTACAAGCAGCCACCAGGTTCAACTATTGCAGACATCATCAACATTGCTGGTCACTTCCCCAGGTTTGTAAATGAAGAAGAAGCGGAGAATCTCTTCGATCCAGTGACACCTGAGGAACTTGAAAACACCATAAAGTGGTTCAAGAAGGATCGAAGCCCGGGGCCGGACGGATGGACCATTGAGTTTTACATTACCTTCTATGAGCTAATCAGCAATGATTTACTGAGGGTTGTAGAGGAATGTAGGGTATTCGGGTCTCTGTACAATGCCATCAACTCAAATTTCATAGCTCTGATCCCGAAATCTGATTCCCCTTCCTCTTTTGACAATTATCGCCCCATCTCCCTCTACAACGTGGTCTCCAAGATCATATCCAAAATCATTGCAAATCGCATCCGTCCCATACTGTCTCGTCATATCGCTCCTCAACAATTTGCTTTCCTGGAACACCGTCAGATTCATGAAGCCATTGGAGCGGCTCAAGAAGCCCTTCACACTATCTGGACCAAGCATCACAAAGCCATTATCTTAAAGATTGATTTAGCCAAGGCATTTGACCGGGTCAGTTGGCTCTACCTCAAGATGCTTCTCATCCATCTGGGGTTCCCTAATAACTTCATCACTTGGATTATGGCTTGTATCACCACTCCCACCTTCAGTGTACTGATAAATGGATCTGCATCCCAGTTCTTTCACTCTGAACGTGGTCTTAGACAAGGCTGTCCTCTGTCTCCCCTTCTTTTCCTGATCGTCATGGATGGCCTGAGCTGGATTATTGACTCTGCTAAGAGAAATGGGGATTTGAGTGGTCTCAAAATTACAGATGATTGCTTCCTCACCCACCTTCTTTTTGTGGACGACGTTATGATCTTCCTTGATGGCAGCATTCGAGATTCCCGCTCCTTCTCGAACATTATCTCTCTTTTCTCATCCGCCACAGGGATGCTTGCCAACCACACAAAATCCTCCATTATTCTCTCCAGAACTTCTATCCATGAATCACAACTGGCCCAACATCTGTTTCCTTATAGCGTCCATCCCTTAGACAATGGCCTCAAATATCTGGGTTTCTGGATCAAGCCTATCAACTCAAAGATCACGGACTGGGTCTGGCTAGTCGCAAAATTGGAGAAACGCCTCAATATCTGGAGCCATCGATATCTCTCTCGAGCAGGTAGACTTGTACTGGTTAAAGCTGTCCTGGAAGCTACCCCGGTCTTTTGGATGGCTCTAGCCTGGATCCCGCATAGCATTCTGGCCAGGCTACAGCAAACTTGCAATAGGTACTTGTGGAATGGGAATCAGGATAAGCGCATATATGCTTGGGTCGGATGGAAGAAGATCGCAACTCCAAAAAAATGGGGAGGATGGGGTCTAAAAGATCTCCCTACATTCGCTCAAGCCCTCGCGGCAAAAATGGGGTGGACCTTACTCACTGGCAACAATCTATGGACCAACATTACATATCACAAATATATTTGGCCTCTCCACATCTTGGATTGGATTCGCCTCCCAACCTGGCCAAAATCTGGCATATCACCTGTATGGAAAGCTCTTCTTAACTCTATGCCACTTATCAGGGATAATCTGGTATGGAAAATCAATGATGGAACACTGGCTCGTATTGGTCTGGACCCATGGAATGGAAGTGGCGGTAGGCATATTCTACCTGAAGCACTCATCCGGCATCTTCACTCATAAGAGATTAAAGTTCTGGCTGACATTGCTGATCCACAAAACTCTTCCATATTTGACTAGCGTTGGAAATCTACAATACAGATCAATATCCCTCCCCTCTGGCACCAAGAATGGTCTGCATATATCAATGCATTATCAGAATCTCATATTAGGATCAAACAAGGGCAGGACGAGCTCATCTGGTATCACTCGGAGAACGGAGTATACACTCCTAATTCTGGCTATCTCACTCTGATATTGCACAAGGTTCCGGATACAATCTCATTTTGGTGGAACTCAGTTTGGAAACTCACCGCTCCCCCCAGGCAGAAACTATTCTTCTGGTGTATATTAAAAGGAGTTGTCCCCACTGGGGAATATCTCATGCATCGTGCAGTCCATGGACCAACCTGGTGCACCCTGTGCAAAATTACCTCTGAATCAAGCATTCATTTGTTCATAAACTTCTCTTCATTAACATCATTATGGCAAGCTCTATCATCCTCTATTCAACACACAGGAAAATGGGAGGGAGATGATATAATTCGAACCTGGGAAACTTGGTTTTACAATCACAAAAACTCCAAGTTACAAAGCCTTCCTGTCGTTACTTGCTGGTACCTATGGCTTGCATGAAATCGAACGATCTTCGAAGACAAACCTGTGAACTGGCCGCATCTTACTACCCTCATCACATCGACCTATAATGAGCTGCCTGAGCCGCCGCAGCCTAGAGCTAGAAGACCGCGTGACCCTCCGCAAATAGATCATAACACTCCATGGGCATTCTTCGATGGCGCAGCCCAACAGCAGGGTTGTGGGGGAGGCTTCCTATTATTCATCAATGAACAACATTTATACAAAGCAAAATTGGGGTTGGGAATTGGCACAAATAATTATGCTGAGATTATCACCCTCTGTCACCTCTTGCATTTTGCATTGGGGCACAACTGCATGCATATTCATATATATGGAGATTCGAAGATTGTCATTGATTGGTTCAACAATATTACTGTTTGCCACACACACACTCTCAGCAACATTTTGGATGATATTAATTTACTGAAGGCACAATTCATTGACATCACTTGTCATCATATCTACAGGGAACACAACAGCAGTGCCGACCAACTATCCAAGGAGGCCACGACACTTCCCAGAGGAGAGTGGATGATTCAGGAGCAGCGAGGAACAAATGCATACCACTACTACCATCGTCCGTACATAGATACACACTATCACAGGGCAGCCAGCCCATGAGATACAGATCTGAAAAATGATACTTTTTGAACTTTTGTACATAGCTGATAATATTACTTACTTGAAGCCCTGCGTGGCAATATGTATATATATAACAGATCAACAATGAACATCCTGCGTGATGATTTTTGCTTTTGAACAGACTAGATATATAGCTATACCCACATGTGGCAGAAGAACTTACAGCATATGCAAAATGCATCTACAATATGTAATTTTTCAAAGTTAATGAAAGATTACGATTTTTCCAGTGGAAAAAAAAAAGGAACAGCAGAAATCAAAAATGTTGTTCCTTTGGAAAAGGAACAGCAAAACAAGAAAAAATGTCGTTCCTTTGGAAAAGGAACAGCAAAAATCGAAAATGTTGTTCCTTTGGAAAAGGAACAGCAAAACAAGCAAAAATGTCGTTCCTTTGGAAAAGGAACAACAGAAATCGAAAATGTTGTTCCTTTGGAAAAGGAACAGCAAAAAAAGAAAAAAAGTTGTTCCTTTGGAAAAAAGGAACGGCAAAACAATCAAAAATGTCGTTCCTTTGGAAAAGGAACAGCAGAAATCGAAAATGTTGTTCCTTTGGAAAAGGAACAGCAAAACAAGCAAAAATGTCGTTCCTTTGGAAAAGGAATAGAAAAACAAGCAAAAATGTCGTTCCTTTGGAAAAGGAACAGCAAAACACAAAGATAAAAAACCAAATTACAACAAAATGACGGCTGATCCAAAGGGGGTTGCTCTTTTGAAAAAGGAACAGCCAGAAGAAAAAGTTGTTCTTTTGAAAAAAAGGAACAGCAAAAATAATAGCAGCAAAACGTTGATTCAAAAATATGTACAAAAATGATTCAAGAAAAGGAATTATGTACAAACTGTAAAAAGAAATAAATTCCTTAATGAATTACAGGTGAGGAAGACTTCTCTTCCTCCCCCAAAATCTCCATATCAGAGTCTCGGCGTAGCTGCTGGCAGAAGGACTCCCGAGTAAGTGGTTTGTGATAGAGATGAACTCGGTGGCCATTTGCCTTGAAGGCATATCCAGAACCGTCAATAGTGATTAGAGTAAGGGTCCCATTTTCATGTACCTTCTGGATTTCGTATGGTCCCAACCAACGAGTCTGGAGTTTCCTGGGGAAGTCTTGAAACATGGAGTAGTACAAAAGAGCCCAGTCTCCTTCGTGGAAGACTTTATTTTTAATGAAAGCATCATGCCATTTAGCTCGTTGTTGTTGGATCAGGGCAGTATTTTGAAGTGTAGAGAGCCTAATTTCGTCCAGCTCATTGATCTGTTGTAATCGATTAATCTGTGCCTCTGTTAGATCTAAGTCAAATTCCTGTGTTGTTCGTAATGTTTGGATTTCAGATTCTATGGGGAAAATGGGTTGTTTTCCAAACACTAATTGATAAGGTGAGTAACCAGTGGTGCTTCTCCATGTTGTTCTATAAGCCCACAGTGCTTCAGGTAGTCTGGCAGCCCAATCACGTCTATGTGATGCAATGGTTTTCCTTATGATTGCTTCTATTATTTTATTGCTGCTTTCTACCTGCCCATTTGCCTATGTGTGGTATGGAGTAGTGATTTTATGTTGGACATGATAGTTGTTGAGTGTTGCAGCTATTCTGTTCCCAGCAAACTGTGGTCCACTGTTTGTAATTATTTCGCTTGGAAGGCCATAACGTACAAATCGATGGAACAAGAACTGTATGACAGAGTCCTCTATAGCTCTTTGCAATGCCTCTGCTTTAACCCACTTGGTGACATATTCTATTGCCACCAAAATATATCTTTTCTGGTTTGATGATGGGTTAATTGGTCCAACGAAATCAAGAGCCCATCGCTCGAATGGTTCGATGACTAGCTGTGGTTTCAAAGGCATCTCATCAGACTGACCAGGGCGTCTTGCTCTCTGGCAACTATCACAGTTTTGGACAAATTTCTTTGCATATTTGAAAATCATGGGCCAATAATACCCTCTCTGCAGCACTTTATGTCCAGTTCTGCGATCAGCAAAATGTCCACCACATGGTCCATCATGGTAGGCTTTTAAAATGTCAAAGATTTCATCTTCTCGAACGCATCTGCTCATATGCATGTCTGCCCCTGTATGGAACAAATAGTCCCCAATCCAAGAAAATCAAGCACTCCGCTGAACAATCTGTTTCCGCTCATTAGGGGTTAGATGCTTCATTAATTTACCCACTACTAGATAATTGGCAACATCAGCATACCAGGGTGTTTGAACAGCCACAGCAAATAGATGCTCGTCCAGGAATTGGTCTTCAACTACTACTGCATCGATTGTCTTTGGAATTCTTGAGAGAAAATCGGCTACAGGATTTTCTTTGCCAGGTTGATCCTTGATTGTAATATCAAATTCCTGCAATAAAATCAGCCATCTAGTTATTCTGCCATTTTTGATAGGCTTATTTGCTAGATATTTTATGGCAGAATGATCTATGCACAAGATAACAAGATATCCAGTAATGTAATGTCTAAACTTATTGATAGCACGTATTACAGCTAGAAATTCTTTTTCAGTAACAGTATAGTTTAATTCAGCAGGGTGTTACAGGGAAAAGTGTCTATACAAAACTGCTTATCCCACTAAGGTGTGGTAGCTACCTTAGAAACAAACAAAGTAAAGCTACTTTTGTTTTTCCTTTATGAAAGATAGATGAGAGAAGAATAGAGGAGACCAACCTCTGTCTTGCGCTTGACTCCTAGTTCGATTCCTCTGTCTCTTGATAGTCCTTTGCCACTTGCTTCCTTGTGCACCCAGCTTCACAGAGTACCTACAGACTCAAAGTAGCATAAAACTATACAATAACATGGATCTATAATCATAAACAATCTAGGATCAGATGTAAATTGACCATACAAATGCATAAAACATAAATGACACAAGAGTATGGAGGAAAACTTGAATATATTTTATTGATAATCAAGAAAGATCCAAGGGAGTTACAACCAGTTGTTCTGACCCAGCATCATCCTCTCAGCAAGTAAGCCCTTCTTCACCTCATACAAAGCTTAGATCACCCAACACTATGATGTTGTCTCAAGAAACCAATAGCAATTCCTTACAAGATGCAAAATTCCAGCCCCTGGATCTCTGGGATGAGGGATCCATATATAGATATCTGTAAGGGAGATGAGTCAGCTTGTGATTTGATTAGTGTCTTCCCTCTGATAGTTCTTGCTTCCACTTGGAGATTGATGATCTGTTACTCTTCATTGGTTGAATTCAGAGAGGCAAGTGTCATAGGAGAAGTTTCTGGAAGATTCCATGCCTCTCCACCTCACGGATTGACACTGCCATTTGTCACTTCTCGCCCATCACACCCCATAGAAGGGCTTTTTGAAATGCAACGCACCCACAGATTGTACTTAGGTGAGATGCAACGCACTTTGCCTATGGAGCAGGTGAAATGATCCTGTTTTGACCAGTTCTGAGCAGTTTTTCATGGAGAACTTCTAGGAGAAGCTGTAATCGGTTGACCTTGTTCCTTTAGGGGTTAGAACAACACTTTTAGGGACTTAGGAGCCCTTGGTTTATGGAAATTTTATGCTTGGGGTTGCAGTGCCCAAAATGTCTATAACAGTTGCCCCCTAAAGCATGAGGTCGTTAATCTTTTTTGATGTCGGGTGAAATGCTTTATTATGAGGATCCGAAGTTCTTTCAAGCTGGGAGGAGACCTGTAATAAGATACAATACAATACATTATCTTCATAATTTTTTCATGATCTAGCTGAGGCGGGCATTCCCATGCTCAGTTTTATAAATTCATTTTCATGTACATAGGACAGACAATCGTCTGAGTGTAGACTAATGATTCTGGTAGAGCCATCATCCCTTTGATTGGATGATTATCTGTGCAGCAACGATGTACATTTGATGTCTTTATTTCCCTGAATATATATCGCAGCCCGGATGGATGAAACTATATCCGGTGTCTTCAATCTCATTCTATCTTCACTCGAAGTACAAGTCTATCCATGTGAGAGATGTTCTGGAGTCGAACATGGAAAGACATCGCCTGATTACCAGCCAATGATGTAAGTTATTAACAGGCGCGAGAGGAATCATCGATAATGATAATGACCCTCAAGGTACTGCAGTACAATTCACGTGGTGTGAATAAATAACTTGGCGTCAAACACCACGCAAAATCTTTCGGTCGAAGGCCATTGATATAAACCTGTCGCCAGAAGTGAGAAACTTGCCATTGAGGCATGCAAGCTTCAAAGTACTGAACGGGGTGTTCCTAGATCGACTTCTTGGATAATGAGCTGATGTCAACAAGAAGCAATCCGTCATAGGAGAGCCTTAATGAATCCCACATCAATGACACGGAACAGAGCAAATTATTTTAATGGAGGTGAAAATGATCTGGTGATATAATGTTCAGGGTGGTGGTCATGAAAGAATGGAATGTAAATGTATTGTAGCGGGTGAGACACAGGTGAATTCTCTGAATGATTTCTCTTGAACATATCGGCGACACTGACGTGATGGATTGGTAGCATTAACCGCAAATGTGGATGGTGTGATGGGACCATGGTGATGTGACCAGTGAAATGGAACAACCCAACCCGACTTGGATGCGGAGTGAAAGTGTCATGTTCAAGAGCGACTTGCTACCAACAAAGTTTCTTCAAGTTTTCTTCCCAATTTTTCCCCAGTCATTACTGACCAGTACCTCTTTATTTTTGTCAAGCTTGAGGAGGA
The DNA here is from genome assembly GCA_031772625.1 of Pinus tabuliformis. Lineage (NCBI taxonomy): Eukaryota > Viridiplantae > Streptophyta > Pinopsida > Pinales > Pinaceae > Pinus > Pinus tabuliformis. Next base: position 1,374,015,297 of record CM062804.1, on the reverse strand, counting down.
TAACATATGCTTGTTCTATAATTTTCCCTTTGGACAAACCCATCGCTATGTTTTAACGAGCCTAGCGATAGTGAAACTCGTTCTTGTCTTCTATGGACAAGTTTGTCGCTATTAGGTTTTAACGAGTTTAACGACAAAGATAACTTGGTCCTTTTCAATTTTAGAGAATCTGAAAAGGGACGTAAAGGAAACTCCAAAATTCCTTTTTCTTCATCTAATCCCTTAAGTCCGAAAAAGTATAAAACAAGACAAAAGGGATGAATTTTCGATACTTTTAACGAGCTGAACAAAACAAGCACTCGATCTTTTTGTGTAATAATCCCTCAGGTCCAAAAAAATTAAAATCTAAAGGAGGGAGAGCACTTCCAGTCCCTTTAACGAGCTGGAGAGGCCAATGGCTCAGCAATCTTTTCATATTTTACAAGTCAGTTGAAAAGAGCTTAAAAGAGACTCGTCTTTGAGGAACGAGTGATAAAATTGGGTAGCAGCTGATTCCAGGTAAGGTTTGGAATTTTCCAATCACGGCAGTGTTATAAGGATGGCTAGCGGGATCACTCTTCGCAGCTATTCCTCAAAAGGGGTAAACAATCAAATGGAGGTGAATGATCGGCCAATACAGAGTGGAGGTGATGATGGGAACACGACCAAGGCTGTAAAGCCTAAAGTACTACATTCACGATGATTATTTACCGAAAATTGGTTCGTTTTTTATTGAGCTTAAACGCTGGGGGAAACATTTTCTCATTGCTTATGTTTATTTTTTAACGAGCATGAAGTCTGCGTTAAAACTGCTCAATGCGAGTTTATTTTTTAACGATCTTGAACCCTGCAGTAACACTGCTCGTGGCGGGTTTATTTTTTAACGAGCTTGAACCCTGTAGTAACGCTGCTCGTGATAAGTTTGCATGCCAACAACATAATACTGCAAATCGAGGTGCATGTCCCCCAAGCTTCATTGCATTCAACTCGGTGGTTGGAATGAAGGTTTACCTTTGAGATTTGGAAAGGGGATTTGTTTCATTTTTTTAATGAGGTTGACACAGTAAAAGAACTATCCTCATGACTCCTTGTTTCATTTTTTAACGAGGTCGACACGAGATAAGAACCATCCTCGAAATCCACCGTATTTACAGTATTTGATAGAAAATCAAAAACTGATGGATGATTAAGGTTGTTGGAATAATCTTCGTGGTAATCCGGAAGATGGGAGCGATGGTGGTAATCTTCCCATGGTGCCTCTCCTATCATCATTGATTGAATGATTCCTTCTTTTGTAGAATGTACATGCGGCCAAGGACCTAAAGAGGTGCCATATTCCTTAGACCTATCTATCCAAACACTCGATGAGCGTTGATTTGGTTTTGCCCCCCAAGCCAATAAAATTGATTGCTACAATATTTCTAAAATGGCGATGATCCATGCTAACAAAATGTTTAGGAATCTTCCGAATCCATTAGATATAGAAGATTTCATATTGCAGGTTTCCACTGTGGCCACTTCTGCCAAATTACTCGGAGGCGGTAGGGAAAAAGTACCCATTAAGGCAGGGTCTTTTAGGAGGCCTACTCCAATATTTTGAAGCGAATGATTGCTTCCATGGATCATTGGAATGCTTCCCGTAACTTGTGAACTGTTGGGGAGAAATGTTTGTTGGTCGATGATTGTAATTCCTCATTGGAAGGGAAATGTAATCTTCCTGAAGTGGGTCGACACAACTGCGGCCATGGCATATATCCAGGGCCTTCCCAGTAGGATGTTGTAATCGAGGTTTCCGTCGATTACTTCAACATCTATTTCTACTGTTTTTCCCCCTAGTTCAACTTGCAAGTTACTTAAAATCCCATATGGAGTGTATGATCATCCATCAAATGCTTTTAACATCATTGACGATCTTGACAAGGGTGGTGAGCCTAAATTTTTCCAGCAACTCATCGACATAATACATGTAGATGCCCCCTCGTCAATAATTTTTCGATGAACAGTTTTGTTAATGGCTTTCACTTGAATAAGGAAAGCTAGTTGAGTTGGTAACTGAGGGTCATATCCTTTGTGATTAAAGGATACAAGATTGGAATCCATTGGGTCAATCCCACCTATTACTGATAATAGATCCTGCATTTGGGAGAGGTAATTTTGTGGTACCTCAAGTGTCGACATAGCCGACAGCAATTGGGCCAGGTCCTCTACTATATTATAATTTTGTGCTACATGGCACGAGGATTAAATGTCGATTTGTGTACTACTCCCTTTGGCGGCTTTATCATTGGTTCAGGAATGATGGGTGGCACAACTTCGGTCAAAGTTGTTGTCGAACTACTAGGTCATTCATTAGCCTTGTTATTCGACAGCTGTGGATTCTCGTAATCTTTATTCCTTGTCAAAGCATCATTTTGTTGCTTTGAGATAGACAACATAAGCACTTGGGATTGGGAAGCATTTTGATTAGCAACCAGTTTGGTTCCTGGGTTTGGAAACGGAGCAGTCAATACTGCTGAGGTTTTTGAACTCTTAAAGAGTTTCTTAACTTTAGCTTTATGTGGACAATCTCTCGTCCGATGATCCTCATCGCATATATGACACCCTGCAGGGGGTTTCCTTTGCCCAGAAGGGTTTGTAGAAGGTTTTCCAGGAGATGACTCATCCTGCTTCTTTTTCCTCCCTTTCTTTTTCTTCTTGCCCCCTGGTTGCTTCAGTTGTTTTCCCTTGTCGGTCGACACGGCATTTACTTCCAAGGCGAGAAGTTCTTCTTTTGCATTTTGACTGGAAATCTTACGGGCCTTTTTAGATGTAGCCTTTGTCGATTTCGTGTCTATTGTACCAATCACGCCATCGTCGGCATGAGAGTCATTGTTTGATTTAGGAGGAGGAGGAACGGAAAATTCCAGTCCAGGAGAATCAGGTATTTTATTGTAGAGCGTGCCAGACTGAGTATAGATCAAGTCTATATATTGTGCACGAGCAATAACTTGCTCTTCAGTGACAACTCCTCCCTTTGCCACATCTTCTGTGATAGAAGGTAATAATGACTTAATAAACCATTCAGCTAGCAGCTGATCAGGAACATATGTTTTTACCATTTTGCGACGAAGTTTCCACTCATGAATATGATCAGATATGTGAGTGGTCGTTGTCTGCTTGAAATTGGTAAGAAGCTCTGTTCCTATTTCGTACCTTATGGGTAACTGAAAATGGGTTAAAAAGGTTGTGGCTAGGGTACTGAAGTTGTGAAACGAAGCTCTGGGTAACTCGATATACCATTTTGCTGTCGGACCAGTTAACGTCCTCTGAAAAAGGCGCAGCCTAATCGAATCATCGTTTAGAGTGTTAGATGAACACCACAGATGAAAGGTCATCACATGATTTGACAGGTCTTCACCCGGATTTCCATTAAATTTAGGAATATCTGACGGAAGTTTATGCGGAATCGCCAACCACCAAGGGGCATAAGAAATTGGATCATTCGTCAGTCGATTTAGATCTGGTAATTCTAGAGTTGCTACAAAGGGCAACTGTTGATTCAGGTTAGGCAAAGCATACCCAGGATAAGATGGAATCGCCTGAGCAGTGGGTCTTTGCATACCAGCATAATGTATTTGATGCTGGTAACTCTGATAAGGTTGATGGGCATAACCATTATAATATGGTTGTTGATAACCACTTTGGAAATGCGGTTGCCCATTACTTACAAATACTTGTTGCTCAGGTCCTTGATATGATTGCTGGAATGGCGGTTGTTGAGATTGAATCAGCCATGGTTGTTGGACCATTTGTTGTTGCCCAATACTAGATGATTGACCAAGATGAGGAGTCATAGTACTTGTTTGAGACAAGAGGTTGTTGTATTGAAACCTGAGAAACTTGGGGTTGACATATAACAGGTAGCGCTTGTACTTGCGATGCAGTCACCATAGTAGGTATAGTGGAAATATTCGACACAGGGTGGACCGGTTGCATTTAATATACAACCCTTGGTTGCTGAGGCAGTATTGGTACCCAACCACTGGATGTAATTCCAGTTTGACCTGAACTTTGTTGTAAACTCTCATATGGTTGTTCTCCAGGAGGGAACAATGAAAAGGCATACTACCCTCCATATGGTGGCAATCCAGTACTTAAAGGGTAGATTGGCCTTTGAAGATACATTGGATCAATTTGTTGAGTTTCAACATAAGAAATACTATATGATAATCCGGATGAAGAAATAGGAACTGACCATGTCATCGAAACAGTGCCTGATTGGACTCCGGCTTGTTGTTGATAACTTGCCGGGACAGATGGTATACCGGCAAACATCGTTGGAGTAGCAGTAGGAGGCTTTGCCGTTGCTGCGTCAGATGACACAATCCTGGATGTCGACGGTTGTTCAGACATATCTAGTCTATCCAAAAGATTTCCTAGCGATTCTACAAGAACTTGCGATGAAGGGAGACTAACTTCTAAGACCAACGAGGGAATAGTGATGTTATTCCGATTAAAATAAATTTTAGACGCTTTGACACAACTTGTTTTTTCAATTTTTAAGAGTCGAGAAAAAACAAAAGATGACTCTAGTCGCCTTCGATTTTTAATGAGCCTGAAGTGATAAGTGCTCAGATGGACCTTTTCTGTTAAGGAGTCTAAAAAGGAACGAAAGGGACTGCTCTGGAAATCTAGACAAAGGGATTACCAAACCAATCGCAAAACTGCAGAATACTTTTTACGGTACGGCAGTCAATCTTCCTTAATGTTGTGTTCAATGCATTGCGATCGATAGGGCAGCAGACACGGCTTCCTATGGATAAAGGATTAAGCCTATTGTGGTCTCCCAAAATATACTCGACGGTACGTGGGAGAACAAGTCCGTACTGGCACTTATCATCTCAAAGTGGAGGAATCACCCAACCAACAGTGAAAACAACAGTTACCAGGCTTTACAACACCGGAATACGTCTCTAGCCTAGAATTCTAGATGTTGTGCGTTAGGTTCCAAAGCGTTGTTAGATTCATTAAATTTATTTTATAGTTGATTTTGCTTAAGAAATTTTCCTTTCAGGTTCACCGCGTGATGTAGATGTACAATTCCTAAAATGCAATCTAAGATGATAAACAGTCTTTTTATCTTCTTTGTGCAATGAAAATCTTAGCTACTAAGGAAAGAGAGACAGTATTCTTTCAACAAAGAGCAAAGAGCACACACTATATGCATTGTCCTAAATCAAACCAATCAAACAGTCTAAATGCAAATGCACATCCATGTATTTGTTTTCGGCTTTCTTAATATGTGAATGATAAAAAGAAAGCTAATGTGCAAATCTGAATTACTTTTCAAGCGACAATTACTAACAAGTTTCTTTTCAAAATCAAAAATGAAGATAATGACAACATTTTGCGATTCGGAAATGAATACTTGCTTTTGACACTAGAAAAACTACAAATCCAGATCAAATACAATAGTAACAGGGTAATTAACTATCAAGAGCAATCAGACTCTCTTCTACGATTGGAAACGACACTTGCGACACTTTCAAATCGAGAAACGACAGTACAACTACGTTACTTTTTTGCAAAGGAGAACTGAAAATGACTCAACAAATACATAAAAAGATTTACAGTTCTTTGCACAATGGAGGTGGAATAACAGCAAGGAAAAGGGGTTTAAAGCAAAGGTATACTGATTACAAGCAGAAAAACTCATGAATAGAACTGAAAAGAATGAACAGAAACCAAAACTGAGGAACAATGCCTAGTCTGATCAGCGCACCTACTACACTCAGGAAGTGCACTGAATTTCATATTCACAGAACAGAGACTACGTTGGGCCAGAGACGAGACTTTTCTTGGGTTCCGGGTCACAGTTTGCAGTTCAGTTCAGGGATTTTGGCCGAGCAAGTGGCAATCAGTAAAACAACAATCAAGGGTAGATCTAAGGAGGTTACTAGAGCCACCACAAGGGTAATTAGAGAGTTTGTAAATCAGTTTTTTAATTCATAAACAAAACCTGGAGATTGACTGAAGCGGCATTTATCTACTTTGCATTTGCATAGCAAATGCAGTTCAAAAGCTACCTGGCTCGACTTCAGGTTCCGTTTGTAAGTTTATAAAATAAACATCAAGGAAGATAAACAAACAACCTAGTCGCTCCCCAGCGGAGTCGCCATTTTGTTACAGGGAAAAGTGTCTATACAGAATTGCTTATCCCACTAAGGTGTGGTAGCAACCTTAGAAACAAACAAAGTAAAGCTACTCTCTTTTTTCCTTTATGAAAGATAGATGAGAGAAGAATAGAGGAGACCAACCTCTATCTTGCGCTTGGCTCCTAGTTCGATTCCTCTCTCTCCTGATAGTCCTTTGCCACTTGCTTCCTTGTGCACCCAGCTTCACAGAGTACCTGCAGACTCAAAGTAGCATAACACTATACAAGAACATGGATCTATAATCATAAACAATCTAGGATCAGATGTAAATTGACCATACAAATGCATAAAACATAAATGACACAAGAGTTGAGGAAAACTTGAATAGCTTTTATTGATAATCAAGAAAGAGCCAAGGGAGTTACAACCAGTTGTTCTGACCCAGCATCATCCTCTCAGCAAGTAAGCCCTTCTTCACCTCATACAAAGCTTAGATCACCCAACACTATGATGTTGTCTCAAGAAACCAACAGCAATTCCTTCCAAGATGCAAAATTCCAGCCCCTGGATCTCTGGGATGAGGAATCCATATATAGATATCTGTAAGGGAGATGAGTCAGCTTGTGATTTGATTAGTGTCTTCCCTCTGATAGTTCTTGCTTCCACTTGGAGATTGATGATCTCTTACTCATCCTTGGTCGAATTCAGAGAGGCAAGTGTCACAGGAGAAGTTTCTGGAAGATTCCATGCCTCTCCACCTCACGGATTGACACTGCCATTTGTCACTTCTGGCCCATTGCACCCCATAGAAGGGATTTTTGAAATGCAACGCACCCACAAAGTGTACTTAGGTGAGATGCAACGCACTTTTCCTATGGAGCAGGTGAAATGATCCTGTTTTGACCAGTTCTAAGCAGTTTTTCATGGAGAAGTTCTGGGAGAAGTTGTAATCGGTTGACCTTGTTCCTTTAAGGGTTAGAACAATACTTTTAGGGACTTAGGAGCCCTTGTTTTATGTAAATTTTATGCTTGGGATTGCAGTGCCCAAAAATGTCTATAACACAGGGGATAAATTTTTGTTGATGTAATAAATTGCATATGGTGTTTTATTCTCTTCCTGCCCAAGGACTGCTCCAATGGTTGTATCTGAGGCATCAAATGATATCTGAAATGGAAAATACCAATTTGGTCCTCGAAGGACTGGGGCTGTGGACACAAGCTTCTTTAGATCCTTGAAAGCATGTTCACATTTTTCTGTCCAAAGAAAATCAACGTTACCAGTTAGTGCATGCAGAGGTGCAGCAATGTGCGAATAATGTTCTATAAATCTCCTATCATAACCAGACAATACAAGAAAACTGCGTACCTCCGTTTGAGTGGTGGGAGTGGGAATAAGAAAAATTATTTGGATTTTGGTTGGGTCTACCTGAATTCCAGCTACTGAAATATAATGTCCTAGGATAATTCCTTCAGCCATCATCATATAGCATTTTTTGTGGCTTAAACAAAGCCTGGTAGCAATGTAGCGTTGTAGGACTTTTTCTAGGGTATCTAATGCTGGATCAAAATCATCTCCGTATGGTGTAAAGTCATCCATGTATACTTCAAGTCCTTCATTTATTAAATCTGCAAAAATGCTAAGGATAGCCCTTTGGAATGTGGCAGGAGCATTGCATAAGCCAAAAGGTAGAACTCGGTAGGCAAATGTTCCCCAAGGGCAAGTAAAAGTAGTTTTGTCTTGATCTTCAGGGGAAATCTGAATCTGATTGTATCCACTGAAGCCATCCACGAAAGAGAAGAATTGCTTTCCTGCCAAAGTGTCTAATACTTGGTCGATGAATGGGAGAGGGAAGTGGTCTTTTTGTGTTGCTTTATTTAGCTCTCTATAGTCCACACAAGTTCTCCATTTCCCATTCTTTTTTGGTACCAATACAAGCGGAGAGACCCATTTACTATCAGAGATAGGGTAGATAAAATTGACATCTAAAAGTTTTTGAAGTTCAGCTTTTACCACATCTTTTAGATGAGGATTTAGTCTCCTCTGAGGTTGACGAACAGGTCTCGCATCTTTTTCTATATAAATGTGGTGTGTACATAATTGGGGGTCAATTCCTTTCATATCAAGGTAGTCCCAAGCAAATGATTCTTTATATTTCCTTAACAAATGGATGAGCTTCATTTCTTACTCGGATGTGAGGTTGGCATTAATATTTAAGGTTTTATCCGGTTCAATTTCCACAATTTTACTATTTGCAACAAAAGTAACAGGTATTGTTTGATCATGTGTATCTTTCAGAGGATCTTCTTCTAATTCATTATCAAATGCTGCTTCTATCATATGACACTGTGTGCAGGATCTGGATTCAGTTTGACTAATGAAATTATTAATGGCATCGTCTTTTGTTTGGTCTTTGAAATCAAGTGCCTCTTGTATAGTTAATGGAGATCTAACGTTATCAGTAAGGTATGATACAGGGTGCTTATTAGTTGTGATTATTGTGACACTTGGCTGCATTGGAGGATATAGAACTAAGTTCTTGATATTTGTTCCTCTGGTTATGGTCATATTTCCTTGCCGGCAGCCAATATAAGCATCGGCAGTGGCAAGCCAAGGTCTACCTAAAATCAATGGATGTCCATCAAGTCGGGTTTTGGGATTTATTATCAGGAAATCGGTTGGATATTCCCAGGAATCAACGGAGACCATGACATCATGCAATGTGCCCTCCGGCCTAACCACAAATCGGTCAGCCAATTCTAGCAAGGTAGAGGTGGGTTCTACAGAGGTAATGCCTAGCTTTTGGCAAGTAGTGGTCGTTAAGATATTAATTGCAGCTCCTAGATCAACTAAGTCATTGGACAGGGTCTGACCATAAATTTGGATAGTTACAATTGGATTTCCTGGGTCTTCGTATTTAATGGGTGTTTCTTTTCCTAATAGTAAGTCAGATAGAGTGCTGACTACTTGGACTCTTGGATTATTTGTTATATTCCTCCTTGGTTTCTTTATGCACAATTCTTTGATAGTTTTTGCATATATGGGGATGTCTTGAATGGCTTGGAGGAATGGAATTTTTATGTACAAATTTTATAATTCTCCCAGAATGTCAAAATCATGATATTGTATAGGTCGAGGTATCATTAATCGTTCTGGGTGTTATCTCAAAATCAAGCCCTGGAAGGCTGCAGACCAGGAAGACTTCAAGTAACTGTTTCAAACCAATCTTTTAGCTAAGGCTTAGCCTCCTCAGCCTGAGAGGGCTCTCTCAAAGGGTTAATGATTTAGATTAAAGATATAAATAGATGGCTAACTCTATGGTTTGTAATTGTATATGTTTATAGGTTGAAAGATGAAGGCTGAATACCATTGGGCTATGGAGTCAAAGTATGTTTCAGTACCACAACAAGATCATCTTAACATGAAGTCAGGGCATTCAGCATTTGAATATTCAGAACATACACACATATGGAACCACAGCTCATAAGTGCACACAGGAAGTCAGAGCACAATCAGTGAATTCTGAGTGATTGTACACCTATGAAACTGTAAACAAAACTAAGGAAAGGACAACACACATTCTGAATATAAGAAATCCTTCATGAATCCTGAGTAGTGAAGCCAAAGCATTCTACCTAGCATGGAAGTCAAGGCATTATAGAGTTCAAGTGTAGAAATGACAATACAAAACAGTGAAACATAGTAAGTTTATCTATGAAAGAAATCAGAGCATCAGTGATGAATTCTGAGTATCATAAGTAAACACCATTGTAATGTAAGTATTGGAAGATGCCATCATAACAAGAACATACAAGAACTTTTCATGAATCTTGAGTTGTCTAAGTAGAAATCTGCATTAGGTTAAAAATATACACAGTCTGCACATAGAGCAGCAGCTGAGCCAACAAGTCTCCAACCCTTCGCTAATTCGACCTCTTACTCTATATAAAGCATTTACAATTAGTATTCCATCATCCCTCATCAAGAGAATTAGAATTTGCCATCACTGACACCTATTCTAACCATAAAACAAACCATTAATTAGAACTAGCTGTTAATTAGGAGTGCTAGTGACCTAATACAACTAGGAGTGTAACTCCTTATTATGATTACAACAACCTTATATAAACATTTAAAGAATTCTTTGACACCTAACACTCCATGAAGTCGAATTTGATGAAGCCTCCCACGTGGTCACCCAACTGCTGATGACAAACCCTAGAAATTAGGGAACATGTTTCCCTGTTTTTAGGTTTTGATCCCTGAAAATGGCACATGGGACAGAGCCTTTATCTCCTCATCCATGACACATTTTACGAAACTGAAAGAGGTTTTTGTAGCACATGTTGTCTAGAACAAAACCCTCTCCTGGTTTTTTAAAACATTCCTCCAGCTGTTCAGAATCTGTCCTTGAAAAACACGTGTCAAACAGGAAACTGTCCCTTGCTCTGTTCTGGCTGAAAAATAGGTCTTGGGACAGAGGTCATAACTTCTCGTACAAAATGTATTTCGAAAAAATGAAGGAGGTTTTTTTGAAAAAATCCATTCTAAACAAAAACCTCTTTTTTGTTTTTGAAACACTACTCCAGCTGCCCAGAATCGATCCTTGAAGAAGACGTGTAAAACAGGAAATTTTGATTCTTTGAAAAACTGCACCTACAGCAGTTTTGTAGCGCAACTTTGGTCACCCTTTTCTCCCAGCTAATAATTAATTTGAGGAAAATTAAGGAGGCTTTTTTGAATCAATCCATGCTGAACACAAACCTCTCTTGGTTTTTTGAAACATCGTTCCTACCGCCCAAAATAAGTCTTTGAAAAACAGTTGTCAAACAGGAGATGAAAAACGGCACCTACAGCAGTTTCATAGCGCAACTTTGGTCCTTCATTTCTCCCAGATCAGAATGGATTTGAAGAAACTGAAAGAGGTTTTTGTAATTCAACATGTTAGGAAGAAAAGCCTCTTTCAGTTTGCAAAATTGAGTTCTCAGTTGCTCTAGAAATCTTCTGGAAGTTAACTAGTAAAACAGTTTTTTCTTTTGAAACAGGCTGCTACAGGGGTTTCGTAGCGCTATGAAAACACTGATTTCGTAGCGCAAAACAAGATTTTTACACTGTCTGCGCTACGAAAACGTGGATTCGTGGCTAGTTTCAAAATTTCTCCGAAATTATGTGAGATATGTCTTCTAAACACATGGTGAGGCTTCTAGGACATGGAATGAGGCTATCAAACTTTATTTGAAGATGGACATGAGACTCTAACCCTATGACTTAGACTCTAAAACATAAAAATGACTTGAACATGACTTGACCATGACTGATACAAGAATTGAGAAACCATGTAAGTTGTCCAAACTTTTTAAGGAAGTTTTACAGTGATAACAGTGGCTCCACTAGGGATAGTGTGCCCTTGTGGTACATTAAGAACCTGTAGCTCCAGTGCCGCTATCCATCCTCTAGAAGAAAACTTTGAACTTCTGCCCAATTTTCTCCTCAAGCCTTTAATTATTTCTGAATGAAGAATTCCAACTGCACCTACTGAAACAGATGCTCAGTCAACCTACCCTGAGCTTATTTGCACATTCCTACCTACCCTATCAGCTGCAAGCTCCACTTGTAGCTCAAGCAACATGATATTTCTAATAAAGCCAATCAATTGTCCTTTCTGATATTGGAGGCTCTTGACTGCATTCAACCTCAAAATAACCATGGTAGTGAGATGACCAAATCAACTTATAATGTATATGATCTTCATAATGCAAATGAAATTGAAATGCTGATGTGCAAAACTTTGCCATGTATTCATTTATAGGGTCAAAGAAAACATGGTTATTTTGATAATCATCATAACATTCTATCTCTTTAAACAACTGATCCTTAGCCACACAAAATTCCTTTGATGTGCTATCCAACTGCCTTTCTGCATGATTCCCATAGACAATGTAATTTTCCTCACTAATGTGATCATTCTTTGAAGTAATCTGCTGCAAGGAATTACATAAATGATCAACCGCTTTCTCTACCTGAGGATTATAAAAAATTTCTTCCAGTATTTCTTCTTGTTGTGTATAATCATTTTTATCTTCATTATGATTCGAAGACTGAGAATATTGCTGCATCTCTTCATTCATATCAAAGGATGAAACATGGTTTTCACAAGTAAACCCCTGCTGCTCTTCATGCTGCGTTTCATGGGATGTTATACTTTCTTCTTGGTGCTGAAATGCATTGTTATGAAGAGCCTCTAAAATTTCTTCATCCATAAATTCATCATCATCATAACAATCCTCCAAATATTGAATAAAACTCGTAGAATGTTTACAACAATCTTTGACCAGCAATAAGGAGGGATGACATTCTTTATACATGTCATAGAACACATCATGGAAATCAGCAAGAGAATATAATGAACCATTTTCCAAACTTTTATACCAAGACCATGCTTTTCCTTCTAAAGTGGTCATAAACATCCTCATGAGACAATCCTCAGGAAAGTGAACCTTAAGACTGCGTATATGCATATGAAACCTAACCAAATGAAGAGCAGCATCATCTTTCTTTTCATCTTTGAATATTGGAAGATCCTCTAACCAATCAACCTTTGGCATAGGATTTGGAAAACCAGGGATATGAGACCGATTCATAGGAGCATACCTGGCATTCATTCTTGCAGTGGAATTCATCTTGAAACTTCATCAAGCTACTGATCTTCAAGCAGTGGAGTCACCTTCCAATTTGTTATTTGATGTGTGGAGTCGCCAAGGTAGATTTGCAGCCTCAAAAAGATGTCTGAGCTCCTGCTACCTTCAGAAGTTCAGCCTCTAAATTTCGGGAATGAATAGACTTCAGGCTCCCGGCAGACGCACCAAAATGTTATCTCAAAATCAAGCCCTGGAAGGCTGCAGACCAGGAAGACTTCAAGTAACTGTTTCAAACCAATCTTTTAGCTAAGGCTTAGCCTCCTCAGCCTGAGAGGGCTCTCTCAAAGGGTTAATGATTTAGATTAAAGATATAAATAGATGGCTAACTCTATGGTTTGTAATTGTATATGTTTATAGGTTGAAAGATGAAGGCTGACTACCATTGGGCTATGGAGTCAAAGTATGTTTCAGTACCACAACAAGATCAGCTTAACATGAAGTCAGGGCATTCAGCATTTGAATATTCAGAACATACACACATATGGAACCACAGCTCATAAGTGCACACAGGAAGTCAGAGCACAATCAGTGAATTCTGAGTGATTGTACACCTATGCAACTGTAAACAAAACTAAGGAAAGGACAACACAAATTCTGAATATAAGAAATCCTTCATGAATCCTGAGTAGTGAAGCCAAAGCATTCTACCTAGCATGGAAGTCAAGGCATTATAGAGTTCAAGTGTAGAAATGACAATACAAAACAGTGAAACATAGTAAGTTTATCTATGAAAGAAATCAGAGCATCAGTGATGAATTTTGAGTATCATAAGTAAACACCACTGCAATGTAAGTATTGGAAGATGCCATCATAACAAGAACATACAAGAACTTTTCATGAATCTTGAGTTGTCTAAGTAGAAATCTGCATTAGGTTAAAAATATACACAGTCTGCACATAGAGCAGCAGCTGAGCCAAAAAGTCTCCAACCCTTTGCTAATTCGACCTCTTGCTCTATATAAAGCATTTACAATTAGTATTCCATCATCCCTCATCAAGAGAATTCGAATTTGCCATCAGTGACACCTATTCTAACCATAAAACAAACCATTAATTAGAACTAGCTGTTAACTAGGAGTGCTAGTGACCTAATACAACTAGGAGTGTAACTCCTTATTATGATTACAACAACCTTATCTAAACATTTAAAGCATTCTTTGACACCTAACACTCCATGAAGTCGAATTTTATGAAGCCTCCCACGTGGTCACCCAACTGCTGATGACAAACCCTAGAAATTAGGGAACATGTTTCCCTGTTTTTAGGTTTTGATCCCTGAAAATGGCACGTGGGACAGAGCCTTTATCTCCTCATCCATGACACATTTTATAAAACTGAAAGAGGTTTTTGTAGCACATGTTGTCTAGAACAAAAACCGCTCCTGGTTTTTTAAAACATTCCTCCAGCTGTTCAGAATCTGTCCTTGAAAAACATGTGTCAAACAGGAAACTGTCCCTTGCTCTGTTCTGGCTGAAAAATAGGTCTTGGGACAGAGGTCATTACTTCTCGTAAAAAATGTATTTGGAAAAAATGAAGGAGGTTTTTGTGAAAAAATCCATGCTGAACAAAAACCTCTTTTTTTTTTTTTAAACACTACTCCAGCTGCCCAGAATCGATCCTTGAAGAAGACGTGTAAAACAGGAAATTTTGATTCTTTGAAAAACTACACCTACAGCAGTTTTGTAGCGCAACTTTGGTCACCCTTTTCTCCCAGCTCATAATTAATTTGAGGAAACTTAAGGAGGCTTTTTTGAATCAATCCATGCTGAACAAAAACCTCTCTTGGTTTTTTGAAACATCGTTCCTACCGCCCAAAATAAGTCTTTGAAAAACAGTTCTCAAACAGGAGATGAAAAACTGCACCTACAGCAGTTTCATAGCGCAACTTTGGTCCTTCATTTCTCCCAGATCAGAATGGATTTGAAGAAACTGAAAGAGGTTTTTGTAATTCAACATGTTAGGAAGAAAAGCCTCTTTCAGTTTGAAAAATTGAGTTCTCAGCTGCTCTGGAAAGATTCTGGAAGTTAACTAGTAAAAAAGTTTTTTCTTCTGAAACAGGCTGCTACAGGGGTTTTGTAGCGCTATGAAAACACTGATTTCGTAGCGCGAAACAGGATTTTTACACTGTCTGCGCTACGAAAATGTGGATTCGTAGCTAGTTTCAAAATTTCTCCGAAATTATGTGAGATATGTCTTCTAAACACATGGTGAGGCTTCTAGGACATGGAATGAGGCTATCAAACTTTATTTGAAGATGGACATGAGACTCTAACCCTATGACTTAGACTCTAAAACATAAAAATGACTTGAACATGACTTGACCATGACTGGTACAAGAATTGAGAAACCATGTAAGTTGTCCAAACTTTTTAAGGAAGTTTTACAGTGATAACACTGGGAACGGGGGAGAGGATGTGGTTGCTTGATTATGAGTTTGTTGTTTATTCACATCCTCTTCTTATGACAGATGTTCTCTAGGTAACTGATTTTCAACCGAAACTATCTTATCTCCCTCGGTTTCAATAATACGCCTAGATCTTAACTGAAGATCATTACACTCCCTCAGATCGGCTCCTATTTCTGGTGTTTCTATGATTTGGACAGATTGGACTGGTCAGTTATTTGGATTGCGGTTGGGTTGGGCTGGGAGTTGCGGTCTCATATTAGACTGGGGATTTTGTTGTAAGGCTGGCAGTGTAGGCTGAGGGAGCGGAATGGTTCCTACTGGCTGATGCATCGGTCTCTGCTAGTCTGTCTGCCAGGCTAAACTCTGTGAAGTAGGGGAAGTCCATTGTGGTGGATATGAGTTACCTTGCCAATATGGTCGAGTATAAGGAAGATTCAGCCAACCAGATTAGCTTGCCTGATTCAGCCACGGGTTTGAGGAAGGAAACGACTGCGGTGACCAGTTTGGAAACGGGGATTGGGATTGACTTTGCCACATATTGTATTGTTGAGCATTATACTGCGGAGGCTGAAAAGAAGAAGTTGGGTCTGGAAACATACCAGATTGTCTCGGCTGCCACTTACGACATTGGTTGAGCAAATACACCGATTCTGGCTCTTCTTCTGCTTCCTTATATACTTCTTTCAATCCAGGGAGTGAGGGACAGCTCTCCGTCAGGTGATCTTTTGTACAGATGGCGCATGTTTGGACTGCATCTAGTGGACACTCCTTATGGCTATGCTTTTTCTTGCATCGGGGACAGAAGATTGCCAAATTCTGTTCTACCTCCATTTGCTTCTGTTTGGCCTGCATAATATCAAGTTGTGTAGTTAGTGTCCCTAGTATATCAATTTTAAAATTTTCCAATAAATTTCCAATTTCTACACGCGTTATTCCTTCTGTCCAAATTTTATTATCTCTTACAAACCGATCATGTTGTACCGGTTTTACTCTTGTGCTACCTCTCGAGCTCCTGATACATAAATCAATAATGTCAACAAAATTTTCTTGATAAATATCTCCTTTTCCCATAATGTTTAATGTTTCAATCCATTGTTCCTTCATGCCCCTTATTAATGTTGTTTTTAACACATTATCAGGTAAAGGTAGTGATGCATAAGGAGATCTTTGAAGATTATACTGAAAACGTTCCACATACTCCTCTAATGTTTCATTAGGTCTAGCTGTCATCTAGAATATTTCGTCCTTCAGTTCTCTAGACCTGCAATAGTCCTGATATTTTTTTAGAAAAGATTCTTTCATTTGATCCCAGTTATTTATGACCCCGCCACCTGACCCCATACACCATCTTAAAGCTGCCCCTTTTAAGGTAGAGGGAAATAGTTTCAATTTCTGGGGATCGGTGGTGTAATCATATCCCCTGCACAGTACATCAAATTCGAATAAAAATGCATCTGGATCTTCTAATGTAAGACCGTGGAATGTAGTGATATGTTGAAGAGGGATTGCTTTCATAGGTTCATTTGCTGCAGAATCCACTATGGGGTATTGTAATGTAGAGGTTTGGGTGTTTGGCTGGTTTTGAGCCATTGGGTCGAATATATGCCAATAACCTTCTGGGATATCTAGGAGGGTATTCCTAGGTTGAGAGGGAATGGCTTTAACAGGAATAGTTTTAATAGCACTTCCTCTATCTGGGATAATGAGAGTGCCTGATGTCCGAGGAGATTGAGTTTCTTCAACAATGATTTTTGCAGCACTTCCCTTGTCTGGGTTGTTTAATGGCTGAGTTGTTCCAATAGGAGACCTTGGTTCCTCAATTTCCCCTGTCTCTCCTCCTCCTTCACAAAGATTACTGAAATTCCCTTCCTGCAATAGTTTCGAAGTAGAATTTTCAATTTCTTGGAAGTCCTGCTCTTCAGTTTGACTATGCACCTCAGCAAAGGCTACAGATGGTGATCCTGTGGCCTGAAGGGAACTAGTAAGCTGTTTAGAAATGACTTTCCTGGGTTCCACTGAGGGCTAAGATTCTACTTTCTTATAGATTTCGTCTATGAAGGTTGGTCGGCCAAGGGTCACCGACCCCTTAGCTTTTTCTGGCTTGGGTAGAGGTTTGGAATTTTTTTATGGCTTTTTCTGCTTAGTCATGCACTCAAATTAACTACTAAATTCTACTCGATCAAAACAACATCAAATCTGTAGGAAAGCGGGCAGAGGAGCAAGGCTTTTACATGCTCCACAAGTAGGTTCTTACCTTCTGTTTTTAAAACCCAATTCTTCCCTAGCAGGTTCGTACACTACTCTGAAAAGAAAAGAAAAAATGGCTACACTCTTTCCCCGGCAACGGTGCCAAAATGTAAAGCTATAAAAAGGGTCTCTTTCACCTCTAATTACCTCACATTAATATGTCAATCTGGGAACATTTTGTTATTTCAAAGAGTGTCTCAGTCTGAGGCTATCATTTGTCAGAGTAATGCCAGTAGTACACTGTTCAGAAATACAAGAGTAAATGGATGATTGTCTACAGCTTAACCACTTCAAAAGATTAAATCACACATTCAAAATACTAAGCAACTTATCAGTCAAGGGTTCGGTAGCAATAACCCATCCCTTTGGAAACTGATGGAAAAGAAAATCAGAGAACAGATCGTGGATCTGGGGGTAGGACAGTAGATGTCAATGGTCACTACAGTCTAAGATCGTTCTTTACACCAACACCAATAAATGGAATGGAAGATAAGAAATGGAACAGCAATTAAGAAATCGAACAGCAAGTATGAAATGGAACAGCAAATCTGAAATGAAACAACAGCTAAGAAATAGAACAACAACTAGTCTCACAAGTAGTAACAATCTTAGTTTATCAGATCAAATGCATTAATCATAATCTACAGGAATCAAACGACGATCTTTCACTCTTAAGAATAACACACACCAATGGAACAACACTGATTACTGATAAATTATGGAACAGCGCTTGAAAACCATATACACACACAACACACTTAAATAGTAATCTGATCCAAATATCGATCTTAGTTAGAAAGAATACGACTGCAACTCAAAATAGAATAGCATTGTTCATAAATCCAACAGTCGCAAAGAACATAACTTCCAAAATGAATTCCGTAACGTTAATGAACAAGTATACAACACAAAGGCTCTGTAATGGAACAGTAACAGCATTCTCTAAAGACTAGCAGTATTAGATCAACTCCTAAAAAAGAGTAATATGATGTAGAGTCAATAAAATCGTTCTATTTGTAGAAGCCTTAATGAGTTAATCATAACAGAGCATGTGATGTAAACTTATAAAAAACATTAGATTACCAAATGATGTCGATAAGCAAACCACGCATAAACCAAACGTAATAATACAGGAGCAAGTGTCCTCTAGGGCCGGGCCCTTAGCCTCCAAGGGTACACCACTTGAAGTTATTCCAGACTCAGAGATGAAATAGTAACCAAGTTTGTATTAATGCATAGAACAGAATTACAATAAACCAGTTCTTAGCGAGACTCGATGATCAAAGTTTTGATCTTAAAGGAAATTACATAAAAGCATAACCATTTCTAACTCTCTCCCGAGCTAAGAGTGCTGCCCCTTTTATAAGGGTGACGGCGGAGATATCTAAGTGCAGAAATAGATAAAACAGCGATCCCTGAGGGATTCGCCAAACCGTTAGTCCTCAGTCATTTCTTTTCTCTCCTGCGCCAAGCTAATATCTCCACCTCCTTTCCCGGGCTGATTCACTTTGATTTGTTTTGCCTTGTTTGCATTCGGTCTCCCGTCAAAGGGACAGCAGTTAACCCATCCTTGTCCTTTCCTTTGGAACGGAAACTTCTCGTTTTCCTCCTTTCTACATAAGGAAATGAAAATTGTCAGCGTTTTCGTCTTGCATATTAATCTCACATGGTCTATCATAATTCTTTATCATTTTCCTAGTTCATGATGCAAAAGTTTTGTAAGTTCTAATGAAAAGATACTGAAATAACCATCAAAAACATACCTTCTTTAGTACTCCACATAGGGGTTTAAAGTGTCACCCTCAATTTGGTCCTTTTTGCTGCAACCGACCCAATATTTACCTAATGTTGCCCCAAACATTAGAGAATTGGGTTTTCCCCCTTTATCAACACTAAAACCTATGGGGTTGTATAGGTTATTTCATCATTTTGTAGGAAATTAATTCGAAGGGAACATTACAAATATACCTATTTTATATATGTGTGTGTGTGTGGCATTTATATTCAAAAGTACATTCATGGTGCCAAATGTTTTGCAGAAAATATGAAAGCATGCATATTTGTACATAAATAAAGAGAGAAATAGCATCCATAGTACATTAATGATACTTTTTCAAGCATCAACCATATAGAATCTAGATTCTATCAATTACAAACAAACATGTAAAGTTTTAAGTCATATAATAGCAAGTAGCCCATTAACATATGAAATGAAATATGTTGTCTAGCAACTATCAACAATAACATGACCAAATAGTTATGTTTATGAAATAGGCTATCTACACACCAAAAAATGAATACCAAAAGGTTCAAAACAATAAATTTAGCTAGTTACTAAATCCCTCTCTACAAAAGAAGTGTTCACCTATTGTGAAAGCACTCATGTTGTCAAATGTTGTAGTTGTCGAGTAGCATTTCCTTTAGGTGCCTATAATACCAATGTATCCCTTTTATTATTATTGTTGTGCCCATGTATCCCCCATATTTTTATTGTTGTGCCCCATAGAAGCTCACTATTGTTATTGTTGTGCCCTTACATTATTATTGTTATGTGGGCTCTAATTATATTGTGACCCCTTAGACTCCTATATATACAAAAGAGGCCTTGTAATAAGTATAATCCAAGAATTTTTCAAATATGTAATGTAAATGAGGTTTCCCCCTCAAACAGGATAATTTTTAAGTCATTGATCTATCTATTTGTGAGTTGGTTGCATAACATTTGGTTTCATAGCTTTGGATTCTAGGGTTTCACTGCTTCAAACAAGCCATCATGGAATTTTCACTATAAATTTTTTCTATGAAGCTTCAGAAGCTGAAATTTAAAACACATGAGGAAAAAATCTTGGTGAACTTCATGTTTGAATTTCAGATCTCGTCTTGCTATATTTTCGGAGATATGATCTGAGGACATTAGGGTTTTTTCAAACTCCAGAATTCCATCTCAAACAGGTCACCTAGGGAAAATCATCATAACTTTTTCTCTGAGCATCGGAATTGAATTTTGTAAAAAGTGATGGAAATAGGATGAAATTTAGCATTTTGGGTATCATTTTCAGGACCGAAGGTCGAAAAAGTGACATGTGGGACTCCATACAAATTCTCTCTACTGAACTAGTCTATAATCAAGCCATCGTGAGATTGGGAATAACTCTTTCTTGAAGAATCCAATCTTGGTCCAACTTGTTGGTTTGGAAATAAGACTTGGAGGGATACTATAAGACGAGAGATTGGGAATAACTCTTTCTTGAAGAATCCAATCTTGGTCCAACTTGTCGGTTTGGAAATAAGACTTGGAGGGATACTATAAGATGAAATTTCATCTCTTTGAAATTCGCAATTACAAAGATACAACAACTGCAATATCTAGCTCCTAAAAAGCAAGAAAAAGGTGTGTATTTTTTAAATTTTGCATAACTTTTGTTTGAAAAATCAATTTGAAGTGATTCAAAGGGCATAGTGAAGCATAGATATCATTGTTTGATTCAAAATGCCTTGAAACAAAAAAATGGACACACCTAGTAAGCAACCAAAAATCTCTTCTATGACACATGAAGAAGAGGAAGAAATGCAACATGATATATCAAAATTACGAGACCAAGTGCAACAAATTTCGCTCTCGCAAAGAGTAACCAAAAATGAAATGGAAGCTAAGATAGATGGTTTGAAGAATGGTATGGAAGATAAGATGGATGGTATAGAAGAAAAAATGAAAGGAAACATGGAATATTTGAAGAATGGTTTAAAATCAGACATGGAAGGTTTGAAGGAAGGTTTAACAAAGTTGCTACAAGAAATGCTTCCTAATGGCGAAAAGATATTAGATGAAACTCATGATGAGAATAAAATGAATGTTAATCATGATTCCATAGACTTTAAATTTGGATTGAAGACCCATGATATTCCAAAAATCGATATGAAGAAGTTTGATGGCAAGGATCCGGTAACATGGATACTACAGATGGAGCAATATTTTGATCTCCATAATGTACAACACACACAAAAGGTACACATTGAAACTTTATATTTAGAACTCAATCAGTTTGTATGGTATCGATGGCTTTGTTCTCATAAACCACTTGTCACTTGGTCAATTTTTACGGAGGAAATAAAAGCACATTATGACTATACAAAGAGCAACACCTTCGTTAGTCAATTGATAAATCTCAAACAAAAGGGTTCAATAGTTGAGCACATTGAGGACTTCCAAAAACTCAATATCAGGGTAAATGATATTCCAGAGGAAGCATTTCTTTGTTCCATTTCTATTATCCAACCTAAGTGGATAACCAAAGCAAGGGATGAAAGGAAGAATGATAAAGAGGTTTGGTCACTCATTCAAAATTTGCATCAAGATCCTAGTATATCTTATACAGTTAGCTAGAAAAATGATTCATTATGGTACAAATATCACTTATATATTTGTAAGAATTCCCAACTCAAACAACATATTCTTTCAGAATTGCACACCTGTCCCTTCGGAGGGAACTTAGGATTTTTAAAAACTTACCATAGGGTCAAGAAGGAATTTTTTGGGGATGGCCTTAAATCTGATATTCAGAAGTTTGTGGTAGAATGTTTATTTTTCCAACAAAATAAAGTTGAGACAATTAAGATCACGGGTCTATTACAACCTTTAGCCATTCTAAGTCAACGTTGGGAGGAGGTCTCAATGGATTTATTAATAGGTTTACCCAAGTCTGAAGGAAAGAGTGTCATCATGGTGGTAGTTGTTAGACTTACCAAGTGTTGTGGGGAAAAGTATCCGATGCGGATGACCCTATCCCTACTCTAAAGGTGACAGTCTTTAGCAACAACTGAAAGTAAAGTTTTGATGATTTCCTTTATGAAAGTACAGAGAGAATGAAGAAAGATTAACCAACCTGGTGTCTTTCGCTTAGTCGATCCTTGTCCTCTCTCTTTGTCTCTTGTTCCCAGCTCCTTGCTCTCCTTGCCGGTCCAGCTACACACAGATCCTGCACAAACAAGAGAGGAAACTACAAGATACAAGTACTCATAACTGATGCATGGATTAGAGTGAATCAAATATACATGTAAATACAATACATCAATGTAATACAAGTATATAGGAGAACATGCAAAACTTTATTGATAGAAGTAACAGGGTTCTGAGAAGGTTACAACCAATGATGGCTCCAATCCAGCAGCACCTCCCCAGCAGCAAGAACTCTCCTCTTCACCTCTAGTAAAACAATCACCCAATAGCTCTAACTGTAAACCAACAGCACCTCCTTGCTTTACACAAAATTCCAGCCCCCTTAGACCTCATAGAAGAGCTCTATATATAGGAGAGAAGAAGAAAGGATGAGTCAGCTTGAGGCTGGCATAGAGCTGACTAGTGTCCTCTCTCTCTTCAGTTAATCTTCAGTTCTTGAGTCCACTTGGAGATCCTTGCTTACACATGGTGATCAAGTACCTCTTACTCATCACAGGGCGAATCTCATGAACCAAGTGTCAGTTTGGAAGCTTCCTGGGCAGTTGACACCTTGCAGGATGACTGTGCCACTTGGCCAATCTCGCCCAGCGCAGGTAGCCTTCATTAATCTTGACTTCCAGCGCAGGTACAAGGAGGGACAGTTGCATTCCAGCGCAGAAGCTCAGTGGAGCAGCTGACATGATCCAAAATAAGCCTGTTTTGAAGTGTTTTCAGGTGGAGAACTGATTGGAAGTGCTGTTGTTTGATGACCTTGTTCTTTTAGGGGTAAGAACAACATGTTTAGGGACTGAGGATCCCTGTGATTATTGACATTTCATGCTCCATGATGCGAGGCACAAAAATGTCTATAACAGTTGCCCCCTAAAGTATGAGGCCGTTTATCGGGTGAAATGCTTTATCTAGAGGGTCCGAAGTTCATTCCAGTGCTGAGGAGGCGCCCTGTAATACAATACAATACAATACAATACATTATTTTTCATTCTATTTTCATGATCTAGCTGAGGCGGGCATTCCCATGCTCAGCTTTTATAAATACATTTTGGTACATATGACAGACGATCGTCTGAAGGTAGACTGATAATTTTCTGCTGAAATTATCATCCTTTGAATAGGATGATCATCTATTGCAATGATGTACATGACAAATGCTTTTATATTTCCTGAATATATATCGCAGCCCGGATGGATGAAACTAGATCCGGGGTCTTCAAACTCGTTCGATCTTCACTCTAAGTACAAGTCGATCCATGTGAGAATTGCGCTGAAGTCGAACATGGAAAGACATCGCTTGATTACCGGTCAATAATGAAAACCGTTAACAAGCGCGAGAGGAATCACCAATAATGACGATGACCCTCAAGGTACTGCAGTACAATTCACGTGGCGTGAATAAAGGACTTGGCGTCGAACGCCACGCAAAATCTTCTGGTCGAAGGTCATTGATGTATACCTGTCGCCGGAAGTGAGAAACTTGCCATTGAGGCATGCAAGCTTCAAAGTACTGATGGGGGTGTTCCTAGATCAACTTCTTGGATAATGAGTTGAAGTCGACAAGAAGCGATCCGTCAAAGGAGGGCCTTAATGAATCCCACATCAATGACACGAAACGGAGCTAATGATTTTAGTGGAGGTGAAAACAAACTGTGACATATGATTCAGGGTGGCGATCATGAATGGATGAAGGATAATGTATGGTAGTGGATGGGACACGGTTGACACTTTCAGAATGACCCCTCTTGAACATATAACGACACTGATGCGATGGATCGGTAGCATTACCCCAAATGTGGATGGTTTGGCGAGGACCATGGTGATGAGACCGGTGAATGAAACAACCCAACCCGATGTGGTACGGAGGAAAAGTGTCATGTTCAAGAGTGACTTGCTACCTTTAAACTTTGATGTTCTCCCAATTTTTCCCCAGTCATTTCTGACCAGTACCTCTTTATTTTTGTCAAGCTTGAGGAGGATAACATATGCTTGTTCTATAACCTGCCCTTCGGGCAAGCCCATCGCTATGATTTAACGAGCCTAGCGATAGGGAAACTCGTTCTCGTCTAAAGACAAGTTTGTCGCTATTTAATCATTTTAACGAGTCTAACGACAAAGAAAACTCGGTCCTTTTCATTTTTAGAGAGTCTGAAAAGGTACGGAAAGTCAACTCCATAATTCCTTTTTCGTCAGCAAATCCCTTAAGTCCGAAAAAGTATAAAACAATACAGAAGGGATGGTTGTTCGGTACTTTTAACGAGCCGAACAAGACAAGCGCTCGATCCTTTTGTGCAATAATCCCTCAGGTCCAAAAAGATTAAAATTTAGAGGAGGGATAGCGTTCCGGTCATTTAACGAGCTGGAAGGCCAAAACTCGGCAAACTTTTCATATTTTACGAGTCAGTGAAAAGAGCTGAAAGAAGACTCGTCTTTTGAGGAACGAGTGATAAACAGGGATAGCTACAGATTCCAGGTACAAGTTGGAATTTTCCAATCACGGCAGTGTTACGAGGATGGCTAGGTGGAATCACTCTTCGCAGCTGTTTCTCAAAAGAGGTAAACACACAAATGGAAGTGAATAATCAGCCAAATGAACGGTGGAGGTGATGGATGACAACACGATCAAGGCTCTTATGGCTGATGAATTTGCGATCCCAAAAGGTTATTTACCGGTTCATTTTTTCATGAGCTTGAACTCTGGGGGAAACTTTTGCTCACACTTTTCTATTTTTTAACGAGCATAGATTCAGTCATAAAACTGCTCGAATTTTGCGTTTATTTTTTAACGAGCATGAACTATATGCTAAAACTGCTCGATATACCAGTCATAAAAAGAATGCCTCCCGTAAGGACCAATTTTTATAGAGCTTATGCCTTACCACAGCTATGCTCACTTTTGGCAAATTTTACTTTTGCCCCACAGGCTTCTTTCATGCAAGTTTGGAAACGACTAATCTTAAAACCAGATAAATAACCGCCCCTAGCTTGCACTCCAGAAGGTTTGCATGCCCCCAGGTATAGGATAGAATTTCGAGGCTGCCCCTCCTCTCCCCTACCTCTGCTTTTCTTTGGGTGTTCACAGTTACTTGTCATCTTGCCAATCTAATGCTAACGATACTTGTCTTCTCGTTATTCTAAGGGGTCTTGCCCACTTTTAATAAATAGCTATTTGTGACAATAGAAGAACACTACTCAAAGACAAAACAATGGTATTATTGAGGGAGGCTTGCCTCTTTCTTATTATTCCAAAGACGGTTCGATTTGCTGCCGCAAATCAATCTCTTTCTTCGGCGGTGTCTATCATTGGGTTGTCCAAAGATGGTTACCCTCTGTCACAACAAAATAGTCCCCTTCTTTGTAGGCTGCCCCTGCTTATCCTTCAAAACATATGTTTTAATGGGCGAGGCTTGAATTCAAAGATGGTTACTATTCGTTGCGATAAGGGAATTCCTACTTGGGCATTGCCCACTTTTTTAGACAAAGGTGAATGACTCCTTTGCCAAACACATAACTTTAACAAAATAACACTATTCCAGAACAACCCCACTTCCTTCCACGGACGGGGTACGGACTAGTCATATTCTTCTGCGGAAATTCTTCCTTATACCCGTGGTTTCTTCTGCCCGAAGCAGACCAAGGTGCATGCCCCCTGGGTCCTAGTCTTTCTTTCCGAATCACTCGCACTCATCGGGAAGGAGGACTGGGGGTGGAGGCGAATCTTGAGTGAACAGACCATTTAGGAATGGTATTTGACTATTTGCGATGCGAGATCCCGGAAACGAAAGTTGGTCTACGAGCTTGACCACCCTTCCTTCGTGTGGAAAACACATTACTCTAAAGAGTGAGGAGACTATCGCTCCCATGCAATAAATATAGTCGCGTCCAAGGAGTAGGTTATAATCCAAGGGTCCTTGGACGACCATCACATTCATCTCGACGGTCTTCCCTTTCAATGTAACAGGTACATTGGGGAGGATCCCTAATGGTCGACTGGTTCCTTTATCAAAACCTGAGAGATTTCTTAACTCAGGTAAAAGCGCTGGGGAACCCAGTGCTTTCCAAGCAACAGAGGAAAGGATACTCACAGACGCCCCTTCATCAATGATAGTACCAGCCATGATCATTCTATAGATCTGGACAATGATTCTGAATGGTACACTGGCTGGTAACCGGGGTCTGCCTAGTTGATTCCAATCAAAGGATACAACCAGGTTGCTTGGTGGTGGGACCGAATATACGGCCGGATATGACTCTGATGATGTTCCTTCCTGCGATAAAGGAATGGGCGCATTGCCCTGACGCTCATCGGAGTCGGTGCTGATGAAAAGAACCTGGATGGTGTCATCCTTATTCTCTTCAGTGAGGGTGTCGCATGAAGACGACTCTTCGGCGACGGTGTCATTTGAAGACGGGTCTTCAATGATGGAGTCATTGGACGATAGAACCTCTGAAGGAAGAACCGGGTCAACTGCCGTTTCGACCTTTAGACTTTCGTCTGGTCTGGATTCAGTAGGTTCATTCTCAATGACCGACACTTCAGCTGACCACTTGATCGGGCCTGCTGGATTTTCAACTATCGAGGGATTAGGCACGAGTTTTTGGTATCCAGGAGGAAGTCGCAACGGTGAAATCGGGCGATCTTCCAAAACTCTCTTGGCCTCATCTAAGAATGGACATTTGTGGATGGCATGATTGCCTTCACACAATAGACAGGGTGATCTTGGTCCCCTTCTTCGTCCTTCACTCTCGTTAGTTGACGGATTGCAATCAACATGACAACCAGAGGTTGATGCTACCGGATTGTGCAACCTTGGGGACCAGTCCCTTAGTATCCGGGGAATACAAGGACAATCACGATGGAAGTGGATCCCTTTGCAAATGACACATGGCGATTTAGGCCCGGTCGGCGCAGTGTGTGGGTTTTTGTCAGCTTTCTTCTGCTTGCCCCCAGTCGCCTTCGCCATAGGCTCCTTCTGCTTCTTTTCTCTCTTCTTCTTTTCCTTCTTTTCCTTGGGAGGCTGGCTTTTGCCAACTCTACCTTGCGAAGATGAAGGATCAGAGGAAGTATCATAAGAAGTGGAAGGCTGGTGGGTAGTTCTAGATTGTTCTGACTGTTGATTCGACTGCTCAGGATTAGTGGCGATCTGGACTACATTAGTTGAAAAGAGCCATACAGGGAGGCCAATTGTCAACCCTGGAAGTGACAATGTGGCCATATGAGGTGCACCAACATCTCCCCAAGAGGAGAAGGGATTTGGACTTCCGCCAAGGTTACTTCCTTGGTTGGTGGGCTCCATACTTTTCAACTGAAAGATCAACGTGGGAATAACAGGTGATTATGTTCCGCTTAAAATAAATTTTATTAACGACGCTTTCAGACACAAACTTGCTTTTTCATGTTTTAAGAGTCGAGAAAAAGCTAAAGATGACTCTAGTCGCCTTCGATGTTTTAACGAGCCCGAAGTGACAAATGCTCGGTTGGACTTTTTCAGTTATAGAGTTTGAAAAAGGCCAAAAGAAACTGCTCTGGAGATCTAGGCAGAGGGTGTGCCAAACCTTTCGCGAAACCACAGAATACGTTTTACGGTACGGGTGGTCGATCTTCGTGAATGCTGTGTTCACTGCATCGCGATCAGTAGGGCGGCCGACACGGTTTCCTAAGGATAAAGGATAAAAGCCTATAGGGGTCTCCCAATATACTCGACGGTACGCGGGAGCACAAGTCCGTGTTAGTGCCACCGACTCTCAGGAGGAATCACCCACCTTCGTAGAGATCGACAGTCACTATGTTTAACGACGCCGGAACACGTCTCTACCTAGACCTCTAGATGTTTGCGTTATGTTACAAAGCGTTGTTATGTAAATTGGGTTTATTTTAATGTTGATCTTGCTTAACAGTTTGCCTTTCAGGGTCGCCACGAGATGTATATATACAACTTCCTATATGCAATCTAAGATGAGAAGCAAATATTTTCAATCTTTCAACTTTGAAAACCTTAATCTACTGAGGGAAAAGAAAGACACAACTTTTTCCACAGATCATAGAACACACACTAAAATGCACATTTCCTAAATCGTCAAGCACACAGTCAAATGCAAAATGCACAATGCATGTATTTCTTTTCGTTATCCTTAATGTTGATGTAAGACAGAAAGGAAACTGTTGTATGATTTTGAATCTAATTTCAAGTAGAAATAAACAAGCTTGTCCAAAATCAAAATGACACCTTATGATCGACTTGTTTGAACACTGGAAATGTATAGATTCAAACCATAAAGTGAAAAACAAACAAACTCAAACAGCCATGAACAGTAATAAAACTAGCTCTTAAGATCACAAAGACACTTTTACAGTTCAGGATCTAAGAGGTCACAACTATACTGGTTCGCTTTTCACAATGGGAAACTGTAACTGAAATAAGAAATACTGAAAGAACATTCACAGTTTCATCACACAACTGAGGCGGAATAATGTCAAGGAGAATGGTTTACAGCAAATACAATGACCAGCAAGCAATCAGCAAAAAATCAGTGAAAACAGGGCCAAGACACAATGGGAAAACTGAGCAAGACAAAGGCTAACTGGACCAGCGCAGGCTCTGGTCTGTCAAATTGACTCTCAGCGCAGTTCCCGAAGGGAGCACCTGCGCTGTAATGCAGACTGCCTGTGGACAGCCTGCACTGACACACGAGAGTTGCGTCTACAAAGTTTTCCGGGTCATAAAAAGCTCAAAAATGCACTGTTTTTGCTGAAATAAAAAGCTATAGGTCAAGTACAGGCTAAGGGATGATCAAGAGGAAGAAGATCTATCACAAAGAGTAAAGAGTCTTTTGTAGATAAGCTCTTCAAATCTTGAATTTGCTCAGCAAATGAGCAAGAGTAGCAGACCCTCTACTTCGCTTTTGATATAGTCAAAAGCTTTTCGATTTGGTACTCTTTTCTTCAAGAAATGAATAGCAAAATACTACAAACACCAACAAGATACTAGGCTCCCCAGTGGAGTCGCCAGTTTGTTGTGGGGAAAAGTATCCGATGCGGATGACCCTATCCCTACTCTAAAGGTGACAGTCTTTAGCAACAACTGAAAGTAAAGTTTTGATGATTTCCTTTATGAAAGTACAGAGAGAATGAAGAAAGATTAACCAACCTGGTGTCTTTCGCTTAGTCGATCCTTGTCCTCTCTCTTTGTCTCTTGTTCCCAGCTCCTTGCTCTCCTTGCCGGTCCAGCTACACACAGATCCTGCACAGACAAGAGAGGAAACTACAAGATACAAGTACTCATAACTGATGCATGGATTAGAGTGAATCAAATATACATGTAAATACAATACATCAATGTAATACAAGTATATAGGAGAACATGCAAAACTTTATTGATAGAAGTAACAGGGTTCTGAGAAGGTTACAACCAATGATGGCTCCAATCCAGCAGCACCTCCCCAGCAGCAAGAACTCTCCTCTTCACCTCTAGTAAAACAATCACCCAATAGCTCTAACTGTAAACCAACAGCACCTCCTTGCTTTACACAAAATTCCAGCCCCCTTAGACCTCATAGAAGAGCTCTATATATAGGAGAGAAGAAGAAAGGATGAGTCAGCTTGAGGCTGGCATAGAGCTGACTAGTGTCCTCTCTCTCTTCAGTTAATCTTCAGTTCTTGAGTCCACTTGGAGATCCTTGCTTACACATGGTGATCAAGTACCTCTTACTCATCACAAGGCGAATCTCATGAACCAAGTGTCAGTTTGGAAGCTTCCTGGGTAGTTGACACCTTGCAGGATGACTGTGCCACTTGGCCAATCTCGCCCAGCGCAGGTAGCCTTCATTAATCTTGACTTCCAGCGCAGGTACAAGGAGGGACAGTTGCATTCCAGCGCAGAAGCTCAGTGGAGCAGCTGACATGATCCAAAATAAGCCTGTTTTGAAGTGTTTTCAGGTGGAGAACTGATTGGAAGTGCTGTTGTTTGATGACCTTGTTCTTTTAGGGGTAAGAACAACATGTTTAGGGACTGAGGATCCCTGTGATTATTGACATTTCATGCTCCATGATGCGAGGCACAAAAATGTCTATAACACCAAGTATGCACACTTTTGAGGATTATCTTGTCCTTTTAAATAAATACAGTTTTTACTACATTTATGGAAACAATTCAAAAGTTCCATGGAAATCCAAAGATTATGGTAAGTGACAGAGATCCCATTTTCACTAGAAATTTTTGGATGAAATTATTTTCTTGTCTTGATACTCAACTAGCTCATAGCTCATCTTATCATCTTCATTTTGATGGGAAAACTGAGATGGTGAAAAAATGTTTGGAAGTATATCTTCGTTGTTTTGTATCTGATAAACAAACATAATGGGTCAAGTGGTTACCTATAGTTGGATGGTGGTATAACACTTCCTTCCATACTGTAGTAAAAATGACCCCACTTATGGAACTTTATGGATATCATCCACCATCCATCACATCATTTTTAAGAGAAAAGTATAAGGTTCAAGCAGTGGAAGATAACATCGAGCATCGACAACAATTTCTCCAACTCTTAAAGGATAGCCTTGTTTTGACGTAGAATCGAATGAAACAACATGTAGATCAACATCACAGTGAAAGAAGTTTTGATGTAGGTGACTGGGTATTTTTATGGCTACAACCATATAAACAATTTTCTCCCAAGCAATCTAAGAGGGATAATAAATTATCACCCAAGTAATACGGTCCTTACAAGGTGTTGCAAAAGATTGGTACTATGGCATAAAATTGGAGTTGATTGCATCTTCTTGAGTACACCTAGTTTTGCATATTTCATGCTTAAAGAAGGCTATCAATGATAAGGTTCCAATTCAAATAGTGTTGTCAGAACTTGACGAAGAAGGAAAAGTCATATTTGAGGTTGAAGCAGTCACGGAAACAAGAACCTAATAGCTACAAAATTGATAAATTTCAGAGTATATCATTAAGTTGAAGAACTTACCTACTGAAGATTCCACATGTGAGGATGAGAATTTTATACAAAAGCATCGAGAACTACTCAAGCATTGAGAACAACACTTTTTTGAGGAGAGGGTCATGTTAGGTACCTAAAATACTAGTGTATCCCCCTTATTATTATTGTTGTGCCCATGTAGCCCCAATATTGCTATTGTTGTGCCCCATAGAAGCCCACTGTTGTTATTGTTGTGCCATTTCATTATTATTGTTATGTAGGCTTGATTATACTGTGACCCCTTAGACTCGTATATATAAAAAGGAGGTCTTGTCATTTGTATCATCCAAGAATTGTTCATTTATGTAACGTAAAGGATGTTTCCCCCTCGAAGAGGATAATTTTTAAGTCGTTGATCTATCTATTTGTGATATGGTTGCATAGCATTTCCACACATGTTCCACCATCCCTTAACAAACAATACCATCACTTATATCAAGATATTCATCACTAATATCGCCCTTCATTCTTCTCATGTTTTTTTATCCTTTCTCTCTACCTCAATTCTCTAAGAACATCAATCAACATTGCTTCATTTTGATCAAACAACATAGTAGAAAAACTCAGCGTGATTCATCAATGATTTCTAGTTTGAGTGAAAGATACATTTTTAGTAAGGTCATGACGAAATAGTTTAACAATTAACAAGACCAACACTTGAGTACATATATGGCTTGGTCTTTTGATTAAATTCCAACCACATACCCTCATGCATGATAAAATCTAATGAAATATCACAATTCCATTGATCCCAAAATCCTGAAAACTTTTAAATTTGTTATATTTTGAGTGGGGATCTAAAACCCTATGTGAAATTTAATGAGCTCAGAGAAACTCTCAAACATCATGAGTCAATTAATATCAATCTTCCAACGAGTATTTGGGACGGGGAAACGTAGGAGCGAGGATACACACAAAGGGGACATATATAAACAACTCCAAAATTTATTGAAATTTCGGGGAAATCCCTGTCATGGCTAGCAGGGATCTAGTCAAGGTCTCATTCAAGTAACTGCATTTGTATTGTCATTTCCCTGTTATTTTACTGTTCTGAAGGTGTCATTCAATTCTAGGCAGTGACTTGGGCTCTGGGCCTAAAAAAGTGGCTCAAACCCTGAGGATTATGGCACATCACTAAGAAAAATAGTCCCTAGACGTTGGCATGCCTTGCCATGAGAGCATCTAGAGCCTCCTGCAAACTAGCAAGCCTATAGCATGGGAGCATCCTAGGGTCAAGTGGTCTAAAATCTCAGTGGGACCGAGGGGCTAGTTGGTAGAAAGATTGGGATGGTTCCTAAGGTTCTTAATGGTAATGTAAGGTATGTATGATGTGTTTTCGTCAATTCCAATTCCTTAACGTGACTTAGGAGGTTGAATCATATCATAGTGGCCTCTCGCCGTAGGTTTACCCTAATTGGCCAGTTACTTTAGTAGATGTGAGAGGAGGGTATCAGAGCATGGTTCACCCCTTAGACTATATGGGATGGGTGTGTTTTTAATGCATTCATGTCAGTTGGATGTGTGTCTCTTATGCTTGTATTCCATGTGCTTGTTGCATTTGCATGGTGTTGATCATGGTAGTAGTAATGTCGCCATGTGGAATTTGATGGTGTTGTTGTGGGATGCATCGTCATGAATGTATGATTGGTTACATGTCGTTATATGTCTCTTACATGTATCATTATTGTATGCTTGGTTACATGTATCATTCTTGTAGGCTTAGTTAGAATTATTGTTCGTTTATGCTTAATTATATCTTTTTATGTGTGTGTGGTGGATTACACATTACTTATGCATTTTAATGTTTGCATGTGATCAAGTGTAAAGTGATGTAATGGTGGTTTTCATGCATGAGGTCGTGGTATGCATTGTTGATAAGGTCATGCATTAATGACTGGACCCTAGCTATAATGATGGTTGCATGGTTATATGTGTATGTTCTATGTTTTATATGTTGTCATGATTATCTTATAAATGTATCACATTGATTCATTGATCTTGCAGATAAGGTATTCTCCCCGAGATATACTAAGGTACATTGGTTTATTGTCATTTGGTTTAGCTGACATGATATATCTTGCAGTAAAAAATATCCAATGGCTAGCAAGATGGTAGACTACAAAGACTCTCCATATGAATTAGATGAGCAGTATGGTGTTGGGAATTATTCCGGTTTAGCAGATACATTGAGAAGCTTGAAGGAAGAAATAACGAGTTGTAAGGCAAATAATGACATAAGGCATAGGAGAAGGTAGCTGAGGTAAATGCAGTGATACTTCAGATTTTGTCAGATTTGCAATGACAGGGACCATGTCGGATCAGCCATGAGTAGGAGGAAAACTAATGGGACATATGGTAGTAGGTTGCATGGTGGTCATAGGTCCGACAAAGATGACATAGTGAGAGATGGAAGATTATTGGACACTCCAGATATGAGAGGGGATAGACACGGGTATTATTCTAGTTCTGTTTCAGATAGGCACTATGATCATCATTTTTATCATCCTTACAGGTGGAGTGATAGGGGATACTTTCTTGATTAGTTTAAGAAAGCAAAGCCACCTCATTTTGATGGAGAGATGAAGAAACCACAGGATGTAGAGGCATGGATTGCTTGGTATGAGGAAGTTCTTCAAATTGCATGACTATTCAGAGAACATGAAAGACAAAGTAGCTACATTCAGTCTCAAAGGTAAAGCATACATTTGGTGGGAAGATGTGAATAATGTCAGATGTATACATGAGGACGACTTGACATGGAGTGATTTTGAGAGGTTGTTCAAGAAGAAGTAGCTGTCAAAGAGATACTTTGATGACAGGGAAAAATAATTCTATGAGCTAAAGACCAGATCAATGACAGATGAGGAGTACACTAGTAGGTTAAGAAGGTCAAGATTCAAAGGTTCATTAGTGGATTACCAGTTTCATTCAAAGACATGATTGAGTTTGACGAGCCTAAATCATTGGAGGAGACCATACGAAATCTAAGGCATTGCTACGAGAAATCAAAGTGCATATCTGAGATTAAGACAGACGGAAAAGGTAATGCAAAGAACAAAGGAAAATGGGACAAAAAGTGAGCAAGACCTTAGGGTATAGGTAATAAAGAGAATGCAGTGCCATCAAAGAAGTTCAATTCATCAGACAAAGGACAGGGATTTCGATCGAAAGCACAGAATAAGGATGCAGGCTAGAAGCCTATAGAGTCTTGGACTTATGGCAAGGATCATCGCATGAGAGATTGTCTGCAAAATTAAGGTGGTAGGCCTCAGATATATAGTGCACATGATGCACAAACTATTGGGGATGTTAGTCAGATTGTTCCTCGTATCTATGCAACATTGGATAACAAACAAATAGACTGTCACGCATCTATCATTGAGATGGAAAATAAGCTTTGTGATCAATTTATTTCTATTTTGATTGAACCTGGGTCTAATTATAGTTATGTTAGTCTTGAATTGGTGGATAAATGTGGTTAGAGTAAGGAATTGCATGCAGAATCTTGATTAGTGTAGTTGGCTACATGTACAAAGAAGCGATTTCACCATTGGGTAAGAGCTTGTTCATTGGATTTGAATGGTATGCCTACTATTGCAAATTTGAATGTATTGCCATTAAGATCATACAGTATGTTGTTGGGCATGGATTGGTTATACCTCCATAGAACCATGGTGGATTGTTATGACAAAGCCATTAAGTGTGTTGATGAGAATGGGGAACTAAGAGTCTTACAAGGAAAGAAGAAAGCCACATCAGTTAGGATGGTAACTGTTGAAAATAGTGTGACTAGGTTCAGTCTTCATAATGTCAGATATTGTAATGATGTAATTTTGTATCAAGAAAACTTTTATATTTTTTTCTTGAGACATGGGTTTCATGCTCAAGAAGTTTCTTGGTCTAGTTGTGGCTCTCATTGAGAGCCTTAGGTTGATTTATGTAAAATGAATACAATCATGTATTGTTACACTTATAAATGTTATTGTTGTAAGTCAAAAATTCCTTCAAGATCATCAATGAAATACTCCAAAATGTACCCACTGAATTGATGCAAATAATTTGCTCAAAATGATTTATTTGGATAGTCTAGAAGCTTCCTATGATGTTGGCCTAGTCAATGGATCATGTCAACCTAGGAGATGAGAACACAACCCTATATAAAGGTAGCATTGATACCTCCTCCTTCACACATTTATCTCACTCTCCCAAGGAAGGATAAATGAAGAGAAAGGGTCAAAGAGAAGAAGTTGCAGTCCAAGAGGAAGTTTATTCCCTCATCTGAAATCACCTAAGAAGTTTGTTCCCTCATGTGGCAATCATATTTGATCTAGGGCATCATCTTGTATGGGCATATTGTTAAGTTAGAGGCTCGATCTGGTAGTAGTTGAAAGGAGCAATTTATCTCGAAGAAGTCTGCAAGGAGAATGAAGTCATAGAAGGGCTAGAATAGACCTAACCCTCTTCACACACATGGATTGTATTCTAAAGTTAAGAGATCTATCCTTGTTGTTCTAGAAAAGTAACTCTCTTAGAATCAAGAAGGATCACTCCAAACTCAAGGAAAAGGGTCATGATATGGGAGATCAATCTCCAAGGAAAGCGAAGACATAGGAATGCTAGGTGAGCCTATCCTTGATTACATTTGCAAACTGTTATAGTGCTGTTGCAGACCTACTGTGCTAGTTGAAGTTGCGGTAAAACAGAATTGTTTGGGTACATTTTGGATTTATTCTCATTTGATTTTTTAAGGTATTCTTAGGTCAAATATTGGGTCTTGGAATTCATCAATAAATATTCTATAAGAAAGAGTTTGAAGGGTTTTTCCTCTCATGACTTGGAGAGGTTTTTCCCTAGCTTGGTGCCAATTTCTTATGTACTCTTGCATTGTTGATCTTCTTGTTTTGATAGCTGGTTGATGATAATAACACATGTTAATAATAAGAAGCATAATATAAGAAAATAATATCACAAGTAGTTATCATAGTTAAGAGAAATCAAATTCTTAAATTGCCCTAGATTTCTCAACATGGTATCAGAGCAAAGTTCTACTAAGGGCATGAAGAAGATCACCTCCCTCATGAAGAAGTTGGAAAGCATTGGATCATTTATGACAAGCTTCATCAGTCAAAATATCAAGCAAGTATGGGTCAGCGCAAAAAGGCAGAAGTGAACTCACATTCTCTCTGAAGTTTTCGGATGGATACAAGGACTGAAATCTGCATCAAAGAAGGTTAGAACAAGGGTTTGACTGCAACCTAGGATAGGTATAAGGTGCAGGAAGAAACCTGGGCTAGTCTGACTCCATCACATAATAATACACATGATTATAAGGGTTTAAGGTACGCATGACAGGAGGACGCATTCTTGGTGTAATGAAGAGTTATGTGCAAGAAACAATCTCGAAATACCTATGAATGAAGAGACACAGTCTTGGCATAATCATGACAAGCAAAGTCTCAGTGGATATCTCAGTGAAAAATATTCAGACCTGTCTCCTAGAAGCCTCATTATATATGTATGTATCTCATTGATCTCATTTCAAAAATAGCCTTGCATATATCTCAGAAGTCTCGACCTAGTAACAGGATCATAGTGACACAGTCTAGGCATAGCTACAAGAGAACTCAGGTTTGTCTGAAATTTTGGATTGATGCAGGTAGTTCAGAGTCCTGGACAAGGTCACAGTGCTATTCATTGATGGGTATAACAGTATCCACAGAAATTCAATCTCAGTGCTCTGTCTTGGTGATAATATGTCTCCTTCTCGAGGGTAATAATCTTAGCATACTGAAGTCATGACATAATGCAGTTGTACTATATTTCAGTGATCTCATCAGTCTTGTCACAATTGTGATGACTTCGCAAATCCTACAATAGCATGGAGAATATCACAATCAGCCTCGGCACAATTGGGATGACCTCGTAGATCCTACAGGAGCCTCGATGCAATGAAATCTCAATTACAATCTCAGTGAAAGTGAAAACACAAACTCATGTTAGAAAATTGATCTCAATAATGCTTTGCCTCGACATAACCATCACTGTCTCACACTCTTG
This sequence comes from Pinus tabuliformis, assembly GCA_031772625.1. Lineage (NCBI taxonomy): Eukaryota > Viridiplantae > Streptophyta > Pinopsida > Pinales > Pinaceae > Pinus > Pinus tabuliformis. The sequence continues at coordinate 1,373,977,844 of CM062804.1, read as the reverse complement.
ATGTGGAGGATATTTGATATCAATCAGGCTCAGCATACCTTCTAAACTGTCATGTTCTCAATTGTAATCATGGTCTTAATGGTTGTCTAATGAGGATATCGTCACGACATATATCCCAAACATAAACATGTTCTCGGCATAGTTGTATTCATATCAAGGTCAAGATCTCGATGAAGGTTGCAGTTGTGATGAAGATATCAATGGAGCAGTCATGGTGCAGCAGTGACCTAATTGAAATGCTAGAAGACATACTCTCTGAAATGCAGTTAATAAGGTCATCTTCATTAGATCTCAATTGGGAAATCTTAGAAAGATGATAAGAAGATAATCATCTATTTTATTAATAAGGAAGATGACAAGTGTCCTTAGGACAAGGAATTTTTCTCATCTAACAACTTGTGGTACCTGTGCAAGATGGAAAAATGTTAAGTTGTGGACAAAAGCGCTAAAGGTTAAAGGACTAAAGCATGGGAAGGGAAGTTTGGTCCCCAAACAAGACAGATTAGTATAGCTAAGATTCAATGCTATGGGAAGACTATGGGAATATTATGGAAAAAAAAGCTCATATCACCAGAAGGATGGAAGATGCTAAAGAAGAAGGGACAGGGAAAGAGGGAGTAACATACCTCTACTATGAGTGAGATGGTATCCCTCACAAAAGGGTCCTATCATAAGCTCCAAATATTCTACAGATATAATCATGATAATAAGATGCATCATGACAACATTATAATCAAGAGATCGTGATATCACCATGGGAATCATGAAGGACAAAATCCATGGTAGTCGAACATGAAGGATATAGCTCTTGGGAAATTCATTGGTTATTAAAGGAAAGGAAAAAGTCATCCAGGACATGGCTCATCATACATTAAGTAAGAAAGGAATTTTTTCTAGATGGGTATATGCAATATCCCCAAGATTCTCTGATGGAAACCTCAATGGAGGATTCACTAATCTAGAGAGGTAGCAAGTTGTTCATCAGGAAATCCAACTTATGGGATTCATGAGATGATGGTGTAAGAAATGAAGAAAATCAAGGGATTGAATATCTTTTCAAGGAAGCTACTAGAAGAAGCCTAAAGAATCTAAAGGTAAAAATGAGGTATGTATGCTTGTGTTTAATATTGTAATGTCATGTCATATGGTTGTAGGTAACATGCATCAAGCATGATCAAGAGAAAAAGGATCTCCTCCTCTAAACGGATGCAGGAAGACATAAGTCTCTGTAGATGAAATCAACATAATATGTCATATGAGGTGGTTGACTACAATTAAAGAAACTCTGATTGAAAGCTCCTAGGAATGGAAGGTGTGAGGATGGAAGAGATCGTGAAATATGAAACCGCGATAAAGGAAATCAACATCCAAAGGATCAAGAAGATTTGACTAGGAAATCTCCCAGAAATATATGAAGACTCTGACGGAAGGCTAAAAAGATGAAGACCCTTGACAACAGATATCTTTGGGAGACGTGTCAAAATGAATGCAGGGTGTTGATACCTACAAGAAGATGTCACTAGAAAAGACCATCACCAAAAAGGTAATATGTGATTTGATTTTGGTTTTTGATCTCTTGTTGAAACTCTGGGTATGTGTGCAAGGCCAAGGTAAGGAGAGTTGTGAAGGATGTCACAACTATGTACCTTTTGATCTAGAGAAATCACCATTAAAGGAAAAGTGAAGATAGATGGCCCTATGAAGGAAACCCTAGATGTAAAGCCAAGGACGATAATTTCCGGGAAAGAAGGAATGACATGATGAAAGAAAGTGATGGATGGATGAACCATACATATGAATAAATTGATGACATTGAGGTCTTGGATCATCAGTTAACTAGAAGACCCTATAAAGTACTGATGATAGAGTCCTTGTCTAAGAGGGAGCTTTGGGAGATTCCTATGAGTAGAGGAACTCGAGTAAGTTTCTGAGTGAAGAGGAACTTGGAACTCATCCCTGGTTAAGAGGGCAAGTTATACATGACAATCTTGTCTTCAGTTTGGAAGAAAGAATGGAGGATTGTGTAATCATCTGGCATATGACACTCTTTGAGGATGTGGTAGGGCATCCAAGACAAGAGTGGGCAAGAGGATCGATATTCTTGAGGGGTGGGAACCCAAGATGAGAATAGTCCTAGTAGGGCATACTCGGAGAACACCTGGGTAGGTATGACCCTAATAGAGACAATGATAATGCGTGTCTATCAATCATTGATCTTGCCAATATTGTGTTATCTGATCTATTTGAGAGATAGAGCTGTTAATCAAGGTCGTTCTATATGGAAACAATGTTGGTTGAAATGATGCTCTAATAGATGGATAACTAATCTGACTCTTTTCTTATGAGAACTCTTGTATTGAGAATGTCCATGCACCATGTGTGTATTAATACCTACATAGTTAAGAGGGAGTGTAGAAAATAGTGTAACTAGGTTCAGTCTTCATAATGTCAAATCTTGTAATGATGTAATTTTGTATCAAGAAAACTTTTATATTTTTTTTCTTGAGACATGGGTTTCATGCTCAAGAAGTTTCTTGGTCTAGTTGTGGCTCACATTGAGAGCCTTAGGCTAAGTTATGTAAAATGAAGACAATCATGTATTGTTACACTTATAAATGTAATTGTTGTAAGTCAAAATTTCCTTCAAGATCATCAATGAAATACTCCAAAATGTACCCACCGAATTGATGCAAAGAAGTTGTTGTAAATTATTTATTTGGATAGTCTAAAAGCCTTCTATGATGTCAGCCTATTCAAGGGATCATGTCGGTCTAGGAGATGATAACACAAGACTATATAAAGGAATCATTGATAACTCCTCCTTCACACATCTATATCACTCTCTCAAGGAAGGATAAACAAAGAGAAAGGATCGAAGAGAAGAAGATACAGTCCAAGAGGAAGTTTGTTCCCTCATCTGAAATCACCTAAGAATTTTGTTCCCTCATACAGTAATCAGATCCGAGCTAGGGCATCATCTTGTATGGGCATATTGTTGGATTAGAGGCTTGATCTTGTAGCAGTTGAAAGGAGAAAGCTATCTTGAAGAAGTCTGCAAGGAGAACAAAGTCATAAAAGGGCTAGAATAGCCCTAAACCTCTTCGCATGCATGGACTGTATTCCAAAGTTGACAGATCTATCCTCATTGTTCTAGAATAGTCACTCTCTCGGCATCAAGAAGGCTTGTTCCAATATCAAGGTAAAGGAACATGATATGTGAGATCAATCTCCAAGGAAAGCGAAGACATAGGAATGCTAGGTGATCCTATCCTTGATTACATTTGTGGACTGTCATAGTGTTGTTGTAGACCTATTGTGCTATCCGAAATGAAAGCAAGAAAGACTTGTTTGGGTACATTTTGGAGGTATTGTCATTTGATTTTTGAAGGGTTTCTTGACTCAAATTTTGGGTCTTGTAATTCATCAATAAATACTCTATAAGAAGAGTTCGAAGGGTTTTTCCTCTCACGATTTGGAGAGCTTTTTTCCTGGCTTGGTGCCAATTTCTTGTGTACTCGTGCATTGTTGATCTTCTTGTTTTGATAGCTGGTTGATGATAATAACACATGTTAATCTAAGAAGTATAATATAAGAAAATAATATCACAAGAAGTTATCATAGCTAAGAGAAATAAAATTCTTACATTTCCCTAGATTTCTTAACCTGGTATCGGAGCAAGGTTCTACTAAGGGCATAAAAAAGATCACCTCCCTAATGAAGAAGTTGGAAAGCATTAGATCATTTATTGCAAGCTTCATTAGTAAAAAGATCAAGCAAGTATAGGCCAATGCAAAAAGGCAAAAGTGAACTCGCATTCTCTCTTAAGTTTTTGGATGGATACAAGGACTAAAATCCACATCAAAGAAGGTTAGAACAAGGGTTTGACTACAACCTCGGATGGGTATAAGGTTCAGGAAGTAACCTAGGCTTTTCTGACTCCATCACATAATAATACACATGATGATAAGGGTCTGAGATGCAAATGATAGGAGGATGCAGTCTTGGTGCAAAGAAGAGTTATGCGCAAGAAACAATCTCGACATACCTACGAATGAAGAGACACAGTCTCAGCATAATCATGACAAGAAAAGTCTCAGTGGATATCTCAGTGAAAAATATTCAAACTTGTCTCCCAATAGCCTCATTATATATGTATGTATCTCGTTGATCTCATCTCAAGAATATCCTCACATATATCTCAAAAGTCTCAGCCTAGTTACAGGATCATAGTGACACAGTCTCGGCATAGCTACAACAGAACTCGGGTTTGTCTGAAATTTCGAATGGGTGCAGGCATCTCAGAGTCCTAGACAAGGTGACAGTGCTAGTCCTTGATGGGTATAACAATCTCCATGCAAATTCAATCTCAGTGCTTTGTCTCGGTGATAATTTGTCTCCTTCTCGAGGGTAATAATCTCAACATACTGAAGTCATGACATAATTCATTTGTAATATATTTCAGTGATCCCATCAGTCTCGGCACAATTGTGATGACTTCGCAGATCCTACAGGAGCATGGAGAATATCACAACCTGTTGTGGGGGAAAGTATCCAACTCGGAATGACCCTAACCCACTCTAAGGGTGACAGTTCCTTAGCAACAGCTGAAAGCAAAGCTATCTAAAGTTTCTTCTTTATGACATGCAAGAGATAGAAGGAAGAGATCCACTTACCGATGTCTTGCGCAAATGGTCGATCCAATCTCCTTCATTTTCCGCTTGCTCCCAGATCCAAGTCTTTTCACGGGCCCAGCTACACGAGATCCTGCAAATAAGACAAGAAAAGGAAACTACAAGAGGCATGCATTCATAATCGATTCAAGGATTAGCATAAATCAAAGATGCAAGTAAGACAATACACCATTGAAACACATGCGAATAGAAGAACCTCAAATGCTTTATTAATATATGGAAGTAAGGTTCAGGCGGTGATACAACCATGAGAGGTCCAATCCAGCATCACCTTCCCGACGGAGAGAAATCTCTTCTTCACCTCCCTCAAGCAATCACCCAATGCTCACAACTGTAAACCAACAGCAATTCTTTGCACAAAATTCCGCCCCCCTCTAGATCCCATGGGATGAGATCCTTATATAGAGTTTTGGAGTGAAGATAAGTCAGCTTGATGTGTGACTTGTTGTCCTCTTCAACCCCAGTTGTTCTTCAGTTCTTCACTTGGAGTTTCTGTCTTCCACTTGGAGTTTTAGAAGCTCTTAACTCATCATTAGGCGAATCTTATCATCAAGTGTCTTTTTAGAAGCTTCCTGGGCACTGGCACTTTGAGAAAAAGATTCATCCACATGTCCAAGTACGCCCAACGCAGGTAGCCTTTGTTCTACTTGCTATGCAACGCAGGTAGCCTTTGTTGTACCTGCTATGCAGCACAGATGCCTAGTGGAGCAGCTGCAATGATCCAAAACTGACCTGTTTTTGAGTGTTTTTCAGTGGAGAACTGACTTGCAGTGCTGTGGTTTGCTGACCTTGTTCCTCTAAGGGTAAGAACAACTTGTTTAGGGACTTTGGATCCCTTAGATTATTGACATTTCATGGTCTATGCTGTAAGGCACAAAAATGTCTATAACAGTTGCCCCCTAAAGTATGAGGTCGTTTATCGGGTGAAATGCTTTATTAGGAGGATCCGAAGTTCATTCAATCGCCGGGAGGTGACCTGTAACAAAATACAATACAATACATTATCTTTTCATACTTTCTTTTCATGATCTAGCTGATGCGGGCATTTCCCATGCTCAGCTTTATAAATACATTTGTTGTACATAAACAGACGATCGTCTGATAGTAGACTGATAATTCTCTGCTTTTAATTATCATCCTTTTAGTAGGATGATCATCTGCTGCACATGTCTATGTTTTTATCTCCTGAATATATATCGCAGCCCGGATGGATGAAACTAGATCCGGGGTCTTCAAACTTCCGACCTTCACACTAAGTACAAGTCGATCCATGTGAGAATTTCTTGGAGTCGAACATGGAAAGACATCGCTTGATTACCAGTCAATAATGTAAACTGTTAACAAGCGCGAGAGGAATCACCGATAATGATGATGACCCTCAAGGTACTGCAGCACAATTCACGTGGCGTGAATATAGGATCTGACGTCGAACACCACGCAAAGTCTCCCGGTCGAAGGTCATTAATGTATACCTATCGCCGGAAGTGAGAAACTTGCCATTGAGGCATGCAAGCTTCAAAGTACTGAGGGGGTGTTCCTAGATCAACTTCTTGGATAGTGAGCTGATGTCGACAAGAAGCGATCCGTCAAAGGAGGGCCTTAATGAATCCCACATCAGTGACACGGAACGGAACTAGTGATGATGGTGAAAACGATCTGTGAAATATGATCCAGGGTGAAGGTCATGGAAGGATGAAAGATGATGTATGGTAGTGGATGGGACCCGGTTGACACTTTCTGAATGACATCTCTTGAACATATCTCGACACTGATGTGATGGATCGATAGCATTACCCCATTTGGATGGTATGGCCAGACCATGGTGAAGGGACCGGTGAATGATAATAACCCAACCCGATATTTACGGAGGCAAAAGTGTCATGTTCAAGAGCGACTTGCTACCATTAAGCTTTGAGGTTCTTCCCAATTTTCCCCAGTCATTTCTGACCAGTACCTCTTTATTTTTGTCAAGCTTGAGGAGGATAACATATGCTTGTTCTATAACCTGCCCTTCGGGCAAGCCCATCGCTATGTTTTAACGAGCCTAACGATGGGGAAACTCGTTCTCGTCTAAAGACAAGTTTGTCGCTATCTAATATTTTTAATGAGCCCAGCGACAAAGACAACTCGGTCCTTTTCATTTTTAGAGAGTCTGAAAAGGGTACATAAAGTGGAATCCAGGGGTCCTTTTTCGTCATCTAATCCCTTAAGTCCGAAAAAGTATAAAACAATACAGAAGGGATGAATGTTCGATATCTTTATCGGGCCGAACCAGACAAGCGCTCGATCTTTTTGTGCAATAATCCCTCAGGTCCAAAAAAGATTAAAATCTAGAGGAGGGATAGCTCTTCCGGTCCTTTTAACGAGCTGGAAGGCCAAAACTCGGCAAACTTTTCATTTTTTACGAGTCAGTGAAAAGAGCTCAAAGAAGACTCGTATTTTGAGGAACGAGTGATAAACAGGGATAGCAGCAGATTCCAGGTACAGGTTGGAATTTTCCAATCACGGCAGTATTACAAGGATGGCTAAATGGGATCACTCTTCACAGCTGTTCCTCAAAATAGGTAAACAATCAAGTGGATGTGAATGATCGGCCAAAGGAAAAGTGGAGGTGACGGTGCACAAACACGACCAAGGCTTTTATGGCTAATGAATTTACGGTCTCAAATGGTTATTTACCGGTTCATTTTTTCTAAATGAGCTTGAACACTGGGGGGAAGCCTGCTCACATGTGTGTTTATTTTTTTTAACGAGCATGAACCCTTGCGAAAACTGCTCGGTTTTGCGTTTATTTTTTAACGAGCATGAACTTTGCCAAAACTGCTCATTTTACCAGTCATAAAGTAGGAAGGTCTCGTGTGAGATAGCTATTTTTTATGGAGCTTTATCTCACGAAGCTATGCTCCATATCCTCTCTTTATGCAAGCTGGGTATCAGCTAATCCTACGAGTTTAACGGGTTAGACCTACAGGTTTAAAGGGAGGACCTAAAAAAATAAAAAATAAAATAGCCGCCCGTGCTTGCATTCCAAGAGGTTTGCATGCCCCCAGTTATAAAGTATAATTTCAAGGTTGCCCCTCCTCTCCTCCACTTCTGTTTTTCTTTGGGTGTTCTCATCTACTTGTCGTCTTGTCAGTCCTAATGTTAACGATACTTGTCTTCTCATTATTTTTAGCGGGTCTTACGCGGTACTTGTCTTCTCGTCAGCCCAGTTTTTAACTGATCTTTGCAACAAGAGAAGAACACTTCTCAATAGACAAAACATTGGTGGGTTTGAGGGAGGCTTACCTCTTTCAGGTTACCCAAAGATTGGTTTTATTTGCTGGCGCAAAGAAAACTCTTTCTTCGGCGATGTCTATCATTAGGTTATCCAAAGATGGTTACAATTTGTTGCAACAATAGAATCTCTTTCTTTGGAGGCTGCCCCTACTTATCCTCTAAAACATTTGTTTTAATGGGTGAGGCTTGCCTTTTACCCAAAGATGGTTACTACTTGCTGCCGCAAACGGATCCCCTTCTTTGGTAGAGCCTACATATCTAGACAAAGGTGAATGACCTTTCTCAAACAAGTAACCTTGACAAAAGAATCCTATTCTAGAACAACCCCACTCCTAACAGCCCCTTCTGAGATTCCCAGTCTCTCTTTGTCTTCTTGTCCTTCTTCTCCATGAAGATGGCTCAGAGGAAGATTCTCAAAGATGAAGGGGGGGACGGGGTACGGACTAGTCATATTCTCCCGCGGAAATTCTACTTTACACCCAAGGTTTTTTCTGCCTCCAGAGCAGACCAGGATGCATGCCCCCTGGGCTCCTGCGTTCCTTTCCCGAATCACTCACATTCATCAGGAAGAAGAACCGGGGGAAGAGACCTTTCTTGATCGAAAAGACCATTGAGGATAGGTATGTGACTATTCGCGATGCGTGATCCCGGAAATGAAAGTTGGTCTACGAGCTTGACCATCCTTCCTTCGTATGGAAAACACATTATTCAAAAGAGTGAGGAGACTATTGCTTCCATGCAATATATGTAGTCTCGTCCAAGGAGTAGGTTATAATCCAAGGGTCCTTGGACGACCATCAAATTCATCTTGACGGCCTTCCCTTTCAAGGTAATAGGCACATTACGTAGAATCCCTAATGGTCGACTGGTTCCTTTGTCAAAACCCGAGAGATGCCTTGTCTCGGGCAAAAGCGCCAGGCAACCCAGTGCTTTCCAAGCAATAGAGGACAGGATACTCACAGATGCCCCTTCATCAATGATAGTTCCAGCCATCACCATTTTGTATATTTGGACTATAATTCTAAATGGTATGTTGGCTGGTAACCGGGGTCTACCTAGTTGGTTCCAATCAAAGGACACAACTAGGTTGCTTGGTGGTGGGACCGAATATATGGCCGGATATGATCCTGACGACGCTCCTTCCTGCGATAAAGGAGTGGGCACATTGCCCTGATGTTCATCAGAATCGGTGTTGACGAAAAGAATATGGACGGTGTCATCCTTATTCTCTTCGGTAGGGGTGTCAACTAAAGATAAATCCTCAGTGACTGTGGTATGTGAAGATGAAACTTCTGAAGGGAGAACCGGGTCAACTGCCATTTCGACCTTTGGACTTTCATCCGGTCCGGATTTAGTAGGTTCACTTTCAGTGACTGACACTTTAGCTGGCCCTCTGAGCAAGACAGTTGTATTTTCGACCAACGAAGGACCTGGCGCGAGTTTTTGATATCCAGGAGGAAGTAGCACCGGTGCCACCGGTTGATCTTCCAAAACTCTCTTTGCCTCGTCTAAAAAGGGACAACGGCGAAGGGTGTGATCACCTTCACACAGTTCGCAGGGGAATCTCATCCCTCTTCGTCGTCTGCGACCTTCACTTTCGTTGGTCGACGGTAAGCATTCAACCTGGTTGTCAGAGGTTGACGCTTCCGAATCGTGAAAACGAGGGGACCAGTCCCTTAGTATCCGGGGAATACTGGGACAATCACGGTGGAGGTGGTCTCCTCTACATATGACACATGGCGATTTGGGCCCGGTCCGTGCTGTGTGTGGGTTTTCGTTAGATGCCTTTTGCTTGCCCCCAGGCGCCTTTGGCTCCTTTTGCTTCTTTTCTTTCTTCTTCTTTTCCTTCTTCTTTTCTATGGGAGCTCCGCTTCTGGCGGCTTGACCTTTCGAAGAAGAAGGATCGGAGGAAGGCTCACAAGAAGTGGAAGGCTGGAGGGTAGCTCTAGACTGGTCTAACTGTTGAATCGACTGTTCAGGAACCGTGGTGGTCTGAACTACAGCGGTTGAGAATAGCCAAATTGGCAGGCCAATTGTCAGTCCTGGAAGCGACAATGTGGCCATGTGAGGCGCACCAACTTCTCCCCAAGAGGAGAAAGGGCTAGGGGTCCCATGCTGTGGAATCCCTTAGTTGGTGTGTTCCATGTTCTCAACCTTAAGATCAACGTAGGAATTAGGGGTGATTATGTTCCGTTTAGAATGAATTTTATATGACGACGCTTTTTAAGACACAACTTGCTTTTTCACTTTTTAAGAGTCGAGAAAAAGCTAAAGATGACTCTAGTCTCCTTCGATGTATTAACGAGCCCGAAGTGACAAATGCTCGGATGGACTTTTTCAGTTATAGAGTTTGAAAAAGGCCAAAAGAAACTACTCTGGAGTTCTAGGCAAGGGTGTGCCAAACCTTTCGCGAAACCACAGAATACGTTTTACGGTACGAGTGGTCGATCTTCGTGAATGTTGTGTTCACTGCATCGCGATCAGTAGGGCGGCCGACACGGCTTCCTATGGATAAAGGCTTTGTTCCTATAGGGGTCCCCCAATATACGCGACGGTACGCGGGGGCACAAGTCCGTATTAGTGCTATCGTCCCTCAGGAGGAATCACCCACCTTCGTAGAGATCAACAGTCACTATGTTTAACGACGCCGGTTCATGTCTCTACCTAGACCTCTACTATGTTTCGTTATGTTTCAAAGCGTTGTTAGATAAATTCAGTTCTTTTTAGGTTGATCTTGCTTAGCAGTTTGCCTTTACGGATCACCACGTGATGTATGATACAACTCCTAAATGCAGTCTAAGAATGATAAGCAAGCTTTTTCAATTCTTTCAACTTATGAAAACCTTAACTACTGAAGGAAAAGAAAGACATCATCTTTTCAAACAGATCATAGAGCACACACTGATGCACTTTTCCTAAATCGACATGCAAACTGTCAAAATGCACATGCACAATGCAAGTATTTCTTTTCTTCTTCCTTAATGTTGATGTATTACAAAAAGAAAGCTGTTGTATAATTTCGAATTCAATTTCAAGCGAACGGAACAAGTGTTTGTCCAACAATCAAAAGAACACCTTAAGATTCACTCGTTTCAACACAAGAAATACTGAAATTCGAACCATATAACGAAAGCAAATGCTCAAGCAGCTATGAACAGCAATAAACTAACTCTTAGAATCACAACGACACTTTCTCACAGGTCTAGATTCAAGAGGTCATAGCAAGACTAGTTCACTTTCGCTATGGGAAACTGTGAATGACAGCAAGAAATACAATAAGAACAATCACGGTTTCTTCATACAACTGAGGCAGAATGAAGGCAAAGAGAATTGGTTTCAGCTGGGTATACAGGTTGACAACAGGCTGCAAAAACAATACTGAAAACTGGGCAACAGACAGTGGGGAATCCCAGTTGCACAAGGCAAAACTGGATCAGCGCAGGTGCTGCACTGTCAATCTGAGATGAAGCGCAGGTAGCCCCTTCGGGACCTGCGTTGCAGTGCAGGCAGCCTTTGTGGCAGCTGCACTCATGAGACAAGTCACGTCTCTCTCAGATTCCAGGTCACAGTTTGCTCAAAAATGAGCGGTTTTTGGCCAAATCAGAGGCTGTCAGTCAAGTATACACTAGAGGATGATTAAAGGAGGATGAACACTATCACAAAGAGCTAAAAAGAGTCCTTGTGGATCTGCTCTTCGAATCATAAACAGGCCCAACACTGGGCTAGAGTAGCTGCCCTCTACTTTGCATTCGAAGGACTCGCATGCAGTTCGATTCGGTACTCTTGTTTAAGAAATGAATAGCAAGAAACACAAGCTACCAACAAGACACGTTCCCCAGCGGAGTCGCCAGTCTGTTGTGGGGGAAAGTATCCAACTCGGAATGACCCTAACCCACTCTAAGGGTGACAGTTCCTTAGCAACAGCTGAAAGCAAAGCTATCTAAAGTTTCTTCTTTATGACATGCAAGAGATAGAAGGAAGAGATCCACTTACCGATGTCTTGCGCAAATGGTCGATCCAATCTCCTTCGTTTGCCGCTTGCTCCCAGATCCAAGTCTTTTCACGGGCCCAGCTACACGAGATCCTGCAAATAAGACAAGAAAAGGAAACTACAAGAGGCATGCATTCATAATCGATTCAAGGATTAGCATAAATCAAAGACGCAAGTAAGACAATACACCATTGAAACACATGCGAATAGAAGAACCTCAAATGCTTTATTAATATATGGAAGTAAGGTTCAGGCGGTGATACAACCATGAGAGGTCCAATCCAGCATCACCTTCCTGACGGAGAGAAATCTCTTCTTCACCTCCCTCAAGCAATCACCCAATGCTCACAACTGTAAACCAACAGCAATTCTTTGCACAAAATTCCGCCCCCCTCTAGATCCCATGGGATGAGATCCTTATATAGAGTTTTGGAGTGAAGATAAGTCAGCTTGATGTGTGACTTGTTGTCCTCTTCAACCCCAGTTGTTCTTCAGTTCTTCACTTGGAGTTTCTATCTTCCACTTGGAGTTTTAGAAGCTCTTAACTCATCATTAGGCGAATCTTATCATCAAGTGTCTTTTTAGAAGCTTCCTGGGCACTGGCACTTTGAGAAAAAGATTCCTCCACATGTCCAAGTACGCCCAACGCAGGTAGCCTTTGTTCTACTTGCTATGCAACGCAGGTAGCCTTTGTTGTACCTGCTATGCAGCGCAGATGCCTAGTGGAGCAGCTGCAATGATCCAAAACTGACCTGTTTTTGAGTGTTTTTCAATGGAGAACTGACTTGCAGTGCTGTGGTTTGCTGACCTTGTTCCTCTAAGGGTAAGAACAACTTGTTTAGGGACTTTGGATCCCTTAGATTATTGACATTTCATGCTCTATGCTGTAAGGCACAAAAATGTCTATAACAAAATCAGCCTTGAAACAATTGGGATGACTTTGCAGATAATACAAGAGCCTCAATGCAATGAAATCTTAGTTACAGTCTTGGTGAAAGTGCAGACACAATCTCATGTTAGAAGAAGGATCTCAGTGATGCTTTGTCTTAGCATAACCATCACTGTCTCACACTCTTGATGTGGAGGATATTTGAGATTGATTAGTCTCGGCATACCTTCAAAATTGTCATGATCTCAATCGTAATCATGGTCTTGATGGTAGTCTAATGAGGATATCGGTACAAAATATATCCCATACATAAACATGTTCTCAACATAGTTGTATTCATATCAAAATCAAGATCTCGATGAAGATTGTAGTTGTGATGAAGATCTCAATGGAGCAGTCATGGTGCAGCAGTGACCTAATTGAAATGTTAGAAGACGTACTCTCTAAAATGCAATAAAGAAGGTCATCTTCAAGAGATCTCAATTGGGATATCTGAGAAAGATGATAAGAAGATAATCATCTATTTTCTTAATAAGAAAAATGACAAGTGTCCTTGGGACAAGGAAATTTCCTCATCTAACAACTTGTGGTACCCGTGCAAGATGGGAAAAGGCTAAGCTGTGGAAAAAAGTGTTGAAGGTTAAAGGAATAAAGCATGAGAAGGGAAGTTGTTCCTAAAACAAGACAAAGTAGTGTTGCATAGGAAAATGACCTCCTCATCAACTCAGAGGAGAAGATTAGGATGACTGAAGAACTGACCAAGTTCACAGGCCCATTTTCCAAGCTAACGTTGTCTAGGAACTAGCAACCTACTTTATAAAGCTTCATAGCAAGACAAAGGGTGCGTTAGTGCCTAGGGTAACTCTATTTGTTACCTCGGGAAGGGCATTAGTCAACCTAAATGAGTTTCTATGGGTCAAAGGAACAAGTTTACTGAGACATAGCCCAAGATTCTCTCTTATGTCAGCTCACAAAAGCAGGGAAACATCAGAACTCGACATGTTTGGAGGAATTACTATTCCTAATGGAGTCTACAAACAAGAAAGAGAACAAAAGGATGGAAACATCACTTCTTTTGCCTAATGGAACTCAAGATGGATTTGGCAAGGATTATCCTCTCATTCTATATATGTGAGGATAGGGCCATTGTGGAAAGGGTCGAAACATTTGAAAGGATTGCCTATTTGACTATTAAGACTAGTTTTTGACTAAGGCATAGAAAGAGGTTAAGAAGGGAGAGAGAGAATAGTTGGAGGAGTAAGGGAAGGTTGATACAACCGATGGTTATAATCACTTTTTTCTACATCAATATAGAACTGAAATTGTGTTGTCCACTCTGCGATATTGGTAGTGTAATTTGTTTCATATTTATGCAATGTCATTATTATGAGTGGCTTAGATAAATGTAATTAGATATCTTTATATGTTAATGCATCGTTTTTCAAAGTTATATGCTGTGATATTATGCGTGTCTTATCTATCTGCAGGTTTTGATCTGGAGCTAGCTAAGGGGTCTTCTACTTTGCTACTTTGCACTCTCCAGCAACACCACACCAAGACTTGAGGTAATAAGTCCTTCCTACTTTGATTCTCATTTGTTTAACATAGATATGCATGCATCTTTGTGACAACTGCAGCTAATCTGATAGTCTTCCAAGGATCCTAGGAAGATCCTTGAGGGTTTCTACATCACCAACACTTGTGCATTAATCCCTATAGCAGAATTGGTGACTCCACTGGGGACTACACTTAGTTCCCAATTTTCTCCCAAAATTCCTGGATCTCTCTTTCTTCCAGGCCTTCCTGTACTTCTTGATCCCCTTTTTGACCATTCAGGCTATACATCACCCTTCTCTCAGTGCTCAGCCCTATATCAGATCCCCACAGCCTTCTTTTTGAGCCTTTTTCCTCACTAACATTATCTTCTAGTGTAAACAGTGCTTTATAAAGCACTGTGGCCTCACACACATTGTGTTAGTGCAACCAGTAACTCTCTGTACCCTCTGTTACAGAGCATTAGCCAGCCATTTCTTGATAAACAGACTGCTTTGTGACCTCATGGGTTTGGAAATCTGTTGTAGATTGATCATGGATCTGTAACTGTTCTTGTTTGATTGATCTATCTCCTAAACATTTTCTTTTTAAATAACTTTACTTCTTAAAGTTTTTTTTCATAAAAGAAAAAATACAATTTTTTTATTGTTTTCTGCTTAGTTGGTTAGATTTGCATTTATTTGGTTTCAAATTTGTTAGTGAGCATTGTAGTTCTGTCAGTTGTGATTGTGTTTTATTGAACTAGGATATTGACGTATAAATGTCTCTTCCTTTGTAGAAGCAACTTTTTCATTGAAAGTGAAATTTAAAAGCATTTTTTTTGCATGATTTGAGTGAGAGTCCCACATAACTTCATACATAAAAACCCCCTCTGAAGACTTTAACAAAGTACATTTAAAATTTACATAACAAAATCAATCAACAACTCTTTTTTGAGAAAACACACATTAGTTTAGGCTAGGATCTTGGGTTAGGCAGTTGTGAGTTAACTGCCCAAGATCATACAGCGAAACTAGTGTCAATAACAAGGGAAATCCTTCTACACTCATACTATCTAGGACCACTCCAGTAAAATCAGAGCTAAATACGAGACAACATCAGACTGTAAACAAAGGTAGCCTACCTTCGCTTACACCTCCTTTCAGTATTTTGTGTATCGGGGATCCCTTCGGGGATATTGGAGCTGAGTCGAGGACTCAGGTATCCTGCCCACATAGCGTACTGTCTACGACTATGTCCCCCCCGGTAGTGTCTATGATTTGAGGTAACCATAGTGGCCATACTTTTAGGGATGAACACAAGGTGACTGGGGTGGGTTGATGTGGTACCTAACACAGATGAACCTACTCTGTCTTCAGTTTTTGGGAGGGTGCTCATCCTCACGAGAGTACTTGGCCCCTTAATCTGAGGTTCAGGCGAAGCTCAAGAGTAATCGTAACTGTACATTTGGCCAACTCTCTCTTTTATCCATTGTGATACTGGGTTTCATCTCTAGCAAACGGTGGTTATCAGACAAGGTCATACCCTCTACTTGTTGATTGATTTCTTTAGTGTATTTTTTATTTTTTAAGTGCCAGATTGTTATCACCGAGACTTTAATAAATATCACTGTAAAATATATTGATAAAATTTATCGGTCACCATGGCTACATCCGGCCCTCATCGTTAATCTAAACAGTTGTTAGGTCTTACCCCACTCATTGTGGAGGATTCGTCAAGCCCCATTGAATCAGATTACCCGTCTTCGGGCAATCAGATCCAAGATCTAACACTGAATCAATTTGGACATCCCACGGTTCAAGCTTACCGAAAGATTTACTTACTTAAGGTTTCATTCTTCCATACAATCCTTTGATCACGAATCTGTTGGTACCACTCTTGATTCTGGTTACATTTGTACCTCTTATATCTTCTGTTGGACCTACACCTCCCATCCCATCGACGACTAATGGGTCATGGGCTTCTGTGGACACTTTTGGTCCAAAAACACCTCCCTAGTCGATAGTCAGTACCACACCTCTGATGGCAAACCCTGATATCCCACTTGTCCCAGGTTCAAACCCTCTCATGACACCCAACGTGAGTGGAACCCAGTACATACCAGTTTTTCCCCTTTTGTGTCAACTCCCAGACCTTTGACAAGTGCTACATATAGTGCTCCTTATAATGCTGCATATAGCATGGTTAGCACAGGTCCCTTCAACAACCCCTTTGGTTGGAATCCATTGTTTAGTTCCAACCCCCAGGTTCAGATGCCTGGGGGAAATGTTCCCAATATGCATATACCGGTCGGGAACATTACAGTTCCCCCTCCGTTTACAGGACAACAGGGACAGTCATTGATTGACATGAACCCTCCTTATGTCAATCAAGGACCTATAGTTAATTACGTGGTGAGCGGGATCCCTCAACAAGGTCCCACTCAATCCATATGGGCACCCCACTCTCAACCTCAAATGAGTCAAGGGGGCATTCCTTATCCTGGGGGCACTTACATCCCCTAGTCTAACAATCCCTATGGACAACCATAGTACATGATTGTACCCCAAGGAAATTACTATTCCACACATCTTGTGTATAATATTGGGAACAACATGATGGGAGGACCGCAAGGATCCTCAAGTCATGTTTCATCACCTTGGTCTGATTTGGGGGTATCAAACACCTTGCCTTTCTTAACAATTCTTGACATCCCCGACTTGTACAAACTCACCAATGATCCCATCTATCACAACTTACTTTGGCCACTAATCCCGCACAAAATTCCCACAGACATCCCGAAGTTCGAAGGGAAACAAGGGGAGGATTCGGGTACGCACACCACCACCTATCATTTATGGTGTGTTTCTAACTCCATGGTGGATGATAGTATCTAGCTACAACTCTTTCCCGCACCCTTACTAGTAATGCAAGCCAAGTGGTACATTGAGTTACCACGTGCGTCAGTCAATACCTTTGGCACTTTAGCAATGGAATTCTTAAAGCACTTGCAGCTACCCATCCACTATGAAACTGGGATGGAACTCCTTACTTCATTATGTCAAGACACCAGCACCCACATCTCTGATCATATTCATGAATGGAGATGTAGGTGAAGGCTAGTCAAAGTTCCCCTCCCAAACTATCTATTAGTGGATTGGTTCTACAAATCTCTTCTTCCTCAAATCCCTAAATATGTCGCCTTAGGTGGTGTGGTCATGGAAGACCAATCCATTCATCATGCCCAGCACTTAGATTTGATTTATTCATAGTCTAGTACATTATATGACGTCATTCCCAATGCCCCTAAAAACTCCAATGCTCCTGCTACTTAGCAACCCGATGCGCACGCCGATGGTATTATCGGTGCTACCTCTGGGGCTACTGTAAAACAACTTAGCGGTCACATTGCCCAGTTTTCAGTTGACCCCTCTACCAAATCGACTTCTCTTCCTACCGCCGCAATAAACTTTGCGTAGTATACACAAAAACCTGGCGGTAAGAACAAGAAGAATAAGAAAAACACCACTCCTAGGAAGTCTACCCTTCACAACTATAAAGATGGATGTGTTGTTCCTCCTAGCCTTCCACAACCTACAAGGGTTACACCACAACAATTGGAAGAAAAAAGAGAAAAAGGGCTTTGTTACAATTGTGATAGCAAATGCACTAAAGGTCATAAGTGTGCTGAGAAGAAATTATTTTACATAGAGTATGAAGAGGAGGAAGAAAAGGATCAAGAAACATCAAAAGAAGAGGATATATGCCAGGACCCGACCCCAGAGAAAGAAGAAATGAATCAGAACATATCTTGTAAACTATTGGCAAGAATGACCACTCCTCAAACTCTCAAGATAGAAGGAAATATCAAGAAGAAAAAGGTACAAGAAGTGAAAGATCACATCAAGAAAGAAGAAATGAATCCAACCATATCTTGTAATTCACTAGTTGGAATTACCACTCCTCAAACTAGCGAGACAGATGGACATATCAAGAAGAAAAATGTTCAAGAAGTGAAAGATCACATCGAGCGTCAAGAAATGAATCCGACCATATCTTGTAAAGGATTGGAAGAAATTACCACTCCTCAAAATCTAAAGATAGAAGGACATATCAAGAAGAAAAAGGCTCAAGCAGTGAAAGATCACATCGAGCATCAACAACAAGTTCTCCAACTTTTAAAGGATAGCGCTACTTCGGTGCAAAATCAAATGAATCAATAGGTAGATCAACATCATAGTGAAAAATGTTTTGATGTAAGCGATTGGGTATTTTTACTGCTACATCTAAAGCAACCTTACTATGAGAAGGAAACGTTGGCAATACTACATGCACTTAAAAAATGGCGACCTTACCGAATGGGAAGACTCTTCAAGGATGAGGATGTGGAAGCATTTTTTGTGTTATTTCTATTATCCAACCAGATTGGATAAACAAAGCAAGGGATGAATGGAAGAAGGACAAAGAAGTATGGCCACTTATTCAAAACTTGCAAAAGATCCCAATTCAAACAATATTGCCAGATATTGAAAAGGAAGGAAAAATCATATTGGAACCTGGAGCAATCACAGAAACAAGAACCCAACAGCTACGAAATCGATCAATTTCAGAGTATCTCATCAAGTGGAAGAACTTACCCGCTGAACATTCCACATGGGAGGACAATAATTTTATACAGAAGCATCAAGAACTACTCAAGCGTTGAGGACAACGCTTTTTGAAGGAGAGGGGCATGTTAGGCCCCTATACTACTAGTGATTACCCCATTACTATTGTAGTTATACCCCTTATTTATATTGTTGTGCCCCTATTACCCCCATATTGTTACCTCTGTGCCCCATAGAATCCCTCTATTGTTATTTTTTGTGGCTTTATATTATTATTGTTAGGTCGGCTAGATTATATTGTGACTCCTTAGACTCCTATATATAGAAAGGAGGTTTTGTCATTTGTATCATCCAAGAATTGTTCATTTATGTAATGTAAAGGAGGTTGCCCCCTCGAAGAGGCTGAATTCTAAGGCATTGATCTTTCTTTTCTATCTTTTCTTGAGCTGGTTTCATAACACACCTCCTTACGATGGAAAGGAAAAACCCACCAAATTCCATTGCAAAATCTGTACGAAATACCATATGACATATCGTTGTCCACGCCTCCAAGATTGCACAGATTTCCTTGCTAAAAAGGACACTGGCCGAACCCCTGCGGTCCTATACAGCCCTTTCCCTGCTCAGTTGTTAAACCTATATACTACTAGTGTAACCCCTTATTGTTATTAGTACAACCCCCTTATTATATTGTTGTACCCATTTAGTCCCCATATTGTTACTATTGTGCCCCATAGAAGCCCACTATTGCTATTATTATGCCCTTACATTATTATTGTTATGTCAGCTCTGATTATATTATGAACCCTTAGACTCCTAGATATAGAAAGGAGGTCTTATCATTTGTATCATCCAAGAATTATTCATTTGTGTAATTTATAGGAGGTTTCCCCCTTGAAGAGGCTGAATTATAAGGTGTAGACCTATCTTTTCTATATTTTTGTGAGCTGGTTTCATAACATTTGGTATCAGAGCTTTGGATTCTAGGGTTTCGCTGCTCCAAACAGGTCATCGTGGCATTTGCACTATAACTTTTTTCTGCGACATTTCAGATGCTAAAAACAAAACCCATTTGGATTGAAATCGTTCTAAACCTCGGGTCCAAATTTCAAAGCTTTTCGCGCTATATTTACGGGGATATGCTTTGAGGAAGTTGGCCTTTTTGCAGACTCCCGAATTACATTACAAACAGGTGACCTGGGGAAAATAGTCATAACTTTTGTTTTGAGCATCAAATTGAAATTTCGTAAGAAGTTACAGAATGAGGACAGACTGTAGTTTCTTGTATACATTTTTCAGATCCAAAGGTCAAAACAGTGACATGTGGCACGTCATACAAGTTCTCTCTACTCAACTAGTCTATAATCAGGTCACCGTGGGAGATCTGGCATAACTCTTCCTTGGAGAATCCAATTTGGATCAGACTAGTGGCATTGGAAAGAGGACGCAGAGGGCTACTGAAGGTCGTGATTTTAGAACTAGAATATCTGAAATTATAGAGTTACAGTTGTTTCATGATCGAGCTCCTAAAATCAAGAAAAAGTGAGATGAGGAAGTTTGATGGCAAGGATCTGGTAGATTGGATACTACAGATGGAGAAATATTTTGATCTACATGGTGTACCACTGTTACAAAAGGTATGTATTGCACCTAATTATTTAGAACCGAATCAATTTTTATGGTAAAAAGGGCTTTGTTCTCATAAAGCACTTATCACGTGGTCAATTTTCACGGAGGAAATGATAGCACATTATGAGGATACAAAGAGAAACACCTTGTTTAGCCAATTGACAAATATTAAACAAAAGTGTTAAATGGAAGAGCACATTGAGGACTTTCAAAAATTGAATAGAAGGGAAAATGATATTCTAGAGAAGCAGAGGATTGATGTCTCCATAGGGACTTTAAAGGATAACATTCAACATGAGGTTCGTCTTTGGGAACCTGATTCATTGGAGAAGGCATTCAGGTTGGAAAGAAAAGTGGAAAGAAAAATTATGGAAACAATGAATTCTACCCCTCACAACTATAAACATGGAAGTGTTGTTTCTCCTAGCTTTCCACAGCCTACAAGGATGACACCACGACAATTGGAAGAAAAAAGAGAAAAAGGGATTTGTTACAATTGTGATAGCAAATGCACTAAAGGTCATAAGTGTGCTGAGAAGAAATTATTTTACATAGATTATGAAGAGGAGGAAGAAAAGGATCAAGAAACATCAAAAGAAGAGGATATACACCAGGAACCAATCCAAGAGAAAGAATAAATGAATCTGACCATATCTTGTAAAGCATTGGCAAGAATTACCACTCCTCAAACTCTCAAGATAGAAGGACATATCAAGATTCAAGAAAAAGGTTCAAGAAGTGAAAGATCACATCAAGAAAGAAGAAATGAATCCAACCACATCTTGTAATGCATTGGTTGGAATTACCACTCCTCAAACTATCAAGATAGAAGGACATCTCAAGAAGAAAAATGCTCAAGAAATGAAAGATCACATCAAGCATCAAGAAATGAATCCGACCATATCTTGTAAAGCATTGGAAGAAATTACCACTCTTCAAACTCTCAAGATAGAAGGACATATCAAGAAGAAAAAGATTCAAGTAGTGAAAGATTGCATCAAGCATCAACAACAAGTTCTCCAACTTTTAAAGGATAACGCCACTTTGGTGCAAAATTGAATGAAACAACAGGTAGATTGATCCGGATTTAAATAGGAACGCAACAAATTATAGAGATAACCATAAACACAGATATGCAGCGGAAATAATACTTCATTTCATTAATGTAAAATACCGAATTTTTCTTACAAATAGCAATGGAAATAAACCAGCTAGGGCGATGGTAGCTTATCTCTGAGAAGAGATGTGGTGGCTACCTGCCTTTGAACTATGTTACAATGAGGCTCGAAGGCCTATTTATTGTTGAGAAACAATGGAAAACCCTTAACATTCCAAAACCTAACCCTAGAAGATGAAACGCCAAACTATGGGCCCCGTTTGGGTAAATTGGTACATCAATTTCCCGGGGTTGTAACTTTGGCATAGATCTCCGTTTGACGCGTACGATATCTCGTTAGAAAGACCTATCCAAGAACTACCACTTTGGGAAGGTAAACATGTATCCATGGACCAATGTTGCCCCCATATTTCCCAAAAAACGTCGTTTATGGCCTCAAAACGTCTCTGGAAGTTCAGGACCCGAAAAACTGCTAAAAATAGTAAATTGTGCTATATTTTAGGAAACTTAAAAACTGAAAGAGACAATTGTGGGGTCCCGATGGGATAGGTGGGTGGCCACCAACATCCACCTGGATCATAGATCAACATCATAGTGAAAAAAGTTTTCATGTGGGTGTTGGGTATTTTTACAGCTACATCTCATGCAAGCTATTTATGAGAAGAAAATGTTGGCAATACTACATGCACTTAAGAAATGACAACCTTACCCAATGGGAAGACACTTCAAGGTAAAAATGGATCATGATAGTCTTAAATACTTTTTAGAACAAATATTATCTTTAGAAGAAGAGAAAAAATGGGTCACAAATATGTTGGGTTATGACTTTGACATCATCTACAGAAAAGGGAAGGAAATTTTTGTTGCAGATGCATTCTCAAGAAAGGATGAGGATGTGGAAGCATTGTTTTGTGCTATTTCTATTATCCAACCAGATTGGATAAACGAAGTAAGGGATGAATGGAAGAAGGACGAAGAAGTGTGGCCACTCATTCAAAATTTGCAAATGCTCTCAATTCAAACAATATTGCCAGAACTGGAAGAGGAAGGAAAAATCATATTGGAACCTGGAGCAGTCACAGAAACAAGAACCCAATAGCTACGAAATCAATCAATTTCAGAGTATCTCATCAAGTGAAAGAACTTACCTGCTGAAGATTCCACATGGGAGGATATTAATTTTATACAGAAGCATCAAGAACTACTCAAGTGTTGAGGACAACACTTTTTGGAGAGGGGCATGTTAGGCCCCTATACTACTAGTGTAACCCCTTATTGTTATTAGTACAACCCCTTTATTATATTGTTGTACCCATGTAGTCCTCATATTGTTACTATTGTGCCCCATAGAAACCCACTATTGTTATTATTGTGCCCTTACATTATTATTGTTATGTCGACTCTGATTATATTATGAACCTTTAGACTCCTATATATAGAAAGGAGGTCTTATCATTTGTATCATGCAAGAATTGTTCATTTGTGTAATGTAAAGGAGGTTTCCCCCTCGAAGAGACTGAATTGTAAGGCGTTGACCTATCTTTTCTATCTTTTTGCGAGCTGGTTTCATAACATCAGCAGCAGCAACACCTTATTGCAAACCAACCACAACCCCCGCAAGGGGGCAACGACAGTTCGCATCATCTTTCAACTGGTGAGGGACCATCTACCGTTTACACCTTTGAAATGGTATATCTTCAAACAAGAGCCAAAACTTATGGATCTCCAGTCGCTAATGCCGAGGAAGCCTCCTCGAGTCAACACCCATTGCCGCCTAACGATCTTCATATCGACAGGTCGGTTGTTGATCATGTGATTCGCCCCCTAAAAGGGGCACTTCGTCGCACAACGCATAATACATTTGCACGTGTTTCCTAGCACTATAGTATTGTAGAAGATTTGGCGCAAGCACCATTAACTATGTCAGCGCTCGAAGTATTGCAAACCTGTCCAGCACAAAGGAAAGCTCTACTTTCAGAAATTGGTAGGGTCGACCCTCAGGATTCCATGCTTGAAATTTTTGACATGGACAAATGTAAACCTCCCCTTTCACACCAACTTGCATTTCAAGTGACAATATTTTCGAAAGGGAAAGGATTACATAGAACTGTCATTGATGAAGGTGCCTCAACCTGCGTCATGTCGGCATCATGTTGGCTCGCTTTGGGTTCTCCAACCCTATCCCCACCGTCGAATTCCATTAAAGCTTTCGACGGCCACACTTTCATCCCAAAAGGTTACCTAGCCGGCTACCCCATCACTTTTAGTGGGAAAACGATAACGGTGGATATCGAAGTCGTGGATTGAAAACTCGGCTATAGTCTATTGTTTGGTCGCAGTTGGACTTATGCCATGACCGCCATTGTGTCTATTGCCTTTCGCATCATCCTCTTTCCATTGGATGGAAGGATAGTCACAATGGACCAGCTATCCTTTTGCACCCTAGATTACTCCACGTTACCTAGCGGTTATGTACCCTTAGTGGGTGGTGTACCTGACTCTTACGTCAATATCAGTACCAGTCTATTGAAGGGTTCTTCCCTGATGGGTTGTTTTCCTCTCTCGCTGCCCGCAGTTCCATAGACAGTCTCTATGGTTTCATCCATTCCTCATGAACCGACCGATCCTTGGATCCTCCTGGCCCCTTCAAACATTGACATTTATGGAGAACAAATGTCGTTGTCACCAACTAAATAGGCCTATCAAGCCATTCAATCTGCATCTGAATCTCTGGTCACTTTAGTCACGACCAACGGTACCACCTCCCCTCCCATAAATGTTCCTTCTTAGAAGAGCGACCTTGGGAGGACTCTCACCATCGTGTTTCGATATATGATTTAGACATGATATCCATTCAAATCCTATCTTATGACGCACCTGAAATCGTTCCCTTGCCTTATACGACTATCCAAACTCTAGATTTGGAAGGGAACATGGGAAATCTCTCAAAGACATTGCTCATCGATATTTTTGTCAAGACAGGCATTGTGGAAAACATCCAAGTTCGAGCCGAAATTGAAAGCTTCACCTGCCTTTTTAAGGAATTCCATGATGTATTCGCTTGGTCTTACAAGGAAATTTCTGGCATATATCCATCTATTGTCAAGCATGATATCAAGGTATATGACAATGCCAAGCCTATCCACCAAAGGCTTCAACTTGTCCACGCCCAAAAAACTACAGCCATCAAGACTGAGGTGGAAAATTTGTTATGTGCTGGTTTTGTCTACCCCGTTCCCTTAACGGAATGGGTTTCCAATCTGGTTCCTGTATACAAAAAACATGGTACCATTCACATTTGTGTCGACTATCAAGACTTGAACGCCACATTTCCAAAGGATAATTATCTAACACCATTCATAGAACAAATAATTGATGACTGCGCCGATTGTGAATCCTTCTCATTCATGGATGGTTTCTCAAGTTATAACCAGATCACCATAAAACTAGAAGACTAGCACAAAACTACCTTCATTTTCCCTTAGGGAATCTTTGCATATCGAAAACTCCCATTCGGTTTAAAGAATGTTGGAGCAACATTTCAACGGGCTATGGACTATGCATTCCACGATATCAAACATATTATGCAGGCTTACTTAGACGACCTCTCAGCCCATTCCAAGAAGCGAGCTGAACACCTAGATCATTTACGAGCAATTTTTCTTAGGTGCAGGATCTACAACATACGTTTGAATCTGCATAAGTGTGTTTTCTTTGTCGAGTATGGACGCCTACTTGGTTTCATTGTCTCCAAGTACGGGATTAATGTTGATCTTGATAAGGTAAAGGCAATTACTCAATTGTCTGAATCGCAATCCATTTTGCAGCTCCAACATTTGCAAGGGAAAGCAAACTTCTTACAATGATTCATCGTAAATTACGTTGAGTTGATGAAAGGCTTTATGCGCCTACTCAAGAAGGGAGTACCATACTTGTGGGATGATCAAGCTCAATGATCATTTGATGCCTTGAAAAAGGAACTTATATCAACCCCACTCCTTAGTTCTCCCAACTATGGATGTGACTTTCTCCTCTACCTGGAAGCCTCACCATCCTCTCTTGGAATGGTCTTGGTTCAAACTCATGATGATCTGAGTGAGCATGTGATCTATTATCTGTTGAAAGGCCTAGCTGGGCCCGAACTCAGATATTCACATGTGGAAAAGTTGTCCTTGGTAGTTGTCTTTGTTGTCAATCGATTCCGACATTACATATTGTTGCGTCAGACTACCGTCATTGCTTTGGAGAATCCCATGAGACATGTTTTGTCTCGTCAAGTCACTGGAGGAAAATATTCCAAATGGATAGTTATCCTCCAACAATTTGATCTGGTTTCACCATTACCAAGGTGAAAAAATCCTTAGTCTTCGCTGAACTTTTTTCGGATCTTTCCATTGTCGATCCCAACGAGATAGCCCATGATCCTACCCAGATGAAGTTGTCTATCTGATCGACTCTACTAACCCTTGTTATGGTGACATTCTTGTCTACCTCCAAGCGCAATGTTTCCGCCCTGAACTATCATCAAGTGACCGTCGTCGCATCCGCCACCAAGCGCGGCACTATTTAGTGATAAACGATACTTTATATCGTCCTGGAGCTGATACAATTATTCGACGTTGCCTCACTCATGAATAGGTAGAACACGTTTTAAATGACTAACATGCTAGGGCATGTGGCGGTCATCTTTCTGGCATGTCTACCGCTCAGAAAATTTTACGCGCAGGCTACTACTAGCCAACCTTGTTCAAAGATTGTATCAAGGCTATCCGGCAGTGCCACCCTTGTCAAGTGTTTACAAAGAAATGGCGCACTCTTCCAGCCCTACTGCACCCGTTTATCTTCGTCGGCCCCTTTTCCAAATGGAGGATAGACTTCGTCACTTGCAACCCCACTTCCTTTGCCAGACACAACTACATTATTGTAGTTGTGGACTATTTCACAAAATGGGCCGAAGCCCTTCCCACTTTCTGGGCCGATGGAGAAACCCAGCACTCTTCCTGTTCAATCAGGTTATCTGTTGCTTTGGTGTGCCCCACACAATCATTACAAGCCATAGGTCTCATTTTCAAAATCACATGATATCTGACTTAACATCGTTGCTTGGTTTTCGCCAGGACCAATCGTCCTCCTACTACCCCCAAGCTAGTGGCCAAGTAGAAGACGTTAATGGCATCTTAAAGAACATGATCCACAGGTTAGTAGGGAATCAAAAAACCCACTGGGATCGAATGTTATATCCTATGTTGTGGGCATACAAAACTTCAGTAAAAACAGCTACAGAATTTACACCTTTTCAACTAGTTTATGGCCTGGAAGCAGTTTTACCAATCAAGAGTCAGATCCCTTCCTTACAAATTGTTGTTGAACTCTTTCCTGGCACCACTGTCAAAGAAGAGTATCTGCTATAACTCAATCAACTAGATGAAACTCGTCGAGATGCCGAATTGGCACTCAAAGCCCACAAGCGTTGGGTCAAAGCCTAGTACGACAAAAAGGTCAAGCCTCGTTCTTACCAAGAGATGTTGGGTGTGAAGCCTGATTATCTTCTATATTCAAAGGTTTCAGCCAGATGTATACCCCAGGAAGACTGTACACCCCTCCACACGGGGGGGTGCGGGGATCCAGGGGGGTCTAGGGGCTAGCGATCCCTTGGCAGGGGTTCGGGGGCAGCGCCCCCGAAGCCAAAAATAGATGTAAAATTGCCTTGTAAAAGTCTAGTAATTTCTAGTCAATCTGGGCCATCCATTAAGCGAATGATCTGACGGTAGAAGTTATGTTTAATTTAGGGTTTTTTGCCCTATAAGGAAACCCCTCACTATATATGAGGGAATTGTATTATATCTATGTAGATCTGTATTCTGAATGAGAAAGAGAGAGGAGATTGAAAGCGAAGAGGGTGTTACAACAGATCTACTGTAGGTTGTATCTCTTTAGTTTGCTAGATAATATAATAAAAGAAGGACTGGTTGTTTCTCCATGGATGTAGCCCAAACTGGGTGAACCACATATATCTGTGTCTCTCTTGTTTTATGCATTTTTTGTGTTTATATTTCTACAATATTTTATGTGTTCCATTGCTCTGTAATATATAATTTTCTAACAACTAGTATCAGAGCCAAAGGTCTATTTGGCTGATAAACTCGCAGGAGAGAAGGGTTCCTGGTTCGAGTGGGAGCAATGGTGCAAGATGGTACGTTTAGGGTCGAAAAATTCAACGGCCAAAACTACCAGCTATGGAAGATGCAGATGGAAGATTATATGTATCAGAGATATTTGTACCTACCATTGAGCGTAAAGACAAAGAAGCCGACGAGTATGACAGACACAAAATGGGATATTCTGGACAGAAAAGCACTTGGAACAATATTATTGTGCCTAGCGGCGTCAATAGTGTTTAATATTTCAAAGGAAACAACAACACAGGGTTTAATGTCGACATTGGCCAAACTATATGAAAAACCTTCGGCCTCAAATAAGGTATTTCTTATGAAGCGTTTATTTAATATGAAGATGTCAGAATGTGGATCTATTGCAGACCATTTAAATTATTTTAATACAGTTACAAGTCAGTTAAGTTTTGTAGGGGTAAATTTTGATGATGAAATTAGGGCTCTGTTATTTCTGTGCTCATTGCCAGAAAGTTGGAATGGCTTAATTATGGCCATTAGTAACTCTGTCTCTAGATCTAGTACTTTAAAGTTTGATGATGTTGTGGGTGCAATCCTTAGCGAGGAAATGCGACGAAAAGCTCCGGTGAGACATCAGGTAATGCTTTGACTGTAGAGACTAGGGGAAGAAAAATGGAAAGAGGAAAGAGCTCTGGATATCCCAGTAAGTAAAGAAAAGGCAGATCCAAGTCCAGATCAGGGATAGTGTGCTAGAAATTCAGGAAGAAAGGACACCTGAAGAAATACTGCAAGAAACGAAAGGGAAAAGAAGGAGACTCGCAACAAGAAAACAATCATGAAGCGAATGTAACAGGTGATGTGTTGCAAGATGCTTTGATTCTTTC
This sequence comes from Pinus tabuliformis, assembly GCA_031772625.1. NCBI lineage: Eukaryota > Viridiplantae > Streptophyta > Pinopsida > Pinales > Pinaceae > Pinus > Pinus tabuliformis. The sequence continues at coordinate 1,373,949,093 of CM062804.1, read as the reverse complement.
ATTATAAAATATTATCGATGCCTAGGTGGTAGATTCAGGGGCCTCATTCCATGCCACACCTGATAAGAAACATTTTCATGATTATGTTCAAGGAGATTTTGGATAGGTTTGATTGGGTGATGATAAACCCTATAAAATCATTGGAATGGGTACAGTTTTCATAAAACAACAAAATGGAAATCAGTGGCTATTGAAGAAGGTAAGGCATGTTCCAGATGTTAACACTCGAATCTGCCTCAGGCTGAAGAAGGCAAAACTCGAGGCAACATCAAACCAAGCTCATCCTCGTAGCTAGCCCTACGAGGACAGGAGAGGGCTCTCTCCAGTCAATCTCGATAAGATGAGCAATCGGGTGCGAGATGACTAAAAATGTGAACTGATTTTAGGCTAGTAAATGGATAGGAAAAGGAGTAATTTGATAAATGACTGGATTTTCTGGGCAGCGTGGGATCGAGAATAGCATGAGCAGGGAGATTAAATCCGAGACACAGATTATCTCAGGAGCCAAGACAGGCAATAAATTTAGCATTCAATTTTGAGATTATATGGAATGAAAATAATGCTGAGAGGTTGACAAGGGCAATAGATGAATCCTTATCAAACAAAAGAAAACACAAAACATGAATACCTTCCCAAGGCAGAGCAGCAAACAGGATTCCAGGCGACCATGCAGCTACGAGCGCGTCCATTCTGTTTCAAGTAGGTTTCCACCACCCACGGCCTCCCCGATATCAAAATAACCAGGCACAGAAAACCGTCGTTACATACATTGTTGATCACGTCGATTCCCCCTAGAGGGATGGTCAGGTTGGTGTTATCTTCCCCTGTTTCCACATACGAAGGTTCCCCGATTGCTGCAAGGGCGTAAGAGAATCCCTTCCCTTTAGTGAAATTTGCATTTGGGTTCTGCTCGTATACTATTTCGGTTGACGGACTGACGGCTTGTTTTATGGCATCCAGAATGGTGGTTCCTACAGTTGTTGCTCCACAGTTGCCTTTCCGGCTTATAGTCCATCCTCCACACTAGTACCCCAGATTGTCCGCATGACTGCCTGCTACAAGTATCTTCGGAGCATTCTTGTCAAGAGGCGATAATGGCTTTTCAGGCATTTTCCCATTCTTCAAGAGAATGAGAGACTTGCGTACAGCTTCTCTGGCTAGCTCTCTATGTGCAAGATTGCCAACCATGCCCAATAAGGTGCGGTCTGTCATGGGCTGCTCAAACAAACCAGTGACAAATTTTACTCTTAGAATTCTCCTAACTACATCGTCTATTCTGCTCATGGAGATCGCACTCGAGTTCACTAGAGCTGTGAGCTCATCAATGTATGTTTGGAAGTTGAAAGGGACCATCACCATGTCAATGCCTGCATTGATTGAAGCAGAAATACTGTAGCTGTAGTTTGCCCCTGGTGGTGAGGTAATACTGTCTATTCCTTCCCAATCTGAAATGATGAATCCCTTGAATCCCATTGTGTTTTTCAAGATGTGAGTTAGAAGATAATGGCACACATGCATTTTCGCTCCGTTCCAGCTTCGAGTAAGATGCCATGATAGTGGATACTCCCTTTGCCAAGGCATCCACATATGGGCGCATGTGAACATGATAGAGTTCGTTGTAGCTTGCAACTGTATTGTCCTCATTGATCCTAATGTTTCAGCTTGGGGCTGTTTGAGAACGCCCTAGAGCTGGAAAATCCACGCATGGTATGATCTAGAGAAATTTCGAGCAAATTCAACCCTTTGGACTGTATGCGCTGCGCGCTCTGCCCAGTGCGCCGCGCTAGTGGTTTTTTTTGCACTGTGGCCGGGCTCACAGTGCGCCACGCGCCTCCTGTTATATGCGCTGCACTGCCTTCAAGTCACTCAGAGAACTATTCAATTCACTTAAATTGGTTTCTAATTTCCTCAATTCATCCTCACGCTTTTTAACTTTGGTCCCAAGTTGCTTCAAATCATTTTCCCATTTCGTCATCTCACTCATAAAAGTCTCAATGTACAATCTAACTTCATTCACCATAGTTTGATTACTTATTTGTGATTGACTTGCTATGCTCTCATCGTAAGCATGACAGATTGCTCCATCATTGAACGTTTGATCCGGAACACTAACAATCTCCAGCCGTGGATTTGGAAGAGTATCAACCTTAATATGCACAAAGAGCTCGGTATGCTAGGAATGGAAAGCTTTAAATTGCAACAGTCTAATGTCTTCTGGAAGCATAATTTTGGGCACCGTACACTTTCCCTGACTGAATTTGTATTGAACAGAACTCAGAGTATACAAATCAACTGTCAACATATGCTGGAAACCATCCATTTTGGAATCAAGATTCCCTTCGTCGTCAAAGATTCCAAACACAACATTCTTTAGAATAGAACCAGCATAAGAATGCTCTGGAATCGCGGATACAACTTTGAGCTCCCTTGATAGAAGGTTAAACTCTTTTTAAGCAAAATTTTTGTATCTGAGGACACACGAATGCAACCTCCAGCAACAGAGATTTCTTTACTCTGCCCTATGGCAATCAATGATGGATCTGCAAAATAGTAGAGGATTCCCAGGAGTATTGCAGTTCCACTCATTATTATCATGGACCTCTGGCAGATGACTCCGAGCATGCTGTACTGTTTAGCACCATAAGCTTGCCCACACATAGTCTGGACTGTTGCGCCATTCCAAGCATAATTCCATAGGCCAATCCTTGAATGGCCACACTAGCTATGGATGCTCCTGCAAGCTACAACTCTCCAAGATGATCAACAAACATTTGAGATATGGCAGAGGACATAAAATTAAAAACACTAACTATTATAGAAGGGGCAGGGAGAATCCATAGTTTCTTGGATTCAATAATGGCAACTTGAGCAACTTTGGACCAGGGAATATGTTCTTGAAATAACATTGATTCTATGAAGGCTGACTCCTCCTCAGACTTCTGCTGACTCTTGATATGCTCATGTTGAATCAATGGGTCCAAAAAAGATCAGCCCCATTGTGCTCCATGGCAAAATCCCAAATTAGTTTACAGGGCACAAATCGCAGTGGGATGTTTACTTTACTTCACTATTGTTCCTCCTGTTTACATAGACTGGTGGAGCTATTGAACCTAGCAAGATGACCAGGGTCTGTATTCGAAGTACTCCATGATGGAAGACTTTAAAATGAAAATTTATTACCAAAACAAATTTGTCGATTTCTTCTCCAAAACAGAGTTTTGGAGAAGGATCATTTTCGAGCATTACTTATGATGAAACTCTTGAAGTAAGAGACTTATTCAACCTCCCTCTGGCCTGTAAGGGTTATTTCACACTTCTGGAGACAAAACCCTGGACTCAAGAATTAAAATGACTCTTTTTTACCAAAATGGCATTTGATGACTGCAAATGATGAGAAATGAACCTTGGTGAATTAGACTCTGACAGAGGACTAACAAGACTGAGTCTAACACCAAATCTGAATAAAAATCTAATTTCAACAGGGCAGTGGGCAGGTGAAGGTTGCATAACTACTTTCACAGATAAAACCTGGAAGGTCACTAAAGGATCCCTGGTACGAGCGAAAGGAGAAAAGGTTGGTACATTGTATTTATGCAATGGTATTTCTAATTTTGTTAATGCTTTAACCTCTACAGGAGAAGATACAGCATTGTGGCATCATAGGCTCGGGCACATGAGTGAAAAGGGGATGCAGATTCTTCACTCAAGAATTTTTTTGCCAGGTTTGAAGCATGTTGATTTAAAATTCTGTGAAAATTGTGTTTATGGAAAAAAGAAGAGAGTCAGATTCCTTAGAGTTGGGAAAGAAAATAAGAGCAAAAAATTAGAGCTTGTGCATACAGATGTATGGGGACCTGCTCAAGTATCATCACTTGGTGGCTCTCGTTATTATGTTACTTTTATTGATGATGCAACTAGAAAAACCTGGATTTATTGTATTCGAAATAAATCTGATGTATTTAATACTTTCAAGAAATGGAAAGTTTTGGTTGAAAATGAGACAGGGAAAAGGTTTAAGTGTCTCAGATCAGATAATGGAGGTGAATATTGCAGCAAAGAGTTTGATAGGTACTATTCAGAAAATGGAATTCGCAGAGAGAAGATAGTTCCAGGAACACCACAAGAAAATGGTGTGTCAGAAAGGATGAACAGGACAATCATGGAGCATGCAAGGTGCATGAGATTGCATGCAGGATTGCCTTTACAATTTTGGGCAAATGTTGTAGATATTGTTGTTTATCTAATAAACAGAGGGCCTTCAAGTTCCTTGGATGGTGGTATTCCAGAGGAGGCATGGACAGGTAAAAAGGTAAACTACTCATTTTAAAGACTTTTGGTTGTGAAGCTTTTGTCCACATTAACAAAGAAAATAGAACAAAGCTTGAGGCAAAATCAAAGAAATGTACCTTTATTGGATATGGTGTTAATGACTTTGGTTATCGCTTATATGATTATGAAAACCACAAAATCATTAGGAGCAAAGATGTAAGATTCAATGAAAAGGTATTGTATAAGAATCAGTTGCAGGAAAAGAAACAGGAAAAAGAAAACAGAGAATACACATTGCTTGATGATATCACAGGAAAAGTGATGGTGCTTGAAAATCATAATGATCAACAGCCAAAACAAAAACCACAACAACAACAAGCACTTCAAACACCTGAAAGTGGTGTTAGAAGATCTACCAGGATAAGTAGACCCCATGAGCAATACTCTCCTTCATTATATTATGTACTATTGACTGATTTTGGTGAACCAGAATGTTATGAAGCAGCAGTGCAGGTAGAAACCAGGAAGAAGTGGGAGCAAGCCATGAAAGAAGAGATGGACTCCTTAGCACATAACCAGACTTGGGACTTAGTCAGGTTGCCTACAAGTAAAACAGCATTGCAGAATAAATGGGTTTACAGGCTGAAGGAAGAAGATGGAGGAAAACAGAGGTACAAAGCTAGACTTGTGGTGAAGGGGTTTGCACAGAAGAAAGGTATTGATTTTGATGAAATATTTTCTCCTGATGTTAAAATGACTTCAATTGGAACTATTTTAAGTCTAGTAGTAATTGAAGATTTGCATCTTGAGCAGTTAGATGTAAAGACAACCTTTCTCCATGGGGATTTGGAGGAAGAGATATATATGCAGCAGCCACAAGGATATGAGGTAAAAGGGAAGAAGAAACTAGTGTGCAGGTTGAAGAAGAGCTTGTATGGCTTAAAACAGGCTCCAAGTCAAAGGTATCTAAAATTTGACAGGTTTATGTTTGAACAAGGTTATACTAGAGGTCACTCTGATCATTGTGTTTATCTCAAAAGGAAAAATGATGGCAGCTATATTATATTCTTATTGTATGTAGAAGATATGCTTGTTGCAGGTTCTAACATGCAAGAAATAAATGTGCTAAAAAGGAAATTGGCAAACTCATTTGCAATGAAGGATTTGGGTGCTGCAAAACAAATCCTTGGTATGAGAATAACTAGAGACAAGAAGAATTACAAATTAACGTTGTCTCAAAGTGAGTACATAGAAAAGGTGTTGAAAAGGTTTAATATGCAGAATGCAAAACCAATTAGTATACCTTTAGCTAGCCATTTCAAATTAAGTAAGGAGGCGTGTCCCAAGACACAGGAAGAAATGGATCATATGTCTAAATTTCCATATGCATCAACAATTGGAAACTTAAAGTATGCAAAGGTCTACACAAGGCCTGATATTGCACATGTAGTGGGAGTTGTTAGCAGGTAGATGAACAATCCAGGAAAAGAACATTGGATGGCGGTGAAGTGGATTCTCAGGTATTTGAGATGTACCACAAATAAAGCATTATGCTTTGGTGGTTCAAACATTACTCTACAGGGATATGTTGATGCAGATATGGCAGGTGATAGAGATAACAGGAAGATCACAACAGGGTATGTGTTTACTATAGGTGGAACAATTGTCAGTTGGGTTTCAAAAATCCAAAGTTTTGTTGCACTTTCAACAACAAAAGCATAGTATGTCGTTGCTACAGAGGCTAGTAGAGAAATGATTTGGTTACAAAGTGTTGTGGGGAAAAATGCCTATGCAGGACGATCCTATCCACCTAAGGTGTGACAGTGCCTTAGCAACAAACAAGGACAGCTATTCTGGTTTCTTCCTTTATGAAATGTGAAAGAAGAGAGATAAATAGACTTACCGGTGTCTTCCGTTTGTCCCTCGATCCGGTCTCTCTTCTCTTTGGGAGTTCACAGCTACTTGCCTTCTCACTCGCCCAGCTTCAACAGGTTCATGCAAGATCAAAAGAGAACAGCTACTTGCCTTCTTGCTTGTCCAGCTTCAACGGGTTCCTGCAAGATCACAAGAGAACAGCTACTTGCGACAAGAGAAGAACACTACACAAAGACAGATATTCACATTCATAACTAGTTTAGGATTAGAAATAAACCAAATACACTAATGCAATCATACATCAAAGACACATCAGTATATAGGAGAAACCAAGATAGCTTTATTGATGAATAACAAGGTTCAGGAAGAGATACAACCCAGAGAGCTCCAATCCAGCATCTCCTTCCCAGCAAATGGAATTCCTATCTTCACCCCCTTCAAAGCATTAAGCACCCAATGATTCCAATCTCAAACCAACAGCAATTCTTTGCAATAACAAAATTCCAGCCTCTAGATCTCATGGAGGAGAGATCCATATATAGATGTTTGGAGAGAGGATGAGTCAGCTTGAGATCTGACTAGTGCCCTCTCCCTTTGTCAGTTCTTGATTCCACTTGGAGGTTCTTGCTTCCTCTTGGAGATTTGGAACCTCTTACTCATCACCAGTCGAATTCCTTGAGGCAAGTTTCATTTTGGAAGCTTCCTGGGTTTTGACACCTTGAGAAATGAACTTGCCACATGTCCACTCTCGTTCAGCGCAGGTAGCCAGTGTTCCCTTTGACATTCAACGCAGGTAGCCAGTGTTGGCTTTGACATTCAGCGCAAACAGCTAGTGTAGCCACTGAAATGATCCTGAATTGACTTGTTTTTGAGCAGTTTCTGGTGGAGAACTTCTGTGAATTGCTGTGGTTTGTTAGCCTTGTTCCTCTAGGGGTAGGAACAACATGTTTAGGGACTTTGGATCCCTTAGATTATGGACATTTCATGCTCAATGCTGTAAGGCACAAAAATGTCTATAACAGTTGCCCCCTAAAGTATGAGGCCGTTTATCGGGTGAAATGCTTTATCAGGGGGATCCGAAGTTTATCCAATGCTGGGAGGAGACCTGTAATAAGATACAATACAATACATTATTTTTCATACTGCTTTCATGATCTAGCTGAGGCGGGCATTCCCATGCTCAGCTTTATAAATTCATTTTTCTGTACATAGAACAGACAATCGTCTGGTGGTAGACTGATAATTTTGATGAAATTATCATCCTTTGAGTAGGATGATTATCTGTTGTAACGATGTACATGTCAATGTCTTTATCTTTCCTGAATATATATCGCAGCCCGGATGGATGAAACTAGATCCGAGGTCTTCAAACTCGTTCGATCTTCACTCTAAGTACAAGTCGATCCATGTGAGAAATGTTCTGAAGTCGAACATGGAAAGACATTGCTTGATTACCGGTCAATGATGTAAACCGTTAACAAGCGCGAGAGGAATCACCGATAATGATAATGACCCTCAAGGTACTGTAGTACAATTCACGTGGTGTGAATAAAGGACTTGGCGTCAAACACCACACAAAATCTTTCGGTCGAAGGTCATTGATGTATACCTGTCGCCGGAAGTGAGAAACTTGCCATTGAGGCATGCAAGCTTCAAAGCACTGAAGGGGTTGTTCCTAGATCAACTTCTTGGATAATGAGCTGATGTCGACAAGAAGCGATCCGTCAAAGGAGGGCCTTAATGAATCCCACATCAGTGACACGGAACGGAGCTAATGATTTTAATGGAGGTGAAAACGATCTGTGACATATGATTCAGGGTGGCGGTCATGAAAGGATGAAGGATAATGTATGGCAGTGGATGGGACACGGTTGACTTTTCTGAACGACTTCTCTTGAACATATGGTGACACTGATGCGATGGATTGGTAGAATTACCCCAAATATGGATGGTATGGCGAGACCATGGATGTGACCGGTGAATGAAACAACCCAACCCGATTGTGGTACGGAGGAAAAGTGTCATGTTCAAGAGCGACTTGCTACCATCAAAGTTTTCTTGAGTTTCTCCCAATTTTTCCCCAGTCATTGCTGACCAGTACCTCTTTATTTTTGTCAAGCTTGAGGAGGATAACATATGATTGTTCTATAACCTGCCCTTCGGGCAAGTCCATCGCTATGTTTTAACGAGCCTAGCGATAGTGAAACTCGTTCTCGTCTAAAGGCAAGTTTGTCGCTATTTAATGATTTTAACGAGTCTAACGACAAAGATAACTCAGTCCTTTTCATTTTTAGAGAGTCTGAAAAGGTACATAAAGTTAACTCCAAAAGTCCTTTTTCGTCATCTAATCCCTTAAGTCCGAAAAAGTATAAAACAATACAGAAGGGATGAGTTTTCGATAGTTTTAACGAGCCGAATAAAACAAGCGCTCGATCTTTTTGTGCAATAATCCCTCAGGTCCAAAAAGATTAAAATCTAGAGGAGGGATAGCACTTCCGATCGATTTAACGAGCTGGAAGGCCAAAACTCGACAATCTTTTCATATTTTACGAGTCAGTTGAAAAGAGCTTAAAGAAGACTCGTCTTTTGAGGAACGAGTGATAAACAGGGTTAGCAGCTAATTCCAGGTACAGGTTGGAATTTTCCAATCACGGCAGTGTCACAAGGATGGCTAGGTGAAATCACTCTTTGCAGCTGTTCCTCAAAATGGGTAAACAAACATATGGAGGTGAACGATCGGCCAAATGAAAAGTGGAGGTGACGGTGCAAACACGACCAAGGCTTTAATGGCTGATGATATTACATTCACGGTGGTTCTTTACCGGGTAGGTTCATTTTTTATTTTAAAATGAGCTTAAACGCTGGTGGAAACACTTGCTCATTGCTTATGTTTATTTTTTAACGAGCATGAAGTCCGCGTTAAAACTGCTCGGATCTTGCGTTTATTTTTTAACGAGCATGAACTGTGTGCTAAAACTGCTCGATGATAAGTTTGCATGCCCCCAGCATAATAACGCAAATCGAGGCGCATGCATATTGGTCACTATTTAAGCATAGTAACGCTTGAGGTACAACCCATTACGGGGTTGCGCCAGTGGAATTCCGTCATAATCCATTAACTCGTAGGCTCCTTTTGCTAACACTCGTTTAACAATATAGGGGCCCATCCATAAAGAATTAAATTTACCTGCTCCCAATTTATCGGATTCTTGGTCATAAAGCAAGACCAAGTCACCTTCTGAGAAGACACGGGGTTTGACATTTTTGTCGAACTACGCCTTGACTCGTTTCTTATGGGCTTTGTTAGCCAAAGCGGCATCATGACGGGTTTCATCCAATTGGATTAATTCCAAGAAACGAGCCTCTTCTTTCGAAGTTCCGGGGAGGAGATCAATTACGAGTTTAAGAGACGAGATTTCACACTGGATTGGCAAGACTGCTTCCAGGCCATACACCAGTTGGAAAGGTGTGAACCCGGTCGCATTCTTTACCGATGTTCGGTAAGCCCACAAGGCTGAGTACAGGATTAGGTGCCACCTTCTTTTGTGAACCCCGATCATCCTTTGCAACATACGCTTCAGGACCTTGTTGATTGCTTCAACTTGTCCGTTGGCTTGTGGATAATACGGGGTAGAGCTGTCGTGAGATAGCCCTAGCTTGGCAGCTAATTCAACCATCATGCGATTGCGAAAATGCGACCCATGATCTGTAACTATGGCCTGTGGTACGCCGAACCTGGCAACTACATGATCAAAAAAGAAAAGGGCAGTTGTTTCACCAGTGTTATCTAATGTAGGCATTGCCTCGGCCCATTTGGTAAAATAGTCAACAGCGACTATAATATACCCATGCCCCCCAGTCGAGGTGGGGTTACATGTCATGAAATCGATGCCCCATTTGGCGAAAGGCCCAACAGCAATTATTGGCTGTAAAGGTGTGGGTGGTCTTCTGGTTTTGCTATCAAAAATTTGACAAGCATGGCAACTTCTGACTGTGGTTATGCAATCTTTGAACATGGTTGGCCAGAAGTATCCTGCTCATAAGATTTTCTGTGTTGTAGCATATCCAGATTGATGCCCCCCACACGTGCCTGAATGACACTCATTCAGGGCTTTTTCGGCCTCTTCATGGGTGAGGCACCTCCTCAGAACTGTATCGATACCACGACGGTAAAGTGTATCACCGACGATCATGTAGTCTTTCGCTTGGTATCGTATACGTTTCTGTTCTGAGTGAGAGGTGTCAGGCCTGAATTTTTGGGTTTGGAGATAAATTATTATATCTCCATACCACTCATTGCTTGCAGATATTAGAAACAAACTTTCGTCCATGATTAATTCTTCGGATGTTTCATCGTTGGACGACGATGGGAGATCGCACAATAATTCTGCGAAAACTAAAGCTTTCTTTGATTTGGATTTTACAAATTCCAGATCAAACTCTTGAAGGATCGCTATCCATTTTGAATACTTGCCCCCCAGCAACTGTCGCGACAATATATAAGTCATGGGGTTGCAATCTGATAGAATGGTAGTTTTCTGAAAGAGGACATAATGTCGAAATCTTTGTATCGCTTGAACAACAACGAGTGCTAGCTTTTCAACATAAGAATATTTGCTTTCTGTATCATTCAAGTTTTTACTTAAATAATATATAGGATGTTCAATTCCATCGACTTCTTGAACTAAAACCATCGCAATGGTCGTATCTGCTGCAGCCAGATACAGGTTAAAATCTCTTTGATAGTCCGGGGCATACATTAATGATGCTTTTACTAGAGAATCTTTCAGAGCATCAAAGGAAGCTTGCGCCACCTGATCCTAGACAAAAGGTACATCCTTTTTCAAAAGACGAGTATAACCTTTAGCAAGTTCTGCGTAATTTGGAATGAACCTCCTCAGAAAGTTTGCTTTCCCTTGGAGTTTCTGAATCTGAAGCAAATTTGAAGGTGGAGGCAAATTGATGATTGCCTGAACCTTGCAAGGGTCGAGACGAATCCCATCCTTAGAGACTACAAAGCCAAGTAAACGACCAGAACCGACGCAAAACACACATTTGTGTGGATTGAGTCTTATCTTGTAGTGTCGGCAACGTAGAAATATCGCTCTTAAATGCTGCGGATGATCAGTCCGCTTTCGCGAATGAGCCGGAAGGTCGTCGAGATATGGTTGAACGATGTTCTTGATGTCATGGAAGGCATAATTCATTGCCCTCTGAAACGTCGCCCCTGCGTTCTTTAAACCAAAGGGTAATTTTCGATAAGCGAATGTGCCCCACGGACAGATGAATGCAGTCTTTGACTAGTCCTGTGGGCGGATATTTATTTGATTATACCCGGAAAATCCATCCATGAATGAAAAGATTTCACATCCGGCGCATTCATCAATTATCTGGTCGATGAAGGGTGTAGGGTAGTTGTCCTTCGGACAAGCTTGGTTTACATCCCTATAATCGACACACACTCTAATTGTCCCTTGTTTCTTCATAACAGGGACAATGTTCGATACCCAATCGGTTAGAGGAACCGGGTAGATGAAACCAGCATGGAGAAGCTTTTCAACTTCTGCTTTAATGGCAGCGGCTTTCTTGGGGTGCACCTGCCGAAGCCGTTGTCTTACTGGTTTGACATCAGGATACATCTTAATTTCATGTTCAACGATACTCGAGTCAATGCCTGGCATTTCATCATATGACCAAGCAAAGACATCTCTGAATTCGCGAAAAAGAGCGTTATATATTTCCAGTTCTGAAGGAGAACAACCTTTGCCAACATAAATATTCTCTACAACATTTGTTTTAGTCGAGATATTTATGGCTATAGTCTCTTCAATATTGGATAAGTTTCACTCGGAATCCACCGTATTTACAGTGTTTGATAGGAATTCAAAAACTGAAGGGTGATAAAGGTCATGTTGAGTATCTTCTTCATATTTTGGAAGAAGGGAACGATGGTGGCAATCACTCCATGGTGCTCCCTCAATCAACATTGATTGTAGGATTCCTTCGTCAGTCCCATGTACTTTCGACCAAGGATCTAATGGGGTACCATATTCTCTAGACCTATCTACCCAAACGCTTGATGAGCGTTGATTTGGGTTTGCCTCCCATGCTCGAAACATTGATTGCTACAATATTTCTATAGGGCTTGGGGGCAAAACCATTGCATGATCCATGTCGATATCATCTTCTGAGATCTTCATTGAAGATATCATGTTGCAGGCTCCTACCAACGCTACTTCTCCTATATAGATTGGAGGTGGAAGTGCGAAAGTTCCCATTAATGTGGGGTCTTTTAGTAGGCCTACTCCGATATCTTGAAGCGAATGGTTGCTTCCATGGATCATGGGAATGCTTCCTGTAACTTGTGAACCATTAGGGAGGAAGTCTTGTTGGTCGACGATCGTAATCCCTCCTTGAAAAGGGAATGCGATCTTCCTAAAATAAGTCGACACAACGGCTGCCATGGCATAGATCCATGGTCTTCCTAGTAGGATGTTGTAGTCAAGATTTCCATCGATGACTTCAACATCTATTTCTACTGTTTTTCCCCCCATTTCAACCTTCAAGTTATTAAGGATACCGCACGAGGTATAGGTCCTTCCGTCGAATGCTTTCAATGTCGTCGAAGATCGCGACAAGGCCGGAGACCCTAAAGTTTTCCAGCAACTCATCGACATAATACATTTAGATGCCCCCTCATCAATAATTGTTCGGTGAACAGTTTTATTGAGGGCTTTCACTTGAATAAGGAAAGCTAGTTGAGCTGGTAACTGAGGATCGTATCCTTTGTGGTCGAAGGATACAAGATTGGAATCCTTAGGATCAACCCCACCAATAGCCGATAACAAAGCCTGCCTTTGGGATGGGCAAATTTGTAGTACTCAAGAGTCGACATAGCGGATGGCGATTGGGCCAAATCTTCCACTATGTTATAATGCTGCGCCGCTTTGGCGCGAGGATTAAATGTCGACTTGTGTACTACTCCCTTTGGTGGTTTTATTGTTAATTCAGGAATGATGGGCGATACAACTTCTGTCGAAGTTGTTGTCGAACTACTTGGTTGATCTTTACCTTTGTCGTTCCACAGCTGCGGATTCCTGTAATCTTTGTTCCTTGTCGAAATCAAAGCATCATTCTGCTGTTTTGAAACCGGCAACATGAGCACTTGCGACGGGGAAGCATTTCCACTATCAACCAGATTTTGACCTGGATTGGGAAACGGATCAGTTAACACAGCTGAGGTTTGCGAACTTTTGAAGAACCGTCTAAGCTCAGCTTTGTATGGACAATCGACTGTCCAATGATCCTCGTCACATATCATGCATGGACTTTTTGGTTTCCCTTTCCTAGGAGGGTTTGAAGAAGTTTTTCCAGGGGATGACTCACCCTGTTTCTTCTTCTTCCCTTTGTTTTGCTTCTTCTTGCTTCCTGGTTGATTGGTTTCTTTGCCCTTATATGCTGATACGGCATTTACTTCCGAAGCAAGAATTTCTTCTTTTGCATTTTGATCTGAATTCTTACGGGCTTTCTTAGAAGAAGCCTTTGTCGATTTCGCGTTTGCCGTGCCAATCACACCATCGCCGGCATGAGAGTCACTATTTGATTTAGGAGGAGGAGGAATTGAGAATTCCGGTCTAGGGGCGTCAGGTATTTTGTCGTAGAGCGTGCCAGACTAAGTCTAGATATTGTGCACGAGCAATAACTTGCTCCTCCGTTACGACTCCCCCCTTGGCCACATCTTCCGTTATGGCAGGAAGTAACGACTTGATAAACCATTCAGCTAATAACTGATCGGGAACATACGTTTTTACCATCCTACGACGACGTCGCCACTCATGTATATGATCAGATATGTGAGTGGTTGTTGTCTGTTTGAAGTTGGTTAAAATTTCTATTCCTGTTTCATACCTTATCGGTAATTGAAAATGGGTTAAGAAAGTCGTGGCTAGGGAGCTGAAATTGTCGAACGAGGCTCTAGGTAATTCAATACACCATTTTGCCACTGGACCCGTTAACGTCCTCTGGAAAAGGCGAAGCCTTATCGAATCATTGTTTAGGGTGTTTGATGAACACCACAGATGAAAATTCATCACGTGATTCGATGGGTCTTCACCTGGATTTCCATTAAATTTAGGAATGTCCGATGGAAGTTTGTGAGGAATTGTTGGCCACCAAGGGGCGTAAGCAATCGGATCGTTGGTTAACCGATGTAAATCGGGTAACTCTAAAGTTGCCACGAATGGTAACTGTTGATTCAGGTTAGGTGAAGCATACCTAGGGTACGATGGAATCGCCTGAGCAGTGGGCCTTTGCATACCAGCATAATGTAATTGATGTTGGTATGACTGATACGGTTGGTGGACTTGACCACTGTAAAGCGGTTGGTTTTGACCATTTTGAATATACGGTTGTCCACTGTTCGCAAAGATCTGCTGCTCAGAACCTTGGTACACTTGCTGGAATTGCGGTTGTTGGTATTGCACCAGCCACGGTTGTGAAGCCATGTTCTGTTGCGCTATACTAACCGTTGGACCAAGGTGTGGGGTGATTGTACCTGTTTGGACCTGTTTCGCCCCACCAGTTGGCGATTGTGGTTGTGTCACAGGGTCAAGGGGCTGTTGCATTACAACCTGAGAAATCTGAGGTTGACATACAACAGGCAATGTTTGAACTTGCGACACTATCACAATAGCCGGTGTGGTCGGGATGTTCGACATAGGTACACATTGTTGCATAGAATACACAACCCTTGGTTGTTGAGGTAGCATAGGTACCCAACCACTTGATGTAACTCCAGTATAACCTGAATACTGTTGTGAACTCCCATATGGATACCCTCCCGGAGGGGGTAATGAAAGGGCATACTGCCCCCCATACGGTAGCAATCCGGAACTCAAGGGGATTGTTTGTCCTTGGGGACTGGATTGCCCAAATTGACCTCCAAATGGATCAATCTGGCGAGTTTCAACATAAGAGTTGCCGGATATTATTCCGGATGAACAAACTGGAACAGACCACACTGTCGAAATAGTCCCTTGGTGGACTCCTTCTAGCGGTTGTGAGCTAGTCAGGACAGATGGTATGCCGGCAAACATTGTCGGAGTGACGGCAGGGGCTTCTGCTGTCGCTGTGTCATTCGACACAGTCCTAGATGTTGACGGTTGTTCAGACATTTTGAGTCTATCCAATAGATTGCCTAGCGATTCTACAGGAACTTCCACTGGTGATAGACTAACTTCTGATGTAGAAGGAAATAGAGTGACCCCTACTCCAAAATGTGTTGGAGTACTTGCTTGCGGCTCCTCTACAATTTCCTCTATCTCAATCAAACCAGGTGGAAGAGGAAGACCGTCAGGTCCATAAAATATTTCTGGTGCCGAAGAAGGGGTTGAATCGACAGCGACAGTTGTTTGAGGAGCAAGACTCTCTGAACCGGTTACAGATGGAACTGGTTCAGTAACGCAAGTATTTGCTCCCAGACTAGGATCAGTGTTACTGTCCCTCTGTGGCTGTTGAAATTCTTCTATAGAGGCAGGTTTTCCAGAAATGTTTGGAGTAACCGAAATCTCAGATGTCGTTGGAACACTTGTTCTAACTTTGATAGGAGATTTCGGTTAAACGAGTTTGCTTTGTCCGTACTATTTTCGATTCCGGAGACAAAGACGGTTGACTCGTAAGCCTCCGCGAACGACGGGGTTTCAATTGACTTTCTTCCACGATTGCGGATTACTCGATCAACCAAAATACAAAAGGGGAAAGTGTGTTTCCGAATTAAATGAAATTTTTTTAGACGCTTTTAGACACAACTTGCTTTTTCACTTTTAAAGAGTCGAGAAAAAGCTAAAGATGACTCTAGTCTCCTTCGATGTTTTAACGAGCCCGAAGTGACAAATGGTCGGATGGACTTTTTCTGTTATAGAGTCTGAAAAAGGCCAAAAGGAACTGCTCTGGAGTTCTAGGCAGAGGGTGTGCCAAATTTTTCGCAAAACCGCAGAATACTTTTTAGGGTACAGGCGGTCGATCTTCCTGAATGCTGTGTTCAGTGCATTGCGATCAGTAGGCCGGCCGACACGGCTTCCTAAGGATAAAGTTTTATGCCTATAGGGGTCTCCCAATATATACGCGACGGTACGTGGGAGCACAATTCGTACTGGCGCTATCGTCCCTCAGGAGGAATCACCCACCATCCACGAGATCGACAGTCACCAGGTTTTATGACGCCGGAACACGTCTCTAGCCTAGACCTTTATGTTGTGCGTTATGTTGCAAAGCGTTGTTAAGTTCATTCAATTTATTTTAGGTTGATCTTTTTAGAATTTTGCCTTTCAAGGTTCACCACAAGATGTATGATACAATTCCTAAATGCAGTCTAAAGATGATAAGCAAGCTTTATATCTTTTCAACCTTGAAAATCCTAGCTACTAAGGGAAAAGAAAGACACCATCTTTTCTCAAAGAGCAATCAGCACACTCTAATGCACTTTTCCTAAATCAAGCATGCAAACTATCAAATGCAAATGCACAATGCAAGTTTTTGTTTTCCGCTTTCTTAGTATTGATGCCTACAAAGAAAGATTTTTGTACAACTTTGAATTTGCTTTTAAATGACAAGTACAAACAAGTTTACTTTTTCGAAATCAGAGAGGGTAGAAGAGATTACAACACTTAACGATTTTCGAAATGAATACTTGTTTCTACACTTAAAAGAGACAAACTCAAACCAATAAGCAAAAGCAAATGTATAATCAACTGTAAACAGCCAATGAACTCTCTCCTAAGATCACAATCAAGAGATCTGAATCAAGGGCTACAGGATGATTATTTCACTCATGCAAAGGAAAACTGTAAATGATGTCACAAACACATAAAAACACTCACAGTCTTTTTGTACAAAAGGAGGCGGAATTTAAGCAGAGAAAAGGAGTTATCAGACTGGTACCTATGCTGGTTACAGGCTGCAAAAATCAGAGATCAAAACAAGGCAAAACAGAGCAGAGAACCCCAGCTGCACAAGGGCAAACTGGTTCAGTGCAACCTCAACACAGGGGTTTTGACATTCAGCGCAGGTAGCCTTCACGGGACCTGCGTTGAAATGCAGAATCCCTTCACTGGGTCTGCGCTGAAGGAGAAACTCTCGTTTCTCACTGGTTCTGGGTCACAGATTGCTATTTAATCTACTGTTTCAGGCCAAATAAAAGCAACAAGCAAGGTGCAATCAAAGGGATGCTTTGAGGGAGTACTAAGATCTATCACAAAGGATCATCAAATCATTTGTGAGTCCATTGTTCAGATCATAGACAAGTCCAGTGATTGGATCAAAGCAGCAACTGTCTACTTTGCATCTGGGAATAGCAAATGCAGTTCGATTGTTGTTGTCAAGTCTATGAAACAAACAATGATAGAAACACAAATAAAATGACTAAACAAATGTCCCCAGCGGAGTCGCCAATTTGTTGTGGGGAAAAATGCCTATGCAGGACGATCCTATCCACCTAAGGTGTGACAGTGCCTTAGCAACAAACAAGGACAGCTATTCTGGTTTCTTCCTTTATGAAATGTGAAAGAAGAGAGATAAATAGACTTACCGGTGTCTTCCGTTTTTCCCTCGATCCGGTCTCTCTTCTCTTTGGGAGTTCACAGCTACTTGCCTTCTCACTCGCCCAGCTTCAACAGGTTCATGCAAGATCACAAGAGAACAGCTACTTGCCTTCTTGCTTGTCCAGCTTCAACGGGTTCCTGCAAGATCACAAGAGAACAGCTACTTGCGACAAGAGAAGAACACTACACAAAGACAGATATTCACATTCATAACTAGTTTAGGATTAGAAATAAACCAAATACACTAATGCAATCATACATCAAAGACACATCAGTATATAGGAGAAACCAAGATAGCTTTATTGATGAATAACAAGGTTCAGGAAGAGATACAACCCATAGGGCTCCAATCCAGCATCTCCTTCCTAGCAAATGGAATTCCTATCTTCACCCCCTTCAAAGCATTAAGCACCCAATGATTCCAATCTCAAACCAACATCAATTCTTTGCAATAACAAAATTCCAACCTCTAGATCTCATGGAGGAGAGATCCATATATAGATGTTTGGAGAGAGGATGAGTCAGCTTGAGATCTGACTAGTGTCCTCTCCCTTTGTCAGTTCTTGATTCCACTTGGAGGTTCTTGCTTCCTCTTGGATATTTGGAACCTCTTACTCATCACCAGTCGAATTCCCTGAGGCAAGTGTCATTTTGGAAGCTTCCTGGGTTTTGACACCTTGAGAAATGAACTTGCCACATGTCCACTCTCGTTCAACGCAGGTAGCCAGTGTTCCCTTTGACATTCAACGCAGGTAGCCAGTGTTCCCTTTGACATTCAGCGCAAACAGCCAGTGTTGCCACTGAAATGATCCTGAATTGACTTGTTTTTGAGAAGTTTCTGTTGGAGAACTTCTGTGAATTGTTGTGGTTTGTTAGACTTGTTCCTCTAGGGGTAGGAACAACATGTTTAGGGACTTTGGATCCCTTAGATTATGGAAATTTCATGCTCAATGCTATAAGGCACAAAAATGTCTATAACACAAAGGTTTTTGGATGAATTGGGTAAGAAGCGGGAGTTGGGAAGGTTATACAATGATAGCTAGAGTGCCATACATCTTGCAAAGAACTCAGCATTTCATTCTAGGACTAAACACATACAACTCAAATACCATTTCATACGATCAGTGTTGGAAGATGGAGATTTGAAGTTGGAAAAGATACACACTAACCAGAATCCTGTAGATATGTTAACAAAAGTTGTAACCAGGGAGAAACTGGGAATCTGCTTAGTTTCAATTGGTCTTCAAGTATGATGAAAAATATGAGAAACAACGAGGTCCAAAGTGGAGTCAGTGTAAAGCAAATGAACCAACAGTGGAGTTGCTATAAGCAGTCTCCAAGTGGGAGATTGTTGGGTGTGGACCCTGATTATCTTCTGTATTCAAAGGTTTTCAGTCAGATGTATACCCCAGGAAGACTGTACACCCCTCCACGCGAGGGGGTGCAGGGGGGACTTGTCCCCCCCACGGGGGTAAATCCCCCCCAGCTGGGGGGTCTGGGGGCCAGCGGTCCCCTGGCGGGGATTTGGGGGCAACGCCCCCAAAGCCAAAAATAGATGTAAAATTGCCTTGTAAAAGTCTAGTAATTTCTAGTCAATCTGGGTCGTTCATTAGGCGAATGATCTGACGGTATAAGTTATGTTTAACTTAGAGTTTTTTCCCTAGAAGGAAACCCCTCACTATATATGAGGGAATTGTATTGCGTCTATGTAGATCTATATTCTGAGTGAAAAAAAGAGAGGAGATTGAGAGCGAAGAGGGTGTTACAACGGATCTACTGTAGGTTGTATCTCTTTAGTTTGCTGGATAATATAATAAAAGAATGACTAACTGTTTCTCCGTGGATGTAGCCCAAACTAGGTGAACCACGTATATCTGTGTCTCTCTTGTTTTATGCATTTTCTGTGTTTATATTTCTGCAATATTTTATGTGTTCCATTGCTCTGTAATATATAATTTTCTAACAAGAGGGAGATCTTGTTTTACTCTATGATAAAAGAAACGACCTCTTGGGGGAAGGAGCATAACAGGGTATGTGTTTACTATAGGTGGAACAATTGTTAGTTGGGTTTCAAAAATCCAAAGTGTTGTTGCACTTTCAACAACAAAAGCAGAGTATGCTACAGAGGCTAGTAAAGAAATGATTTGGTTACAAAGGTTTCTGGATGAATTGGGTAAGAAGCAGGAGTTGGGAACGTTATACAGTGATAGCCAGAGTGCCATACATCTTGCAAAGAACTCAGCATTTCATTCTAGGACTAAACACATACAACTCAAGTACCATTTCATACGATCAGTGTTGGAAGATGGAGAGTTGAAGCTGGAAAAGATACACACTAGCCAGAATCCTACAGATTTGTTAACAAAAGTTGTAACCAGGGAGAAACTGAGAATCTGCTCAGTTTCAATTGGTCTTCAAGTATGATGAAGAAGATGAGAAACAACAAGGTCCAAAGTGGAGTCAGTGTAAATCAAATGAAGCAGCGGTGGAGTTGCTATAATCAGTCTCCAAGTGGGAGATTGTTGGGTGTGGAGCCTATTTATCTTCTGTATTCAAAGGTTTTGAGTCGGATGTATACCCGAGGAAGACTGTACACCCCTCCACATGGGGGGTGCGGGGGGGACTTGTCCCCCCCACAGGGGTCCGGGGGCCAACGATCCCCCGACGGGGGTTTGAGGGCAGCGCCCCCGAAGCCAAAAATAGATGTAAAATTGCCTTGTAAAAGTCTAGTAATTTCTAGTCAATCTGGGTCGTTCAATAGGCGGATGATCTGACGGTAGAAGTTATGTTTAATTTAGGCTTTTTTTCCCTAGAAGGCAACCCCTCACTATATATGAGGGAATTGTATTGCGTCTATGTAGATCTATATTCTAAGTGAGAAAGAGAGAGGAGATTAAGAGCGAAGAGGGTGTTACAGCGGCTCTGTTGTAGATTGTATCTCTTAAGTTTGCTGGATAATATAATAAAAGAAGGACTGAGTGTTTCTCCTTGGATGTAGCCCAAATTGGGTGAACCACGTATATATGTGTCTCTCTTGTTTTATGCGTTTTTTGTGTTTATATTTCTGCAATATTTTATGTGTTCCATTGCTCTGTAATATATAATTTTCTAACAAGAGGGAGGTCTTGTTTTACTCTATGATAAAAGAAACGACCTCTTGGGGGCAGGAGCACAACAGGGTATGTGTTTACTATAGGTGGAATAGTTGTCAGTTGGGTTTCAAAATTCCAAAGTGTTGTTGCACTTTCAACAACAGAAGCAGAGTATGTTGCTGCTACAGAGGCTAGTAAAGAAATGATTTGGTTACAAAGGTTTCTGGATGAATTGGGTAAGAAGCAGGAGTTGGGAAAGTTATACAGTGATATCCAGAGTGCCATACATCTTGCAAAGAACTCAGCATTTCATTCTAAGACTAAACACATACAGCTCAAGTACCATTTCATACGATCAGTGTTGGAAGATGGAGAGTTGAAGTTGGAAAATGTACACACTAGCCAGAATCCTACAGATATGTTAACAAAAGTTGTAACTAGGGAGAAACTGAGAATTTGCTCAGTTTCAATTGGTCTTCAAGTATGATGAAGAAGATGAGAAACAGTGAGGTCCAAAGTGGAGTCAATGTAAAGCAAATGAAGCAGCGGTGGAGTTGCTATAATCAGTCTCCAAGTGGGAGATTGTTGGGTGTGGAGCCTGATTATCTTCTGTATTCAAAGGTTTTCAGCCGGATGTATACCCCAGGAAGACTGTACACCCCTCCACGCGGGTGGGACTTGTCCCCCCCACGGGGGTCCGGGGGCCAGCGATCCCCCAGCAGGGGTTCGGGGGCAGTGCCCTCGAAGCCAAAAATAGATGTAAAATTGCCTTGTAAAAGTCTAGTAATTTCTAGTCAATCTGGGCCGTTCATTAGGCGGATGATCTGACAGTAGAAGTTATGTTTAATTTAGGGTTTTTTGCCCTAGAAGGCAACCCCTCACTATATATGAGGGAATTGTATTGCGTCTATGTAGATCTATATTCTGAGTGAGAAAGAGAGAGGAGATTGAGAGTGAAGAGTGTGTTACAGCAGATCTGCTGTAAGTTGTATCTCTTCAGTTTGCTGGATAATATAATAAAAGAAGGACTAGCTGTTTCTCCATGGATGTAGCCCAAACTGGGTGAACCATGTATATCTGTGTCTCTCTTGTTTTATGCATTTTCTGTGTTTATATTTCTACAATGTTTTGTTTTCCATTGCTCTGTAATATATAATTTTCTAACAAGAGGGAGATCTTATTTTACTCTATGATAAAAGAAACGACCTCTTGGGGGTAGGAGCACAACAGGGTATGTGTTTATTATAGGTGGAACAGTTGTCAATTGGGTTTCAAAAATCCAAAGTGTTGTTGAACTTTCAACAACAGAAGCAGAGTATGTTGCTGCTACAAAGGCTAGTAAAGAAATGATTTGGTTATAAAGGTTTATGGATGAATTGGGTAAGAAGCAGGGGTTGGGAAGGTTATACAGTGACAGCCAGAGTGCCATATATCTTGCAAAGAACTCAACATTTCATTCTAGGACTAAACACATATAGCTCAAGTACCATTTCATACGATCAGTGTTGGAAGATGGAGAGTTGAAGCTGGAAAAGCTACACACTAGCCAAAATCCTGCAGATATGTTAACAAAACTTGTAACCAGGGAGAAACTGAGAATCTGCTCAGTTTCAATTGGTCTTCAAGTATGATGAAGAAGATGAGAAACAGCGAGGTCCAAAGTGGAGTCAATGTAAAGCAAATGAAACAGCGGTGGAGTTGTTATAATCAGTTTCCAAGTGGGAGATTGTTGGGTGTGGAGCCTGATTATCTTCTATATTCAAAGGTTTTCAGCTGGATGTATACCCCAGGAAGACTGTACACCCCTCCACGTGGGGGGGTGCAGAGGGGACTTGTCCCCCCCACGGGGGTCCGGGGGGGTAAATCCCCCCCGGCTAGGCGGTCTGGGGGCCAGCGGTCTCTCGGTGCTACCTCCAAAGCCAAAAATAGATGTAAAATTGCCTTGTAAAAATTTAGTAATTTCTAGTCAATCTGTGCCGTTCATTAGGCGGATGATCTGACGGTAGAAGTTATGTTTAATTTAGGGTTTTTTTCCCTAGAAGGCAACCCCTCACTATATATGAGGGAATTTTATTGCGTCTATGTAGATCTATATTCTGAGTGAGAAAGAGAGAGGAGATTGAGAGCGAAGAGGGTGTTACAGTGGATCTGTTGTAGGTTGTATCTCTTCAGTTTGTTGGATAATATAATAAAAGAGAGACTGGCTGTTTCTCCGTGGATGTAGCCCAAACTGGGTGAACCATGTATATCTGTGTCTCTCTTGTTTTATGCGTTTTCTATGTTTATATTTCTGCAATATTTTGTGTTCCATTGCTCTGTAATATATAATTTTCTAACAAGAGGGGGATCTTGTTTTACTCTATGATAAAAGAAACGACCTCTTGGGGACAGGAACACTTCAACCCTTATGGCTCGGTCCATATGTTGTCACGAAGGCCCTCCCAATAGGGGCATATGAAATTCAGGACTGGGAAGGCATCCCCATCGTTGAGCCCCGAAATTGGATATATATGAAACGTATTATGACTAGTACCGCACTAGGCATGTGCTTTGTAATATTATGTATTTATAAGTTTTACTTATTTTTTGTGTGACTGGATGTTTTTGGTATTTTTTGAAGTAGTTGTCTCATACATATTTCTCGTTGTGCAGATGTCTTCATTACCCTTAGCATACGTAGGATACACGGATGGTGTCAGTCGTCACACACGGCACATTGCATCAGCTGCTTGGGTCATTTACACACCTGAGTTGGAACTACTTTGTTCCAGGGGAGTCTTTCTTGGTACTGCCACCAACAATATTGCTGAGTATATGTCTGTAATTTCACTTCTCATTGAAGTATCATCTCAGGACATCTCCAATCTGGTGGTCAGGTTAGACTCTCAGCTTTTCATTATGCAATTGACAAATCATTATCACATTCGTAATCCAATCTTGTTACGTCATTATTTAAGGGTACGAATCTTGGAACGTCAATTTGAATTTATTACATATGAACACATTCTTTGAGAATTTAATACAATTGATGACTCATTGGAAAACTATGTGTTAGATTGGCATTTATCTCATTTATTATAGATACATGTATGAAAGTAAATATTTACATAGTTAAAAATTTACAAAAAACACTTAAAAAACATTTACATCATAAAATACAAATATATATATATATATTGAATCCAGTCTTTTACATCAGAAAATTTCCCAAAACTTGGGTGTTTTTAAGTACAAAATGGCTACTAAGCCTAGCTATACACACGCGTTGTCTATACCATGCACCTGCTAACAGAGCCTACTGCTCATGGAAAGGAAATACAGCTCTAGCTATCCTCCGAAGAGGAACCAGAAACCGCTCAGGCACACCAACCGTGTGTCGCTGCATGTGAGCAGGAATCTCCCTCATAGGAAGGGGGGAACACCCATACTCAGTCCTTTGAGGTTCCTCAGAACCTCGCGAAGACTCTGAGCATCACCCCCACCTTTGGGTAGTTGGCCACCTCGCCTCACTTGGTGAGGCTCGCCTACAGGTTGCACCGGTGCCACATCTGTGTCAAGCAAAAAGCTTCATGTCAGTACTTGTTCACCCATAAAATCAACAAAAACATAACATAAACATTCAAAAGCTTAAAAATACTTTAAGTACTCTCAAATAAACCTTCTTACCTTGAGGCCCCTAGTTTGTACCAGGTGGCAAGATCAAGTCAGGATCACCTGTGAAGTCCATGCCCTCATAGGCATAATCATCTATCATCACGATCTAACCACTGAGCCATTCGAAGAAATCCTCTTCGAAAAAATGTTGGATGGGTCCCCCTCTAGTGTGAGGATCGAGAGATGCCCATCGCCTCTGCCTAGGCTCTCTCGGATCAAGTGGACCTAAACTCATCCGTGGTCACATAACTGGCACCCTCTCAAGTATAAAGGATACAATGAGAGTACCGTACCCAAAACTCTGTTGGGTCTGGGTCTTACATGCAGTCAACTCCGCCTTCAGCTGACGAAGCACCGCCTCACACCAATTGAAGATCTACGGTTGAACACAATCAATGGCAAGCAATAGTTGGGCCTTTTTTGCAACATGGGGACTTTTAGACCCCACCAAGCACACAATCATCCATAATATAGCCCTCATAGACCTGGATCTAATCCGCTCTATAGGGACCCTGTTGCTCACAAGTCCGCTCTCAGGAATACAATAAGCTCAGACCAACTCTAAAGTGGATCGGGGATCGGTCCTACCACTGATCAAGTTTGCTCATGCTCCTCTGCATGACAAACCTGTCATAAAATAGATGTCATCTCGGTCAATTGCAAGCTCATGGTCCTCGATCCTAAACACCCCTTGGTGTTCATCCCAATGCTGAATGATCCAGCTCAAAATTTCCTCCTGACCTTTCATCAAGTCCAGTTGTGCATATTTCATCAAACCATATCGAAGCAATGCAAGTATACAAGTTGGATCATTTCACATAAGTAATTCCTGTCGATCATGGGCCCATTCTCTCCATAAATTAGTCATGACTGATCAAAACTTGCACAAATCAACCCAAAAATTAGTGCAAATGGGGCAAAAAAGCTTGGGAAATCACTTGCTGGGGTTTAGAGTGTGCCCTCATGCACTAACACCCCCCTTTGTGGAAATCAATGAGGACTAACGCCCTCCTCCGGGTCGTAAAGTGCGTTTAACGCTCCCTATATACCTAGAAGGGGGCGTTAGTCACAGTTAATGAACTAGGGCCTCCAAAATCTCTAAAATCCACCCCCAATGCAGCTAAAAAAGGTTAAATAATGTAGGATAAAGGTTTTGGCATCTACCTGGGATAGACGGCAAGTCGAATGGTCGCCTAGATTGCCCGCAATCGTCCGTGGAAGATCTACTCCTCTTTAGCTCCAAAACATTCTCACAACACTAAAATGATGCAAATGGTGAAAGTGGGGGTGCAAAAACCCCCTTATAGTCACTTTGGAGGAATGAATTATCTTAATTGAAGTCATTAAAGTAGAATTAGTTCATTTCCTATGATATTTATCAGGCGCCATGTCCACATATTGTCAAAAATTACTCATGTTTTGATGAAAGGATTTTCAGGGCTAAATTACAAAAATGACTGTGTTCGATTCTCAATGAGCGTTTTCTTTTATGAGATTTTTTCTCGCTATTAAACTGAAAAATCCCCAAGTTTTCGCCGTCGGGCTCGTTAAACTCCTACGACGATGGTATGAATGCTTTCTTTTTGGGGACTCTTTCTTGCTCTTAAATTGAAAAATCCTCGAGTTTTTCCCTTCTTCGGGCTCATTAAATCTACGAAGAAGGAATGAGCAGTTCTTTTACCTCTTTTTCCTCGCTCATTAAACTGAAAAAGATACCTCGAGTTTTCTTCATTTGACTCATTAAAATTTAATGAAGATCTATTGATTTTATTGTTGCGTGACTCGTTAAAAATTCACGACGAAATATCGAGTTTAGTCCGTCTCCTTGTACTCGTAACAAAATGAGGCAAACATCTATTGAGCGTAAGTTTATCTCTTTATCCGGACTTAGTAGATTAACTTATGGAAAAGGAACCTTTTAGGGTATACTATTAAACCTTTGTCACACTCAGCCAAAAACTATGACAAAGGGACCACCCTGCAGTCGTTCTTTACGATATTTCAGACTCTCGAAATATGAAAGGACCACCGAGTTGTCCCGTCAGGACTTGTTAAATTAAAAAAATGAGGAATGGAGTCGCTCTTTACGATCTTTTTAGACTCTTGAAACATGAAAATACTAATGATTTTCCCTGTATAGACTCATTAAACTAATCAGATACGGAATAGAGTCGCTCTTTACGATCTTTTCAGAATCTTAAAATATGAAAAGACCAATGAGTTTACCTGTCTGGACTCACTAAATTAATCAGATGGGGAAAGTGGACAATACAATTGCTTTGTGTCAGTATTTTGAAAAGCGTTTTTTGGCAGCAGTCGCTCCCTTGAACATGGCACTCCCTCAACAAAACCTTCCTTGTGACGACCTCTCAATATGAACCTTAACATCCTATGAGTTTAACCTATATACCCTAATGTTTTTGCATCCACGTATCCTAACACTCTTTGGTGTTCACGAGTCTAGTGCTGCATGGTTAAAACCATTGTGTCATGCCTTCTATTGTTCAAGGGAAAACCTTTATCTTTTGTTTCCTCCATCAAACCATCAAACATATTCTTCCATCATGCGCTCTGTCATTTTGACTTAACGCTTAAAAGATTCTTCGAGAAAACAATCATTCTTGTCCCGATTCATGTCAAATGATGCAAGACACATTATTGCCTACCTTTCGATAGGTTCCTTCCTATCGACTTCAACACCCTATCTAGGAAGAAGACCCAAAAACACTTCAGTGCTTTGGAACTTGCAAACATCAGTCGCAAGTTACCTTGTGTTTGGTCAGGGGTTTTCATTATTGGCTTCTGGTTAAATGATTCTACGAGTGTTTGACGACAAAAACATTATTCACACTCGATAGATTGTATTGTGCATCTTGGAGACCATCACCATTATCAATGGCCATCCTCATGTCTTTTAACAGTCTCCATTATTGACTGGTAATCAAACGATTTCGTACATGTTCGACCTCAACGCCTTTATTCACATGTATCGAACTATGCTGTTACGGTGAAGCGGAAATCAAGACCTTGGGTAGAGGCTTACATTAATCAGCCTTGTTTCCTCTCCCAAGTTGTGTTTATTGTTTTTTTGGAGACATCTCATTAGAATGATCTTATTATGACACAGGTTCCGCATTGTGCTTATCGGCAGCCACGATCATCATATCTCTTTGTTGAGAAATCACTCTGACATAGCTACTGAGCGTGGGAATGCCCAACTCAGGACATGATTTTAGATTTTTTATATATGTGTTGTATCAAGTTTCTCGTATTCTCGAAGCTCCGATCCTCTCTCTCTTTTTTCCAAAAGAAAACAATAATTATATATAAAGTATTTTGGCCATCGTCTCTGCCTTTGATCTCACACTTTAGGGAGCATAGTTTCTGAGGGTCCTAGTGCTAATGTTGAAGGTCTGTATGGTGTGTTTCCATTAGTTCCACTCCCTTAATGTGACTTAGGAGGTCGAATCATATCATAGTGGCCTCTCATTGCATGTTTACCCCGGTTGGCCAGTTACTTGGGTAGATGTGGGAAGAGGTTGTTACAGGGGACATCAAAGTCATCCACATATAAATTTATTAAAAATTTAATATATAAAAATAAAAAATAAAATCCCAACAATATGTCAATAGCTAAATTAATAAATAGTAAATCTTAATAATAATGGTACATCTAAATATGATCATTAGTATTAGACTATTATGAATCATAATTATCATTTAACATTTCTGCAATCAATGTAAAATTGTAAATCTAAAAGTAAATTACTAAATTGAATCCATCATTTGACACTACCCAATGTTCCATCTAAATTCATCATTTGGCAATGAGCATTAATATTATGCAAGGTACATCTAAATTAAATTAATCATTTGACAATTGAAATTACATAATGCACTACCCAATGTTCCATCTAAATTCATCATTTGGCAATGAGCATTAATATTATGCAAGGTACATCTAAATTAAATTAATCATTTGACAATTGAAATTACATAACGCACATCGAAAGTAAATTCATCATATGACAATGACATTATGTTAGTCTAAAATAGCCAAAGAAAACTAAACTAAAGGTAAACATAGAAAGCAATGAAATACTAGTAATTTCATAATATGACAATCACATTATGTTAGTCTAAAATAGCCATAGAAAACTAAACTAAAAGTAAACATAGAAAGCAATGAAATACTAGGGAATTACTAAAAAAATCACTAAATAATAAATCACAACTTAATCGAGTGGCTCCAAGTCACAAAATGAGAATCAAGGCTCCAAATGTCTCACGCCCACAATAGATGGTAAATTTGAATCACAATAAATTGCAAATGGAAAATATTAGGAAAATTGGGACGATTGGGATGACAAGGTAGGTTGAGTAGAAGGAAAATGTCGGATTGGGACGACAAGGTAGGTTTAGCAGAAGGAAAATGTAAGAGAATAACGTAAAATCATAAAATTAATGAAAAATGTGAATGATTATGTTTTAGAATTTTAATTTATCCTTTAGTTTTTATTTTCATTTTTTAATTATATTAAAATTTATAATCTTTTACGTTATTAATTATTATTAATAAAAAAAAATGTAAAAAGACGAGAAAATATTTTCCATCATGAAAAAAATGTCCCCTGAAATTTCCCTGAATTTTTTTCAAAAAGTTGCACTTCCCGTCCCAAAAATGTCCCCTGAAATTTCCCTGAATTTTTTTTTAAAAGTTGCACTTCCCGTCCCAAAAGTGTCCCCTGAAATTTCCCTGAATTTTTTTAAAAAAAGTTGCACTTCCCGTCCCAAAAGCGTGGAGCGCTAGGAATCCCTAGCCCACCCCTGATTAATAGTAATGTTAAAATTTAAACAAAACATTACCATTAAAGAATATCCGCAAGCTTTGGGAGCTTGCGGAGCAGGGTTGGAATTAAAAAAAAAAAAAACAGCCCGTCAAATTTGAAGTTTTTCAGAGTTTCTAACCGAACAAATTTTTTACAGTTTTGTAATTTTTTAACCTGGCTAAGCCTATTTGCCAGAGCCATGACGGCCAATTTACTCGTCAAATTCCAACCCTGTTGGGGAGCACTTAGGGAGCCTCCCATGGGCCTGACAGGAGCAAAGATCGGGCCATGGGAGAGCAATTTAGGGCATGCAGATGGGAGAACAATTTTTCACATGCATATGGGGAGCTAAATTTGGAAGAACTGTGCAAATTGAGCCCGAAACATAGTTCCAATTTTTTTGGAAGCGTGGTTTCAGGGATGCTTCGGCCACAGTTCTGAGGTCCAATGCCGAGGTGGGGGACAGTTTCGTACAACACTGGTGCAAATATTGTTCTTGAACCAAGATATCAATATCCTTGATATTTTCTCTTATTTTAGCAGGCAATAATGTTCTTGAACCAAGATATCCTTGATATTTTCTCTTATTTTAGCAGGCGATATCAGTTAAATGTGGGAAGCATCAGGGAACACCTAGGGAGCGTCAAGGAAGCATTTCGGAAGCACAGGTTGACACATGGGTGAACAATTCGGCACGTGGGGGCGGCTATGAATTTGTAACTATGAAAATTGAGCCCAAAGCGTAGTTCCGTTTTTTGAAAGCGCAGTTCCAGGGGCACTTCGGCCACAGTTCCGCACAGTGCGGAGTTCCGAGGTCCAATGCAGGGGTGCGGGACACTTCCTACAATACTAGTGCAGCTATTGTTCTTGAACCAAGATATCCTTGATACTTTCTCTTATTTTAGCAGGTGATATCGGGAAATGTGGTTTATCAAAGTTATCTGTGATGCGAGCTTGAGTTCTTCAAGGTTTGAAGCTTTTTATAAGTTCCGTTGTTCCGGTTGGAAATTGACAATTAATTAATGTAAATTTGGATAAAATTGTATTAGTTATTAATAAGGTAGTTTTATACTGAAATAACAATTATTTCATATAAAACTGATGAATCCCCGAACTATTGTAATCGAGAATCATTAAAATCCCTTGCGCTTGCGCGGTGGATGTTTCCTTAACACCCTTTTCAGATTTTACCCATAAATCTTGAGTTTCTACTTGTGTGGTTGTATTCAGTTTCATTTCTTTTTTGTTTAGTAACCTCATGTAACTGCAGTTCCGTGGAATGTAACTCAAGCGTTGTTCTCTTTGCACTATCACTGCCAATTGATGTGCCCGGAACCTCTTTCTCTTCTGGCAGAGCAGCCTGATGTATTGAGGACTTATTTGATCGTCACAGATCATAGATGCCCAAAGCTACAAAACTCATGGTAATTTGATAAAACCCTCATGAAAGCTGATCTTGGCATTTGATCAGGGCAGATAAAGAGTTTCTACTTGTGTGGTTGTATTCAGTTTCATTTCTTTTTTGTTTAGTAACCTCATGTAACTGCAGTTCCGTGGAATGTAACTCAAGCGTTGTTCTCTTTGCACTATCACTGCCAATTGATGTGCCCGGAACCTCTTTCTCTTCTGGCAGAGCAGCCTGATGTATTGAGGACTTATTTGATCGTCACAGATCATAGATGCCCAAAGCTACAAAACTCATGGTAATTTGATAAAACCCTCATGAAAGCTGATCTTGGCATTTGATCAGGGCAGATAAAGAAGTTGGGGGAAATTGTAAGGCACTAAAATGAGTTTCCTTTTGAACCCAAAAAAATCTAAGACGAAACAGACTGTTGCTAAATTCATATTTGGCTGTATATATTATTCCATTTAAGCAATCAATATATCATATAGATTACCTCAAATATTTGTAATGCTTTAAAAAAAAATCAAATTTAAAAACAATTGCCTTCAAATACATCGAATACATGTGTTTCAAGTGCACACTGCATTGCTGGAAAACATGCAACCAAAGAACTGGATTACATTAGCATTAAATTAATATAAAAAATTCCAGAGCTTTTAAAGTTGTTCGATGTATCATCATTACAATAGCAATTCCAGGCAACTAACAAGAGTTTTGAGAAATAATTTGAATCAGGCAACTAAAAACCATGATAATGCACCAAAGAAACGGTTTAAGTGCCCTATCACTAACTATGCTATATGAATTGTTGTGAGGCAAACCAATAGTTTAAATTACTATGAACTGAACACTGGCAAATATAAACCAAGCTAAATGGGCACGGAATCAGAAATAACTATTGAAGCAAGGCAGAAGGAACAATAGTGCTGTGTAAATCAGGACTTGAGTTTCTTTGCAATGCCAGCAAGATATTTTCCCTGATGAAAAGCTTGCTCCAATTCTAGCTTGCTTGGCTGACGTGAACCATCACCAGCATAAGTTCCAGAACCATATGGACTGCCGCCTTTCACTTCTCCCATCTCAAACATTCCAGCTCCAAAGGTGTATCCCACTGGTACAAAGAGCAAGCCATGGTGAACCAGCTGTGTTATAGCTGTCAATCTGCATGTTACTAAAGTTGTTAATATCACATTGGAACCAAGGACTTCAACAAATTCAGAAATTTCAAGTGTTACATTTTGTAAAAAAATGTTTCCTTTTTGCTATTAATAAATTATTTATGTACAAACAGGGCATTCATTAAGAAAGAAAGGTCAGAAGGGTGACACCACAAGCACAAGCAATTTAAAGTGATTTTTGAGTTGAATACCCGATGAAGAATACAGGATTTCATGAAATTATCCACTACAATTATATCCCTATGTACTGCCCAATTGCTTTCTTCTCCAAAAACAGATCACTGACCCTATTGCAGAATACTACTAAAGCTGAACCTAAATTGGCCAGGATGGGAATAAGATACTTACGAATGTTAGACTTGCAATAGCAAAGATGTAAAATAAGCTGCTTCAAATATCCCAAAGAAAAAGTTGCAAACAGTGTCTAAGACATTAATAAACCAAAAGTTCATGGATGTATCTAAGAAGAGCAGAGTGCATGTTTTATACTTGAATCAGAGTTAACTACATGCTACACAGGTTTTACAAACAGTGCAACTTAAAAATAAGCTACTATTACAGAGTACTGTTGGATATACAGGATATTTGGTACTTCACAACAGCCCACTTGCATGGGCAACCCATGAGGGGTGATATGTGTTTCTGGTTGATTTGAACCTTTGCATAACAGTCGAACCAAAACCCCAATGGCCTGCCTATTTACTTTTAACAGCATAAACTTGTTTGTTTATTTCCTTTTCCATTGTGTGGCTACATACACTTCAGATTTTGATTTATAGGAAGTTACAGATACTTAAGCCCTGAACGAAGGTCTTTCTCTGTAATCTTCATTGTCTAAAATTAAGACATCGATATATTTCATATTCCCTTGGGTTTAACAAAGTAGATTACAGTGTGTGTGTGAATGCATACCTTGCATGCATTCTAAGGTTGTAATGTTTCCTAATTTTCTCACCATAAAGTTTTAATAGATTTCAATTTCCAGTAATGAATTCTACCCACAGGTTTATAATATGCAGATATGTATCTTATGTAAGCATTCACAATAACTGAATACTGATTACCCAGCAATAGATCCTTTCTGCTGCTGCACTAAATAAAAGCTTATACAAATTGACAAATATACAAGAATGTGAATTCATCTCAGTGATAAAGCATAGAACGAAACTCACGCAGTCGTCTCCTGTCCACCACCCTGAGATCCTGTGCTGTAGAAAAGTCCGGCTGGCTTCCCTGCTAATTGTTGAGTTCGCCATAGCCCACCTGTCGCATCCACGAAAGCTTTAAACTGAGCTGCCATCATTCCGAATCTCGTGGGAAATCCAAACAAAAGGCCATCTGCATCTGCGAGTTGCTGAGGCTCGATGGTTGGCACTTTACTCTTGGGCGGTGCATACAATTTTGTGAGTACCTCCTCTGGGAGTGTTTCTGGAATCTGAAAAGACAAATTCTTTTGTTAGTAAATTAGAGATGAAAGACTGTGTACGCTGCATAGTCATTTATTTAGAGAGGAAAGACTGCATACGAATTTATCGAGAACAGGAAGAATGAAGAACCTTAAGCATTGAAATACCATGAAACACCAAGGAAACATGTCAGATGAAAGTATCACCCAGTGTAAAGGACTAAATTCTATCTATCAAAGGGATAACTTTAAAAGCCTCGGAAATATCACTGCCACCCTTGAATAAAGTGGGATCTCTTTTTAACTCGTACATAATTACTTCGATGGTGAGTCTCTTCAATTGTACTATTCCTCTTGAGTCTTGATTAACGGGACTTCGTAAATACAAATCTTATATCACCATTGGCTTGGATAGCTAGGCATATGATTTTCTAAATCACGGCGTGTCGAGTGTGGAGGAGCGACCGAAGCTCAACGAACCAGGCCTGTCGAAGCTCTGGCGTCCATGGCCTTGACCAATCGCTGATAAGCAGGTATAATCGAAGGACCAATGCATGCTTGTTGCTCCCTTTAGCCTTTTACGCGCCGCTAGTCATCCATGCATACCTACCCTCCGTCGTGCTGATACCTACTGTTTGTTGTCTAAAACCTCTCATGTTTGTATCTTAGTCCAGTTTGCCTTTTACCCGTTTCAAAGGAAAGGGAGTTTACTTCTCTTTGGATGGTCTCACCCAGTTTTTCGATTGTTCCTGTCATGGATTCCATTTCTCTGGTTATTTTCCACCTGGTTTTCGTTTATGCTGGCGGACTTCATGCTCTCCCCTCGGCACGCGCCTGGTAAGAGGTCAGTATATTAATTTATCTCTTTAATCCTATACAGCTTCTTACGTTTCTGCGTTCTTCTATGTATCTGTTAAGGTATATAGCATGGCTTCTGAAATTTAGTGATGGTTTAGTCTGGGGATACTACGATGAATTATTTTTATAGTTCTGGTTCTTTACAAGTTAATTCTTGAATTAATCCCCTCCAACCTAGTTGAGTTTAGTGAAACTGGGTATGTTTTTTTTCCTTGTTTCTGGTCTGGTTCTCCAAAATGCTTTCGGCATTTATCCTCAAATTGAAGAAATCCATAGTATTTTACAAACCATGCTCTGACATTCGCTTTAGAATAGGAGCATGGTGGTGCATTGTTGAGATTTACTGTTGCTGCTTAGTTTGCCAAGAATCCTCTTCCAGTTAGATGCTCTTTATCTCATTCTCTGAGCGACCTGAAGCACATTCGAACCAGTGCCAGTAATGGCTTCCTCCATTGGATGACCGGATTGCGGGATCGGAAAATTTTCTCCAGGACCGGAAATCCCGTAATCTATCTCCGGAATGGAAATTCAAATTTCATTGAGATCTGGATTGTGTCCTTTATATGACGTGTTTTGTACATAAGTGTACAGTCAATCTAGGAACATCCCTCTTTAGTCAAATTGCCGGTGCGCTATCGTCACCCCTAGTTATGGTCCCTGGCTAAAAGTTGGTTTATAAATCTGCGCCCGCCTTGATTTTTGGAGCCATCCTTCCGGAGTCTTCTTAGCGCTAGTCCCAAAGTCTGATCTGATCCATCCTCACTTAATTCCCCTCAACTGGCATCTATCTCATCCAGGTGTTATGCTCAGAAATGGATCAGAGGATGATTAATTTCTTGTACAACCCTGATCTGGAATCTAATTAGGACCCTGGGGGTTATTCTACCGAGGCGTGGTTTTTCTAGAGTCGAATGGACGTTGGGTCGGATGCATCGGCCACGGAGGCCATGGTCCAAGCCACTATTCTGGCTGAAAAGGCACGAGAGGCTTCCACGTTGTTTGCTGGGTGGCAAACCACCTTGGACGACATGATTGTCAAACATTCGTGGCATGATGCTGATTGGGAGAGGGATGGGCTCCACTCAATTCATCCATCTCGGAAAGCATTTAGCAAAGAGGAATCCCACCTGAAGGATAAGTTGCTGCATGATCATGCGAACCATTACAACAAAGCCAGGAACCCTGTCAAAACCTCCCCCCCGCCTTCTGCTATCAATCTGGATAGTTCTCATCTTTCTGAAAGAATTGAAAGCCTTTAGGATCTCGCCTTGGTGGGCAGATGGCATTTTCCAGAAATGGACGATGCCGCGATGAGAAAATGGCTTGAGGACCGGTGGAAACCTCTGATCGGTTATACCCCCATCATCTCTCTCCTCATGAAAGAGTGGTATTGCTTTCATTTCCTGAAGGCCTGTGACTTGGAAACTGTCTTGAAGGGTCCCTGGGTTTTTAGAAGAAGTTTTTTAGCTCTCTAAAGGTGGTATATTGGATTCGACCTGTTAAAAAGCACTCCATCAAATAATTTGATTTGGGTTAAACTCCCAAATCTCCCTCTGGAGATGTGGTCCATGGAATCCCTCGCTGTAATAGGAAACTCCATTGGTAGATTTGTTTATGTTGACCCATGGTGTCATGGAGAAAAAGACAAAAGGATAGCGTGGATTCTCATTGAAAAGGCATATAAGGGAGGTTTTCCAGATCATATCGAGATTGCTTGGGGGCACCAGAAAATTAAACAAAGGCTGGATTTTTGGGGCATCCCCTTCAGGTGCTCTGCATGCCACAAAATTGGTCATTTAATTAAAAATTGCAGGCGGCATGCGGCCCCAAAACCAAGGTTGTTTCATCGCAGATCCCGGATAGATTCTCCCATACCCTCTGAAAAGAAGATCTCTTTGCCTATAGCCAGCTTATCGACGACCGAACTTGTGGATGATCAGGCCCTTAAAAATCTGGAACCCACTCTGTCCCCGCAGTTGTTGTCTCAGGATTTTTCTATCGGGCCTGAATCCAGACCAGATTCCTCTGCAAAGGCTGCATGTTCCACTATTAATAAGGCTCCGTCTATCTTCTGCTCGCCCATTCCAGAACCAAGGGATGACAAAGTTGTTCCTTCTCCTGCGCCCATTCAGATTAAGGACTTCATCGTCGGCTCCCACCCCATAGTGATATCATCTTCATCCCCGACGCCGGACGAGAGTCATCTTCTTTCCTCAAAAGGCAAAGAGCCTTTGGTGGCGGCCACTCCGTTCAATTCCCCTGTGTCATCTCCAGTTAATATGTGTGACAGTGATTTAGATTTTTTACTTAGTAGAAAATCTCTCGAGTTGGAGCCTCTGACCATTCACAAACCGAATAACCCTGCTTCTTCGTTCATAAGTCCAAATTCTGCAAGGAATATTACAGTAAGAAAGAAACACAATGGAGGGAGCAGACATTTTAGGGGGAGGACAATTGTTTCAGAAAGCGGAGTAAGGAAATTATCCCTTGTCGATGTTCCCATATATGATATGACTGAATCACAGCGTCTTAGAGCAAGCATGGCTGGTGACTCGTCCAAATGACCTTTATTGTATCTATGAATATTAGGGGTTTAGGCACAAACCCAAAATTCTTGGTGCTAAAGGACATCTTTCAAAGCTTGGCCAAAAATTATTTTAATCCAAGAAACCATGCACAGCAGTCAGGTATCCATATCTTACTTTAGGAAAATGCTTCCTTCATGGTATATGGTTGCCTCAGAGGCAAGAGCCCTGTCAGGGGGGCTGGCAGTTTTATGGGATCCTGAATGGATCAGAGCCAAAGCCTACAAGTGTTTTGCTGGTATTCTTATCTCGGCATTTATCAGAGGTCAAAGATTCCAAATTAATATTTTGAACACCTATGCGCCTTATAAGAATAGAATCCCTTTCTGGGAAAAATTGTTTGCCTCAAAATTTTTTGATATTGAATCTTTGATGATTGCAGGCGATCTAAATGTAACTTTAAGCACTGACGAATGTTGGGTAACTGTAGAAAAAGAGACTCGCTTGCTGACTGTATTAAGTTGGAACTTTTGAATAGAAATCTTGTGGATATTGTTCCTTCGAAAATGATGCCTACTTGGGATAACGGAAGGTCAGGAGAGGCATATATTGCTAAAAGTATTGATCGGTTCATAATGCATGTTAGCATCATAGACAAAATGGGCATGCCTATCTCATCCATCGGGAACGCTTTTACATCAGATCAGAGGCCAATTTTCCTCAGCTAGCGGGAGAAGGGTTTCATAAAGGGTTATCCCTTCAAATTCAATAGAACATGGTTAGAGGACTCAGATTTCAATAAAATCATTTCAAATGCATGGAAGGATCTATCCGCAAGAGATTTGACCCCCCCATTTATGACGTTTAGAGACAAGATGTCTGTTTTGAGAAAGGTGGCAAAAGAGTGGCAATATGATAAAAGAAAAAGGGACAGACAGGCGCTTCAAGAAATACAAAAGGAGCTGGACAGGATATTAATGTCTATGGATGCAAATTTTTTTCCTCTTAGCATGAAATGCCGTATAAAAGATCTTGAAAAAAAAAACAAAATCTTTTGAAACAGGAGGAGGCCTCATGGAGGCTCAAAAGCAAGGCAATATGGCTGAAGGATGGTGACAGGAACACTAAGTTCTTTCATAAATTTGCAAATTCCAGGCGCGAAAAAAACACCATATGGAGAATTAGTGATGGTAAGGGTGGTTTTTTCGTCTCTCAACATGATATATCGAAAGAAGCTGTGAGGCATTTCAAAAACCAGTACAAAAGAAGGGAAGTCTGTGATTTTCAGGACATTCTATGGGGTATTGAACTGGCTCCACAAATGTTTGATGATGAGAAAAATGAGAGCCTATTTCAGCCAATCACAGAGGAGGAGCTCCTTGGAGTTTTGAAGGCTTTCAAAAGGGATAAATGTCCAGGCCCGGATGGCTGGACCATAGAATTTTTTACTCATTTTTTTGATATCATCAAGAAAGACTTGCTGAGGATGGTTGAAGCATCTCGAATCTCTGGAAATATTCATCAGATCACAACATCCACACAGATTGCTCTAATCCCAAAAAGGCAGAAGCGAAATCCTTCCAAGATTTCAGGCCGATCTCATTATGCAATATATCCTTCAAAATTATCACTAAAATTATTGCTGAAAGAATGAAAATGACTCTGGCCATTCTTTCCAAGGACCAACATGCTTTTTTAAAGGGGCGAAATATTTTGGATGCAGTTGCATTAACATAGGAAAGTCTTTTTTCAATGATATCAAGAAAATCAGATGCGGCCATTCTGAAAATTGACTTACAAAGAGCCTACGATTGTTTAGATTGGGGGTTCATTAGATGTTTACTGGCAAAGATCGGCCTAAAATCAAACTCCATCAACTGGATTATGTTATGTGTCAACAATGTACACTACGCGGTCATCATAAATGGAATGCCTTCTCCTTTCTTTCCAGCGGAAAGGGGTCTTCGTCAGGGGTGCCCCCTTTCTCCTCTTCTGTTTATATTGGCAATGAATTCTCTCAGCCTCCAGATAAACAAGGCAGTGTCCGAAAATAGGTGCAGGCCTGTCAAGATTTGCAGGGACATCTATATCTCTCACAACCTCTTTGTTGATGACGTGCTCATTTTTGCTATGCTTTGCAGGTTGTCCTGGATATGCCTCAACGATATTCTTAATAGATTCCAAAGAGCTACTGGGTTACAAATTAATAGAGCAAAATCTACCCTTTTCCACAATGATACCAACATGGAAATGGTGAATTGGATCGCTGAGCTGTTTGGAATAGAGTCGAGATCGCTCAAGGAGGGTTTGAAATATCTGGGATTTCAGCTGAAGGCCAAGGGCTATTCCAAAGCGGATTGGCAATGGGTGATAGAAAGATATTACAAAAAGATTTCGGCGTGGGAATACAAGACTCTTTCCTTGGCAGGTAGAATTATTTTAACTCAGGCGGTCTTAGCGCAATTAGCTGTTTACTGGGCTCATATTTTCTTCCTTCCAGCAAGTATCATACACAAAATGAACAGAGTTTCTGCAAATTTTATATGGGGCGGAAAATCTAAACAGAGGAAGTTCCATCTGTCCAAAATGGATAAGATCTCTCTACCAAAGAATCTTGGCGGTTGGGGCCTGTTAGACTTGCAGAATTTTGGTAAAGCGCTCCTATGCAAAACGCTGTGGAGGGGTATTTATGGTGAAGGGCCGTGGAGTATCACTATTAAAAAGAAATACATGAAAGGTAAAGATTTGGAATTCTGGTACAGGAAGGGATCAATTGGAGCCAAACAAGGATCTGCCATCTGGCTCAGTCTCCGCAAAGTTGAGCAATACTTCTTAAAGAATTTGAGATGGAGTCTGTATTTCAGCAGCAGAATTTTAATTGGAATTGACCCCATTAGGGGTGGGCGGGAATGCTTATCCATCCCTGAAAGCCTCTTATTCTTCTTTTACAGAAATGGCATTTTTACGTGGGACAAATTAATATCAGTTTGGCATGGCCCAATTCCCTTATGGAAAGAAGCCCATGATCTTCATCTGTCAGAACCTCTAGTTTCCGTATGGAATTCTGTGAAGGATGCTCTTCGTAGTTACGGTTTCCATCGCTTAGGGACTGCGGATCATCTTATTTGGATTGTGCCAAATGCAAAGCTTCCGGCTCGTGTTAAAGATATTTACTCTGATAGGATTAAATTAAAGGCATCTAGTTCCTGTTCTATATATCCTCTGGAAGTCGGGATGCCCTCTTAAAATGATTC
This sequence comes from Pinus tabuliformis, assembly GCA_031772625.1. Classification (NCBI taxonomy): domain Eukaryota; kingdom Viridiplantae; phylum Streptophyta; class Pinopsida; order Pinales; family Pinaceae; genus Pinus; species Pinus tabuliformis. Next base: position 1,373,909,149 of record CM062804.1, on the reverse strand, counting down.
TTTTCTCGTGGCTAGTCTTCCACAACAGAAATTTGACTTGGGAAAATTTGAGGAAAAGGAACTAGCACGGACCAAGTAGATGTCCTATGTGCGAATCAGCGGAGGAATCCAATTACCATATGTTCTTCCAATGCAATTCTTCTCTGCAAATCTGGTATGAATTGTCTCTGCTTTATGGTTTCCCTCATGTTGTTTTTGTTTCAATCCAGGCAGCTTTTGAATGGTGGTGCGCTCAAAGAGAATCATGGAGATCTCTCATTATCATTGTCCTATGGTGCGCATGGAAATGGAGGAACGACAAAACCTTCAAAGACTCAAAGGACCCCCTAAAGTCTATCTTGCATCATATTATCTCCATCTATGATTCAGTGCCATTAAAACAGCCCAAAATGAAAAAAGGTCGCATGAAAGAGAATGAAAGTCCTCTCAACAGAGTTCCTTGTGCTTTTTTTGATGGGGCCGAGCAACATAACAATTGTGGCTGCGGTGTCCACATTATTATGGACGAGAAGCTACAATACTTTATTTCATGGAACGATGGGAAAGGCACTAATAGTTTGGCTGAGGCGAGGGCTCTAGTAGGGCTGCTTGCTTTCTGTGTGTTTTTTGATATTCAGGATATTTCAATTTACGGCGACTCAAAAACAATGATTGACCATGTAAAGGGTGCCTGCCACATTCTTAGTCCTCATTTGACTGGGTGGATGGACAGGATTATGTTTTTTTTGGGGCGCATGAGAGATTGCTCCATTCACCACATCTTCCGTTCCCAAAACTTCCAAGCTGACTCTCTGTCAAAGAAGGGACTGATTTTAGATTCTGGCTCATGGTCCATGATGGTTACTGATGGAGAGTTCTCCTGCTTCATCCAGGACTTCTCTATTCCTGGGTTTTGAGTCTCTCTCTATTCCTGGGTTTTAAGTCTCTTTGGTTTTTAATAAGCATCTTTCTCTTCATCTTTTCTGCTTCTTTTAGTATATATCAAGTCTTCTGGCTGTCCTTATACACTCTCTTTTTTTAATATGTGTCTAGTCATCTGATGCTCTTTTATCTGAACATTTTTAGCTGTGATTATGGACTGATGATGTTTGGCTTCCGTGTCCTTTGGGAAGTCCTATTCCTACAGGTTTTTTGTCTCATATATTCTGGTCTGCTGGCTATTTTTGAGCCTTTTTGTATCATCTGATCTTTTATATTGACTCAATATAATACTATGATGCTTTTTTCTCTCTGAAAAAGAACTAATTTTCTAAATCACACAACAAAGCTCTGATCTATGGATATTGTTACCTAGGATTCAACTTTCCATCAGCAATGCTTACCATGTTGAGGATATGTTTGATAATCTTAGCTATCCATCGATAATGTAGTTAATTTATGTTCAAATACAGAAAGGGTGGGGAAAGAGTCTTAAAAGGTCACACAACATTGTGTTCATTACAAATATATCAATTTTGTAACTTTTATGCCAAGATCCTTAAAAAATAAAACAGAATAAGCAGTAGACTTATTTTTCGTTTTTAAAGTTGAACATGTTTAATTTGTCAAGATTTGTTCCAAGAACAAGAACAAGGCTAGAAAAAGTGCACTTGTCAATTGTTCATAAATAAACTAACTCTACCGCGATATCTGGTTGAGAATTTGCTTCTCTTCATTGGCATAAATTTATAATTTGCCGGGCGAATGAGCAAAATGCAAGAAGCTGGAAAGGAAGTGTAACAGTTTCACTTCTTGACTCTTAAATTACTGGGGTGGCTGTAGTCTCTGGGTATAAAGTGACCCCATGCTCGATACTACAATAAAGTTTATAGAAACAATGTATCTAATGTATATAATTGAGAAATTGAGATTTTAAAAGAGATACAGTTTGGAAAGAGTTGCAAAGTATATTAACCTGCCACAACGTGGCTTCTACTCCTTCCACAGAGGCGGCACCGTTTTTAATCTCCTCAGCAAGTTTCTCTACATGTCCATACATAGAATAGTACCTGCAAAAGTATCAGTTTACGTGAAGGATACATAAATCGACGCCACCATAAGATTCAAGAAGACAGTTATATATGCTGAATAGTTAAGTACTTCCAACAGGAATTATTGTCCTCAGGATATAATAATACCATTAGAACCTAATAAAAAACTAACCAACATGGTGAAAAGAGAAAACATAGTCAGAGGTCAGGATCTCTGCAAGTTCAGCTCAACGGAAGAATTGAAGCAAGAGAAAATGAAGATGGAAGTGAAATGTATCTGCTAAGTTTACAATTGCTTCTTCCAGGTACTGCATGCTACCTAGTTTTTATATTAGATACATACTGAAATTGACATTAACCCAACTGATTGCATTATTGATGATCTAGATTCCTAAAAACATATCATGAGATGACAAGAATGAAGCAGAACTATGGTACTACAAGCTCTCTAGATGGTTGAATCCCATGGTGTATCAACACACAATGTGATCTGGATGATTGGTAAAAGCAATGCCTTCTTATGAACTTTGTTTAAATCAAATATTGGTTCAATTTCAACTTCATACTGCCTCTACAGGAAGAATTCCAAGCTCAAGCATAAATGCTATGTGCTAGGTGCAGATAAAAACAAGATTCTCAGCATTCCAGGCTCCCTTAGAACTAAGAGACCTATAGCTTAAAGTAAGCAAACATATAAAGTAAGCAAACATAGAAGCGAAACAACAAAAGAGTCTTGCCTCTAGGGAGCCTCAATAAGGTTCCCTCTCCAGATGAGTTTAAACAAGCTCTAATCAAAATGAAAAATGAGCATTCAATAGGGAATAGATTGGACAAGATCCACTTACACTTTATAAACTCGTGTCTCTTCAGACTTTGGAGAGATAAAATGCTACACACAGTTTAAGAAAACGAGTAGAACTTCTAAAAGAAAAATGAAAGACATACATTCATGAATCATACTGCAACCTTTCTTTTATGCTCAGTCAGACGTCCTTCATGGATTTGCCATATTGCAAAACTTGAAATATTGAGTAGAAGATCCCATAGGAAGGCTAACTAGCTACAACATCAGTCCAGTTTCTTGTAGATTCATGGCAACAAAGCCTGTAGGCTGTAATAGTCGATTGCAGAAAGTTTAAACTAAAAAGACGGATTTGAACATATGATCGATATTCCTACAAAATCCTTGACATCTTGACCTTCTTTATCAAGGAGACTTAGCAAACTGGCAAACAGGGTTTCACACTCGACTGTGAGAAGCTAGACAACCATTTTTCCTTTTGGCTCTCTAGTTTCCAATTGAACTATAAATATGTACAAAGGGTATTGCTAGATTATCCTTGACATTTTAAGACTCAGATTTGCATAGGTATTTTTCAAGGAGGCTTAGCAAACTGCTAAACAAAACACCACTCTGTACTGTATTGGGAGATAATAAGCTTAGCATTTTTCAAATTGCCCACCCAATATTCATCACGTCTATTTAAGCTTTACTGTTTCACAAGTAGCCAAGGACTACTACATGCCAATTATTGTGGTTTCATTTCTGTACATGAGGATTAGTTGCAACTGTTTTCACTTTTGAAGGATGGTTCTATTCTAAAAAATGTTTCTATAAATTGATAGACATATGTCACAATATTAGGGAATCATCTGATGACAACCAGTGTCTTCATGGATGCCCTGGCAAGTTTGATGACAATGATCTAAAACATTTTAAGGCATCCCGATGACATCTAAAAAGGTTGTATGTCAATCCTGAACTTCACATGCCTTTACTAGTGCACTGCATTTGGGAATTGAATAAGCGTAAAATTTAAAGGAGAGAAAGAAATACAAAAGGTAATAAACCCTGTTTAACATTGATAGACATATGTCACAATATTAGGAAATCATCTGATGACAACCAGTGTCTTCATGGATGCCCTGGCAAGTTTGATGACAATGATCTAAAACATTTTTAGGCATCCCCATGACATCTAAAAAGGTTGTATGTCAATCCTGAACTTCACATGCTGAATAAGCATAAAATTTAAAGGAGAGCAAGAAATACAAAAGGTAATAAACCCTGTTTAAAACATGTTTTGATCTATCAATGGTGGCTTGGTGGGTTGACAAAAGCAGGTAGCTAATATAGCCACCACCAAGGTTCAAGTCTACCAAGTGGTTGCTGTCATATTTGTGGTTGTGTGCTGATGCATGCAACAGTGGCTGAGGCCAGGTACAAATCTTGGACTACTTTGGCAGAATTGACACCCCACCACTTGCAGCTGCTTAGCTGATGATATCCAATCAATTGGTGCTAATGGCTCCATTGTAAAGCTATATATGGATGCTAATGGTTCTTGCTGTGCATGTTGAGGAAAAGGGGTCAGATCAGGTGAAAGTTTGGGAAAATTTTCATAGATAACTCTGCAACCTATCACCTAAGCTAAAGGAAGTCTATGTTATGCATTGAAACACTGACCTTGGGGCATGCTTCTCAAAACAATTTCAAAAAAAGAATCCTATGAAGAATGTGGTCACATCTTGCGATTGACATGCGAAATGTAAGGCAGAATTGTACAATCCATCATATATAGGAATCACACAACTAGAGCTAGGTATGAAACCTACGCAAAGACCCTCTTGTAAACAAGTATATTCTTCATTGTATTTTCATCATGTTGTATCCCCTGGATAAGGCTTGATATTACCTAATGGAACTCTTACCTGACTTCACATTTTGTTGCCAACCATGATAAAAAGCAAAGATTTCCATATAGGCTAGTTAAAAACATTGCATGACATTGCCATAGACCTAAACAAAATTCAGCAAGAAGAAAATGCATGTTCTCCAAACTGACAAAGTAAGCTTTTAAGAATCATCCCAAAAGCCTAAAAATGTTAACAGGGGTCTTCAATTGGCTTCAGTCAAGACAGTGAAGGTCATTGAACAAAATAGGTAGGTTATTCCAAAAGATCCATGGTTCAAGGGAAATGCCTTGACTATGCAAGAATGGAAACAATGGCTAAAACTGCACCTTATGATGAGTAGGTAATACATATTACTAAATACAATTAACTATAAAAAATTAACATCTTCTTTATATGTATTTGTATCATGCAAATTGAGTATGCATATACACATCATGCCTATAATTAGGGAAGGAATAGAGTCGATGGTGAATTCTAGTGTGTAACTCAGTGCGTGTAAAATTATTATTCTATACAAGGAGAAGCTATATTCATTTAAATTTCCAAGATGCAGCTGAATTCACAACCTACCTTTTCTACTCAAGGGAACTTTTAAGTTTTCTTCCATTGCACAATTAAGTAAAATTGATTGAGAAGTTATAATCTTCATGTTCCAAGATCAAGTTTTGGGTTTCTTTAGCTCAGCTAGAAAATCTATTCAGCTTTTCTCATCTTGCTCTACCTTTGGTACACAATAAATTGGTATCAACTCCTCAATATTGATGCCAAATTTGCAAAATTACCAAATTCCTAGTGCTCCAAGGAGTGAACCTTCTATCTTGAGTAGTAGAAGGTATGAAAAAGGATTTGCAAGACCTAGGCTGATGAAAATTAACTGAACCTTCTTATCTTGAAACCGTTTGTAGAGTGCAAGACCTAGGCTAGCATTGTCAGTTAAGCTTATGGCCTCCACATGAACCCATTATTAGGAGTGTCATTCCACGCTTGAATTTGCAATTCATCAACTGCATGGCATTGTCTTTGGAAAGTCAAGACATTACAGATTCAACTATTCAGCCATCATAGCTTAATTCTGAGCCTAATCCTTAAAACCGCATAGAGATTTATCATCCTTTGATGATTATATCTCGTTTAAATTTCTCCAACATTTTCAACTGATCACATCTCAAACCCTAAGTAGTTCTTAAAAGCTTCTTTGATCCGTTAATATCCATCAAACCTTTCATCTGCAAGACAACCATAGAGAAAAGGATCCAGTTTTGATCCTAATCGTGACCCCCTGCAACAAATGGTAACAAAATACCAATGGTACAAATTTCAAATAAATCCTCATGAGAACCAAGACATTCTAACTCCAGACAATGACAGGGGACCTCCCCAACATTCACTTGGTTTTATAAGTTCACTACTGCTTGCAGAAGTAATCAACCAACTATCCACATAGAAAAGAGATGAGATACAAAAACCAGTACCTCAGCTGCAGAATGAAGAACAAAATCCAGTCTACCAATTCTCTGTGAACCTCCAGACCCTCTCAAAGAGGAGGCTTTATGTTTAGCACCTGCTCCTTCCAATGCCCAACAACCTCTCATGGATCAGCCATATACCTCCCAGTTTACCATAGGCAATATTCTTAGCAGAGAGGAAACCCAACAAAAATCTATGTAGCGACAAAACAAATTTCCAATTAAAAAACGTAGCCATCTATAACACCGAGATGATTTTTTACTTTCCCTCTTTCTCATGCCCTTGCAACACAATAGATGTCCAATACAATGATCACGAAGGAAAGGAACTTCAGCCTCTGGATCTATGTTCCAGATTCACAATCACATCTTTGAAGCAACAAACAGTGCTTGTACCCACATCTAATCTGATGGCAAGTCCTATACCTCAAGTAGAATCAAATCAGCCAATTCCATCTTATTTCTCCAGTAGCCAACACATCTTCAGTTCATCAACACATATAAGTGCATATCCAATGTGTCCAAAACTGAATCACTCCCACTTCCATCTTGCTTCCGCCCCAACATAGTCACAATTACCTAAGCAACTCACCTTTGCTTTAGCACCAATGACCTAGATGTCATTTGGGTTTAGTAAGTGCAGCAGAATCTTGGGCTTATCAGTCCACACAACTGAAGGATACCCAATTGCATCGTGCTCCCACCCCATCATATATGTTAAGAAACAGGCTCTTGCTTCAGTGCCATAAAAAACCAAACCAACACATCTACGCTTCTGTGTTCGATATGTGTAATGCATTCATCCTTGGCTACACAAACAAGCAAGTCTTGTCTCCTCACAATTGAAGTGTGCCAACTTCCATCTTGCTCTCACCCAAGCACAAGCATGGCTACCAAAACGGCTGACTTGTGCTCACAGTAGCACCACTGCCTAACTTGGCTATCAATTTGGTCCATCTGTGCTCTCAACAGGGCCCATGGTAAAAAAGGATTCTGATACGACTCATTTGGGGTCTCAATAACACTGATGGCCAATGCCACTTAAGTTAGTGCTCAAGTAGCAACAATGGCCATCTCGACTATCAAGAGAGCTTATCTATGCTCTACACAACAACAAATCCAATGAGGTTAGCAATATAGCTCATTTATTCTTCTAGCAGCATTAGTGGCCAAAACAACTCAGCTTAGCTAACAACAACAATAGAAATACAGGAACTTACTCACCAATAGTTCCCTAATCAATTCAAGCACGTCCTGACAACAATACTTGAGAGGTCATCCTACACATATGTTATATTGTGGATGCCATACTCAAAGCCCTTCCTTTTGTAACAGTTCCACTAAAATCAAGAACTCCTCATGCCAACTAAGCTTCTGATAGTATTATTCGTAACTAAGGAATATAACCTATACAAATCCAATATAATATTGTTGGACACAGATTGTCATTGATGTCAATATGGTAATATTCAAGGAGTAGACAGAACCACCAGAGGAGCAAACAGAGCCATCGGAGGAGCCAAGAGGCAACAAACTAAGTGAGTAGAACAGAGAATATATATGACATATATATGCCAAAGAAGAATAGAACCATGGGAGGCAACAGACAGAGCCATCGGAGCAACAGAGGAACAAGCATTGCCATCAGAGCAACAGAGGACGCAAACAACCATCAGAGGAAGCAGATAGAGCCATTAGAGGAGCAATATATATATATATATATATATATATATATATATATATAGGGTTAAACAAGTGGAGAATATATATATGAATAGGCAAATGCATTATCGGAGGAGAAAACCCTATGCGTAACCTTATATATATGCGTTTAACGCAAACAGAGGCCATAGCATACATATTACAAATACACTATCGGAGGCGGAGCAGTATATTTTATCAGCAGGTTCATTAAGTGTCACACCCAAAACCTTCGATTGCGATAAGGTATCTAGACTCGATGGTCCTATTATATCGCACCCTATTGTTATGTCGCATCCGCGGTAATCGCAATGAATAAAGAGTGGTCACCCCTGAACGTGCGATTGCAATTATAACACGGACCTGATGGTCCGACTGTAACACAACTTAATGCTAGATCGCATCCGCTGGAGGATCGGCCCGTCGACCATCGACGATGTCATGGGGTTGATGTATAAAGGATCCCCAGAAGTCTTGAACGCCGATTGCGATTGCAAATGCGGACCCGCTGCGGAATTGTGTTATGGTTGAATGCTATATCGCATCCACCCATTGCAACAATACACAAAGGAATTACACTCTCCCGAGCGCCGATTGCGATGTAAGTCACGGACCCGATGGTCCGATTGCAACATGGTCCAATGTAATATCGCATCCGCTGTGTCGCTAGTCTCGAAGGGATGTTAAATCCGTTGATTGAGATGGAGCTATGGACTCGATACAGGAATAGAAGCGGGTAAACTAAATTTGAAATCCGCCATTAGTGTTTCTCGCCTGTTTTTCATATATTTTCCTGTGTAACCATGTTTTTGCTTGCAGGGTGGTTTTAAGCCGAAAGGCTTACGATGGCTGTGTCCGATGGTTTTAGAAGGCCGAACGTCAAGTAAATGGGGTGATTCATGTCGAAATCGATTGCGATTGGACGCGGCTAACCGTTAAATGAATATGAACTCTGTGCATGCCCACAATCATTGTTAAAGGAGCGTTGTTACAGTCATAACCAGTGAGATGTGTTCTCCGTGGATTATTTGGCACTCTCTTATGAATTAACGTGTCCTGTGAGCATGATGAGACAGAGGAAGCTACAGTGACAGACAAGCCAGTGGTGAGGAAGCTGAAGCAGGCGAGGAGGAAGTCTAAGAGGCGGTGTAAGCGGAAACGAATGGAAAAAGGCACGAGAATGTATAAAACAGTAAAAACAGAGAACTGTTGGTGTTGTTGTTGTGGTGAAGAACCAGAGTGTGAGGTAGTAGAAGCAGTAGAGGCAAAAGAGGCAGCAGAAGCAGCAGAGGATGTAGAGGCAGCAGAAGCAGCAGAGGCAGGAGAGTAGGAGTGAGAGAACCTCAGCTGAATAGAGTGTAGCAGTATATCAGTTTATACCAAGGTTGGGTTGGAGCCCAAGAGGTTGGAGCCTCAGAATTGAACAGGACTAAAGTCATTAGGGGTAGGTGCTCCTAAGCGCAGAACCACTGCAAAACAGAGTTGGTGCTCTAGAGGTTGGAGCCTCACTAAAGTCCAAGTTGGAGCTTGGCAACTATTCACAGTCAGATATATCCTTATATTGTATTTATTTCATTGCACTGTCTTGAGTTTTAATAAAAGCATTTATTCCAGCTATTGATTTCTGTGTTCTGTGTATACATATACATATCTATATATGCTTTTGGTAATCACTAGAACAATTAAAAAAAGTAAGAAATATTGATTCACCCCCCCTCTCAGTATTTCCAACAATTGGTATCAGAGCCGGCTTCTTCATACTAGCCTAACAGCTTGAAGAAGGATTTGCAGCCATGATGAGAAATCACGAAGCATCAGGAAAACCTCCTTTGTTCGATGGCACTAACTTTGGTTTCTGGAAGAAAAGAATGACCTACTACTTAATGTCCCTTAGACCTGAAGTCTGGCATTTTGTTCAAAATGAATACCAAATGACTTCCACTCTTCCAACGAACCTAGACGACAGGAAAGCCTACATCGCAAATGCAAAGGCCATGAACTCCATCACTAGTGGAATCACTGATTCCAAGTTTACAAAAATCATGCACTGTACCTCTGCCAAAGAAATGTGGGAGAAGCTAGATGGCTTGTACGATGGAGACTCAAAAGTCAAAAAGGCAAAGCTTCAAACTCACAGAAGACAATTTGAAAGTTTGAGGATGGAAGATGAAGAAGATATTGCAGCATACCTCCTCTGAGTAGCTCAAGTGGTAAATTCCCTGAAAGGATTGGACGAAAAAGTTGAAGAAAGTACCATTGTTCAAAAGGTATTAAGGTCTCTTCCAGACAGATTTGACTCCAAAATAAGCGCTATAGAAGAAGCAAAGGATCTAAATACCCTCAAAATGGAAAAGGTATTAAGGTCTCTTCCAGACAGATTTGACTCCAAAATAAGCGCTATAGAAGAAGCAAAGGATCTAAATACCCTCAAAATGGATGAACTCCATGGAATTCTCACTGCCTATGAAATGAGGAAAGGTGGCCCAAGCTCCAAAGATGCAGCATTCAAGGCCTCAAAGTCAAAGAAGGGGAAAGAAAGGAATGACTGTAGTGATGAGTCAAATGTGGAATCTGAATTGGCTCAATTTGTACGTAAGCTGAAGAGAGGATCTAAGCTTAAAGGCAAGTATCCTCTTATCTGTTTTAAATGTGGTAAAATAGGTCATTATGCAGCAAGATGTCCTCATAAACATGACAGTGATGATGAAGGAAATTCTAAAAGAATGGCACACAAAAAGAAAGGGTTCAATAAGAAAAACTTCTTCTCCAAGCAAGATGAGTCTGATGAGGATGAGTTTATGGTCATCAAAAGGAAATCAGATGAGGAAAGTGATCATGATGAAAGCCAAGAAACATTATTCATGGCACTCGCAGATGATGATGACTCAGGGCTGGAAGGAAATGTAGATGAACTGTTAATAAGCGCCATTGAAGAAAATGAGAAACTACGGAACAAAATCATTTCTCTCAAAGTGGAAAACGAGGAAATAAGAAGGAGAGAAGATCTCTTGGAAGCAAAGCTTAAAGAAAAAGAAGAGACTTGTGAAGAACATGAGGCCGAAATAGTGTCTTTGAGAAAGGAGTTGGAGCAAATTAAAAAGGGCTGTAAAAGCTCTCAAATACTTGAGACTATTTTGAAAAATCAAAAACCTCAACATGACAAGTCTGGAATAGGTTTCAAAGGAGAATCCTCAAGCACTAAGAATAGTGTGAAAAGCTATGCCGATGCACTTTCCTGCAATCCAAAAGATGAAAAGGTATGTTATCAAAAGTGCATCCCAGATCCCAAGAATGAAGAGAGAATTACTCCAAAGAAGAATGTGGAGTCGAATCATGGACACTACAGCAAATACAAACCTGTACTCCACCAAGGGCCCATCGCAAATCCAAAGAACGAGGGAGGAGTAATTCCCAGGAAGGAAATCGACTCAAACCGTGGTTGCTTCAACAAGTACAAAACCATCTTTCTTGGACACTGCTTTCACTGTAAAAACTTCGGTCATCAAGCCAGACATTGTATGGCTCACAGAAGTGAAAAGACAAAGCTAAAGGACCGAATAATCAACTCATATGCCCCCAAAAGGCAGGGACAAATCAAAACCTTCAATTCATTTGATCCCTTGACCAAATTTGATCTGATTTGCTCTTTCTGCTACAATAATGGACACTATGAACAAGATTTCCCACTCAAAGGAAGAAAGACAAGTAGCAAGAACTCCAACATGGATAAATGCGGCCTGGCTCTATATGCTCAAAATAATGGAAACCATTAGTTTGTGGATAGTGGGTGCTCCAGACACATGACAGGAGACAGAAGGAAGTTTGTCTCACTGAGCAAAAAGGAAGGGAACATGTCCTTTGGAAGCGGATCTGGCAAAATTGCAGGAAAAGGAACAGTTACTCTGATCAATGGAAAAGGAAAAGCTCAAGATGCTCTGCTAGTTGACGGACTCAAACACAACCTCCTGAGTGTCAGCCAAATTTGTGATCAAGGACATAAGGTTGTTTTCAGCACCAAAGACTGTGAAATAAGGAACTCTGCCTCAGGGAAACTTGTGGCAAAAGGGGTGAGAACATTAGACAACATTTACATTCTGAACAAGATTCAAGAAAATAAATGCTACTTGAGTCAGACAGATGAGAGTTGGCTGTGGCACAAGCGACTTGGACATACAAGCTTCGAAAATTTGATCAATATCAGCAAGATCAAAGCTGTACGAGACATCCCAAGGTTGTTCAAACCAAATCAAGGAGTATGTGGTCCATGTCAACATGGAAAGCAGACCAGAACCAGCCACAAGACAAAGGAACTCTATACATCGAAGCCCTTGGAGATCATCCATGCTGATGTGTGTGGGCCAACTAGAAATCAAGCACTCCAAGGAGAAAGGTACTTTGTGTTATTTGTTGATGATTATACTAGAATGATGTGGATATACTTCATAAAGTATAAATCTGAAACTTTTGAGTGTTTTAAGAATCTAAAAGCCCTTGTAGAAAATGAAAAAGATTCAAAAATTAAGTGCCTCAGAACAGACAGAGGAGGAGAATTCACATCAAACGAGTTTAGTGAGTTCTGTAATATTCATGGAATTAAAAGGGAATTCTCGGTTGCCAGAACACCTCAGCAAAATGGGGTAGTTGAAAGAAGAAACCAAACAGTCCAAGAAATGGCAAGAACTATGCTATTAGCAGCAGACTTACAACCTAAATTTTGGAGAGAAGCAGTAGGGACAACTGTCTATACACTGAATCGAACTCAATTAAGACCAAATTGTGAAAAAACTCCTTATGAGCTATGGAAAGGAAGACCTGCTTCGGTGAAGTACTTCAAGATCTTTGGAAGCAAGTGCTTCATAAAAATAAATGATGGCTCACCCGGAAAGTTTGATTCTCGGGTTGATGAAGGGATATTTCTTGGATACTCTACATGGAGCAAGGCTTACAAGTGCTACAATTATCGACTGAAGAAAATAGTGGAAAGCATTGATATAAAGGTTGATGACGATCTTCTAGAAAAGGAAATTGAAGAACATGAAGATGACTCTCTCATTGAAGAAGAAGAACCTAAAGAAGAAGAAATAGATGAGGAAGAAGAAGTACCTATACCCCTTCAAAGATGAAGTATGTCCAAAGACATCATCCAGAAGAGCAGATCATTGGCGATAAAGATGAAGGTGTGCAGACCTGAAGAAGGATAACAATCACACCCAAGAGAAAAGTCATTGCCCTCCTATCTATGATAGAACCAGAAACATTTGCAGAAGCAAGTAAGGATCCTCATTGGGTAAAAGCCATGGAAGAAGAAATGTCCCAAATTGAGAAGAACAAGACATGGGAGCTGGTACCTCGTCCAAAGGACAAAAACATAATAGGAACCAAATGGGTGTTCAAAAATAAAATGAATGAGGAAGGACAGGTTATCAGAAACAAGGCAAGACTTGTTTGCAAAGGCTATTCACAAATTGAAGGAATTGACTTTGAAGAGACATTTGCACCAGTGGCCCGTATGGAAGCTATCAGGATGTTCTTGGCATTTGCTTGCTCAAAAGGATTCAAAATCTATCAAATGGACGTGAAATCAGCATTTCTAAATGGGGAACTCAAGGAGGAAGTCTACATGGAGCAGCCAGAAGGTTTTGATCTAACAGCAGGAAAGGACTTAGTTTGTAAGTTGAAAAAGGCTTTATATGGGTTGAAACAAGCTCCTAGAGCTTGGTATGCAAGACTGGATCACTATCTACAACAACAAGGCTTCAAAAAGGGAGTGGCTGGAAGCAATCTATACATAAAGACAGATCAAGGTAAGTTACTAGTTGCTCTTGTTTATGTCAATGATCTGAATTTTGCTAGTAATAATGATGAAATGAGCCATCAATTTTCTCAAAGCATGTCAAAAGATTTTGAGATGTCAATGATAGGAGAGCTATCTCACTTCCTTGGACTTCAAGTATCTCAAACCAGAGCAGGATTGTGTATATCTCAAACTAGATATCTAAAAGACATGCTCAAAAAATATGGAATGGAGGACTGTGCACCAGTGAGCACACTTATGACCACAAACTGCAAATTGAGCAAAGATGATGACTCCCCTCTAGTAGATGCAACTCATTACAGGTCAATGACTGGAGCCCTTCTATACTTAACAGCTACACGACCAGACATAATGCAAGCAGTAGGAATGGTGGGAAGATTTCAATCTGCTCCCAAACAATCCCATTTATTAGCTGTAAAAAGAATTCTCAGATATCTAAAGGGAACTTCTGATTTCGGTCTTTGGTACCCAAAGAACTCAACACTGACTGTAACTGCATACATTGATGCTGATTGGGCTGGAAGTATAGATGATCGGAAAAGTACTAGTGGAAATGCATTCTTCCTAGGAGACTGTTTGGTATCCTGGCTCAACAAAAAACAGTCATCCATATCATTATCCACAGCCGAAGCCGAGTATATTGCTGCAACAGACTGTTGTACTCAGATACTATGGATGAAGAAAGCTCTAAAAGATCTTGACATATGTACAGATCAACCAATTACCGTCTATTGTGACAACACAAGTGCTATCAGTCTCAGCAAAAATCCTGTGATGCACTCAAGAACCAAACACATACCAATCAAGTATCATTTCCTCCGTGAGCAAATAGCTGAACGAAACATCGTCCTGAAATATATCAGTACTAAGGAGCAGATAGCTTATATTTTCACGAAACCTCTTCCTCGAGAAGCATTTGAACATTTGCGCCAAAAGATGGGAGTTATTTCTTTATCATCACTCAAGTTCATTCATAAAGATGTAGCAGGACAGGGGGAGCAGGTTGACAGGGGGAGTCCGTATGCATTCCTTTGCCATTGATGTCAAAGGGGGAGAGAGTAGAAGAATATTGCCATCAATAACAAAGGGGAAGATTGTTGGACACAGATTGTCATGATGTCAATATGGCAATATTCAAGGAGTAGACAAAGCCACCAGAGGAGCAAACAACGCAAAGAAGCAAACAGAGCCATCGAAGGAGTCAAGAGGCAGCAAACTAAGCGAGTAGAACAGAGCATATATATGCCAAAGAAGAATAGAGCCATGGGAGGTAGCACACAGAGCCATCGGAGCAACAGAGGTGTAGACAGAGCAAATAGACGATGCAGAGAGCCATCGGAGCAATAGAGGAACAAGCAGAGCCATTAGAGCAACAGAGGACGCAAACAGCCATCGGAGGAAGCAGACAGAGCCATTAGAGGAGCAATATATATATATATATATATATATATATATATATATATATATATATATATATATGCAGGGTTAAAGGAGTGGAGAATATATATATGAATAGGCAAATGCATTATCGGAGGAGAAAACCCTATGCGTAACCTTATATATATGCGTTTAACGCAAACGGAGGCCATAGCATACATATTACAAATACACTATCGGAGGCGGAGCAGTATATTATATCGGCAGGTTCATTAAGTGTCACACCCAAAACCTCCGATTGCAATAAGGTATGTGGACCCGATGGTCCTATTATATCGCACCCTATTGTTATGTCGCATCTGCGGTAATTGCAATGAATAAAGAGTGGTCACCCCCGAACGTGCGATTGCGATTATAACACAGACCCGATGGTCCGACTGTAACACAACTTAATGCTAGATCGCATCTGCTAGAGGATCGGCATGTCGGCCATCGGCGTTGTCATGGGGTCGATGTATAAAGGATCCCCAGAAGTCTTGAACACCGATTGCGATTGCAAATGTGGACCCGCTGGGGAATTGTGTTATGGTTGAATGCTATATCGCATTCGCCCATCGCAACAATACACAAAGGAATTACACTCTCCTGAGCGCCGATTGCGATGTAAGTCATGGACCCGATGGTCCGATTGCAACATGGTGCAATGTAATATCGCATCCGCTGTGTCGCTAGTCTCGAAGGGATGTTAAATCCACCGATTGCGATGCAGCTATGGACCCGATACAGGAATAGAAGCAGGTGAACGAAATTTGAAATCCGCCATTAGTGTTTCTCGCCTGTTTTTCATATATTTTCCTGTGTAACCATGTTTTTGCTTGCGGGGTGGTTTTAAGCTGAAAGGCTTATGATGGCTGTGTCCGATGGTTTTAGAAGGCTGAACGTCAGGTAAATGGGGTGATTCATGGCGAAATCGATTGCGATTGGACGTGGCTATCCGTTAAATGAAGCTGAACTCTGTGCATGCCCACAATCATTGTTAAAGGAGCGTTGTTACAGTCGTAACTAGTGAGATGTGTTCTCCATGGATTATTTGGCACTCTCTTATGAATTAACGTGTCCTATGAGCACGATGAGACAGAGGAAGCTACAACGACAGACAAGCCAGTGGTGAGGAAGCTGAAGCAGGCGAGGAGGAAGTCTAAGAGGCGGTGTAAGCAGAAATGAATGGACAAAGGCATGAGAATGTATAAAACAGTAAAAACAGAGAACTGTTGGTGTTGTTGTTGTGGTGAAGAACCAGAGTGTGAGGTAGTAGAAGCAGCAGAGGCAAAAGAGGCAATGGAGGCTGTAGAGGCAATGGAGGCTGTAGATGCAGCAGTAGCAGCCGAGGCAGGAGAGTAGGAGTGAGAGAACCTCAGCTGAATAGAGTGTAGCAGTATACCAGTTTATACCAAGGTTGGATTGGAGCCCAATAGGTTGGAGCCTCAGAACTGAATAGGACTAAAGTCATTAGGGGTAGGTGCTCCTAAGTGCAGAACCACTGCAATACAGAGTTGGTGCTCTAGAGGTTGGAGCCTCACTGAAGTCCAAGTTGGAGCTTGGCAACTATTCACAGTCAGATATATACTTATATTGTATTTATTTCATTGCACTGTCTTGAGTTTTAATAAAAGAATTTATTCCAGCCGTTGATTTCTGTGTTTTGTGTATACATAGACATATCTATATATGTTTTTGGTAATCACTAAAACAATTAAAAAAAGTAAGAAACACTGATTCACCTCCCCTCTCAGTATTTCCAACAAATATAACTTTCCTCTGTAAGCAATTCAAATTAAGCAGAAACTCCCAGAAGCATTTGAAACTCGGGGTTAATTTCCACTAAGCGAGGAGGACATGAAAAGTATTGAATATTAATGTACTTTTAACTTGTATATTTGCCACTTTCAGGCATGTGCACATTAACACGTCAGCCCTATATTCAAGGGAGTACTACAGTAGATGAACAATGCCAATATGTAACAAAATATATACAAAATTATTTTACATTAGGAAAGGCCATGTGGCCCTCTAATGTGAGCTACACTTCATACTTAAGGGGGCTCTTCTCGTATTGTACAACCAGCTAGACTTTCCTTGGCTCACCTAGAAGATCATTGTACAATCAGCTAGAGTTTCCTTGGCTCACCTAGAAGATCTGTTCAGCTCTTCTAGTCGCCCTATACATTTGGACTATATGGATATTGGAAAATATGCAAATACTTTGAAATGCTCAACTCAATTGAGGACAGTTTTTTGGTAAATATGCGATCTTTTCATATAGGAATAACAATAATGGCATTTCTTTTGGTTTTAAGGTTACTACATTCCAAATTGTTTAGTGGGATAAACTTAAAGCATTGTCATGCTCCACATGTTACAGAAATACAAGACTAATAATGGAATAAAGCGCTATAGAACATTTGCATGACTTTCCCCGTAAGGATATAACTTGCTAAATAATGAATTCCTACAATAGGCCTAACATCGAATGAAGGTGTTAAAGGCACCATGTCAGTAAGTATCCTTGTACAAACATTTAAAGACTAAGGATCATTCACAGCTAAACTAACAGAACCAAAAAAAAAAGGGGAATTTGGCAAGATGTAGAACTACTGATGAAGTTGCCTCAAAGATCAGTGCAAGACTAAGTCATAAATCAAATATCAACACCGTGAAGAACGATTCACCAGAAGACTTGAAGCCACAGTCATGGATTGACCAGCTCTTGCAAGATCTTTAGGTAGAAATAGACAAGGAAATAAAAACCTGGTGGCATCACAGACTTCTTGCCATTATACCTATATATAAACCTAAATACAAAAATTGGACAGGTATTGTGAAGGAAACTTCCAGGCTTTAATTATCAACCACTTACCCACTTGTAGTTGACCAAGTTGGCTACTTTGTATTTAAGCAATGCCATCCCAACATTCCTTGCTGCTTCATCATACAAGGCATCGGTATTCTGATTACAGTCTTGCATTTGTAGCTATTATCCAGTATTCATCTGGTCAATTCCCACAAAACTGTAACATTCATTATGAACATATGGGCTACAGAGAATCAAGATTGATCCCATCCAAACATTATATGCAGGTGAGATATATTGCCTGTTGGTTGTACTTCATGTTATACTTTAAGGGCATGATTATTGTTTCGATCACTCACAATCTCAGCTACATGCGTACAACAAGCACTATTATGGATGAAATTAAATTTATATCCATAAAACTAGAAATTGGTACAGAAAAGCAAACCATGGACTATTATTTGAACCAACAAGGTCAAGGATGGCTTAGACAAAAGAAAAGGGTCACACTTAGAATTCTTCATTTGTAAACACTGTTAGCTGCTCACTTGCCAAGCATGTAAACATGTAACGTAAATGTTAGTAGTTCAAATCCCCAATTATTTACTCGTGAACACCTGTTGAGGGTGGCGCTGTTCACCTAGCAGTTATAATGGTAGCAGTACGAATCAACCCCATATCACACCAGTATGAGACCAGGCCAGTTGCTGATTCATCTAATATCGCTAGCCAAGAATGGAAGTCAATTTGGAATTTCCATTTTTTCATTTCACAATGTTATGATCGTCACTACCCACAAAAGAAATATAGCAAGGCATGGGTAAGCATATTAGCATGTCCCTGGTGATATGACAACCATAGCAAAGACAGGAAACAGTTTGAAGCAACTTGTGTTTCTTGCCAGATGTAAATATTGGATATACAACTATAGACATACCGGCAATTAAGTTAGTGTTATGGTTTTTTGAAAAGTCAATTTATTTAGAGTGGCATGTTTCAAAATGTTGCAACGACTGGAGTCAACCAGGATGCTAAGAAGAACTGTGCTTTGTAGTCCTATCTGCTTAGAAAGTGTCCCATCAAAGCTTGCAACATACCTGGTAGCCACGCCCACATACAATACTTTCTCACTGTTTGCTTACATGTTCACTGTAAACTTTGGAAGCAAATCAGTTACCAGTATCTTTAGTTAACACTCTAAAATGACAAAACAGTAGAACATGGGTCAAAGTAAAACAGGACTGACATAAGTAAAAAATTGGGATCAATCTCTTTCAAAAGTTACTTTTCCAACCTATATGCATTTCACGAATCTGTCCTCTCTTCAGGCTATGCAGAGATATAATAATGGGCTCTTACCATTCACACTTTCTTTCAAGAAGCTTTGTTGGATCCTTTTGGGATTGATTTGGAGAGCCCCCGGATCATGGAGACAGCTATGAGCAAAAATATAAATGGATAGACTAGATAATTGATTCTTTGTAAGCAGCAAATGCACACCTTCAACAAAATGACAATTTAGATGCCTAATAAGCACGCAGTTGCAATCAAGGCCTGAGCTAAAGCCCTGGCACGGTTGCATGGGCGTACCCTGTTCTTAGGATTTTTGGCTTAAAAAATGGCTACAAATCATATGAATTTGCATCGACTTTTCTTATGCCTTTTGACTTCAATGTACATTTATATCGTAGCTCCTAGACAGAAACAGAAACCCAAAACACTGGATTCGAGATAGCATGGTTTCAGCTCCCTCCCCATCCACCGCAGAAATAAAATCGGATCTAGGGGTTATATGGCTGGAGATGCAGAAGGTAATGCAGATTCCTTTTGGACCAAATGTCTGATCAAGTTGGGCTGGTTTTGGACAGCACAATACCGCAAAATAAATAATGCTGGAACACTAATGGCCAGCACTTTATGAGCCTTACTCTGTTAAAGGGAAATAAACTACCGTGCTGCACTTCACAAAGTCAGTAAACTGGCAATTAAAAGAGGTTGTCTAGTTTTTATAAACTCATTATGACAAACATAACAATTAGCATAATCTATCTTCTTCCAAGCATCTGTCTCGTTCATGCATGCCGAAGAGAATGAGATTATTACGACATACAGTATCTGGGCTTGCTGGATATAAACAAAAAAACATGATCGAAAAAAGCCAGAATTGAATAATTTCAGAGAGCAATCGAAATTAAATATTTAGACTTACACAATATAAATTTTGACGGCCATTTTGAATCTCCTGAACGCGTTGGATCAACGAACAATGCTCCTTCACTATTTCTCACGGAAAGAACGATGAGTCGGAAGTGTGATAAGCAGCCAGGAAGCGCTGCATTTTATAGCAAATGCCTGAAAGCGTACCGATGCCGGGGGCTTGCTTAGCTCGGATCCAGAGATGAAGAGCGTCAGGTTTGACGAGTCATGAGTGTTGTGGTAGTTAGATGTTACAGGGTGCGCACCATCATAGACCTGACTCTACGACGCCTCTTTCGCGTGGCATCGTTCTTTTCTCTTGGTTTGTTTTGATTTCGTTATTTATTTATTATTTTCCATTTTTACCTATTATTACGTTTTCCCGTTGACTTTGTTTTATTTTTTCCTTTATTTTTATTAATTTTTTCATCGATTTTTTATTCACCGGAAAGACTCCATAACTAAGAGTGAGTCCAGATTTCAACCATTCACAAATTTTTTCATCCATTTTTTATTCACCGAAAAGACCCAATAACTAAGAGAGAGTCGAGATTTCCACTATTAACTATTGACAAAGTGAAAACTCCCTTTAATTAATATGGGATAGGGCATGCCGCTTAATTGAGCTTAATTAATATAAGCTAAAGTATGCCGCTTAATTAATACACACTAGAGCATACCGTCTAAGACTTGAATTTGGGTAGATGGGATGAAGCCATAATACCAACTACAGATAAAATGTTTTATTAAATCACTTTGTAGTGTAAAAGTCACCAATGCAAAATTTTATGGAAAAAAATCTTCATAGTAAAGGTTTGTATGATCCATCAGAGAGGATCCCTAGTGATTTTGATTTTGATAGCTAAAATGCTTTAGTTTAAATTCCCCTGGGTTAGACTACTTAAACTATAGGCTAAGCATTAAAGTGATCTACTCATATAACCTAACAATCCATATATATATATATATATATATAAATAAAATCATATTTTTTAAATTAATTATGTATAAACTAAATATTAATAATAATAAAAACTACCACTTCCTTGGAAAATAATGTTTTTTAATAATAAAAAGGGGATAACAGCTATCAAGTTTAAGAGTTTTAGGTATTCACTAACTCTTGAGAATGTTGATTCCATTTCCACCATTTAAAAAGGCTTTAGTTGTTTTTTTGCCTTGAAAATTAAAGAAATTCCTGCAAGATTTTGATAAAATCTGGCAGGGATTTTTGTAAATCCAGAGTACCGCTGTTAAACTTCAAGGTTTTGGGTGTCTGAGAGATTTTTGATGCGGCTGAATTTATTTCCTGTTAAACATAACGATTCTTTAATGCGGAATAATTACTTATTGTAAAGAATCGTAAAAACTAGATGCCCAAGAAAAATACCTCCAGCCATTGATGTTTCTCACAAATAATAGCATGCACCTCTGCAATAATTTATTGACATAGAAATGCACCTCTGCAAGGATTTATTTGCTAGGTACACCTTCAACCTCCTCCGGGAAAAACGTAAACCACTGTTGATAACTTGTTCAGCGTATAGCTTATAGAAAAACCTGGAACAACAAAAAGCTCCTGAGAAACCTAGCGCGCGTGCGCTGCCTGCCGCCTTCAGTTCTCTGGTTTGCGCCACATTCTTCCTGATGACTCCTCTAGAGGCTCCACCGGAGGAGGTTGCACAGTCGCAGGCTTTCTCAGCCCTTGTCAGTTCCCTGCTTCCTCAACGAGATCGCCCAGCCCTTTCAAAATTTGTAAAAAAAATAGAAGGACTTCAAGAGGTTTCCCTTCCTCCTACTCTGCCTAGAATGGCTGCTCTTGCTTTGGCCGAAAAGGGTCTGATAGGGCAATTCACTGGTCTTTGGCCCTCACCTAAAACTGTTCAGAGGTGGGTGGAAAGAAATTGGTCGGACAAAATCCAAGGAAAAATTGCTATTAGATTCTGCGGGAAGGGCTACTTTACCTTTCACTTCGAGACAAAGAATGACAAGGATCTGATTTTTCGCAATGGACCTTATTTTATGGACTCCAGAGGTCTGTACTTAAACAAGTGGACACCAGATTTCGATCCAGAGCTTGACATTCCTAATGCAGTTCCTGTTTGGGTACGTCTCCCACATCTCCCATTACACTGCTGGGGAGATGACTCTGTGTGAGCCATTAGAAACGCAGTCGGCAAATATATTGATAGAAGCGAACCAAGAGACAACATGCAAGCATGCGCCCGTATCTGCGTCGAGGTCGACCTGGGCAAAGGACTTCCAGAAGCTATCAAGATCAAAGTCGATGAATGGTCGCACATACAACAGCTCGACTACGAACAGATCCCCTTCAAATGTAAGGTATGTCACGAGTATGGTCATTTTGCCAATCGTTGCACTAAGATTATTAATGTGGATAATAATACTCAAGATCAGCAATGGGAAGTGGTAAAAAAAAAAAAATCAGCCCCTAGTCCCTCTTTACCCAATGAACCTGGACCCTCCTCTCATAAAACCTCTGCCCAAATCCCATCTCCTCCGCCTTCCCCTCCTCATCAATCTCATTCCCCTGGACTTGGAAAACCCCTTCATTCTCCTCCATCCACCAACCCTTTCCATGTTCTTTCCCTCCCTGAAGGTGACCCTTCTCCTTCGAACCCTCCTGATCAACCCTCCTCCCCTCATTCTATGAGTGCCCTTCCTCCCCTCTTACTTGAACCACTTCCCCCTAGAATTACCCGTAGCAACTACAAGGATCAGGGCTCTTCCTTTGATGGACAAAAGAAGCCGGGGAGAAAGACTACAAAGCAGCATAGGGATGAAAACGCGCAGAAAGACATAGCCCTTGGTCTACAGCATCCAATAGAATCTTATATACAGGCCACAAAAGATCAAGAAGCAGCAAGCAAAGACAAGGGAGGCATAGCACCTCCTCGAACCACAATTCTGAAATGATTAAAATACTTTCTTGGAACAGCAGGGGACTTGGGCACTCCACTAAAATCAATGCTCTAACAGACCTTATAGTGCAGGAGAAACCATCCATCATATTACTTCAATAAACAAAGCAAAGAGAATCTGAAATCAACAAAATCATTGGAAAGTATAAAAATTACAAAGGAAGCATATGTGAAGCAAGAGGAGCTTCTGGAGGGATTACCACCATCTGGAATCAAAATGACTGGCAAAGAGACGCTGAGTTAATCGATCAGCATTGGATAAAAACAGTCCTGAGAAATAATATCAGCAATCAACAAATTGTCATCTACAATGTATATGTCCCCAATCACTATAGGGATAAAGGAAAATGCTGGGAAACTTTTAGCAATCACATCATGGAAGGAGACAGCAGCAACACCATAGTAGGCGACGACTTCAACTTAATCCTGCATGCAAATGAAAAGCGAGGGGGGAATTTTCTGCCAGACCCTTTCAGGAATCAAATGGAAAATGTAATGCACATTGGTGATCTGATAGACATAGCTCCAAAAAATCGCAAGTTCACATGGAGCAATCGAAGGCTGGGCAGCCACAACATCATGGAGAGGCTGGATCGATTCTTGGTTAATATTTCACTCCTGTCAACCTTTTCATCTGTTAATTCCACCATTTTGCCTTTTGCTGCTTCAGACCACTATCCAATCACCCTCGCCTTGAATACTCACTGCGCCCTTGGTCCGCTGCCTTTTAAATATAATCATATTTGGAGTGATCAACAAGCTGCCCGAAACATCATTCAGCTCACCTGGAGACAGCATATTGAAGGTTCCCCAGGCTACATATGGGAGAGAAAACTAAAGAATGTGCAAAAAGCGCTTAGACAATGGGCCAAATCGCACTATAAGGAGCCAGAACAGGAAAAGCATGAGTTAAAGCTTCAAATCGCTGAACTCCAATGCACAATCGAACAAAAGGATTACTGCCACAGCGAAAAAATTCAAGAAGAAGAGTTGTACAATAAACTGAGAAAAATTAAAAGGCAGGAGGAAGAAAAGTGGCGCATCAAATCAAGACAAATATGGCTGGAAAGTGGGGATAAGAACACATCATTCTTTCATAAACAAGCCACCGCAAGACAAGTCAGAAACACCATAACTGCCATCTCGGACAGCGCAGGGACACAACATGTGGAACAAGCAGATATTAAAGAAGCAGCTACAGAACATTTCGAGGATCTCTTAACCGAAGTTCAGGAGGAAGAATCTTATGATGACCTGTTACAGCATTTGCATTCTAAAGTCACAGATGATCTGAACAAAAATTTGACAGCAGAAATAAAAGAGGAAGAAATCATTGAAGCAATCTGGAACCTCCATCCCAACAAGGCACCTGGTCCGGATGGGTTCCCAATTAGATTTTACAGGGATTACTGGGAGTTGATAAAGAAAAACCTCATAAAATACATCAAGCGGATCCAAAAAAAAGGCAAAATAGGCGGATATACAAATTCTACCCACTTGGCTCTCATTCCGAAGGAGAACCAGCCATCCAATTTTTCTCGCTTCAGGCCCATATCTTTATGCAACTCATCATACAAAATCTTCACTAAAATCATAGCCTCTCGGCTCAAACCTCTTCTACCGCTGCTGATCTCAGAAAACCAAGGAGGCTTTATGGCAAACAGACAAATTTCAGATTCTATTCTTTTATTCCAAGAGGCCATACACTCAAGTCATGCAAGGAACGAGAAAGGCTTCATTCTAAAACTAGATCTGGCCAATGCCTTTGACAGGGTAAGACATTCTTTTCTATTTGCAGTTCTTCAAAGGATGGGCTTCTCCCCTCTTCTTATTAATGTCATAAGATGCTGCATTTCTGGACCTTGGATCGCCCCCCTCATCAACGGAAGACCCGGACCTTCCTTCCAATCCTCAAGAGGACTAAGGCAAGGTTGCCCCTTATCCCCTTATCTCTTCATCCTCATGGCATAATCATTTAGTTGTGCCCTCGATCAAAAGAGGCAGTCAGGCCTCATTACGGGCATTAAGTTTGAAGATGGCATTAAAAATATAAATCATTCTCAATTTGTCGATGACACCCTTTTGTTAGGGGGGGCGACCACCATTATTGCAAGAAGATTCAAGTCCCTGCTTGACAAGTTCATGAGATATTCAGGAGGTAAAATAAATCACCTTAAGAGTTGTATTTATGGATGGAATGCTTCATCCCAAATGATACATAATATTGCCAATATTTTTGGTGTCCCCTGCAAGTTAGATTGGGACTGTTTCAGTTATTTGGGAATGCCGGTAACCATAGGGAAAGCAAAGACTGGAGTCTGGGACTTAACGCTAGACAAAATGAAAAGGAAACTTCAGAGATGGGGAACTCTGTGGCTCAATCCAGCTGGGCGACAGGTTCTACTAAAATCAGGGCTTTCCTCCCTTCCTTTATATCAGTTTTCTCTTGCCCAAGCTCCAGCTTCATTCCACCGAAAGATGGATAGCATCCTCAGATTTTTTCTTTGGCAAGGGGGCAAGAATGAAAAGAAAAAATTCAACCTAGTAAACTGGAAATAGGTTATACAAAGCCCTGAGAATGGAGGTCTGGGCATCAGGTCCCCATCTATTATGAATCTAGCATTCAGTGGGAAATTGATTTGGAGACTTATGGACAATCAACCAGCATGGTGGAAAAAAGTCCTAGAATCAAAATATCTTAACCAGCCAAGATCGCAAATTCTCAATGCTGAAATCCCCAACAGACACTGTACAAAGATATGGAAATTTTGTAAAAAAGCCATCGTCTTCATGGTGCAAAATGTTTCTAAAGTGCCAAAAGGAGGTGAAACAGTGAACATTGGTTCGGACAAAATCATGGGGAACCCTCCCATAAACAGTCTTCCAGATATCGGCCCTATTCTTCATTATCTCCACAACAAAGGTATATCCAAATTGAGTCAAATCTTTCAATGGAATGAATCAACTAATGCCTGGGTTCAATGGGAATTCCCACCCATACCCCATCTCAAAGGTAGCTTTGACTCTCTTTGTAGCTGTCTGCACAGTATTTCACCCACCATCAAAGGTGCAAAGGACAAGCATCGTTGGGATCCTTCAGGAACAAACTATTCCATCAAAGCAGGTTACAGCTACTTGAGCAGCAAGGAATACCCCACAGTTGTCTAGGCTCAGGGGAAGATTTTAAAAAGAGCTGAAGCAATTCCAAAGATCAAATTTTTCATGTGGACACTTCTTCATGGCAAAATTTTAACTGCAGAGAACCTCAGGAAAAGAGGCATCTTTGGTCCCTCTAGGTGTCCCAACTGCCAAGCGGCGGAAGAAACCATACAACATTTATTTATATCTTGTCCCTTTGCTGCCTCATGCTGGAACAACATCATACCTTCTGCTCCCTCTATTTGGAATCCCCAACATTCTATTGTCGAAGCCTTAAACAACTGGAGGAGTAGCTATCCTTGGCATTCAGCGAATCAAAACCCAGCCAAAAGAGTTTGGAACGCCATTCTGTTTGTTCTTTTGTGGCGTGTTATAGACATTTTTGTGCCTTACAGCATTGAGCATGAAATGTCCATAATCTAAGGGATCCAAAGTCCCTAAACATGTTGTTGCTACCCCTAGAGGAACAAGGCTAACAAACCACAGCAATTCACAGAAGTTCTCCACCAGAAACTGCTAAAAAACAAGTCAATTCAGGATCATTTCAGTGGCTACACTAGCTGTTTGCGCTGAATGTCAAAGCCAACACTGGCTACCTGCGTTGAATGTCAAATGGAACACTGGCTACCTGCGCTGAACGAGAGTGGACAAGTGGCAGGCTCATTTCTCAAGGTGTCAAAACCCAGGAAGCTTCCAAAATGACACTTGCCTCAGGGAATTCGACTGGTGATGAATAAGAGGTTCCAAATCTCCAAGCGGAAGCAAGAACCTCCAAGTGGACTCAAGAACTGACAGAGGGAGATGACACTAGTCAGATCTCAAGCTGACTCATCCTCTCTCCAAACATCTATATATGGATCTCTCCTCCATGAGATCTAGAGGCTGGAATTTTGTTATTGCAAAGAATTGTTGTTGGTTTGAGACTGGAATCATTGGGTGCTTAATGCTTTGAAAGGGGTGAAGATAGGAATTCCATTTGCTGGGAAGGAGATGCTGGATTTGAGCCCTCTGGGTTGTATCTCTTCCTGAACCTTGTTATTCATCAATAAAGCTATCTTGGTTTCTCCTATATGCTGATGTATTTTGATGTATGAATGTATTAGTGTATTTGGTTTATTTCTAATCCTAAACCAGTTATGAATGTGAATGTCTGTCTTTGTGTAGTGTTCTTCTCTTGTCGCAAGTAGCTGTTCTCTTGTCGCAAGTAGCTGTTCTCTTGTGATCTTGCAGGAAGTTGAAGCTGGAGAAGCAAGAAGGCAAGTAGCTGTGAACTCCCAAAGAGAAGAGAGACCGGATCGAGGGACAAACGGAAGACACCGGTAAGTCCATTTATCTCTCTTCTTTCACATTTCATAAAGGAAGAAACCAGAATAGCTGTCTCTGTTTGTTGCTAAGGCACTGTCACACCTTAGGTGGATAGTATCGTCCTGCATAGGCATTTTTCCCCACAACAAATTGGCGACTCCACTGGGGAGATTTGCTTTAGTCATTTTATTTGTGTCTCTATCATTGTTTGTTTCATAGACTCAACAGCAACAATCGAACTACATCTGCTCTTCTCAGATGCAAAGTAGATAGTTGCTGCCTTGATCCAATCACTGGATTTGTCTATGATCTGAATGATGGACTCACAAATGATTTGATGATCCTTTGTGATAGATCTTAGTACCCCCTCAAAGCATCCCTTTGATTGTACCTTGCTTGTTGCTTTTATTTGGCCTGAAACCGTTGATTAATTAGCAATCTGTGTCCCAGAACCCAGTGAGAAACTCTCGTTTCTCCTTCAGCGTGACCCCTGTGAAGGGATTCTGCATTTCAACGCAGGTCCCGTGAAGGCCACCTGCACTGAATGTCAAAACCCCAGTGTTGAGGTTGCGCTGATCCAGTTTGGCCTTGTGCAGCTGGGGTTCTCTGCTCTGTTTTGCCCTGTTTTGATCTCTGATTTTTTGCAGCCTGTAACCAGCATAGGTACCAGTCTGATAACTCCTTTTCTCTGCTTAAATTCCGCCTCCTTTTGTACAAAAGGACTGTGAGTGTTTTTATGTGTTTGTGGCGTCATTTACAGTTTTCCTTTGCATGAGTGAAATAATCATCCTATAGCCCTTGATTCAGATCTGTTGATTGTGATCTTAGGAGATAGTTCATTGGCTGTTTACAGTTGATTATACATTTGCTTTTGCTTATTGGTTTGAGTTTGTCTCTTTTAAGTGTCGAAACAAGTGTTCATGTCGAAAATCGTAAAGTGTTGTATTCTCTTCTACCCTTTCTGATTTCGAAAAAGTAAACTTGTTTGTACTTGTCATTTAAAAGCAAATTCAAAGTTGTACAAAAAGCTTTCTTTGTAGGCATCAATACTAAGAAAGTGGAAAACAAACACCTACATTGTGCATTTGCATTTGATAGTTTGCATGTTGGATTTAGGAAAAGTGCATTAGAGTGTGCCGATTGCTCTTTGAGAAAAGATGGTGTCTTTCTTTTCCCTTAGTAGCTAGGATTTTCAAAGTTGAAAAGATATAAAGCTTGCTTATCATCTTTAGACTGCATTTAGGAATTTGTATCATACATCTCGTGGTGAACCTTGAAAGGCAAACTTCTAAAAAGATCAACCTAAAATAAATTGAATGAACTTAACAACGCTTTGCAACATAACGCACAACATAGAGGTCTAGGCTAGAGATGTGTTCCAGCGTCGTTAAGCCTGGTGACTGTCGATCTCGTGGATGGTGGGTGATTCCTCCTGAGGGACGATAGCGCCAGTACGGATTGTGCTCCCACGTACCGTCGCGTATATATTGGGAGACCTCTATAGGCATAAAACCTTTATCCTTAGGAAGCCGTGTCGGCCGCCCTACTGATCGCAATGCACTGAACACAACATTCAGGAAGATTGACCGCCCGTACCCTAAAAAGTATTTTGCGGTTTTGCGAAAAGTTTGGCACACCCTCTGCCTAGAACTCCAGAGCAGTTCCTTTTGGCCTTTTTCAGACTCTATAACGGAAAAAGTCCATCCGAGCATTTGTCACTTCGGGCACGTTAAAACATCGAAGGAGACTAGAGTCATCTTTAGCTTTTTCTCGACTCTTTAAAACTGAAAAAGCAAGTTGTGTCTAAAGCGTCGTTAAAATTTATTTTAAACGGAACAATCACCCTTTAATTCCTGCGTTGATCTTTAGGTTGAAAAAATGGAGCACACCAACCAAGGAATTCCCCTTGGTGGAAATCCTAGTCCCTTCTCCTCTTGGGGAGATGTTAGTGCACCCCACATGGCCACATTGTCGCTTCCAGGACTGACAATCGGCCTGCCAGTTTGGCTCTTTTCAACCAATGTCGTTCAGAATACCACCATTCCTGAACAGTCGAGTCAACAGTTAGACCAGACCAGAGTTGCCAACCAACCTTCTACCTCATCTAACTCTTCCTCTCCTCCTTCCTCTTCGCTTGACGGAACTGGTAAAACAAAAAACCAAGTTCCTAAGGAGAAGAAGGAAAAGAAGAAGAAAGAGAAGAAGAAGAAGGAGCCAAAGGCGACTGGGGGCAAACAAGTCTCGTCTGACAAAAATCCACACACAACACTGACCAGGCCTAAATCGCCATGTGTCATATGCAAGGGAGACCACTTCCACAGAGATTGTCCCTGCATCCCTCGGATACTAAGGGACTGGTCTCTCCGTTTGCACAATTCGGTAGCATCAACCTCTGATAGCCATGTTGACTGCTCACCGTCGACTAGTGAAAGTGAAGTCCCAGGACAGAGAGGGAAAGCTAGATTTCCTTGTAAACCGTGTAAAGGCGACCATGCCATCCACCGTTGTCCCTTCTTAGACGAGGCTAAAAGAGTTTTGGAAGATCGCCCGGTTTTACCGGTGCAACTTCCTCCTGGATATCAAAAAGTCCTGCCAAGTCCTTCACTAGTTGAGAACCCGGCTGGCCCGCCCAGGTGGTCAGCCGAAGCACCTATCATTGAAGGTGAACCGTCTGGATCCATGCCTGACGAAAGTCAAAAGGTTGCGACGGCAGTTGAACCAGTTTTGCCTTCAGAGGCTCTTTCTTCGAATGATACCATCACAGAGGAGAATAAAGACGACACCGTCCAAATTCTCTTCATCAACACAGACTCCAACGAACACGGGGGCAATGCACCCATTCCTTTATCGCAGGAAGGAAGTTCGTCAGAGCGATATCTGGCCGTCTATTCGGTCCCACCACCAAGCAACCTGGTTGTGTCCTTTGACTGGAACCAACTAGGCAGACCCCGGTTGCCAGCAAGCATACCATTCAGAATTATCGTTCAAATATACAGAATGGTAATGGCTGGCACTATCATTGATGAGGGGGCATCTGTGAGTATCCTTTCCTCTATTGCTTGGAAAGCGCTTGGTTCGCCAGCGCTTTTACCTGAAATGAGAAATCTATCAGGCTTTGACAAAGGAACCAGTCGACCTTTAGGGATCCTCCCCAATGTGCCCATAACATTGAAAGGGAAGACCATTCAAATGAACGTGATGGTCGTTCAAGAACCCTTGGATTATAACCTACTCCTTGGACGAGACTATATATATTGCATGGAAGCTATAGTCTCCTCACTCTTTAGAGTAATGTGTTTTCCGCATGGAGGAAGAATGGTCAAGCTCGTAGACCAACTTTCGTTTCCCGGATCACACATCGCAAATAGTCATGTACCATCCCTAAATGGTCTATTCACGCAAGAAGTGTCTCAACCCACGGTCCGTCCTCCTGATGAGCGCGAGTAATCCGGGAGGATATGACTGGAACCCAGGGGGCATGCGTCCTGGTCTGCTTCGGCAGAGAAACTTTGGGTATAGAGTAGGTTTCCGCGGGAGAATATGACTAGTCTGTACCCCGTCCGTCTAGGAAGAGGGTTATTCTAGAATAAGATTCTTTTGTCAAAGTTATGTGAGTTGGCGGGCTACGTCGCTCACCTTTGTCTATTTCGGTAGACATTGCCGAGGAAGTGTTTTGTTTGAAAGATTAACGAGACAATCTTTGGGTAACCTGAAAGAGGTAGGCCTCTCTCGGTGAAACGAATGTTTTGACGAAAAAGAAGTAGAGGTAACCTTGAAACCGTACTTTATACCTGGGGGCATGCAAACCTTTTGGAGTGCAAGCAAAGAGCGGTTATTTACCTGTTTTTTTGGGTTAGCTGTTTCCTAACTTGCATAAAGGAAGGATGCGGGGCATAGCTTTGTGAGATGAAGCTCCGTAAAAAAATAGAATCTCAATGAGACACTCTTATCATATGACTGGTATTTCGAGCAGTTTTAGCACAAAGTTCATGCTCGTTAAAAAATAAACGCAAGATCCGAGCAGTTTTAGCACGTAATTCATGCTCGTTAAAAAATAAACGTAAGATCAAGCAAATGTTTCCACCCGCGTTTAAGCTCGTTAAAAAATGAACTATCCCGGTAAATAACCACTGTGAATGTAATCTCATCAGCCATCAAAGCCTTGGTCGTGTTTGCACCGTCACCTCCACTTTTCCATTGGCCGATCGTTCACCTCCATATGATTGTTTACCCATTTTGAGGAATAGCTGCGAAGAGTGATTTCACCTAGCCATCCTTGTGACACTGCCGTGATTGGAAAATTCCGACCTGTACCTGGAATCAACTGCTAACCCTGTTTATCACTCGTTCCTCAAAAGACGAGTCTTCTTTAAGCTCTTTTCAACTGACTCGTAAAATATGAAAAGATTGCCGAGTCCTTGGCCTTCCAGCTCGTTAAAGGGACAAGAAGAGCTATCCCTCCTCTAGATTTTAATCTTTTTGGACCTGAGGGATTATTGCACAAAAAGATCGAGCACTTGTTTTATTCGGCTCGTTAAAACTATCGAAAACTCATCCCTTCTGTATTGTTTTATACTTTTTCGGACTTAAGGGATTAGATGACGAAAAATGACTTTTGGAGTTAACTTTATGTACCTTTTCAGACTCTCTAAAAATGAAAAGGACCGAGTTATCCTTGTCGTTAGACTCGTTAAAATCATTAAATAGCGACAAACTTGTCTTTAGACAAGAATGAGTTTCACTATCGTTAGGCTCGTTAAAACATAGCGATGGGCTTGTCCGAAGGGCAGGTTATAGAACAAGCATATGTTATCCTCCTCAAGCTTGACAAAAATAAAGAGGTACTGGTCAGCAATGACTGGGGAAAAATTGGGAGAAACTAAAGAAAGCTTTGATGGTAGCAAGTCGCTCTTGAACATGACACTTTTCCTCCGTACCACAATCGGGTTGGGTTGTTTCATTCACCGGTCACATCCATGGTCTTGCCATACCATCCATAATTGGGGTAATGCTACCGATCCATCGTATCAGTGTCGCCATATGTTCAAGAGAAGTCGTTCAGAAGAGTCAACCGTGTCCCATCCACTGCCATACATTATCCTTCATCCTTTCATGACTGCCACCCTGAATCATATGTCACAGATCGTTTTCACCTCCATTAAAATCATTAGCTCCGTTCCGTGTCACTGATGTGGGATTCATTAAGGCCCTCCTTTGACGGATTGCTTCTTGTCGACATCAGCTCATTATCCAAGAAGTTGATCTAGGAACAACCCCTTCAGTACTTTGAAGCTTGCATGCCACAATGGCAAGTTTCTCACTTCCGGCGACAGGTATACATCAATTACCTTCGACCGAAAGATTTTGCGTGGTGTTCGACGCCAAGTCCTTTATTCACACCACGTGAATTGTACTGCAGTACCTTGAGGGTCATTATCATTATCAGTGATTCCTTTCGCGCTTGTTAACGGTTTACATCATTGATCGGTAATCAAGCGATGTCTTTCCATGTTCGACTTCAGAACATTTCTCACATGGATCGACTTGTACTTAGAGTGAAGATCGAACGAGTTTGAAGACCCGGATCTAGTTTCATCCATCCGGGCTGCGATATATATTCAGGAAATATAAAGACATTGACATGTACATCATTGCAGCAGATAATCATCCTACTCAAAGGATGATAATTTCATCAAAATTATCAGTCTACCATCAGACGATTGTCTGTTCTATGTACAGAAAAATGAATTTATAAAGCTGATCATGGGAATACTCGCCTCAGCTAGATCATGAAAGCAGTATGAAAAATAATGTATTGTATTGTATCTTATTACAGGTCTCCTCCCAGCATTGGATGAACTTCAGATCCCCTTGATAAAGCATTTCACCCGATAAACAACCTCATACTTTAGGGGGCAACTGTTATAGACATTTTTGTGCCTTACAGCATTGAGCATGAAATGTCCATAATCTAAGGGATCCAAAGTCCCTAAACATGTTGTTCCTACCCCTAGAGGAACAAGGCTAACAAACCACAACAGTTCACAGAAGTTCTCCACCAGAAACTGCTCAAAAACAAGTCAATTCAGGATCATTTCAGTGGCTACACTAGCTGTTTGCGCTGAATGTCAAAGCCAACACTGGCTACCTGCGTTGAATGTCAAATGGAACACTGGCTACCTGCGCTGAACGAGAGTGGACAAGTGGCAGGCTCATTTCTCAAGGTGTCAAAACCCAGGAAGCTTCCAAAATGACACTTGCCTCAGGGAATTCGACTGGTGATGAGTAAGAGGTTCCAAATCTCCAAGTGGAAGCAAGAACCTCCAAGTGGACTCAAGAACTGACAGAGGGAGAGGACACTAGTCAGATCTCAAGCTGACTCATCCTCTCTCCAAACATCTATATATGGATCTCTCCTCCATGAGATCTAGAGGCTGGAATTTTGTTATTGCAAAGAATTGTTGTTGGTTTGAGACTGGAATCATTGGGTGCTTAATGCTTTGAAAGGGGTGAAGATAGGAATTCCATTTTCTGGGAAGGAGATGTTGGATTGGAGCCCTCTGGGTTGTATCTCTTCTTGAACCTTGTTATTCATCAATAAAGCTATCTTGGTTTCTCCTATATGCTGATGTATTTTGATGTATGAATGTATTAGTGTATTTGGTTTATTTCTAATCCTAAACCAATTATGAATGTTAATGTCTGTCTTTGTGTAGTGTTCTTCTCTTGTCGCAAGTAGCTGTTCTCTTGTCGCAAGTAGCTTTTCTCTTGTGATCTTGCAGGAAGTTGAAGCTGGAGAAGCAAGAAGGCAAGTAGTTGTGAACTCCCAAAGAGAAGAGAGACCGGATCGAGGGACAAACGGAAGACACCGGTAAGTCCATTTATCTCTCTTCTTTCACATTTCATAAAGGAAGAAACCATAATAGCTGTCTCTATTTGTTGCTAAGGCACTGTCACACCTTAGGTGGATAGGATCGTCCTGCATAGGCATTTTTCCCCACAACATGGCGCATTTGGATCACCCGAAACAGTATGATCTTCCGAGACAAGGCAACTACAATCAGGCACATAATCCTTAAAGCTTCAAGTATTGCATCAGAAACTATAGCAGCCAAGATAACAAAGAGAATCGATCCCGTCAGTCTATGGACAGAGGAGCAAAACTTTATCTGGAATCTGATAGACAGGTCCAGCACCATTTCAGCAACAAAGATTAGTAAGTTCAGTGGCAAATCCGACAAACCAGAATGGAAAATATGCCTCACAAAAGATGATTTCGGTAAATGGCTCCTTTCAAAGAATTCTCACTCTTTATTTTTTGACGGAGCTTCCAAATCTAATCCAGGAGCTGTCGGCGCAGGGGGCATCATTCTGGATCCTTCAGGTGCAACGGTGTCCTCCTTTGAATGGGGTCTGGGAAGACTAAGCAATAACCGAGCTGAAGCACTAGGTTTGTTCCAAGTACTTTTGCAGCTTCAGAACCAAGGGATTAACAAAGCCTTCGTCTTCGGCGACTCGGCTATAATAATCAGTTTAATGAATAGAAACAGACAAGCATCCAACCTCTTTCTCCATCAAATCATCAGCTGATGTAAAAATATGCTGTCTCAGGGCTTAGAGTGCCAATTTTTTCATGTCCTTCGATCCAATAACCAGGGAGCGGATAAGAGAGCTAGTCATGCCAGATCACGGGAAAAAGGAAGCCTCTTATGCAATCAAGCGAGCCTGCACCAATTCATCCCTTGATCCACATGATTGGCCCAAATCGCCACTCTCCAAGGAACTGCGCTTCTATTATCAAGGAGTCTGATCAAACCTCCATCTGCAGCAATCTCCGTCTTCGCAGTCTATTCTCATTCTTGAAGACTTAGGGAAAAAAATCAAATTGGATATTCTTTAGCAGAATTTGTGACTTTTGACAGCTAGCCTGAGGCCTCCATCGATTGACATATCAAATATATCACTATTGTTTAAATGTATTGCAAAACCAGTCTTCTGTTGTCCCAATTCATAAGAATCTATACTTGTTCTAGGATTTTACAAGTGAACAGTAAAGGCACTCATGTGTACCGCCACAATGAAATACAAAAACAAGAAACTACTGTAATTCCATCTCCTGTAAAATCAGAGCTTAGACTCCTCCAACTTTTTTGAATATATCAAGCAACCGATTTTGTAAAAAAAAAAAAAAAAAAAACTCGAACAAGAAAGCCCTCAAACAAGTGCTAAAAAAAAAACTTTAGCGTATCAACGTTGCACAAATGGTGATAAAACCTTTCGGTTATACAAATAGACAATGGTAGCACTGGAGTGGATGCAGGAAAAATGTACCAAACTACCGTGCCAGAATGAATTTTACCAACTGAAATACGAGGCCTTCGTTATTGAGTGGTTTGGATATTATAAACTCCAACACTGTATACCTCAATTTTCTTAAACACCAATGAGATTAATGAAAACATGATACATCAATCAATAGCTTCACGCTGAGAAGAAATGGAACACAACCAGTGGAATATGATCGCGAAATCAGGTAGAATCGTGAGGGCAAATATATTAAGACGCATGGAAACAAGAAAAACCACTACAAAAAATCTGAAGGCACTTCCAAGCTCTGCTCTCTCAACTTGATGGTGTAAAACTAAAGGGGATTGAAATTCAAGCTTGGGGACCAAATATAAATAGATATAGCCAAGCTTCCATCAAGCTTCTGTAGGCTATG